>OX940956.1:23001672-24201672 GCA_954870475.1 Euphrasia confusa
ATGGGCGATCCTATTTATACGTGCGAACATTGTGGAGCAATATTCTGGTACGATAAAAGGATTGAAAAAGGAAGAAATTGTCGCAATAAACCGTTGTACACTAATTGTTGCATGCACGGTTTGTGAACTTTCAAAAGTTTGTTTTAAGTTTTATTATGATTATTATTTCTGAAACGATTAATGTCTAAATTATTTTTCTCTACAGGTAAAATTAAATTACCTTCCGTTATGGACCCTCCTGATGATTTCAAACATTTATTGTATGGGAAGGACAAAAAGAGCAAAAAATTCCAAACGTCTATACGATTCTACAACATGATATTTTCTTTTACTTCGATGGGGAGCAAAATTGACAATTCCTTTAACAACGGAAGATCGACTCCCATCTACAGATTAAATGGAGAGAACTCTCATTTAATGGGTTCCTTGATGCCGGAGGACGATCAGAAACCAAAGTTTGCTCAATTGTACATATTCGACACTGAAAACGAAACAAGACATCGTCTATCTGCAATGAGGTAATTTAAATAATTAATAATCGAAAATATGTCGTGTTGTTTATTAATTTTACAAATAACATATTATGAATAATTATGGTTTTACAGAAAACCTGGAACAGATCAGATCAAGAAGACGACAGTGACCCGAGTATTGATAAAGAAATTGTTTCTGATATAAAGAAGATTCTGGACAAAAATAATATATTGGTGAAGTGGTTTCGTTGTTCTGGAGAGATCTTGAAGAAGGACAAAACTGTGGACATCAAGCTTCGGTTAGTTTCGCGACGAACCAGAGATGGAAGAGTGCATAATTTGCCTAAAGCTAGTGAAGTTGCGGCGTTAATCGTTGGAGATGTCGATAATCTTCAAGACCGTCGATATATAATTATCCAACGTAAAGACAAAACTTTGAAACGAATAAATGAATTGCACGTTGCTTATTTGCCTCTGCAGTATCCTTTGTTGTTTTTATACGGCGAAGATGGATTCAGAGATGACATTCTTCATTTTGAGACTGAACGGAGCAAAGAGAAAAATCCCAAAACTGTTACGATGAAAGAATACTTTTCGTACAGACTAATGGAAAGGGCCACGGAGTCTCCGCACATATTATTCGGTCGTCGATTACTCCAGCAATTTATTGTAGATGCTTACACCATGGTTGAGTCGTACAGACTAACTTACTTGAAGTATCATCAACAAGATTTACGTTGCGATTCTTATGCTGCTTTGGATGATGCTTTGAATCGTGGAGATGATAATTCTGCCAATACCGGGAAGAGAATTATTTTGCCTTCTACGTTTGTTGAAGGAGCACGTTACATGATACAGAACTATCACGATGCTATGGCCATATGCAAATGGGTTGGTTATACGAATCTGTTTATCACTTTCACGTGCAACCCTAAATGGCCGTAAATTGAAAGGTACGTGACCGATAGAGGTCTTTATGCCACGGACAGACCAGATATAGTTGCTCGGGTATTTCATGCAAAGCTTGATAATATGATGAGGGACATTCGACACGACAAACTTTTAGGTGAAACAAGCGCTGGTAAGAAATTATTAATTAAAATTAAATTAATGTAATGAATTACCAATATTTAGATGAACTATATATTTACAAGCAATATTCTTCCCATTTTAATAAATTATAATTCTGGTAATTGTGTGCAGTTATATACACTATCGAGTTTCAGAAACGCGGATTGTCTCATGCGCATATTCTCCTGTTTCTCAAGAACTATTCGGAAAATGTGTCTGCAGATGTTGTCGATTCACTTATTTCTGCAGAAATACCGAATGAATCTGATGATGAGGAATATTATGATTGTGTAAAAGAGTACATGATGCACGGATCTTGCGGAGAATAAGATAAAAAAATCTCCTTGCATGGTCGGAGATAAATGCAGCAAGCACTTTCCCAAAAAATTTGTGCATCGTACTACCGTAGACAACGATGGTTTTGTTATGTACAAACGGAGAGATGAAGGTCGTAAAGTCGTTAAGAGTGGAGTAGAACTCGACAATAGGTATTAAGTTATTTTACTTTTAGAATGTCTTAATTTGTATTAATTTTTTTTAATCATATTAAAACTTATATTTTTTGTATCCTATACTTCTACCTCAGGTATGTCGTTCCAAACAATCCAACATTGCTGAAAAAATACAACGCACATATTAATGTTGAATGGTGCAACAGATCGCGTTCTATAAAATATTTGTTCAAGTATTTCCACAAAGGCAACGATCGTGCGAAAACTGTATTTTATAACTCTCAGGATCAATCGGGCGGTGAAAAAGTCATTAATGAAATTAAGAAGTATCTTGACTGTAGGTACATATCAGCATCTAAAGTTGCACGGAGATTGTTTGGATATGAAATTCACTTCAGAGAACAGAACATCATAAGACTTGGTTTCCCTATTCCCGATGAACAAAGTATTGTGTATAAAGAAAGTTCTTCCGTTACTGAAGTTGTGTCAAAGATGTCTTCCAAGGAAACCATGTACACAGCGTGGTTACGGGCCAATACTCAATATGAGGAGTCACGAAACCTGACATATGCTGAAATGCCTCAAAAATTCGTTTGGAACAATGAGACTAGAGAATGGCATCCGAGAAAAAGATCGTTAGCGTTCGGAAGATTATCATACGTTTTTCCCGGTTCTGGAGATTTGTATTATTTTAGGATACTGCTCAATGTCGCCCGTGGATGCACTTCTTTTGAAGATGTTAGAGTGTACAATAATAAATTATATTCATCCTATAAAGAGGCGTGTTATACCCGTGGGTTGCTTGACGACGATAAATAATACATCGACGCGATAAAAGAAGCTTCGGTTTGGGCCTCGGATCAAATGCTGCGATCCCTTTTCGTTAATATGCTGATTCACAATGTTCTAAGCAGTCCACAAACTGTATGGGAAGAGCGCAAGGATCTAATGTCTGTTGACGTTCTATCAAAATATCGCACTGAGATGAACTGCCAAGGTATTTTGGCTAACTTTCAACAGATTATGATTATTATTTTTTGAAGCGCACATGTTATCAATTAATGATAAAATGTCGATTTTGTTGTAAGAAATATTGTATCGCTATTGTTCTGTTATACGGCTAAATATTTAACATTTTGTATTTGGTGCAAATCAGAGTTAACTATGACGGATGAGGAAATTCACAATAAATGCTTGCTATACATTGAAGATATGATGAAGCGCGAAGGTCGATCATTGAAAGAAGTTAACAAAATGGTGTATATCCGACCGACACTCTTGAATTCCCACGTAACAGCCTAATAGCCGCTGCGCTTTCGTACGACAAAAATGCTCTTCGAAGGGAGCATGAACAGTTAGTTGCAATGTTGAACGATGAACAAAGGAATGCTTATAACTCAATCATTGGATCTCTACAAAGTTCTGAAAGCCAGGTTTATTTTATGTACGGTTATGGTGGTACGGGTAAGACATTTGTTTGGAAAACGCTTTCAGCAACCGTTCGATCGAGAGGCCATATTGTCTTGAATGTCGCTTCTAGCGGTATAGCATCTCTTCTTTTGCCAGGAGGTAGAACAACGCATTCAAAGTTTTCTATCCCCATAACTTTGCATGAAGCATCTACGTGCAACATCACACCTCAAAGCGATCTAGCCAAACTGATCGTTAAGACCAAGCTCATTATATGGGACGAGGCGCCTATGATGCATAGGTATTAAAAATTGACATTTATTTTAATTTAATTTTTTTTTTGGTTCAAATATCAAAGTTTTAAATATTATAGAGATTAAACAATGTCATGTAAGTATTAATATACTAATTTGTTTATAGGAATTGTTTTGAAGCACTCGATCGCACGGTACGTGATATAATGAGAGCACACCAACCTGAAGCTGCAGACAAGCCGTTCGGAGGAAAGGTCATCGTATTCGGAGGAGATTTCGTCAAATTTTTCTTGTTATACCTAAAGGTAGGAGGGAGGATATTGTTAGTGCAACTATTAATTCTTCAACAATATGGAGAGATTGCAAAGTATTACGATTGACGAAGAACATGAGACTACAAAATTCTGTCGATGGAAATGCCGCACGTATCTTGCGCGAATTTTCCGATTGGTTGTCATCCATAGGAGACGGTACTTTGGGACCTGAGAATGATGGAGAGGCAGACATAGAGATACCGGAAGAGTTTTTGATAACTCATTCCGATAACCACATAAAATCCATTGTTCAATCTACATATCCATCTTTTCATGAACACATCGGAGATATAAATTTCCTTGAAGGACGAGCAATATTGGCTCCGACATTGGAAGATGTTGATAGAATAAACGAGTACATGGTATCCATGCATAATACTGATGAAAAGATTTACTTGAGTTCGGATAGTATTGCCCAAACCGACCGTGGTGTGAGCATGTTTGAGCAGATGCATACCGTTGAGTTCTTAAATACCATCAAGTGTTCTGGATTGCCAAATCATGAATTGAAATTAAAGGTTGGTATTTTTTTTTAATTTTCCAATAAATGTTTATTTTTAATTTTTTTTAGTTTTTTTAAGTGTGATTATTACATAAATCAATGTTAATTGTAATATATTTTGTATTTATCAGGTCGGTGTCCCAATAATGTTGTTGCGGAATATGGATGCCACTAACGGATTGTGCAATGGTACGACTTGGTTATAACACAGCTTGGTATTCATGTCATCGAGGCAAAAGTATTAGGAGGAAGTAATTCTGGGGATCATGTTTTAATTCCTAGAATTCCTATAATTTCTTCTGACACAAAATTGCCGTTTGCGTTCCAAAGAAGACAATTTCCGATTATGATATCGTATGCCATGACGATTAATAAGAGAAACCTGTGTTTACTCATGGTGTATTTGAGAAACGTTGGTGTATTTATGAGGAAACCTGTGTTTACTCATGGTCAGTTGTACGGTGATCTTTCTAGAGTAATCAATAGGGAAGGGTTGAAACTTCTTCTTTGCGACGAGAAGGGTGATTTGACGAACAAAACCACAAATGTAGTATACAAAGAGGTCTTTCAAAATTTGTAAGTTCATTGCCATACAAAACAAATGATGATCAAGTTCATTGGTTTATTTATTTATTTTTTGTTGTGTTAATCAAGTTTAAGTATATATTAATATGAATTACATAAAACAAATCTTATGTAAACAAGATGACAAACACACAGTAAAAGACGATCCCTTCGAAGATCCCAGTGCAACGCACAGGCAAGTGGACTAGTTTATTAAAATTTGTGCGTAACAGTTCATTTATCTTAATTTGTTTTGAATAGAATTTTTAGTTTGTATCCTCTTATTTATTATAATTTTTGTATTAAATTATAAATCATACATTGTTTTATAAAATATTTTATTACAAATTACGTTAATTAAAGAATTTTTTAAGTATATATTTTGAGACGTTATATCTTACACCCTATGTGTATGATGAGCATCTTAGACCACATATAAAAAAAAAATTAATCCATCCCAATTATGCTTACGTCACAGTCGATACTTCCCCAATTCTCTCTGACTAACATTCTTCTCCGTCACCGCTATCACCGCGCGCACGATTGTTAAATCGAAGGTACTTCTTCTTCCAAGCTTCCGCACCGTCTCACCGTAAAATCGAAGCTACTTCTTCCTCCAAGCTTCCGCCCCGACTCGCCGCCGCTGATATTGAAAGATTGCTCTGAAGAAATTGATCGATCGAAATTGATTATACAAAACCTAGGTAATTTTCTTAATTTCATGAATTTGATAAAAACAAAATTTGAAAACCCTAGTCCGTGTAAATGTGATTTGATCCATCAATTTGATTTGGTTCAGTGATTTTCCTCTTCCTTCTTATATGTATCATAGTATCTTCTCTTGGTGTAGTCCGTGTAAATTTGACTTGATATATCAATTTGATTTGGCTCAGTGAATTTGAAGTTTGAGTAGCATGTTTGAGTTTTCCTCTTCTTACCTGCATCAGAGTTTGTCCTCTTGTGCAGTCCATGTGATTGAGCCTCAAGTTTTTATCAACTGGTTGTGTATATGCCATGAAAATGTTTAAAAAGTGGCCACGTATTCTAACTAATGGAGCAATTGTACTGGTCTTTCCAAGATGAAGAGATATGACAACTCTTTTGACATTTTTTAATATTCTTTCTAAATATGTCTGTGGTGGTGATATCATGTACGAGATGCTATGTGGGATATCCACCATTCTATTCTAATGAACTCATGTCCATGTGCAGATCAAAAGATAATAATGGGAACTAGTACGTCATTTCTATTATCCATGTGTTTGTCTTTAGTGCTTGCTTTTATATTACACCTATCATTCTTTTCTTTTGGTGGAGCTTGTGAATTGGAGAACATATTTGAAATTTTCCAGAGAGGCAAAACTAACACCGAAAGCAAAGGATCTCATACGTAAACTCTTGTGTAATGCATAAACAGCGCTCAGAACAAGAGGAGCCGGCGACGTAGAGAGTTGCACTCATTCAAAAAGTTAATTTACACCGTTTTCTTCGATCCTTCCCACCGCCTACACCGCTCTGCCAGCCACCACCCACCGCGCCCCGCTGGTCATCGCCGCCTTCTTTATCTACGCTTCGCCGGCGCCAAGCTTCACTACCGGCTCCTATTCAAGCTACAATAATGGTTCGCCTCCATCGTCGGCACCAAGCTTCAATACCGGCTCCTCTCCAAGCGACACTACCGGCTCGCTTCGAAGCTTCCTTCGCGGAAGAAACTAGGTAATTCGATTATACAAACCCTAAATAATTTAGTTTTTAAAATTTCATAAATTTATAAGAATTTTTTGTATGATTATAAAAACCCTAGATAATTCAATTACTGAATTATTGTTCGACCTTCTTAAGTTCCCCTACATCTTGCATTTTGGGTCAGTATGTGAGCCAGAAATTTTTGTTGCACCTCATCGGCGTCTCAGGTCATCTCTTCCATCTTGAATAAGCGATGGGGAGGTTGAGCTTGCTGCCATTGATGCATATATCCTTTTACTTGAGTGAGTGTGTGTGTGTGTTTGAATAATGTATTGACCAATGTAATGCAGAGTAGTTGGAATTTGGCAAGTTATGTGATGGTAATAATATTACAAATGTGGCCTGGGTTTATGGGTACATTTGATATTGTGCTTGTATCTTTTGGACTGATATATATGAAAATACTTGCAGGGTGTGAAATGGATCCATCACAACATCTAAAAGTAAGTATCTATTGAAAAAATGTATAATTCTAAAAATGTATTAATTGTTTGGTATAATTCTAAAAATGTATCGTTTGTTCTTCAGAAAATGATACAAATTCAAGCCAAACAGACCTTAGCAAATGAACGATCTCCAGGAAAACCGGTAAATACATATGATCCTTCATATTTAGTATTTTTCTCATAACATAATCTCGTCCTTTTCTCTATTGGTGACAATAGTGTCTTGAAGGTTGCTGATTTCGACATTGCAAGGTATGGTTACTTTATCTGATAATCTTTCTTTAGCCATTATGTGTATTCCTGGCTATTTTGGGCAGTATTGTATATATATCTGTTTTAAATTCAGTTATGGAGTGGGCTCACGTTTACATGCTTTTGTCCTTTATTCAACTTTACTGCTTTGACTGAGGTGTTGTCACACTATCCACACTGAAATACATATCTATGTACTGTGTTGAAAATGTGTGTTCTAGGTAAATTTCTGAACGTTTTCATACTTCATATCCATAGTGTCTCGTCTTTCATTAAAAGACATTTCATACTTCATTATATGATTGAAAAATGTGCATGATTATGCTTCAATGACTGAATATATCTTATACTTCATATCTATATAGTATGATCTTTCAAAATAAATACATTTTATCTTTCAATTTAAGATTGAAATTGTGCTTATTCAATAGATGTTTTTATTTTCCAATTGTACACAATATCTTATACTTCATACCCATATAACATCATCTTTCATAATCAACATAGTTCATCATTCATTTTTAAGATTGAAACTGTACATGCTTGTTCAATGACCTTTTTTTTGTCAATTGTACAAAATAGCTCATACTTCGTATTTATAGTGGATCATCTTTCATAATAATAGACCTCATCCTTCATTTTAATATTGTACAAAAATTTCATATTTTATGTAATAATTAAATAATAAGTTTCACATTTTACTTTTTGAGTGTCATATATAAAATTACGTGTTATTCCATCACAAGTTTGTATTTTTTTTTACAGGACACTACTTTCTTACAAGAACTCCGAGCCAGATATACGACATCAATATTATTGATTAATTGTAATGAAGTCAAAACTGAAGTTCTAGACAAAGCAAAAAAAATCACAAGAGTTTTTAGATGGTTCATGAAAAATGTTCTTTATGACATTAAACTCATTGATTATCGGATCATTAGTCAACTATATGATTGGTCGGTGAAATTGATGGATGATTTGTAGTGATTGTTAGGGGTGAAACTAATAGAGCTTTATGGTTGAATGTGAATATTTCTAACAGGATGATTGATGAGGAGTGATTTAATTATAGTTGATTATTTGTAAAATACTGATAAATGTTTGTTTAGTTGGTGGAATCGTAATACTTGTTGTCTGTTTTGTTGGAAAAGTAAATGATGTTTAACACATTTTAAGAAATGAAAGTTAATACTTTTCAAATTAAAGCATCATAGTATTGAAAATGAAGTATCATAGATTAACTAAAACCTTAAAAATCTAAAACCCCAAATCGAAAAATACACAAAGATCATATTGTTTCATAATGAAGTTTCATAATTTTCAAATTGAAGCATCATACTCTCTAAAATGAAGTAGAATCAATGTTTTACAAATATTTGTTTACTTCATTGAAAATGAAGCATAATACACTTGAAAATGAAGTTTCACATAAACATTACTTGAGTATGTGTTACAAAATACTTAAATTCCATAAATGTACAAAAATAATAATTTTCAAAATAGAGAATCACATAATAATAAATTCAATACGTTACAAAAAAATACAACTCCGAATCCATAATCAAAATCCAATATATGTTAGAAAAACACAATTCCAAATCAAATATAAAAAAAAACCAATATCTCTAACAAATGATTAAAGTGTAAAAATAGAAAATCCAAAGTCTTTTATAATTGGTTTAACTCCTTAATCTTCCGAAAATCAAGTATCTTAAACTTGAAATTTTTGAAAGCTTCTTCACATATCAGAGGAGCAGTGACATTATCTTCACTTGACAAAGTCAACTTGTGAAAAATTTCAACTTCAAAATCGATAAATACCTACACAAACATCATTTCATATATAATGAAACATCACATATGAGGATAATGAAGCATGAAACAATATTAAAATGAAGCATGACACATTATACCAAACAACAACATAAACAACAACACACATGAACAACCAATCAAAATAACACAGTTCAAAAAAATTCAAATTGAAAGAAGACTTGGCATTACCCATTCATTAAAATTGAAATGATTGAAATAAAAAACAGGTCATTCAAATTAAAATTGTTGGAATCAAAGGGACTTCTAGAGCATACCTTCAAGCGAATACAATGCAATCATATTTTTTTAAAATCCAACAATCGAACAATATAGCAGCAAAAGCAATCGATGGAGAGATGACACAAACGGTAATAACCTTAGATTTGAAGTTCACTCTCAAAATTCGCAATTACTCCAAAAAAAGTCATCATCAACACCGTCAACACAATCATCTACAAATTTAAAAACCGCCAAACGAAACACTAGTTAACTATAAACTAAGATAAATGTTGACATAATACAAAATAAAGGTCATCATCAATATGAGAATAACTTGAAATTTGAGGATCTAGGGTTTTATCATCAAGATCAACAACGTGATTCGACTCAATATCATCTAAAAAACACATAAACTCATAAAAAAAATACAATTCGAAATAAAAAAAATAAAAAATTGAGGGAATCAGAGTGGATACATTCGACCAGAATAGATGAGAAGTCTAATAAATCGTCCATGGTTTCGATCGAGCGAATTAAAATCCAATAAACGACGGAGAACGGCGGAAAGGGAGAAACCTCAGATTTCCAGCAAACGGCGGCGGTCAATCGCGAAATTGAAGACACGGCGGTGAACGGGGACGGTGAGCGACGACGGTGGATGGAAGCTTGATGCCAGATGAGGAAGAAAGAGAAAGGGAAAAATTCGCGATCGGAGGAGAGAGAAGAAAGAAAAACAGGGAAAAAAGAAAAACTTAAGAAAAATTGACCGGAAGCTATATATCGTTGACTAGGATCAAGATCCCCATCTTAGTACCGGGTGAAAGTAATAAATTGCCATATATTTTGTATGATTTATATTTAATTACAAAAAATAAAATATTTAAAATAATTAAGACAATAAAAATTAAAACAAATAAATTAAGTATTACGCATTAATATTGTATTCGCAACAAATTAAAATAAATTAATCCATAATTCACACGATTTGTTTTTTTGCAATGTAATTTAATAATTACTAAAAAACAGCTGTTAATATTTTATTACAAAAAATTAGCAGTCATTAAATAATATGAAATATAAAAAATTAACAGTCATTTAATTATATGAAATATATTAGATAAGTTGATCTATGCGACTTTTAGTCTTCTTCTATGTCAGGTGATCTCTGCAACTTTAAGTCTTCTTTTTATTCTTTTAATCTCCATACGGCAAAATTAAAAGATCAAAAACTCCATAACCATGTCTTTGTACGATTCCATCAACGTTCTTAATCCTTCCAAAGAATCTTGGAGTTTGTGCGTTAGGGTTTGTAGGATTTGACTATTCGAATATCACGACGAGAATTCCCCTCAAGTAGATGTACTTTTCATGGATTCTCAGGTAAACTACCTTTTATTGAAGGGTTGGAATCTTTGTCAGGTAATCTTTCTCAAGCGTTGGAATATATTTGAAGAAACCGGTTTTTACCCATGGCCAGTTGTATGTTGCACTTTCAAGAGTCACAAATAGAGCCGGATTGAAGTTGTTATGTTGCGATGAGAATGGTGAACTCACAAATAAAACCATCAATGAGTTTACAAAGAAGTCTTTCAAAATATATGAAATAATTATGTTATATCATTTTTTATTTTATTGTTAATTTGTGTGTTTTGTATAAATATTTTACATAGTAAACATAAATTAATATGTTACTCTAATCTTTATTTTAATATAATAGAAAATGCAAAAAAAAAAACACTATTTCTTAAAATAATAAATAGTATATATATATATATATATATATATATATATATATATATATATATATATATATATATATATATATATATATATATATATTTTTAAAACATAATATTGAAGCATAAAATTAATTTATTTTAACTACAGTAATTAAATATTTTTTTTTAAATTTAATTATTTGTATTTTATTTATTATTAAATAAAATACATTAAAAATTATCGTGCATCGCACGGACAGATTTTACTAGTTTGACAAAAATCAACACATTATGAAAATAATTAATAATTTACTAAATAATTTACATTTTATTTTGTAATTAATTTATAGTTCTAATATAACATTTTTTATATTTTCATTTATTATTTGATTTTATTTATTAATTATATAAAAAAATAATTTATTTATGGTAAATAACATTTATTTATTAATATTATATTTGTAAAAGCGTACTGATATAGGAGTATGAAATACTCACAAAATTTCACCTTAATTTGTTGTGATAGTAGAGTGGATTTGTGTATTTGTTGAAATCTTATTGTGATAGTAGAGTGGATTTGTGTCTTTTGTTTACATATATGATTTAATAGGTCTTAGGTTGGATCTTGTGGGTTGTTTTTATTTTCTAAATATTTTTGGTATATTTTATTGCTTTTGACTAGTAATCATCTCCCACTTCGATTTTTGGGACTATATCAGATATTATTTGCATTTATTTTTTAAATATTTTTGGTACATTTTATTGTTTTTCCATTTATTTTCTAAATATTTTTGGTACATTTTATTGCTTTTGACCGGTAATCATCTCCCATTTCGATTTTTGGGACTATGGACTTATTTTTTTGGATTGAAATCGGTTGAATGGAACTGAATTGAATTAAGCTATTTGAACTGAATTGGATTGATTTTTTTATAAAAATAATAATATTTTTTATAAATTTTTAAATATATTTTTAAAATTAAAATTATTTTTTATTTATTTTATTTTAATTTATTTTGAAACGAAGAAGAATGAACAAAAAAGAGTGCTTATTATCCCCATATTTTGTAGGCAGTAATCATCTCCCACTTCCATTTTAGTAGACATAAGTAATCCTCTCCCACTTCGAAGAGAACAAAAAAAATGAATCTGGATGATTCTTCCCCAAACCCTCGCACATACCTTCTCCTTTCATTGTTACTTCTCTCGCAATCACTGCTTATCAGTTCACGGAGTCTAGGCATTAAGCAGCACCGACAGCTTGATCATGAGTCTCCCACATTCATTTGGCCACTGCCTTGGCAATACACTTTTGGCAACCGTACCCTCACTGTCGACCCGAATCTGAAGCTCGTTTCCGGTGGAAATGGCGGTGGTTCTCTTATCCTTTCCGAAGCATTTGATCGTTACAAAAGAATAATTTTCAAACACACTGCTTCTGAGTTGCCGAGCTCTGCAATCGACTATGATCTTAACAAGCTCACCGTCATTGTTCACACCCAAAACGCAGAGGTATTTAGGGATTTCTTATGCTCTCGATTATTGATCCACCGTTAGTTTGTATTATTATTATTATTATTCATGTATTTACCTTTTTGGATTTTGAAGCTTCAACTTGGAGTTGATGAGAGCTATACATTGATGGTGGCTGCAAGCGATGAGTTGTCAGTAATTGAGGGCATCACAATCGAGGTGTACATGATGAATTTTAGCAATTATGCATAGCAATTTAGATATTGAATGTGCTTGCATTCATGGAAATCTATCTTGAATGTTCTTCCGCAGATTTTCTTCCGCTTTGTGCCATTTTAATTTGTGTGTCAAAATGACTTGCTTCTTACACTATCATTTCATGCTTTACATATATTCATCTTAAGGTTAATTATAATTTGTAATACACTAAAATTTTGATGCGATGAATCATTTTCATCAGCATATAGCATATATTTTGAAGAATATCTAATGTTTAATCATTAATGGTGTTTATGCAATCAATTATTGTTAATGTGATATTATTTAGATTGACGAGGTTCCTATTTCTGAAAGAAATAAACATTTGAAAATGATGGTATATATTGGAGGATCATTGGGAAGCTGGCTTCGCCTATGTAGTGTTTTTTTTCATTAGCATATACTCCATACTTTAGTCTTATTGTTCCATAATCTGGAGGCCCAAAACACCTGCCAGGACATGGAACTTGTCTTCTGGTGTTCTCACATTTCTTCGGATGAAATAATATGATATCATCTTGTTATCTTCCATTAAGTAACTGAATGATTTACCTACTTGTATTATTGTTTCTTATCCCCATAAGTGTTTCTGATAAACTATGTTATGATGATAATCTACAGGCGGACTCTGTCTATGGCGTTTTGCGTGGTCTAGAGGTACATTAGATCTTACTAATTTTACATGTTTTTTAGAAAGGTTGCCAGATTCTGATTTTTATCCAGTGCCAAAGATCTATGTCATTAGAAAGGTGTTCAGCTGTACAAGTCAGCACAGGAAAACAAACAGTGGGAGTGGGAAAAAGAGAAGACGGATACTTTATATTTTGCACATTTTTCTTACGACTTCAAAGAGTGACATTCATATATTTTTGCTATTTTCTGATGCTTGACGTAGTTTGAAAGAGAATGTGTTTGTTGGCTTCATATGGTTCTTGATTACTCTTCTACAGACATTAAGCCAGCTATGTGCTTTTGATTATGGAACTAAGACTGTAAAACTGTACAATGCTCCATGGTATGTTCAGGATAAGCCGAGATTCATGTATCGGGGACTTTTGCTAGGTAGGCGGAAACCTTTTTTGCCTGATACTATTCTTTCACTTGTTCTTATCCTATACTGCTCTGCTTCAAAATATACTACATGTTTGTGCAGATACTTCAAGGCACTACTTGCCAGTCGAAGTAATCAAGCATGTGATAGAATCTATGTCATATGCTAAACTTGTAAGATATGTTAATCATCATGTCATAGAAATATACAAACTAAATATTTCTTTCACTTTCTTTGTTATATAATATTCTTCTTATTCATTCTCCTATTATTAAAGTATTGATGATTGCATTCAGTAGAATGTCCTGCACTGGCATATTATAGATGAAGAGTCATTTCCACTTGAAGTCCCCACATATCCGAATTTGTGGAAAGGATCATACACCAAATGGGAGCGTTATACCATTGATGATGCTTCTGAAATTGTTCAGTAAGTTTATCTTAAACTAGTATTTCATCGTCCTTAAGGATAACCTAAAATACCTTTTTCTGGGATAAAACAACCTTCAACTTTACCTTTTTGGCTTTTTCTTCAGTATGTTTTTTTTACCCTGGTTTTCTGTGTTGTAAGTCTTTGTGGACCACCATATGCCCTCAATTTAGTAAGGTGAAGAAAGGCAGGTATTAATAATACAGTTAAAGAATAATAGCAGAATGGACATCACTAACTCTTTGATAGGGTGGTCACCGAACTCTGTACCTTATATTATTGGGTTCTTATTATTCTCTCCCCTCCACTCTTCCCCTAAGCGTTGGAAAAAAAAATTGAAAAATAATCTTAATAGCATAAACTTTACATACTTCAGTTGATAAGTAGGTCATATGTTCTTGTGAATAATAAAATAGTGCTGCATCCAAATGCTAGAACAATATCTCGTACTGTCATCGATTTACTGTTGATGGTTGAAGTTTAAGTTAACTTCTCATTATCATTAACGTGATATATACTACCTCCGTCCCTCTGAATTGGTATCACTTACCATTTTGAGCTTCCCTCTGAATTAGTCCTCTTTCCTTTTTAACTTATATAAAATATTTATCTACTAATTACGACCACGCAAATCATTATAGTTAATAATTACAATCACACACACCCACTACCACCAATAAAATAACACGTCTTTATCTCCGCGCCGAAAAAAATAAAAATAGGCCCGATTCATGGGAACGGAGGGAGTTATGTATGAGTATATATCATATTTTGCTTATGCAAGAATCAGGATGTCGATGATATATGTTGTAATTCTGCTAACCGGAATCAATGCATTGTGACTCTTTTCTTGTAACATTGCCGACTCGTTTTATTTTAGTATATTGATTTTTTGTTTATACATTACGAGAAACTAATGTTGTTGTGTGCTATGTCTTCTTCATCTGGCCTACATTGAAGTTACGCAAAAATGAGAGGTATGTTGCCCCTCAGTAATCAGTATTTAAAACAATTTATGATTCAACTTTTAGTATTAATACATTTCGTTGGGTCTGCAATATCAGGAGGGGTGAGGGGGTGTAATATGAATATAAAATCTCTTAAAAAGTCTAAACAGTTGGCTACTTATATGAATCCTAAATATGTTCATCCAAGTTTAAATATTTGGTCAAAATCACATCCTTTAGTTTCTTGGCACACACTTTGGTTATTTCGACCGATTGGTTTCCTTTAGTGTATTCAATCTTTTCATTTCAGGAATTAATGTTATGGCAGAAGTTGATGTCCCTGGGCACGCACAGTCGTGGTAAAGCTTACGTGGTTTAGATATTCAAGTTTTGGGTTTTCATCTAATATTAACTTTCATCCTTCTGTTATTGTTAGTCTTGTATGTTCCATGTCCTTGTCAAATTCTGACTCTGAAGATAATATTAGTAATGCCTTTAGCTCTTGTGAGAGACTATATGTTATCATTTACTTCTGTCAAGAGGGACTCGTCCTCATAAATGATATACTGTAAATCTTATTGTCCATTAGTTGTTTACTAATATAGTTAATTTTAAACTTAAATGAACTTATTTTACATACTAACTGCACTGAACCTTCAAATATGCAGGGGAGCAGGATATCCAGATCTTTGGCCATCTCCTTCCTGCCAAGAACCTCTGGATGTCTCTAAAAACTTTACATTTGACTTGATCTCTGGCATACTGTCAGGTCATGATATGTCTTTTTTAATGTCCTAAATTATGTTACATCTTACTATCATGTACGTATTGATGCGAATTGAACTTTACATTAGTCTTTATTTTTCCAATAAAAACTGTACTAGCAGGCTTATCTAGCACTTTTGAGACTTATGAGAAGTATTCCAGTTTCCCACGTGAACTTTATTGCAAGTAATTAGAAATCACAAAATAATAGAGCAGTAAATTAGCCCCTTCATATGGAGCTGCTGATGTTGTAAAACCATTTTCCTAATTTTGTTTTCTGCACATTCTGTGAACCAAATGTTCCATGCTTTATATTAGAAAATTGCCTGAATAGTGGCTATTTTTTCCTTCAATGTTTTCTTTCTGCTAAATTTCTCTTTGCCATTTTACGAGCCTCTTCATTTTTGCATGTCTTCTGTACTTGCTTCCTCTCTTTGTTTTCTCTACAAGCTTATATTATTCCTCTACCATATGGTATTCTATAATTCTATTATAACTGTAAAAACTTGACGGTGTAGGCGAATTTTCGGAAGTTAGTAATACTGAGAAGAGAGCCTACCTAAAATACACACAAAATACAAATTGTAATATTCATATTTCGTTTATTTATGATTCAAATGGTATGAAACCTACATTTGTGGTATAAAACAATGAGATACACGGTTTGATTTAGAGTGTGACTTTGTGCATCCCTAAAAGTGCTTAAGATGCCTTTTGTTTTTTTCAAAAATAGACTATCATGAATCATCTAAAATAACCCTTACATTGAAATCTGTTAAAAATTAAATTATATTTTCCCAATAATGCTGGAATATAAAAATCAATTGACAGCACGCCTATACTTCAAAAACTATGAGAAATCATCATTGACCATCCCCTTTGCTCAGTTCAGCTGTAAACTAAAATTTGCCAGCAACATGCTGTTAGAAAGCATACACACTACACTAGCCTTTGAAGTATATGATTTGCAGAAAAAATAACAATCACAGTAGATAATATTTCCATGAATTTTAAGTCAACAGAAACAAAATATTTTATTACTTCTATATCACTTATCCGATTTGCAATCCGTGACAAAAAATTGTTGGGTTTGATTGAGAAAGCACACTCTCTTTGGATTGGGGCTAGTTTAGGAATAATAATTTGTTTCATTGGATCATCATACGTCAACATAAAATGCATGTTGAAACTAAATTTTGCGTTACTGAATCTTATTTCAATTATTTAAGCATTTAAGCTTAGAATTGCTTAAATTAGTTTATGCTTTCACAATTTTTTGTCTAGCAATCGCCTACATCACTGAGTCTATATAATAAAACCATTGTGCTAGGAAAAAAATTCTTGTGCCCACTCTCTGTAATTGTGGAATAATTTTCGTTTTGCAGACTTGAGGAAAGTTTTTCCATTTGAGCTTTTCCATTTAGGTGGTGATGAGGTTCATACAGGTAAAGAAAATAAGTAGCTAATTTATTAATATCTCCTTCGTTTCGTATGTTTTCTTTGATTCAAAGTATGGGTTTAAAGGTCAAATGCTCACCTTGTTTGCTCTAGATCTTTATTGTCTAGTTAAAAACTTCAAAACAAGAACTTTGCTGAGTTAATAATAAATGATAAATATCTTTCTTTTTATGTGCCATAGTGCCAAGTTAACAGGTCTAAGATTCACACAAAAGTATATTGAACTAAATGTTTTAGTAAGTAAAATTTGACATGATCAGTATTATGTATAAATTTGGATAGTTGTCTATTGCCAGAATGCTTTTCAGGAAAATTCTATATCTATATAGAAATTTGCAATATACAGTGTATCAGTCTGTTGTAGGGACTTCTTTTCCCTCCGTTTGTTATATAAAGTATATATGTCACATGAAAAAAATGTCATGATCTCTTAACTAATCAGTTTTTATGTAAATTAACTTTATATACTTAGAGCGCAATGGCGTGTACTTTCGTTTGGGAATTTTTTGTTCAACTAGTTAGAGATGACATTTTTTTTGTGTGAAATGTGGAAAATTGGAAGTGTGATCAAATTTAAGATGATGTTGAAACTATAGAAGTAATTGATTTAGTAGAAAACAGGAAATGATTGGATAGTGGACTTCCCTAATTTCTAGGATTAGTTGTACGGTTCCATAATGTGAAGTAGTATATTTCCCTATATTAGGGAGACAAAATCAGGAATTTTCAGATCTACATAACACAACTCTATGACCAGTTATGCAAATTGAAAAAAATAAATAAAATGGTTTCTTCTTAGTCTTTTCTAACAATCTGTTTGTGTTCAAATGAAAATGTAGCCATTAAAGTTATTAGTGATATAAGGAGCAATGTAATGATCGGATATGGTTGATGGTTAAATTTTTTTAAATAGGTAAACAATAAATTTTGTGGAAACATGTGTCATAATAATGTCTATAAGTTTTTAAGAAGTATAAATAAGAGATTGGGAGAGGTAAAGTGAAATTGACTGAATACTGTATTTTATGATATCTAATTGTATCCAATCACGACTTAGCATTATCTTGTGGAAGGAAAATGAATTTCTTCGGTACTGACGTCAGTTAATTCAGATTTTTGCCATATATATAATAGAAATTTAAGTTATTTAGATTGTCTCTTCAGTTTGCATGTCCAATGATATACTTCTCATTCTTCGTATTCAAAATTTATGCAGATTGTTGGAACTCAACTCCTCATGTGAAGCAATGGTGAATCCCTTGTGTTTTTTTCTTACAAACTTCCTTTAATGTATTATTAGATGCCTCGTAAATCCAAGTTGAGCTATTTCATCAGCATGCCCTTTCTGTCTAGTGGAAACAACATCATTGGCCTATTGAAACTCACCAAATATTCCATAGGCGCCAATATTAAAATTACAAAACTAATTCCTATCATATCAATTGATTTTCCTTATGGAAATATGTCTTGGATCTGAGACAGGAGTTTTGTATCTGTGTTGAAAAATTAATGTTTAATAGTATCTTGAATGTATCAAACCCATGTTTTGGCTGTATATCCTTGCTGGAATGATCGTCTCTTTCATTTTTTAAGGATATCTTACGAGTTGGTTGGTTGTTCCATCACTATATTTAACTAATGTCCCATGGGTTTTAAAGTTTGATGGGTATTGCCTCATGGAAAATGAATCTTGAAAAATGAAATTGTTGTCCCATTAATTTTCAGGATATGGGTTAAGCTGGTCTCCATCTTATCTATAGGAGTTTGTTTTACAGGATGATCACTGGCATACATCTTTTCTCATGTTCTCAGGACTAGGAATTTGTATCAGACATTCTATCCTAAAATAAATTTATCGACAAATCCAATATGCAGGCTTGATGATCATAATATGACAGGTAAAGATGCATATCAGTATTTCGTACTCAGAGCACAGGAAATAGCAGTATCATTAAATTGGACTCCTGTTAACTGGTGAGTGGTAGGTATATAGTTCTCGAGCCACAAACTAGAGTTGTCTTTTCTACAGGATGTTTTTAGAGAACGTAGATAATGGACCAGGTTCACATAAATCTATATAAATTCGGTTCAATTTTCACACTATTATACTATATTCTTCACTATATCATACTATATTTTTCACAATATTAATATTATTTTATTCTAAAAAAATAGAATGCATTATTATTCAATTTTTCAAAATTTATTATTGTATTCTTCACAATTATACACTCCATTCTTTACAAAGATACACTTTATTTTTCACACAATTAATATTGAATTATTCACAATTTGTATTCTTTACAAATATCTACTAGATTCTTCACAACATATTTATTGTATGTTTCACAAGTTTACGGGGTTCATGTAGATCTACATGGACTCGGGTCCATGTAATAATTTGCCATGTTTTTAGGCCACTGAAAGTGCTTCTCTCTAACTGTCCCTCCAGTGTTCATTGTTCATTTCAAAACTGAAACTTATCATTTAAACTTCAAAGCTCAAGCTAAAGAGGGGCCTGCTTTTTGACTTCCAATTAATGCTAGGATCATTATTTTTCCAGGGAAGAAACGTTCAACACCTTCGCAAAAAGTCTAAATCCAAAGACAGTCGTGCACAACTGGTAAGTTTTGTTAATTGGTTTATACTATTGAATTGAGTAGGATATGATAGCAAATTTTGATGTATAGTAGGAATATATTTGCATGATATAAATAGGTTGGAATCTGGTGTTTGTGCAAAAGCTGTTGCAAAAGGTTTTAGATGCATTTTCAGCAACCAAGGTGTATGGTATCTTGACCACTTAGACGTGCCATGGGATTCAGTTTATTATGCTGAACCATTAGAAGAGATAAGCGATGTCTTAAAGCAAAAACTTGTGATTGGGGGAGAGGTTTGCATGTGGGGCGAAACAGCTGATGCCTCGAATGTTCAGCAAACAATATGGCCTCGAGCAGCAGCAGCAGCAGGTATGTGGTAGTAGTACTTTTGGTTGTTGGGTTTGTACACCTTATTGCAGTTTTCTATTGGTAGTTGACTAGTTGGTTTCAAGACCTTATTGAGG
Source organism: Euphrasia confusa (assembly GCA_954870475.1). Taxonomy (NCBI): domain Eukaryota; kingdom Viridiplantae; phylum Streptophyta; class Magnoliopsida; order Lamiales; family Orobanchaceae; genus Euphrasia; species Euphrasia confusa. The sequence continues at coordinate 23,022,355 of OX940956.1, forward strand.
TTTCACATTAATAAAAAACTGAATACCCCATCTCTACAACGAAAACACCCCCGGTAGCCTCCAATTTCATGATATTCCAAGATAATAAATATATATATATATATATATATATATATATATATATTTAAGCTCCATTCCTATTTCACTGGAGCCTTGTTCGGGGCTATATGTGGTTGCTTTCATAAAGTTCATATGTTAATTTTGCTTTTAACATTCTAGTGCTATTTCATGTTCATGCATGTTTCTATCGTTTAATTGGTTTGTCTTAAAGTAATGTTGACTGATAAAGAGTTCTCTTTTGAAACCTTGATTCCATTTTGTTAGTGTAAAGTTAGGTGTAACTGTGTTGTCTCTCTGTAAGTTTTCTTATGTTCTCGTAGAGCGATTATGGAGCGACAGGGAGACAATATTTTCGAAAAATTCAAGTGTTTTGTCAAGATTGGAGTATTTCCGTTGTCTCTTGACTAGTCGAGGAGTTCCTGCAGCTCCAGTCAGAAATTTTTATGCTCGAAGTTCGCCAAGTGGACCTGGATCGTGCTACAGCCAGTGAAGTGAACCCAGCTTGTTGTGCTGAAACATATCTATGTTTGTTGTAACTGCTATGAGTTATTTTGTTGCGTCGTAGAAAAGAACAGATTCTGCCACGTCTTGTTTGTGTTATTGGTACTGTATTGCGGATGTGCTTTCCGTTTGTGTTGGTTACATTGAGACAAAAAATATCATGCAGGGGATGTGCTATTAGTGTGAATATGGAACTCTGTTTAAACATACACAAATAAAGTTGTGAGAAGGATTTAAATTGTGCACATTGTTTGAAATGGGAAATTGCCTTTTCTTTTATGAGAAGATACAAAAAATTCCACCTCGAATCTCACTTTCTAAAAGTAACATGTAGCTCAGACTTGAGAGTAGCACTCCCCCTGGGAATTCGTGGATGGCTTATTTTGACAAAAAACATTAACGATCAGAATGGTTTGCTTTTTTTTCTTTATATCAAATTAAAAAAAAAAAAAAGTGCCCACTTTTCATTCTTTTTTTTATATCAAATATAAAAAAGGAATACCTTGTCATTATGCGTTTAAGCTAATAGTGAATATTTAGAATCAAGTTCAAGATTCAATCCGTCAACTCTCATATCATCAAAAGTATAGTGTGATGATTTTAAACATAAACACAGTAAAACAACAAAGAACAAAGATTTTATATGCTTCAATTCTTAAAAGCATAACCTTCATGTATGGTTGAAAGGGAACTTATTCTAGAATTGATTGAAAAAATGCGAATACAAGGCATTTTACACGTGATCATTGCTTAGATATATTACATTCAAAAACCAAACTTAATCAGGTACAGACTTGCAATTGATTTGTTTTTTTCTCGTTGTTCAATCATTTTAGGTGAAACTGGTTACATGTGATAGTTCTGATCATGATCACACCCCAACAAAATGCATAAATTCATTGCTAAACAAGGGAAATATCAAATAGCTCAATGCTTCGACTAAAAATCACACCGCAATAATTCAAACTTCTATTTCAAAATTCAAAATTTTAACTATAAGAATGACTATAATGCCTATTTCAAACATTAAAATTAGATGTATTGCACTTTTATGCAAAGATTGTCATTTCAGCTCATCTTTTTCACAATTGAGTTGTGGACTTACTATAAATTGTGACTCACTGAAACAAATAAATAATGGGCTATAGGCTATAGCAAAGCTCATCTATGTGTATACACTAAACTATAACATCATTTCCACTTAAACATCTTGGTTCCTACTAGGTCAATATTGGACACTTTCAAAGAAAAATACCATCATATTCTAGCATGAAACACCAACTGCTTATACACAAGAAAACGTAGGAAAAGAAAAGGACAAAAATGAACCTAAAAAGCCCTAAATACATCTCTTCACACTTGCTCAGCAGGAGATTCTGAAAGTAGTATCTTGTTTAATTCGAATTCGTCCATGCCCATAAACAGGGCAAGAAGGCTACTACATTCGCCACTTTTCCTTCTCTTGGATGAATCAGAAACTTGAGAATTCTCCTTCAGTCCGACTATGGATTCTTTTGTTGCTTCTTTGGTGACAGCAGGAAGAGGACATGTTGGCTCCTTCACAACTCCTTTCAAACATTTTCGTGGTTTTTCATCTACCACCTCAGTCCCACATCCAATGTTTACAATGTCTTCATTGCGATGTGCATATACAGCACCTGAAACAATAATATTTTAGATACTACCACACAATTATGTTTCTAAATACTGAACAGATGATAAAAATGTAGTGGCACATTTTACTTATTCCACCACAAATGAACTTTTATTCAGGTTTAAGATAAATGATAAACAATAATGTTTTATAATCTGAATCCATCAATTATTAATTTTGAACTGATTGTCTTATATAACGTCTACGCTGAAGATTTGGAGAGTTCAATAATAAAATCGGGATGAATTCATATTTAACTTTGCAAACTAGATACACAAAACGAAAATGTCTCTTGAGAAATAAAGATTGGGTAAGTTAACTCACCAAGATCTTCAAGCATAGGGTTAATTTTAGTCTTCCTCTTATCACTATGCTTGTTATTTTCAGATTCTACTGAATTCCTAGCAGCCTTTTCTTTCTGGGGATGCTCAAAATGGACTCCTGGTCCGGTGGAATCAGTAGTTGCACTATTATTATTGAGATTGGATTCTAATTTGCCTTGCTTTTCATGAGATTCTACGAGCTCACTAGTGAATTGCTCATTGGAAAGATCACGGAACAAATTGCAGATGCCAAACAGCTCACCCTGGAACTCCTTGCAACCCTTTTAAAAAAATCACTGAGATAAGTAGGGACATCGAAATACAAACACCATGCAAGACAGAATTAGGGAAACGAAGACAAACTTTCTGTACCTGTACGCCTTCAAAATACCGCCTTTCCATTTTTCCAGCAACTGCAATATTGGACAGCTGTTGCTTATATACCTGCCTTGAGTAAACAAGCTCCTCAAGAGAACTGGCAGCGAGAAGACGGAAAACAGTTACATGCCGCTTCTGACCATAACGAAAGGACCGATCTTGGGCCTGCAAATCTTGAGCAGGATTCCAGTTTGGGTCAAATATTACTACCCGGTTTGCACTAACAAGATTCAGTCCAAGCCCACCAGCTCGAGTAGAAATGAGGAACACCTGCAGCAGTCGAAAATTCAGATTTTTTTCTCATGGAATATATTTAGTACAAGCTCCAGTTTATGTAAATAAAAATTGACCTGTTTACTTGGACTTGAGTTGAAATCATCCACTAGGGATTGACGTGCACTAGTCAAAGTGGAACCATCTAATCTTGAGAAGCTATAGCCTTTACGTATAATAAACTTTTCAAGTATATCCAGCATCCTGTTAGGAAGGACATTCTTTAGCAAAAAAATATGAAGGAAGAAAGAATAAAAAGTGCAGACATCAGGTACATAGTAATGAAATCAGAGGAAACCAAAAAGAGGCCAAAAACAACAAAAAGACAATGAGGCAGCAATGTCTTTTAAGAGATTTTGAAACAAAATAGGAGGACGTAATTGGGAAGTCTGCATCTCTACCTAGATTTTAAGACACAAGAGATGCCAACAAACATGAGTTCTAGGTTAAAAGGACAAGTGATGATTTTACAGTCAAGTGGAAACAACTGTAAGAGTGGCTAACAAATCTCATCAGAAAACCAAAATCATGGAATGTCAGCTGCTATCCAATATTCAAAATTCATAAATAGAACTAGTGTTTGAATGTTAATGCAATCAAACAACATTCAGATATAAACAGCCAATATGTTGAAATTGGGAGCGTAAGTGCAGTCGCACTTATAGCACACCGAGACAGGAGAGTGAATCCGGAGTCACCTAGGGAGGTTACATCTTAAAACAAATTGGTGGTAAAAGAAATAGTTGTAGGGACTTAAAACAATGTGAGATTACTCACAAGTGTACATTTGTATTTTTCCTTTTTAATAAACCCCCACACTTGTTAGTCCTTGACAACAGATAAATCGGTCCCAAGCTCCGTCATGAGAGAGATGGTTGACCCACCCAACCAGGCATTGGCCTGCACTCACGTCACAACGCACTTATAACATCTTAAAATCAATTGGTATCAAGAGGAGTAGCTCTCTAGATTTATAAGTTTAACTCTCTTTCCATAGATATTAAATGTGGGACAACTCAAAAGTGTACATTTCTATTTTTCATTTTTAATACTCCTTCTATCTCTTAAATATCTTCACACTTTCTTTTTTGGGTTGTCCCACATATATCTTCACACCCCAAAAGGAATTAATTTAACTTACTTTTTCACATTAAAATACAACAATACCCTAGCTTTTCACCAACTTCTCTACTTTTACACAACTACTTTTACTTCTTCACTTTAAATACCAAATTACCCCTACCTTTTTTACCAAACTAATATAAATAATCTACGTGCCCAAGAAAGTATGAAATATTCATGTGACGGAGGGAGTACAATATATGCAACACTGAAGGATAAACCTACCCCAAAAACTAGTGTGACTCGATCAATTATTTCAAACTACATTATAAGGTGTTGTATGGAAACATTTCCAGAAAACAATTTCCGGAAATTTAAATCATGTTTGCTTAGTAGATTTTTATTGGGAATTGTGTTACTATCAAATAGAAATTAGAAACCAGATAACTTACTGACCAAAATTTCTTTTTAATCAAGCGAATCTGTGACAAAAATGAAAATCCAGTCACTATTTTTTCATTTTCAATCATAAAAAGATCTAACAAAGAATAATTTAGTTTCCGCACTAACTACCTAAATGGCTAAATACTTTTTTTTAATTACATAAAACAGCTTTAAACAAAATTCATTGTGTTCACCGGTCGAGTGCGTGAAACAATATTTACTGCAATAAACTTCTACACTTCAGATTTTTTTTATATATACCTTAATATCTTGTATGTTGCCATTACGATAACCACACAAGAAATACCATAGCAGTTCAGGTTAACAATAAGAATCCACAGCTGAAGTTTGACAAGTAAGGTATTTTCCAGACACATTACCTCACTGAGCAACTGAACAAAAGAATCTTGTCACCCATAGAAATCCAAGAGTGCATCAATCTCTCCAAAGCTCTCATTTTTCCGCAATGTCTAACATCACTTACGCCCATGAAACTGTCATTCTGGGTACTACCTCCCACTTGATCAATGTCACTACCAAATACAGCAGTAGCAAATTCTGCATCCTTTCTTTGCTTATCCGGATCATCCTTCGAGTTAGGCTTGATAAGCTCCAGGTGATTACTCAGCTGAAAAGCAAGAAAGAAGATAAACTGTTGGAGGGAAACAGTCTACTAAAAATATGCATGCTTACTTGTAATGAATGATTAACTGAAGTAACTCTACACTAATGCTATGTTTTAATGGAGAATAAAAACAATTTTCACCCAAAACTATGACCATTTTGGAACTCAGGAGCTGAACCTCATTTGTGGTTACACTAGCAGTTTAAACTACACAAGTTTTGCACTAATCTATTTGTCATCAAACAGATTAAAACCAATACTTAGCACGCTTCTCAACTATGACCTTTTTGGGCATTTCTATATTATTGATGTGTGCTCAATTCCAACTGTCGGAAGGGATGCTGAAAAGTCAATTACTATTTTGCCCATATAACAACAAGAGGCATCTCATGCATGTGACAAAATCACGGATAAACTTCCACAACTGAGGTAGATAAGTGCAAAATGCACGTATTTGGATGTATATAACTCTGAGAGTGTGAAAACAGCCATCCTCCAGATGGCAAACTGTTTTTTACTATAATATTCCAACTGTCGGAAGGGATGCTGAACAGTCAATTACTATTTTGCCCATATAACAACAAGAGGCATCTCATGCATGTGACAAAATCACGGATAAACTTCCACAACTGAGGTAGATAAGTGCAAAATGCACGTATTTGGATGTATATAACTCTGAGAGTGTGAAAACAGCCATCCTCCAGATGGCAAACTGTTTTTTACTATAATATTATAACAAATATCCTAACCATAGAACACCCGCATTAGAAATTTTGTAAGTTAGTTTAAGCAAACTTGAACCAAGCAATGAAGTTGAATATTGGTACTGTCACTATAAATAGGCTAGGGAAGTAAGATACAATCTCCAAACACTATGTGACTTGATATGTTAGGTAAATACCATTAGTAAAATTACCCATCAGCAACTCGGTTTCAAGATCCATACTGTGCTTACATTTAGAACAATTAACAAGTCCATGATTGTAACATCATCTATATAGCTAATTGGGGACTTGACGTAGAGAGTTAATAAGAGGTGTGGCTTTCAGTAATCAAAACTTCCTATTCATCAGTATGCACCATCCAACCCACAGGCAGAAACTAATTGTCAGCGTGAAAAGTGGAAACGCGCTTCTCTAACTCCAGTTACTAAGAATATTTATCCTTATAAATTTTGTATTTAAATCAAAAACATATGATGTGAATATTAAAAACTCGAAATTTATATCAATATTAAAGAAGATTTGAGCAACTAATAGACAAATTAAAACTAACGCACAATGTTTTCAAAAAAACAAAACAGGCCACTTATATCAAAAATACTGAAAAGGTTCTATTGAACATAAGTTTTCCTTTTTGTATTTTTATTTTCCTTCGTCATTTATTCAATTTAAAATGATGGCTGAAAGGTGTGAACATACTATTGACATTACTTACAAGAAACCAGAAACGTATAGATACAAAAAAAAAAAAAAAAAAGGAGCAGGATATACTATATAATCAAGAAAACAAAGAAGTTGAGAAATTAAATATATTAAGAAACCAAAACAAAATTGACTGATTGAGTCGACAGAGGACCAATCTATTCTCCAACAATAAGAATATCAAGGTTGCCTATATTCTATGATTTGGGTGATTATAGAATCATGATTCTTTTTTTGTTTTTTTTGGTACAATCAAAATGAATAATAAATTCATTGTTTAGAGATTTAAAAGGTGATTATTACTGTAGCATGTTGAATCTTGTGGTTAGTGGGTGATTGTTTGATCAATTTAAAATGTGTGTAGCAGTGTGAAAATTGCTAGGTGAAAAAGATAAATTATAATTGATGTGTTTAAGAGATTGTAGTGGGATAGGTATCAAATAATTAATATACTAAAAGATAAAAGTATATGTTGTATGTGTTGTGTTTCCTATTACTGAGTTGAGTAAAAACTCAAAAACTCAGAACAAAAAGGACTTAGAGATAGATTGGTCCTATGTCAATTAGTCAATTTGTTTTGGTTTCTCATTATATCCAATGTTTCCCGTCCTGTTTATAAATAAATCCAATGTTTCCCCGTATATATCATGCAAATGTTCTTTCGTGTGTGTGTGCGTACATATATATATATATATATATATATATATATATATATATATATATATATATATAGACAAAAGTATATAACTTTCCATTTTTTATGCATTCAGCCTTTTTCTCCAAGTCAACTGTTCACTTCAAAAATATTTGCACTCAATATAAATCAATGTGTTAAGCCTCAGTCATTGCAGTCAAAAATATTTTCGAAATGCGCAACAAGTATGTAAAAAAGGTATTAGTAGCAATACCTGCTGGAGCTTGACTAGGCAAGGGAGAACAAGGCAAAAGGGGCAAGAATCACACCCTTCCGGATGGTCCCTATGTAGGTAACGCCAAATAATACCATCTGGAACAGTTCTTTCGCAACACTCAACTTGTTTGAGAGGGCTTCCACAACTACACGGACGGTCCTTATTGACAAGGCATTGAATTTCCGGCAGCTGCAGTGTCCTCTGATAAACTCGTCTCTGGAGCTCACTCATGGCACAAAATACAACATTATCTTCCTTTCCCATAAGAAGATGCCCTATTGTCTCTTCTTTTGTCCTTCTAAGCATATACTTTTGTAAAACTGACACCAAGTGCTGTTTCCTCTGATCAGCAATTTGGACAAATCTATCTGGAGCACTTGATCTCTGACCGTGCTTGAGAGGTTCATCATAAAATTCCCGAAAATGCTCGCGGGTTCCTAAGCCACCAGGTACCACCCAGTCAAATAGATTAAACAATTCCATAATCTTGTTCTGCATCATAGTCCCAGTAAGACCATAACGCTTCAGGGTTGAAATTTTCAAACATTCTGTGTATAGTTTGGACTTCTCATTCTTAAGCCTGTGTGCCTCATCAACAATCACAATCTCCCAATGGATGTTTGACAAGATGCTTCCTTGTAATCTATAGGTGTCAAAGCTGGTTATAAGAATCTCAACGCCATGTGCTGTTAATTTGTCGAATATTAAATCTCGATTTGCGCCATGGTAAACGGAAACACTAAATGTGGACCACTTGGAGAATTCACTTTCCCAGTTAAGAATGAGGGAACTTGGGCAGATTATTAGCACAGGAGCATTCTTGACTATTTTTTTTCCGTTGTGAGAAGTTAAATCAGGATCCGAACCTTTTCCATAAACGGCAGCCAAGAAAGCAATTGTTTGAATGGTCTTTCCCAATCCCCTGATTTGAAGTCATATAGAATCCGGAAAAGGAAATACAAAATTAATTCACCAATATACTATGTGCAAAGATAGGAAAAACGTGAAGCACAGCAAAAAAAATTGAGATACTTGTTGCAGAGCGTGAGAATACATCAATATCTGCAGAAAACAAATAAAACAATCTGCCACTAGATGCCAATTGAGGGGGAGTGTAATCTGCAACTAATATCACAATTCACAAATCAAATAGAAAAAAAATACAATAATCTATCATATTACATCACATCTTCAGACCAAGCAGCTGATACAGAAAAATAACTAAAAAAAGACTAGGGAATTGAAACAATTTTATCGATTTTTTCAGACTTTTAGGTATATAGTGTTCCTAATGCAATAAAAAAAAAACTTGCCTACAGTTTCTACTTATAATAAACAATTGAAACAATTTTATCGAATTGTTTAAGGTATAAGTCATAAATCATCAATTAAAATCTCTATGAACAGTTTCACCATAAGACTAATAATTACTAAATGACTTCTCTAGAAGTACAACCAACCACACACTTCTTCAAGTGGTTCTGAGTGCATAACAAGTACTTCACGGAACACACTCTATGGCAATGGATCTGAGTGGATGTGCCCAAGAAGATATAGCACATGATATTATAGTTAACCTTAACCAATGAATAATAAAAGTACAACAATGTGGTCTAAAAACAATGAAATATGCAGCATATGAAACATCATACAACCGAAGACATTTTAGTTAAAATGATAAAAGATTAGTTTCCTATTCTGCACTGCCAATGGAGTGGAAGTAAGATACACTGAACAGTGAAGAATGAAAAAAGCATATGTTTTAGGCTTTTAGCTGAATTGTCATCTTCTTTTTCTACATAATAATTACCAAAAAGGGGGAGAGAGAGATATCTAGAGATGACAAAGGTGAAATGGAAGTGCGAAAACTATCAGGTAGAAAAGAACCCGTTCTATGGGATGGTAACTCGTGACACCAAAAACGAAGAACCACCCATCGACATAAATAAGAATTGTCGTGTAAAATGTTTAGTGTGAGTATATCATACTCAGACTGTTCTTAGTTAACTTGAAGCAATGATCATGCCAATGTAATAAGTTTCGGTTTAGTCTACTTGCTACAATACATTAGTCTAGTAAGATCAAGTGCACAAAAGCAAAACAAATAGAAAAGACAAAATGTTCATTTTTATAACCAAGCAACAAAATGTTTCTCACAACGGCCAGAAAAATAATATCTGTACACATAAATGTAAAATGGCTTAAAGTAAAGGAGAAGGAGCTGCAGATATGATTGATTGTCCAGGAAGCAGTCACTAAAATCATAAAGATACCAGATATTATCTTCATAATACATCCAGCTAAATTAATTTCAGAAAAGTTCAAAACAGAACTTACATGTCATCTCCTAGAACTCCTCCGTGGTTGTTCCTATACAAGTTATACAAAAATTTCACCCCTTCTCGTTGGTGTTCCAAAAGTCTACTATTTATAGAAGCAGCAACCTGAAAATGAGTAAAATATATAATGAAAACTGCAGATAGGGATAGTTTCAACTTTCAGGATCACCATGAAATGTATATAATGTGAACTTTATACACATATAACATGGCTGACTAAAATTGCTATAATGAGATTACAATGTCTACCGGTAGGCACAATATTTCATTAAAATTAAAAAAAAAATCAGGAACTACAAATGTCATTATCATTTTAACATGTCTACACTGAAAGAAATACCAAGTACCAAAAACAATTTCATACCAAAATTTAATAGCGTCCCCATACCCAATGTTACTATTAGCTATTGCATATTGCTAATGACACTATGTACTTATATGCTGTATGCAAATAAACAAGAAATAACTCAAGTATTCAACCAAAACAAATAAATATCATACTAATTTCAACATGGAAAAATGAAAAATGAAAAATGAAAAAACATCAATCAAGACATATCAAACCAGAATTATTTTGGGATATAAATATTTCCATTAAAAAAGAACCCTAACTTAGGGCACTACTCACTGTATCTGAAGACCACTTACTTACGAGAAAAGTTTTACACACAAATCACTTTGTTCATTAATTTCACCATACACTTTTGAACTTCCAATTTCAGTCTTTTTATGTTCTTTTACGTACAAATGACTAGCGAAATTACATCTGCTTCACTAATTATTTCATTTTTTGGCATCTTCCTCTCCCAAGAATTACACTTTCGGCCAATACAGAGGCCCTAACTTTTATAAAAATACCCCTGCCCCTATTCTTATGAAGATACATATTTATACAATAAAGCCTCTAGTCATTTACTTTTATGGGGTGAGGCGAAGAAGAAATAGATAATTATGACCAATCTTTTTTAAACATTAATACAGTCTTTCCAAATATATAAGAGATGTGGATCACTACAGAATCTTAAACACGAGGAAAACTATCCCGAATCTAGAATTTCAAGCCGTGGAGCAAATAAGACGTTTGAGGCCGGCCACAATTTAAATGCACAATATTGATGTGATGCCGCCACCACCCAATAAAATCCTCAAACTAATTTGTACTAACATATAGCAAAGGCGACCAACGGGCAATCCCACATATACATTACGAATTAAACATTGAAACAATCAATACAAACAAAAATGGGGTTGGTTTGTAAGATTTAATCAACCAAATATCATTAAATTAAATGAATTTAAATTCCACTTACTTTTACTTACTTTTAAGGTATCATAAGAAATACTTAATATTTTCAAAATAATAAGAAAACCACATCAAAAAAAAAAACCTGGACAACAGGAACTTCTTGAGGCAAAGACAGAACAAGAGGCTCATAGGGTCCAATGTGATGAAAAGACTCCAATTTGATATCTTTGACGCCATTACGTTTTTGTTCTTCTTCGTCTTCATCCTTCTTTTGACTCAAATTTCCCTCTCTTTTTATGGTTACATGTTGGATATCGGTATCCTCTTCGAGACTCAAAAGCTGCCGAGCAATCGATGATTTAGGGGGCTTTCGAGATGTAATAGTTGAAGAAGAATCAAATTCATTGGAAACCGAAGAAATATATGACGACGACGACTGCACTCTACTTTTGCAGGGTTTGAGTGCCTCTTTGAAAGCGTTCAATGACATGCCAATTTTGTGAACGGATTTCGCGTTTGTTACTCTGTGTTAGACGAATTAATTCGACTTGGGGGATCGAACCTCCAATTCCATTATTCTAACATTATTAAAGGGATAATTTCATATTCTAACTCGAAATTTAAGTATTTTTATGCTTTCATATTCCAATTCTATATTAGTAATATTCCAACGAATATTTCTTACATGTGCAATGCACATGACCAATTTAATGGTATTTTGCTGTTTTACCCTCCAAATTGAATTAAAATAAAACTAAATAAAATTTTAAAAGTAAAATTTTCCATTGAGCTAGAAAACTCTTTCGATTTCTGCAATTGCATCAAAATAATAGGTCTTCCAAATCCGATTAAATAAAACTTTGTAAATATAGCAAATTACAGGCTAATTCGACGCTGGGCGGTAGGTTCTACCCACACCTCCTAAAATGATGACACTTGTCCCCCACTCTCCTTAGTTGAATGTTTATTTATTTTCGATTTTCTTATTATACTTTGTGTTTATTTATATTAATATAAGTTAATGATTTTAAATAATATTATAAATTTACCCATTATACATATTTAATTATATAGAGTATTTCTTAAAATTAATTATATATTTATAATAATTAAAAAAATATATATTTATTTATTATAAGTGTGTGTTAATGAGTTGATTTATATTTTTTATTTGTATTTTGAAAATTTATATTTCATAAAAAAATAAACAAAAAAAATTGTAAGTTAGATGTCACGAGTCTCAAATATAGATGAAAATAAATCAAATTCAATTTTTTTTAACACGATCCTCAAAATTTCGTTACGCAAAAAAATCTCTTTATCAACATATTTGTAATATATTAATTTAAAAAAAAAGTACTAATATATATAAATTCGCTCAAAATTTAATTACTCAAAAATTTTTGTTAACAACATTCGAAAAAAAAAGTACCTAGTATTATATATAAATTCACATGCTAACCAAAAAAAACATAAAATTAAATAATTTTTCTTCTCAAATATATATGCACTTAAATAAAAACTTATTATATTTAAAATATGTTACTTTTTGGATATTTGAATAAAAAATAAGATATAAAAAATAAAATATTTGTGTGTAAAAAAATTTGAAAAATAAGTTTAAAATTAAATTAAAATTTTATTGTAAGTTAAAAAATAAACTATTTTTTTTAAGAATATATATATTAAGTTGAGATTAAATAAAAGTAATTTTTTGCCGCATATATAAAACTAGTATAAACATATAATTATTTTTAAAAAATAAATAATTATTTATGTATATTAGGAAAATTTATAATAGTATTTAAATTATAAACCTATATGAATAATTATTTATGTATATTAGAAAGTAATAAATAAATAAACATCAAAACGAGGGAGAAGAGAGTCACGTGTCATCATCTGAGGAGGTGTGGGCGGAACCCACACCTGCAGGGTCGAATTAGCCCAAATTACATTGAAATTGAATCTATGATGCACAATTGACGAAGAAGTCGTCGTTGTCAGAGAGACCAGAGACTCGCTCGCGTAGATGTGGATCAACTTAAAGATTTATGCCTCGACGAAATACTCAACTTCATTTTTTCCATCAACGAGATCCATCAACGAGATCGAAAGATTACAGATCTAGGATCTTGGCTCTATACATATTGGTGACCTCGGCGGCGGCGGCAATGCGAAGCATTTGGGCCATGTAGACCTTGATGAAGTGATGATTTTCATTGATTGTTGATAAACATGTGTTTGTTTTGTTGTATATTTTTGGGTTAACTGAAAGATAAGAGAGGCTTGGATATTTATTGAATCGCGTAGCAACGCTTTCCTTAAAAAGTATTTCGACCCTATTTAGCCTGAGTATCACGAAATCCCTCGCAGGATAAGACAATAACGACACTCGCGTCTTAGGCTTAGAACACGAGCAACTTATGGAACTTTATGTAATATTTGTTGCTTCAAAGCTCTCAAATTCGTAGGTGATGTTGTGTGTATTCAGAAAATGAATTTCACTCCCTTATATAGATTTTAGACACCCCTTCCTTTGAACATAAGCACCCTTTAGTTGAATAGGTACCTTTTAGTGAACACACCTTTTCACTAAGCACCTATTCATGTTGTTTTGCATGGCTATTCATGCAATTTCGAATTTGCATACAATATATGATATTTAATCATTACTTAGCCATGCAAACCATGCAACCAAGAGATTAAACTCGACATGCATCAACATGCTTATTCAAAGTATTAATCCGTATCAATTTTACATGAACGTGTACTCCACACTTCTCCAAATTCATATTCTATTGACTAGGATTAATCCAAAGCCTTGAATGATTCCAATCACATTAAACGGACAATGATTTCACTTAAATCATCAACATTCCTCCCCCATTTAAGTGTAATCCTTGAATCATACAAATTCAACAAATAAAACCAAACTAGTGCATAAAATGAAAATGTCTTGAAGATTGAATTTTAATCTTAGTGAATTATACTTTACAAATATTCGAGAATCACGGTGTCTTAAAGATTGAACCGTTCAACCCATCTGAATACATGAAGACAAAACACACACAAGTTTATTACAATTCCATAAGGAAAACCGACACAAAATAGGCCTTGTGTCCCTATCCATTCTTGAGCGTATATAGAGCTTAGCCACGACTCTTGAAGTTGCCACACTTCTCACTCATATAGGTGAATCTTTTCTTCGTGCACCTGCACAATGCACTTTGTCAAAAGACTCATTAAGAATTAAATTCAACCTTAACATGCACGTTCAAACACATACCTTTGGGATAATTTCCATGTGTTTCAATTTCAAATATAGGCTTCCCAATTGAATTCTGGTTCTAATACAATTAGAAATGAATTTGGTATCCCATAATTGAAGATTCAGAGAGGCTTAAGACCCTTCCCAATTACCGACTTTGCTACCAAGTCCCTCGCTAATCCCTTGGTCAACTGATCAGCGAGATTATGTTGAGATCTCACAAAATCTATTGAGATTACTCCATGAGTGATCATCTCACGGATCGCGCTATGTCTAACGCCCAAGTGTCTTGACTTGCCGTTGTATACTTGACTGTATGCCTTAGCCAAAGTGGCTGCACTGTCACAATGAATAGAAAATGCCGAAATAGGCTTCGGCCACAAAGGAATTTCATACACCAAATTCCTTAGCCATTCAGCTTCTTTACCAGCTGCCGCGAGTGCTATAAATTCCGATTCCATAGTGGAACTCGTAATACAAGTTTTTCATTTCCTAATTCTCTGTACTAGGCATGGAGGGTTTTCTCAAGAACTCTGAAAATGGGCTGATCGAGTTTTTCAATAGAGATATGGGTTTTTTTATCTCCAAGGATTTACCCTCGCCGCATATCTGCTTCTGAGGTGTGCGCGCGCGCTTGTATTAGGATTATGGTCGCCCGTGGGCTCGTCCCGACTCACTCGTATTAATTAAAACAAAAGTGTTTTAATATTTAATTTATTTTATTTATGAAATAAAATATAAAATTCTATAACTACTACTGTGTAGTAGATAAGAATACGGAATTTTTTTATATAATCTATCCAATTTGTTTCCTATAAAAAAATACGTAATGGAGAAAACAGACAAAGAAAAAGAAGATATAATAATATAAGATTGCAGTGTTTAAAACTTAGGCAAGTGTTTAAAATTGCAAAATCAATTATGTATAATTTTCTTTAATAGCAAACAATAAACAATATTGTTGGGTTCTTAGGTCGTAAAAAACAATTCAAGACTCCAATCGGTGAGTGTTGTACATCTGTGAAGTACAAGTAACAAGAAGATTCGATCCGTTCGATTTACGTTTCCGCATTAACGAAAAGTAAATTTTCTAATTTATTTATATCGAATTGTTTATGTCGTTTAAGTCATTTCTCCAGCTTGTAATTTCCGATGTTCTAAAAATCGCTATACGAAGGAAACCTAATTTACTAATTTAAAGAGAATAATTTAGCTTTAAAAATTACGTTTGAGAGTTGGGTAGGAACTATGATGAAGTGGTGTATTAGTGGGTAAGGGTAAATTAGAAAAAGCAAATGGTGTATAAAGTAAAAATATTCAATAATTAAAATTAAAAAATTATAGGAGTGTACTTAGTGTAAACAAGGGTGCAAATAGGGCTACCTTTTTTTATTTTTGTTTATTATACAAATCTGAGAATTTTGTTTGAATAAATCAGAAAGATAACTTATTTTTTAGATTTTTATTATATTAAAATTTTTATTTATTATATTAGATTATATATATATATATATATATATATATATATATATATATATATATATATAAAGAGTAGAATTAAGCGTCACGTGTCGGGCCTTTATGAGTAAAGCATATATGTATTTTGTATGTACTATTTCGTACGTAAATTAGGGTCTAATTAAATTTAAAAAAAAACTTAGGTAATAGGTGTATTTCAGATCACAGATCACAGGACACGTGTTGATTCACCGCTTCATACCCATAGTAATGTTGGGGAATATACGCTTCTTAGGCTGGTATATCCCCGTCGATCGTCAAAGGGTAGGTTCGATTTGATAAATAAAGCGGAATAAAAGAAAAAGGAAGACAAGAATTACGTGGTTCGGCCAAGAATGCCTACTTCCACGGACACCACACCCAATATTATTCGATAATAATATTCTTGTGTACATGACCGGATCTCGATAGATCTCTTTTTGACTCACTATTTCGTGCTTTAGGTTTTCTCTATAGTATACATAAATGAGGGGAAGAGGTCCTTTTATAGATGGGAGGTGAGAAACCCTAACTTAATCCCCAAGAAACCGAAGTCAAACTCGCGGTCAAACAACCGCGTTTTTCGCTCGTCTTTGACTCATCCCGATGGTTTGTCTCCACCTCTAACACTCCTCCAATGCTTTAATCCGAACAAGGGTTGGACTCCCAACAATCACCCCCTCCAACCCGAGTGAGCAATTATTCCACCAACGCCCAAGTTGATTACCGGCATCTCGACACCACCGAAATATGAGTCTCCAAAACAGTCCAACATGTCAACCCACCCCCTCAACGAGTGTCTCGTATCCAAGCTCCATGATACGACCAACAAGGCATCCCATGCATCCTCTAAATGCATTAATGCCTCCAACGCCCCCCACCGGGGCGTCACCCTTCAACAGCTAGCAAGATTAGGAGATGATGCCGTGCGCGCCTCGACCCTCATCTCAATCTTCCGAACTTCCCGCTGAACTTTTTTCCATTGCATCGTGATCACCCTTGCCCTGTAGGAGCCGGCCCGCTCCTCATGCCCATGTGTTCGACAACGGTTGAAATCCCGTCCAGTCTTCATTGTATTACTCGACCCATGTCCGACACTAGTTCCTCGTGACACCACAATACCCTCGAGCCTATACAACCCGCCAACATTTATTCCACGCAGAACCTCCCGGTTATCCTTCAACACCTTAATTTTCCCGCACTCGGCCTCGAACTTGCACCCCCTCTCGTCTAGCCTTCCGAGAGCAAGCAAATTCTTTCTTATGCTTGGCACGTGTTTTACTCCAGCAACCGTGACGCTCCTTCCACCCGGCAACCGAAACTCGACGATCCCTTCCCCGGCTACCCGATTTCTTGATCCATTAGCCATTTTAACCGTCTCTCCTTCACATGCCTTGTACTTAGAAAATTGGGCTCGATCATGGCATATATGAAATGCACTCCCCGAATCGAGAATCCAATCTTCCCTCCTAGCGTCGTTTGCCTCTAACACTACCAACGCGTCGTGAATATACTCGTGTTGAACCGCTGCTGCGTTTTCTTGTTGGTCTTTCTTCGCCTTCCACTTTGGACAATCCTTCTTCACGTGACCCTCCTCGTCGCAATAATAGCAAATGACCTTCTTCCTCGGCCTCTCCCGATTTCCACCACCATTCCTCCGATTTCCGATGTGACCACCACCCGTGTAAAATGCTTTCTCACCCTCTGGCTCACTTTCAACATCAACCTCCTTCTTCCTCGCCTCCTCATTAAATAGGGCATCCGTGACCATCGTCATGGTCATCTTCCCCTCCGGCGCAGAATTACTTAGGGAAACCACCAGAGTCTCCCAACTGTCGGGCAGGGAGCTAAGCAAAAGCAATGCCTGAATCTTATCATCCAGATTCAAGCCCACCGCAGTCATTTGGTTCACAACATCCTGGAACTCGCTCACATGGTCAGCCACCGGAACACCATGCCTTAGCTTAAGGTTCACATACCTCCTCATGAGAAACGCCTGATATCTCAGTGTCTTCGATTGTAACATCTTCTCCAACTTAGTCCACAGAGAATAGGCCTCCTTCTCCTCCGACACATACGGGTACACAGTCTGTCCAACGCACTGACGAACAAGGCATACCGCCTTCTTGTTCATTTGCTTCCACTTGTCTTCTTCGATGGTCGACGGTTTGACCCCCTTGCACTCGAACGGTATCTCGAGATCCCTAGTCGTGAGATAATCCATCATACGCGACTTCCAAATTGAATAATTTGTCACCGTAAGAACCATCATCTTCGACGTCATACTCTCCTCCGTTGCTCCTGCCATTGATCAATACCACCCCCACAAGAAGCACAAGACAAACCAACCAAGAAACAACCAAACACCGGAAAAATAGAATCGATTCACCTGTTTAGTCCCTCTTTGTCTTCGCACCCCCGGATCTTCCTCGTATCTAGAACTTCGTCTGGATATGGAACTGCCTCCGGAAACCTTTCGCCCTTTGAAATAACCTTCGCTCTGATACCAATTATTGGGGAATATACGCTTCTTAGGCTGGTATATCCCCGTCGATCGTCAAAGGGTAGATTCGATTTGATAAATAAAGCGGAATAAAAGAAAAAGGAAGACAAGAATTACGTGGTTTGGCCAAGAATGCCTACTTCCACGGACACCACACCCAATATTATTCGATAATATTATTCTTGTGTACAGGACCGGATCTCGATAGATCTCTTTTCGACTCACTATTTCGTGCTCTAGGTTTTCTCTATATTATACATAAATGAGGGGAAGAGGTCCTTTTATAGATGGGAGGTGAGAAACCCTAACTTAATCCCCAAGAAACCGAAGTCAAACTCGCGGTCAAACAACCGTGTTTTTCGCTCGTCTTTGACTCGTCCCGATGGTTTGGCTCCACCTCTAACACTCCTCCAATGCTTTAATCCGAACAAGGGTTGGACTCCCAACAAGTAACAGATGAGAATTACCGCAGAAAAGTAAAAAAAAAACCATCTTGTCTTCGTCTTCAGAATTCACAAATCGCCTTATGGAGAAGCTTCAATCTGGAAACGGTAAAGAGATAATTTTATTCAACATTCTTTTATCTTCTTCGATCACTTTTTGGGTGGGCTTTTTTACTTATTTCTTAGAATCAATTTTTTCCAATTTTCCGTTGTGTTCGCTTTGGTTGCCCTTTAGAAATTGTATCTGAATTTCAGTGTTTAAACCTTGCTTACCCTCAGCCACTTCAGTGTCGTTTAATTCCCGGGATTTGCCTTGGGGTTAGGGTTTCATTCTGCTTCATGATTGGGAAAATCTTTAGTTGTCTACATATTAGTCGAGGGTTTGCTGTGTGTCTTAATTTTAAATTACCTTCTATATTTCACTTTAGGACATATGATAGAGCTGTGAAGTTTACTTTGTGTGTTGTCTTTGTTAAGTGCTTTGCGAGGAAAATTTATGCTATTGTTTCTGCTACAATTAGAAAACAAAATAAAATTGCATAACTAATACTTTGTGTTACTTAGAAATCCCAAGAGCTGCTGCTGCTGCTATTGCTACCACTACTAATATTTAGCTTCCTGGAACAAACTTTTTTAGAAAATCCTAAAAACTTTTAAGAGTTATACGTTTCATGAGGGATATCTTTTGTCTGCTATTGCTACCACTACTACTATTTAGCTTCCTGGAATAAGCTTTTTAAGAAAATCATACAAACTTTTAAGAGTTACATGTTTCATGAGGGATATCTTTTGTTGCCCTGGCTGTTGGAGAAGTATTTCAGAAATTACTAAAACCTCGCGCATTGATTGGTTATTTATTGTTGCAGTTATTGTTGGAAGAGTTGTAGTTTATTTTGTCCAGAAGTAGCTGCAGCGAGTGTCCTTCTCTAACCTGCTGGGAATCAAGGTACATGTTCGCTCTTGTTAATATTACGACTTTTTTAAGACTATGGTTAGTTGTACATTATGTTGTTATTATGCTCCTTTAGATGAAAATTCAAGAGATCATGGCCACATAACCCGTGTTCTCTCATGTGTCGCCTTGTCGCGCGCGAAATCATCTTCCAAAATTTATGTGCTTATAAAACCTGCATTCTGTGATGTAACTACTTCTAATCGAACATTAAACATTTTTTATGAAGAGGTATTGTCTGATATTCGGATCATTGAATTATGAGGTAATGTAGATGCCAACTTATGTTCTTCGTTATGCAATAATAATATCTTTTGAATTACACTGTCTGCATAAATATATATACTAATTCCCCTTCTTCCCCTATTTCAGAATGGCTCCTAATTTCTGCAACGCTAAAGCCTTGAAGACAGGAAGTTCAGGCTGGACTGTTAATGTGCAAGTCCTTCAACGATTTCCGCCTATGCTAAAAAAAAGCTATGCAGCAGGGAATAGAAACAAATATAAGAGACTTGTTCTACTTGATATGAAGGTAAAAATTATATCACTGTGTAATTTATCAGTCTTCGTTTAATTCAGTTTGCATAAATTTTTTAAACAAATTATACTCTTGCTCTCCACACAGGGAACACTAATAAGCGTAGTTATGTATGATGACGCAATCCAGGCATTTCCCCACCTCTTGCATCCTTACAAGAGGTACAAGATCAGCAACGCCCTCATTGGTCCTGTTTTTGAACAATTTCGCCTAAGCGACTATGACCACACATGGACTATTTCCCACCGCACGCCGATTGAACTGCTCGAGGATGTCGTGCCACAACCAGTGCAATGCCCATTCCAGTTAGTTCCGTTCACAGAACTCTATAAACATGCTGACAAGTAAAATTCTATAAGTAAGTTCATGTATTTTTACTTATCTGTAAATTCCTCTACTGAATTGATTCTCTTATTAAATACATCTTATGCTGCAGATATCATGGGCCTTGTTGTGCATATATTCTCAAAAACTACGAGTTCTTTGAGTGCTCCAATTAGAAAAATTGCAGTGCTTACTCCAGAGTAAGAGCTATAACTTCTTTTGCAAATATACATTTTCTGTTGTTTATACGTGTTATTCTTCTTTTTAGGAAAATTCCTGTTAATTTGGCAATATGGTTCAACGCTGAGAACGACTGTTCGGTAGGTATTGATGACGCCATGATCCTGCCTGTCTGTATACTTGCGACAAATTTGCGAGTTTCTACTTATGATGGTTTGTAATTAATTTAAAATTCTCGTACCTTATGCTGAATCCTCCAATGATTGAATCTGCTTCCCTGCTCCAGTGGTATATATTTTATTTATGTTGCGTATTCAATCATCAATGCATGGTTTATGAATTTGCTATATTTGTCTCCTTGATTACATATTGTTCTTTATTTGCGCCCTTACTTATTGATGCGTTAATTGTATTTCTCCTCTTTCATCCTCCCATGTAGACGTGTGCATAACCTCGACTTATCATGATATTTTTAGGTTTGCTGCTTCTGAAATCGATAGTTCTTTGTGGCAACCGGACATTATGCATAAGAACTCGCATCACTTTTTACGTGTGCCACGAGAGGACGAGATCCTGCTGTTAAAGGAAGCAGTTGATAACATATTTAAAGTAAGCATCACATGGACTTTTCTTACTTGTGTGTTATTTTCTTTGTGCGTATTTAGTTCACGCTAATTGGCTCGGTTATTGATTTTGGCTCACTCCGGAAATTATATATATAATTTATATTTTTGGTTCTTCATGTTTATTGCTTTTTGTTTACTTGTGTGTTAATTTCTTTGCGCATATTTACTTCAAGCTAATTACCTCGGTTATTGGTTTTGGGTCATTCCGGGAATTATATATATACAGGTTCTGGCTCATTCCGGTTATTGGTTTTGGCTCATTCAGTTCAATTAGCGTGCACTCTCCTGGTTGTGATTTATGATTTACTGTCCAAAACTTATCTCGTGTTGCTCTTATAACCGCACTTTTTCCTTAAATTACAGCCTACGGATTAACTTCCAGTTATCGGACAAATCCCACAGCATTTCGGTATCAATGACTTCTCCTGTGGCGGATCAGATCTTGTCCATGTCTGCTGAAGAGATGCTACACAATAATGATCAGGTAATAATAATGTTCTATTTACAGTATTACACAAACAATTTATTTCCTCTTTGAAATTTTACTTACTAGAAATATCAACTATTTCTCGCGGAACTTGCTACCAACAAGGATTGAACAAGCTATCAATAATAGACACTACACGTGCTTAATGAAAGTTTTCTACACAACATTCAAAGAGCAGAAAATCCCACACTACTCGATACTCCAATTCTACGCAGGTGAAGTGTATGGTCAATCATCAAGTTTCCGCGAGTTTGAAACCATAGAAACTCCAACCTCCAGCCTACCATATACGGAATGCAGCACTCCAGGAACACCATCACTCGTGAACCCAACAAATAAAACATGTGGTAAATCGAACATATCTACAACTGAAGTACAGAAGCGGTTGGATTTCAATGAGATGCCGGTTGATGGATCTGATCCAAAAGCCGACGCAGCAAGTTCTGGAAGGAAGAAGGGGAAATTTGAATGAGATTCAATATTTGCTCCCAAACTGTGTACATTTCATTTTGCGTACAGCCTCCAACTAATCAACACTACTTTTCCCAATGTCTTGTTAGTAGCTTTCATATTTTGTAACTTCATTTGCATGAAAGGTTAGGTTGTAGCTTCAGGATTTTGTAACTTCTTTTGCACAGAAGGTTAGGTTGTAACCTTAGTATTTTGAAACTTGCTTTGCAGGTTGTAGCTTTAGTATTTTGAAACTTCTTTTGCGCAGAAGGTTAGGTTGTAACTTTAGTATTTTGTATCTTGTTTTGCATACAAGATTAGGTTAAACTTATGACTTATCTGTTGGAGTTGTGTACTTAATGTTTAGATTTAAGTACCGGTAAACTCCCGGTCATGGCATTTAACCTATTTAATTAATGAACAATTATTTGCAATTAATTATTATTAATTAATTATGCAAAATATAGTCCTGGATTTTATACGTTGTAGTTAGTATGGTGCGCATGGGCGTACAGAAGATCATACTATCGGTTACTCGTATTTAATCGAACAGTTGCTCACGACCTAGATGGACACGGACCAATCCATCGGTATAGTCGTTGTGTGAGAGAGAGAATAATTTATCTTAATTATTTTATCACACTTGTACACTTGGTGTATTGGGCGGATCAGCTTGAGATTTATTGATTAGAATTGCCTTGGATAATCAATTTAAATCTCGGAGTATTTTATTCTTAATCCCCGATATTATTGCGGGTGTGTATATTTAATACTAGAGGCTTTGATTTTCCAAAGGAATTAACCGATTTAATTATTGGGTTAATTACCGGTAAAATTGGGTCGCTATATTTTATATATGACATGCCGTGAATACTTGACGGGAAAGTGTATTCCGGAAGGGTTGATGATATCCCCGAGATGAGTTCATAAGGAATTATTGTGTAAACCTCATGAGTGGATTCGTTCCGCACAATAATAAAGGTTGAACGGTACTAGTCTCGGATATAAGATATGAATATTATTTATTGAGCAATAAATAAATTTATTCATGGATATTTAAATCTTAAATACACGGAATAAATAATACTAAGATGGAGAAATATTATTTGATATAATATGGAATAATATTGGGAGTGCAATTTTATTTATATTGTGGAAAATAAATAAAATTAATATTGATAAGAATTAATGGATTTGGGTTGGACCCAATTTAATTTTCAATATTGGAAGCCCAATATTTATTCTCCTTATGATCCCCTACGTAGCCTATATAAGCACTACATGGTCTTCACTTTTCACAACCTAAGTTACGCCAACAATAAAGTTTTGAGAGTGAGGAAGATCCATAAGAGTTCGATAGATCGTCGCCCACACGACGTTCGAACGGAGTGCAAGGAATACGCGGGAAGATCACAAGGTCGTCAACCGATTTCGTTTCTCCGTACAACGAATCGAAGGTATAATCGAGAAACCCCTTCTATGATTATTTGTGTTGTTTAATCGTAATATATACATGAACGCACGATCCGGGAAAACGACGAACCTCGGGGACGGGGATTCGAGATCCCCGACGAGGATCGAAGGAGGCGGTCGAACCCTAGGGTTCGGACCGCCCCAACGCGCGACGAAAGGCCGAGCCCCGGCTGGATGCCGGGGCGTGCGATCGACTTCGGTCGATCGCCGGGGATGCCGTGGGCTGGTGCCACGGCGGATCCCCAGCCGCCGTCGTCGGAGGCGCGTGGATCGCGAAACCCTCGGCTGGAGCCGAGGGGCGATCGAGCCCGTGAGCTCGATCGCGGGCGCGCTACGGGATGACCCGTAGCTGCCTCGTACGCGCTACGGGTTCACCCGTAGCGAGGCGTGCGAGGGCGACGCCCTCGCGAGCAGCGAGTCCGCGACTCGCTGCGGGGCTGCTGCGAGCAGCCCCGGGGATCGCCCGTAGCGATCCCAGCGATCGTCCGAAGACGATCGCGAGCCCCTCGCGGGGGCTCGGCTGGGCGCACGCAGCCTTCGGGCTTCGCTGGGCGTTCGGTCGGGCCCCGGCTCGTGAGGTGGTTCGCGTTCGTGGATCCGACTCGTGGGTGACTTCGGCTGGGGGCGGGCTGCGTGTCTTCGGGCGCGTAGTCTCCAAAGGTCGGACTCCTGCGGATGAGTCGGGGATCCAATCTTCGGTGATCGAGGGTTTTTGATCGGGTTATCGGTTCCGCAAATTTTGATAGCCCGGGACATCGAATCCCAGCATTATCTACGTTGTACTTTGAACACTACCGGTTTTCCTGTTGCCTTATGCATCGAGAGTCATAAGGGCCTTCGTCTTGCATAGCAAGACGAGCGACCCTAGTATATATATATATGGCCTTTCTCATACGCACTGATGCGTACACATCTAATAATCTGATTAATATTATATTAATTTTTTCTCTCCTTAATCTATTTTAATATCAATAGGATTCTTACATTATTTTCTCTCTCTTATCAAATGAGTATATTGTATTGAGTACGCATCTATATATTTCAATTAATTAATATATTTTACTACACCCTCACAAAAACACGTCTCTATCTATATATTTCAATTAATTAATTTCTTTTACTACTCCCTCACAAAAACACGTTTCTGTACATAATTAATTAAATTTCAGCTATAAATATTCTTAACAATTCTGGGAGAGAAGCATATTAAAATTTGAGCAGCAAATTCAAATTGAGCACCCAGCAAATTCAAACTGAGCACCACTATCAACTTGTAAGTAATTCTTTTTATTTAATAACTGCTTGTTTTTTTTATCAAATATGAATAAATAAAAAATTTCACTACAAGAATGGATCTGTAAGCAACAAATTTATTTTTTATGCAATAATTTTGTTTTGTAATATTTGTTTGCATGCGTTTTTTTTAATATTAATTTTTGTTATTTAATATTTGTATGAAACAATTTTATTCTGTTTAGAAGAAGGCACGTAATACAGTATTTGATATAGATATACAATATTTGGTACCATGTAAACGTAATTTTATCAGTATTTGATATACAGCATTTGGTACCTTGTCAAAGCAATTTTATTGAATACTATTTGATTGCATGATTGAGAATACTAGTAACATACACCGTGCGATGCACGTGGATGTTTTCAAAATGCATTTTTCAGTGAGTGGATTTTATTTAAAAGTTCAAAATGAGTGTTTGTACTCTACACGTCGAAGTTTGATGGAATTTGAAGGTTTTTCCGCAAAGGAGTGTCATGTCTATTTAAGTCAATAAAAGATAAATATTATTGACGGAAACACTGATAATGATAACACGTAATTCCCCACTACAAATTTTGAAACACTTCTTTATACACCACATTTGTTAATCTATTAGTAAGGTTTTCACTATCATCACAAAGTAAAAGCTTCAACCCGACTCTGGAAGTAACTCGTGAAACAGCAACATAAAGTTGACCATGCGAAAATACAGGTTTCCTTAAGAATATACCAACGCTGAACAACGACTGACCTTGGCTCTTATTAATTGTCATGGCATACGATATCATGATTGGAAATTGTCTTCTTTGGAAAGTAAACGGTAATTTTGCATCGGACGGCGTCAAAGTGACCTGAGGGATATAGAATATTTCTCTCAAATTTTTTCCTCATAACACTTTGGCCTGAATTACATAATTACCAAGCCCGTTCCTGATCATTTAAGGGCCCTAGGCAAAGTATTCAAATTGGGCCTTTCATATTTAATTTTATATTTATATTACAATTTTTTTCATTATATAAAAAAAGCAAACGTAATATATAATTTGTTAAGAATACAATATATTTTATTAAAAAAATATTATTTTTTCAATTTGTTTTACTATTAAGTAAGAAATAACAATTCTTATAAATAATTTTTTTTATTAAAATTATATTTGATATAAAATAAGTTAATAAAATGATTTGGTTCAAAATAAAAATTGTTTTTGTGTTTTTTCTACTGTTATTTCTTTTTTTTTTTAATATTTATTAATCATGTTGAAAAAAGTTTGAATAAATAAAGTTTAAACTTGATTTGTTTAAAAAATTGACTAAATATGGTTGGGATTTTTTTGGAAAGATGTCACGATTTAAATGAAATGATAATTAAAATTTTAAATTAAATGGTATAATATTAGATACTATTGAATGGAGATTAAAAAGCAATAATAATTAAAATTTAAAAATTAAATGTTACTGTATAATATTAAATACTATTGAATGCAAATTGATAAGCGCGGCTAAATATTCTGTTTTTTAATATAATTTTATATATATATATATATATATATATATATATATATATATATATATATTAAATTTAATATGGGCCCCTAAAATATTGGGCCTGGGCCGTTGTACCCTGGGCCTATGGCCAGGGCCGGGCCAAATAATTACCGAGCCTTGTTACAACCAATCTCTTACCATTGCACAGTCCATTCGAACGTCTTTGGGAAATTCGGAACGGTTGTTGGGGCCAAAAAAGTATTCCTCTGTAAAATAATCCTGTACGGATGGTCAGTTATTGATACAGCCAAGAGTCGTCGTTGATACAAGACCCGGTGCATGTTCCAGCTGGACCAGTTACGCGCTCGAGAGCTAAGAAGTTGGGTGACGGTATTTTATGTATGACATGCCGATTTAAATCTCAGTGTATTTTATTCTTAATCCCTGATATTATTGCGGGTGTGTGCATTTAATATTAGTGACTTTGATTTTCCAAAGGAATTGACTGATTAGAATTACCGGTCAATTACCAGCAAAGTTGGGTGACGGTATTTTATGTATGACATGCCGTGAATTCTTGACGGGAAAGTGTGTCCCGATAAGGGTTGATAATGTCCCCGAGATGAGTTCAAAAGGTATTATTATGTAAACCCTGCAGGTGGATTTGTTCCGCATAATAATTAAGGTTAAATGGTACTAGTCTCGGACACAAGAGATGAATAAATTAATTAGCAATAAATTAATTTTATTCATGGACAGTCCTATCTTAAACGCACGGAATAAATAATACTACCGGAAAAATAATATTATTTGATATAATATGATTTAATATTGGAAGTGCAATTATATTTATATAGTGGTGGTAATATATAATTTATGAATTAATTAATAGACTTGGGCTTGGGCTCAATTTAATTAATTCATGGGAAGCCCAATATTCACCTCCTTAAGATCCCCTACGTAGCCTATAAAAGCACTACATGGTCTTCTCTATTCTTATAACTTGAAGATCACAATTCTAGAGAGAGATAGAAGAGAAGGAGATCCATAGGAGTTTGGAGGATCGTCGCCCACACGACGTTCGAACGAAGTGCAAGGAATACGTGGGAAGGTCTCAAGATCTTCAAAGATCTCGTTTCTCCGTACAACGAGAACAAAGGTAAAATCACAAACCCCCTCTATGATTTTAATTAATTCGTATATGCATGTGAACAAAGATCCGAGGGACGAACCCCGGACGAGGATGAAACGGCGGTGGTGGTCGAAGACCACCGGACCGCGTCGGTTCGGATCCCCGTGGGGATCGTGCGCATGCACGAAGCAAGACCCTCAGCTGGACTCCGAGGGTGGCGGTCGAACCCTAGGGTTTCGACCGCCGGTGCTCACAAGGAGGAGCCCCGGCTGGACGCCGGGGCACGCAATCGAGCTGGGCTTGATCGCCGGGCAGCCGCGTGGCTGGCCTGATCGCGGTCCGGGGGGTTGCGTGAGCAACCCCAGCGATTGCCGTGTGCAATCGCGAGCCCCACGCGGGGCTCGGCTAGGGCTAGCCGCGGGTTTATCCCGCGGCGGTGTTGCTTTGGTCGGGCTCGGTTCGCGCGGTGGTTCGCGGTGTTTTCCGGTGAAGGGATTTCGGTCGGAGTCGTGATTCCACAATTCCGTCGACTCCGAGATATCGATGCTGGGATTACAACTCCAACAATCGATTTCCAACAATTGGTATCATAGCGAGGTTCTAGTTCATGTGTATATGCGATAAATTGTTCTACCTTGCAGGGTTTCCGACTATTATGGCTAGATATAATTGTTCGTTAATTATTGTCATAATTTTATTAAACTCTCGGACATGTTGAGATTCGTTTTATGTGTGGTGAATGCTTGTAATAGTAAAAATTCGGGGGTTAACCGAATTTAGAATTTATTATTACGTTCTACTTTTTCCGGAAATTGTATAGGGTCGATTTCATGTATAGAATCGATACCGGATAATTGTAAATTAATTTTATAATTTTTTTTACGTTGGATCGATGCCGAAATGACCGCCGGAGAAGACGTGTGACGGAGGAGATGAAAGAGAGGGAGGACTCGGATCGATCATCCCCATGATCGATCCATGGAGGATCGATCGACCACCCCATGGTGATTCGCCGGTGACCGGCGGGTGGCTCCTTGTGGGCGGCGGTCCGGTGGTGGGGCGCGGGGACTCCCAACCCGTGCTCTCCCGCCGAGATCCAACTTTCCTAAATTATTCGGTTTTCCTATTTTGAGTATTCCTATTTTTAGGAATTCTCATGGATTAGGAAAAGAATAAATTTAGAATAAATTTATTCTTCCTTATTGATTATTCCTATTTTTGGGAATTTTCATGGATTAGGAAAAAAATAAATTTAGAATTAATTTGGTCTTCCTAATTTAATTATTCCTTTATGAAAATTTTAATGGATTAAAAAAATAATTAATTTGGAAAGTTGTAAGAGTCCTTAATTAATTTTTCCTTAATTAATTATTTCTTTATGGAATTTTAATTGAAAAGTAAAGGAATTAATTTGGAAGGATTAGGAGTCCTAATTTATTTTATTTCCTTATTCTATTATAGAAGTCTTCTAGAATATTCCAAGTTTGACTTGGATAAGATTCTAAAGATTTAATAGAATTAGAAAGGAAAATAAAAATAAATTAAAAAAATATTAATAATATTTAATTTTATTTTTGATTTATTCGATTGACTTAATTTTTGAATTAAGTAACTTTTGGATTTATTAAAAATAAATAGATTTAAATATTGGAATTAATATTCCCGTCACATGGAGCATTCAAGAACGAAGACTGAAGACAAGAAGATGCGTACGGGGATGGAATAAAGCCATAATAGTCGGAAAATAATATTCTAGTATTATTTTGATTATGTGATAATATTTTATGTGCTTTATTTCATGTATGCATGTTTATGTATTTAATTATGCATTAGATAGCGTATCCCTTTGTTATAAAAAGCTAAGTGGGAGAGGGATTGGAAACAATCCCATGGTCTCCATTGCTGTTCTCTTGGGGACTTTTATGGACTTTTGAAGTTCGTATAGACAAGTCATTTGAGGAGAATTCTTGTAATTCCTTTTACGAGAAACATTTATTAAATTTTTCAAACAATTCCTAATTTGTATTTCTGAAACTGATTTCAAGTCGACTCATTCTCACCCCGGGGAGTGAAATGGAGCCAAAGCCACTTGGTCATGTGGATGACACAAATTAGAGACTTTCGTGTCATTTTATGACTAGATCGATCGTCTGCTCGGCTCCCTCATTCTATGAGAGATAGGGTTGTTCGCATGGTGAATCACTGGTAAGAAACTTCGAGTTTCACTTATGATTCTCCGCGTCTTGATTTATAAGATTGAATGAATCAAGTAATTGGATGTCAATTATAAAATCTTTTGGTGTAGTAAACGTCCACACCACGTGGCTTGCTATACTGAATGGGATTTTGGAATAATTGATGTAGACAGTTTTAATTGATGTAGACCTTAGTATAAGTGGGAGATTGATGGAGTTGTATACTTAATGTTTAGATTTAAGTGATATTAACTCCCGATCCATTGCCATTAATTTATTTAATTAAATAAATATTTATTTGCGTTTAATTAAATGCAAATTATAGTCCTAGAT
Organism: Euphrasia confusa; assembly: GCA_954870475.1. Lineage (NCBI taxonomy): Eukaryota > Viridiplantae > Streptophyta > Magnoliopsida > Lamiales > Orobanchaceae > Euphrasia > Euphrasia confusa. The sequence continues at coordinate 23,052,760 of OX940956.1, forward strand.
TATATACGTTTTAGTTAGTATGGTGTGCGTCGTCACACGGAAGATCATACTATCGGTTACTCGTATATAATCAAACAGTTGCTCACGGCCTAGATGGAAAAGGACCAATCCATCGGTATAGTCGTTGTATGAGTGAGAAAATAATTGTTCTTGATTATTTTATCATACTTGTACACTTGTGTATTGAGCGGGTCGCTTTAGATTTATCGATTAGGATTGCCTTAGATAATCGATATAAATCTCAGTGTATTTTATTCTTAATCCCTGATATTATTGCGGGTGTGTGCATTTAATATTAGTGACTTTAATTTTACAAAAGAATTTACTGATTAGAATAACCGGTCAATTACCGTTAAAGTTGGGTCACGATATTTTATGTATGACATGCCGTGAATTCTCGACGGGAAAGTGTGTCCCGATAAGAGTTGATAATGTCCCCGAGATGAGTTCAAAATGTATTATTATGTAAACCCTGCAGGTGGATTTGTTTCGCATAATAATTAAGGTTGAATGGTACTAGTCTCGGACACAAGAGATGAATAAATTAATTAGCAATAAATTAATTTTATTCATGGACATTTCTATCTTAAACGCACGGAAAAAATAATACTACCGGAGAGATAATATTATTTGATATAATATGGTTTAATATTGGGAGTGCAATTATATTTATATAGTGGTGGTAATATATAATAAATGAATTAATTAATAGACTTGGGCTTGGGCTCAATTTAATTAATTCATGGGAAGCCCAATATTCACCTCCTTAAGATCCCCTATGTAGCCTATAAAAGCACTACATGGTCTTCTCTATTCTGATAACTTGAAGATCAGAATTCTAGAGAGAGATAGAAGAGAAAGAGATCCATAGGAGTTCGGAGGATCATCGCCCACAGGGCGTTCGAACGAAGTGCAAGGAATACGTGGGAAGGTCTTCAAAGATCTCGTTTCTCCGTACAACGAGAACAAAGGTAAGATCACGAACCCCCTCGATGATTTTAATTAATTCGTATATGCATGTGAACGAAGATCCGAGGGACGAACCCCGGACGAGGATGAACCGGCGGTGGTGGTCGAAGACCACCAGACCGCGTCGGTTCGGATCCCCGTGGGGATCGTGCGCATGCACGAAGCAAGACCTTCGGCTGGACGCCGAGGGTGGCGGTCGAACCCTAGGGTTTCAACCGCCGGTGCTCACAAGGAGGAGCCCCGGCTGGACGTCGGGGCACCTGATCGAGCTGGGCTCGATCGCCGGGTAGCCGCGTGGCTGGCCCGATCGCGGTCCGCTGGGCGGACCGCTCCTCCACAGGCGGTGGCGGTGAGTCGCCGGACTCACCGCCGGGGGCTTCTACGAGCAGCCCCGGGGGGTTGCGTGAGCAACCCCAGCGATTGTTGTGTGCAATCGCGAGCCCCACGCGGGGCTCGACTAGGGCTAGCCACGGGTTTATCCCGCGGTGGTGTTGCTTTGGTCGGGCCCGGTTCGCGCGGTGGTTCGGGGTGGTTTCCAGCGAAGGGATTTTGGTCGGAGTCGTGATTCCGCAATTCCGGCGACTCCGGGATATCGATTTCCAACAGAGAAGCCGAACCTTATCAACCTGGTTATGTACGAGGAGGCCAATCCATCTGAGGACATTGAGTTTCAAGTTGGATCAACGGAGAAGACGCTGGAACGGAAGTCCGATGAGAGCCTAGGACGCGCCGCTGATTTTGGCTATGAAAGTGACCTAGTGTCGGGCGACATGGGAAGCTGTCGGCCGACAGGCGGCTTGTCGGACGACACCTCTAAGCTGTCGGCTGACAGACAGTGTAAATAGGGACGGAGCAGTCAGTTTTTCAAAAGAATCGCAGGTTGAGCCTGCGAACGAAGGAGAGTTGTCGGCCGAAACCCTTTCCTGTTGGCCGACATGTGTCCAGAATTTTAGGAAAATCGCATTGCGCGATTTTGAGACTCGTGACGTATTTCTTTCTTCTTTTTGTGGCTTTCTAGGTTAGCCTATTTAAAGGCTTGGACCCCATTGTTTTTAAAACACAACTTTGATATTCAATATAATTTCCGTGAGTTTAATTCTCTCTCGTTTTCGTTCTCTTCTCGATTGTTCCAAAAGAGATCACTTGACGAATCTACGAGACAATCCAATCTCGTCGTGTGTCGTTCATCGATTTCCGAGTTGCTACGTCGATCACGTGTTGGGGTTTAGGGTTTCGTCCCTAAATTATTTCACGAATTAGATTTAGAGGTTTGGGATCTTCCGCCAGGTATTAAATTTATCGAATTCCTTCTTCCTTTCGTTCAACCATCAACGAGGTACGTATCAGTTATAGGAAAATTCTTCTGGCTATCAACAACCGAGAATTGACTAATGGACAGTAGTTCTCCTTCATTAAGTTTATTATCAAACTGATAAATTAAAAAATGTCGAACAGACGCTTGAATTCTAGTTCTCTGCAAAAATAAATAGTATTAGTATTGTTTAATAAACTTATAAATGATTTCCAAATACAATAGATAAATAGTAAAGATTCATGGTTAATTATTTCGTAAAAACAAAATATAAGCACAATAAATAGTGTATACCTCCTTGTCAACAAACAAAAACTCCAATGTTTGCGGAATTCTTCCATTCCCGGTGGTTTTCCACTTCCTAAAAACACGAACGCGAATATTCCAATCAATACTATTTTATTAATTTGTGAAAGGGGAGTGTAATTCACATCCATTTCAGTATTAGAAGCCATTGAAATTTGATTGAACTCTTGCTTGAAAATATTGGATTATTTATAGCCGAGATCAATTGATAGAAAATATTATATATATTAATAATATATACTCTTCACGATAAACATATATGGAGATATTTATGAAACGTATCTTAACAAAAAAAATCGATTCATAATTAGTATTTTAAGAATAGTATGTAGATAGGTGTTGATTTATTTTCTTATCTTACTATATTCTTATTAAAAAATAAAAGATTTAATCTTTTACGTGAAAGATCTTAGTAAATATTTGGTTAAATAATTGACAAAACAATAATTAATAACTCAACCAATATAAATTATATAAATACACATACCCACACATTGAACATTCAAAATATTCATGCACAGAAAGTATAAAGTTTAAAAATACTAATATACAATACTCTTTTTACAAAAATATTATAAATTTATACGCTTTAGTTATAAGATAATCAAAATCTTGTAACTTGTCTCAATTCAAAATATACACATTACACCATTCCAATGCTTAGAAGCCTTCCAAAATGTTTTTTAATTCAAAGCAACCTGCACATAATTATAAGTAGGAAGACCATTTATATTTATAAATCTGATAATGACTCAAACCAAATAATCTAAAAATAAACTTGAATGAATAAAAAAATAATGATGTTTTTTACCCATTGAAATAAATAGATTCATAAAAAGATCAACATACCTTTTTAATTGTCGATGAATTTATCAATAATTGTCGAAAATAAATACTACGATGATGAAAACTTACCGTTGGTATATTCTGCGGCACCAAGTTGAACTACGACATAGAGGTCGCCACAATCAACAAAGTAATCATCGCCGACATATTTCAATATATAATCGGTGAAAGGACAAACCAATACAAATCGCACAGATGTAGACCTGCTATGTAATAAAATAAGAAGAAAAACAACCTCAGGACAAAATACAATAAAATCACAAACCATATACGTTACAGATATAATTATGTTGTAGCTATTCATCTCTGAAAGGAATCTAAATTACTACGAAATATAGAAGTATAAGGAGATAGAAAACTACTCAAAATCCTCTAGTAATAAACTTATTTCATCAGGCACTTGATCATCAGGATGCACACGCATCAAAGATCGATCAATGGAACGAACACGCCCAATAGCATCTCTTATTAAAAGAATATAACACAACACAAAAGAATTAACAACAAACAATTTGGATTAATCTGCATTTTAAATAGACTACGCTCTTAAGAAAATCTAAATAGATGTCACTTTAAAAAAGACGTACGTACCAAGGTAAGGTCCATTAGTATCTCTGTCTTGGAGATAATACAAATCAATGAAATTATAAATCATCTTGGGGAAACACGAATGAAGCACATGCCGCAACGACGTATTGCCCAAGAACAAAATTCTGTTATCGTTCCAAGTGACGCGTTGCTGTGGAAAGCAAGGAATCACTCGAAAATTTGACCCACGATAAGCCCTTTATAAAACTTATAAAGGACATCGTTCTGAATAGTTGCATGAATAAATTCTTTCTGTAAAGGAAACATGTTTGAAGAATAATCAATATAATATTAATAAAAAATCCTTTCAAATAAGATAACAAATGATGCACTACAAACATTATGGTACCAAGAAGATATTACACAATTGAATATTCATCTTTCTGAAGTGAGTATTGGTTTAAGTAGAAAAAAGCCCTAAATTACCCAAACAACAAAAACAGTACCTAATCAAAAGAAAGAGAATTGAATTGTTTAATATCTCATTTTTGAACATCAGCAGTAATGAAGCAAATTTAATTTTACCAAATAAAGGACCGTCATCGACAGTTGAAGGATCTTTAACGTTTGCGAAACTCTTGAAACCGAATAATTTATGATATAAGAAAGGATAATCAGATTTCTGAATATAAGTACGACACTTAAATAGTATCATGTACTTATGATCACATATGCAGTTTGTAATAGGTTTCTCTACAACATCAAAATGCCGAATATTGCACATAATCCCTTCTTTAATCTGCATGTCAAAAAATCCAAAAAGAGATTCTTGTACAGAGGCTTGTATACGATTGCCCTTTCATGAGAAAATTAGAGTAAAAAATATAATAACAAAAAAACAAAAAACTGTTAATAAGGCAGAATTAGAAACGACGACTTACATAATAATCCACCAATAGAATTTCAAAGGACTTCGCAATTTTATCTTCTCCATAGGTATACCATTTCCTACATATCCAAATAGCTAAAATCGATTCTGAGTTGGATAGGTTTATTTCAGCCAAAGATGAATAAAAATTAGACATTTTTTATTAGGAATAAGACTATGATTGTGTTGAAAACTAGTGAAGTATGTTTACCTCTTTTATAGAAAAAATCCGAAAATTAGGGTTAAAAAAAGATATGAGAATCCATATGATTTACAATTCAAAAACAATATAATTCTTATAGTATTAATATTAAATATATTGTATGTTAAAAATCTTATAAAGGATTATTTTCATACGTGGAATTGTACAAATTACTGATACAATTTATCATTTAATAGTTCTAATAATTAAGTACGATTATATGTCTACATAAATTTATGAATTTATTGTATACACGATTCCAATTATTAAACAACACACAAAAACATTGGTGAAGAAACCATGACAAGGGAAAGAAGTACTTATCATAACAATCATCGACATACACACATTTATGAAACACGTATTTTATTTTACTCGAGGATTCATTTTATTAATCGGCTGAAAATTGAAAAAACCTTTTTAAATTCGCGAAGGCCTTGATAAGTCCCTGAGTTCAAATCATCTGAGCTTATCATAAAAGACCTCTTTTAAATTATAAGCTGTTGTTATAATATCAGGAAAGTAAAAACAGACAAAGTAAGGGATGTAAATCAAGTGAATATGATAACGATAAACTTATTATAATTAGACGTTCATGCTAGATGTCATTTGAAATTACATTGAATTCAATAATAAATAATGTAAACAAAAAACATTGCACCACAAACAACAACGCGGTTAAAGATCTAACTCAAACAGGTCAGTTGGTTCTGGAATGTATTCTGTTAACCTACATAACACAAATATATATATATATATATATATATATATATATATATATATATATATATATACATTTAATGTTGAGGATTCGCACAACAAGGTCCAACCAACCGAATAAATCCGATCAAATTAGACTTTCATAAACCACATGACGTGAACAACTCAATACCGAACGAATATGATTTGACTCTCCAGCTCACAATCACTCACGATATATGTGAACTCACAAGAATATAAAAGCACAATAAACAACACACACAAGACAAGATTATACGAGCTTCGGCATCGCGCTGCCTATGGCGAGGCAGCCGCTACCTACGTGCTCGGGGGAGAGGGTGTTTCTTCTTTATTAAACGAAAACGAGATTACAATCACTCTTGATAATCCTGAGCCAACAAGGCGTAAGCGATTATCGATATAACCTCACGTCTAATAACAAGTATTGAAACCCTAATACTTTCGCCATGCCTCTTGTTGGAAATCGACTACCCGGGATGCGTTCGTTCGATCACTCGAACATCCGAACGATCCCAGTCGACCTCCAGATCCGCTACTCCGTCCACGTGCCCAGCCCGTGCCCCGATTCACGCCCAGCCGTTGCCCCGGAGGACAACCGCGCGAGCCGGAGCGGGCTGCCCGAAAAAGAGCAAAACGGCGGTCGCCGTTTAAGAAATGGCGGTCGCCGTTTGTCCTTCAGCAGCGCGGACAGCAGCGCGATCTGCTGTTCCGGGCTCGTTTCCGGATCGTTTTTCCTCTTCCGACTACCGATCCGGAGGTCCTAGAACCCCCAGTAATCGAGGAATACGATCCACGATGTCCGGAACCCGATCGTACGTTCAAAATATAATCAACGAAATATGAGATCGATAAAAGCGGAATAGAGATCCGATCTCATACCTTATCGGTCGATGGTTGAGACCTTAGAGCTTCTAACGTATGACTCTTCCCGACTCCAGCCGTTGTGTGGGCAACGATCCGCTGGAAATTCCTTGTCTGCTCTCTCCTTTCTCAAACCAGCGTTATAATTATTCTCTATGTGAGAATAAAATATATTTGCGTTAACTTTATTTTTAACAGAGAAAAGTTTTTATTGCGCTAAGCAATTAATTCTTTCTCTGATGAAAATAATTGTTGCGGCGAAATGTAGGTTTTAGGAGAGGGCAAGGGGGGGTTTATATAGAGTTACGTTAGGGACCTTAGGTTAAATTAATTAAGGGCTAAATTGAAATATTAATTATCTTGGAATACGTAAACGCAATTCCTTAATTAATCGATTTCAATTTTAATTATTATTCACTCCACTAAAAAATAATAATTGAATCCCCGAAATTAATTTTAATATTATTTCAACCATAATATTTCCGCCGAAATTACATATACGATTTTCCCCGTGTTTAAGATATCGAACGTCCACGAATTTATTTAATTACTAATAATTAAATTAATTCGTTTCTTATTATCCGAGACTAGTACCACTCATCCTTATTATCATGTGGAACAAATCCACCTGCAGGGTTTACATGATAAACTTTATGAGCTCATCTCGGGGACGTAATCAACCCAATAAACGGGACACGGTTTCCTGTCTATAATCTACAGCATGTCGTGCGTACAATTACGATTCCCAATTTACCGAGGATCTCGACTAATCAATTAGTCTCACTCATTGGCAAGTTAAAGAACCGAGAATTGGACACACGCACCTATAATTATATAGGGATTAGGAATTCGTATATCCGTAATATCTGAGGTCTAGTTCGATTACTGCGATTAGTATAAATCGAATGCCCTCCCGTGGTCCTGCTCAATACACCAAGTGTACGAGTGTGACATGATAGTCAAGACCGACTATCTACCAGTCACACAACGACGTACCGATGGATTGTCCCTGTCCATCTAAGTCGTGAGCTACTGTTCGATAGTATACGAGTAACCGACAGTATGATCTTCCGCGTGTCTCCTCACGCCATACTGTCTACAACGTATATATCTAGGACTATTGCATAAAGTACATGAAAGACAAAATGCCGACAATTTGATTAATAGATAATAAAACACAGATAAGGAGTTCCATATTGTCACTAAACTAGACATTTAGAATATAACTCCATCAATCTCCCACTTATACTAAAAGTCTAGTTGCCCTCTCCCATACATCCGATACCCATCCCCTTCACGTGTCTCTTGAACGCTTCCGCTGGAAGTGCCTTCGTAAAGGGGTCTGCCAGGTTATCCGCTGATGCAATCTTGGTGACAACTGCATCGCCTCTCTTGACGATGTCTCTAATCAGGTGGTACTTGCGATCTATGTGTTTACTCGCATTGTGGGCTCGTGGTTCCTTCGCATTTGCCACTGCACCGCTATTGTCACAATAAATTGTGATAGCTCTAGGCAAATTAGGAATCACATCTAAGTCCATGATGAAGTTCCGGAGCCACACCGATTCTTTAGCTGCCTCAGAGGCTGCTACATATTCGGCTTCCATGGTGGAGTCCGAAATGCATTTCTGCTTAACACTCCTCCATGAAACTGCTCCACCTCCCAATGTGAACACATAGCCTGATGTAGACTTTCGCTGTTCCTTATCAGATTGGAAATCCGAGTCTGTGTAACCAATAGGAATCAACTCGGACGCTTTGTAACTCAGAACATAATTCCTAGTCCTTCGCAGGTACTTAAGTATGTTCTTTACAGCAGTCCAGTGACCCTGTCCAGGGTTACTCTGATATCTAGCTACCATGCCTACGGCATAGCAGATATCATGTCTCGTGCACAACATAGCATACATTAGACTACCCACTGCCGAAGCATAAGGAATCGTCTTCATGTAATCTATCTCCTTCTGTGTCTTGGGACACATATCCTTAGATAGACGAATTCCATGGCAAAAAGGTTGAGAACCTCTCTTGGAATTCTGCATATTGAAACGAGCTAGAATCGTATCAATATATGAAGCCTGGGACAAGCTCAATGTTCTTTTCTGGCGATCTCGTATAACCTTGATCCCAAGAACATGCCCTACTTGTCCTAAGTCTTTCATATCGAATTGCTTGGACAACCATCCCTTTATGTCCGACAACATCTTCACATTGTTGCCAATTAGAAGAATATCGTCTACATAAAGCACGAGAAACGCCACGCTGTTTCCGTCACTTCTCCGGTATACACACGACTCGTCCATGCTTTGAGTGAATCCATAAGACTGGATAACCTCATCAAACCGCATGTTCCAAGATCTAGAAGCTTGCTTCAATCCATAAATGGATCGCTTTAGCTTACACACTAGATGCTCTTGGCCTTTCTCGATGAAACCCTCTGGCTGTCTCATATAAATGGTCTCGTCAAGATTCCCATTCAAGAATGCTGTCTTGACGTCCATTTGCCACACCTCATAATCCATATGAGATGCTATAGACAAAAGAATCCGGATCGACTTTAGCATAGCTACCGGCGAAAAGGTTTCCTCATAATCGATCCCTTCTTTCTGAGTGTACCCTTTCGCAACAAGCCTAGCCTTGAAGGTTTCCACCTTCCCGTCAGATCCTCTTTTCCTCTTGTACACCCACTTGCAACCAATGGCTTTTACACCTTTGGGCGGTGCAACAAGATCCCAGACCTGATTTGAATCCATAGATTCAATCTCAGATTTCATCGCCTTTTGCCAAGACTGAGCATCTTGATCTTTAAGCGCCTCGTCGTAGGTCCAGGGATCGGCTTCATGTTCTCCAGGTAACAAGTCCGAAGACTCACCTATAAACATGAACCTGTCAGGTTGTCGAACAACCCTCCCACTACGACGACGCTCCGGTGTAACCTCAGTAACTACAGGTGCAGACTGTGGTGGCGTATCACCCGGTTGGGTTGGATCTAAGCCTTGATCGTTCCCTCTCAGTTCGTTGAGTATTATCTCACTATTGGGCTTGTGGTCCATTATATAATCCTCTTCCAAGAACCGAGCGTTGGTGCTAACAACGATCTTCTGGTCCTTCGGACTATAAAATAGACCACCTTTCGTTCCTCTAGGATATCCTATAAACAACCGAATATCTGAACGTGACTCCAACTTATCAGCCCCGTGCTTCAGCACATGTGCTGGACAACCCCAGATCCGAATGTGTTTCAAGTTTGGCTTTCGCCCGGTCCACAATTCCGAGGGTGTCTTAGGGACTGATTTGGATGGAACTAAGTTCAAGATATAAGCCGCTGTTTCCAAGGCATATCCCCAGAACGAAATTGGTAGTTCTGAGTAACTCATCATAGATCTTACCATTTCCATAAGAGTCCTATTCCTTCTTTCTGCTACACCATTCTGCTGGGGCGTGTATGGTGCAGTCATCTGGGAGTCAATCCCATTCTCTAATAAGTACGCTTTAAACTCTCCCGAGAGGTACTCTCCTCCACGATCAGATCGTAGAGTCTTTATGGTCTTAACATGAAGGTTCTCCACAAGAGCTTTGTACTCCTTGAACTTGTCAAAGCACTCGCTCTTGCGGCGCATCAGGTATATAAAACCATACCTTGAGTAATCATCAGTGAAGGTTACAAAATATTCGTAACCTCCTCTCGCTTGGACAGATAAAGGCCCGCACAAATCAGAGTGAATCAATTCCAGCACTTCCTTGGATCTATACCCCTTATCACTAAAGGGTCGCTTGGTCATTTTTCCTTCCAGGCATGATTCGCAGGTTGGAAAGTCCTCATCTTTCACATCACTGAGTATTCCATCAGTTATCAACCTTTGAATCCTGCCCAAGTTAATATGACCTAGCCTAAGATGCCATAAGTACTTTTGATTCATCCTAGAAGGCTCCTTTCTCTTATTGGTACTAGATGTGTTATAAGACTCTACTCGTTGCATCGTGGAATAACTAGGATTCAGTATATATAAGTTGCCTATCAATGCACCAGAACAGATATAATCACCATTCTTTTTTACGATAACAGAATTATCAAAAGAAACTGAATATCCATTCAAAACCAATTTAGAAACCGAAACAAGGTTCTTTCTAAAATCCGGTACATAAAGACAATTATTCAATACCAAAACATTATTATTAAAAGATAAATGAACATCTCCCACTGCAACCGCCGCCACTTTCGTAGCGTTGCCCATGTAGATGGTGATCTCTCCCTCTCTAAGCCGCCGGGTTTCCTGGAACCCCTGCAAAGAATTGCAGACATGATCAGTGGCTCCCGTATCCACACACCAGGTACCGGTGGATAACACCGCTAAACATGTTTCAGTGACTAAGGAAAAGTTCATACCTCCTTGTCTGAGAGGACAATTAGACTTCCAATGTCCAGACTGCTTGCAACGGAAACACTTGCCCTTAGGCCTGTTCACTCCATTCTGTGGTCCACCAACTCTGGGCCCACTGGGTTTCCGTCCTTGCTTTTTCTTCTTCTTAATCCCCGAAGGGCGAGGAAGAGTCGATTTCACAGCCACAAGTGCTTGAGAGTTCTTAAAGATTCCCTCTGCCGCCTGGAGTTCAGTCAGGAGTTCCGCCAACGTATATAACCTCTTGTTCATGTTATAGTTCAGGCGGAACTGCTCAAAACTCCTAGGCAGAGACTGGAGCACTATGTCGATATGGGTTTCCCCATCGATAGCACCTCCCATAATCTCTATCTCATTCAGATAGCCTATCATCCTAAGAACGTGATCCCTTACGGGCGTTCCTTCGGACATAGTGGCCGTCATGAGTTTCCTCATAGCATCTTGCCTGGCTGCCCTGTCCTGACTACCAAACATCTCCTTGAGGTTAAGCATCATATCATAGGCAGTGTCCATGGCTTCATGCTGATGTTGCAGCACATTTGACATAGATGCCAAAATGTAGCACCACGCCATCTGATCAGCCTTGACCCACTTCCGATGAGCTTCCTTTTCCTCAGGAGTGGATGTTTCAGTAGGTGCAACAGGACATTCGACCTGGAGTACATACTTGTACTCCTCAGCAGTTAGGACAATGTCCAAGTTTCGTTTCCAATCAACATAATTTGGACCAGTGAGTTTGTTTTCTTTTAGTATCACAGACAGTGGGTTGAGTGTCATATCTATAAAAGAGACAAATCAAACCGTCAAATTTAATTCGATATTAACTCCCTTAATTAATATCATTAAATTTACCAATCAATCCTAAAATCCCATCAGACCAGCATGCCACGTTCATGTGGACGTATACTAGTCCAAATGATTTTATAACTGGACTTTTACTTCGGTCGTACATCATTACAGCAGTGACTCCGATGGGGAGGATACTGTAAAGCGTACCTAAGTGTGTACCATTTCTCAGTACTAAGTTAACCGCTCGGGAACTACATATCCACCGCAAGCCACGTTAGTGTGGACGTTTACGTTGACATGCGGTCCCTTTACGATTTCCTATAACTGTCGAGCCTCAATTAACCCAAAGTTCCGTTTCCGTCTAGTAAGCCACGATAGTGTGGACGTTTACTAAACAAACAACTTTGTTAATTGAATTCCATTTAATAAATTTCACAATTTCGTTAATCAAAGCTTGATATCTCGTAAGTGAAACTCGAAGTTTCTAACCAGCGATCAATCATGCAATTGAGCCCTATCTCTCACAGAGTGAGGGAGCCAACCAGACAATCGATCTAGTCATCGAATGACTCGAATGTCTCTAATCTGTGTCATCGACATAAGCAAGCGCTTTGGCTCCATTCCACTCCCCGGGGTGAGAATGAGTCGAGTTGAACTTAGTCTTTGAAAGACAGATTAGGCATTTGCTTTGAAAAACTTAAGTGTTCAATTCTATAAATGGAATTGAATTCGAATTCTGATCCAGTGATATCCGTGTGTCCACTTTATCCGATAGGGAGGATGACACTAAAGCCAACTCGTAAGCGACACACATCACCATCAAAACAGAGAATGGAGACCGCGGGATTGTTTCCAATCCCTCTCCCACTTAGTTTTTACGAAAGGGATAACATTTACATGCATATAAAATTAAAGCATAATAAAACACGTAAACACACAAGAAGCATTTAACGTGGCCCGATTATTATGGCCTTTAAAGTTCTTCGATGCACGTCTTCTCGGATCTTCGTCTCGTTGCTCGTCTAGGTCTCGATCCACCACTGACTCGTCTAAGTGCCAAGAGACGAACCCCTCCCACTGGAGTATCATCCCGGGCCTCGACGAGCGATCCGTGGTGTCCGTCGAACCCCCGCGGAGCTGCTGCCCGAAGTCCAGCGAAACGGCGACCGCCGTTTAAGAAACGGCGACCGCCGTTTGCCCTTCAGCAGCCGCGGGTTCGACTTCTCGACCCTCGTTCGTCCGGCCTTCGATCTCGTCTCGATCCACCAAGCAGCAGCAGCAACAATTACATAATAAAGCTAGCTACTCCCGGCATCGATCCTATACATATTGATCGATCCTATACATCCGGGCAAACGGAAAACGAAATAGAAAACCCTAAACGACTCAACCCGTCGTTTTAACTATTACAAACAAGCAACGATAAAACCAAAAGATATCGACAACCCCGAGAGTTTAACAAAACAAAAATTACAGTACATACATATGACCATAATAATCGGGTTCGAACCTGCAAAACAAATCTCGCAAAAATACAACGAACGTACATAACCGGCTCTGATACCATTTGTTGGAAATCGACTACCCGGGATGCGTTCGTTCGATCACTCGAACATCCGAACGATCCCAGTCGACCTCCAGATCCGCTACTCCGTCCACGTGCCCAGCCCGTGCCCCGATTCACGCCCAGCCGTTGCCCCGGAGGACAACCGCGCGAGCCGGAGCGGGCTGCCCGAAAAAGAGCAAAACGGCGGTCGCCGTTTAAGAAATGGCGGTCGCCGTTTGTCCTTCAGCAGCGCGGACAGCAGCGCGATCTGCTGTTCCGGGCTCGTTTCCGGATCGTTTTTCCTCTTCCGACTACCGATCCGGAGGTCCTAGAACCCCCAGTAATCGAGGAATACGATCCACGATGTCCGGAACCCGATCGTACGTTCAAAATATAATCAACGAAATATGAGATCGATAAAAGCGGAATAGAGATCCGATCTCATACCTTATCGGTCGATGGTTGAGACCTTAGAGCTTCTAACGTATGACTCTTCCCGACTCCAGCCGTTGTGTGGGCAACGATCCGCTGGAAATTCCTTGTCTGCTCTCTCCTTTCTCAAACCAGCGTTATAATTATTCTCTATGTGAGAATAAAATATATTTGCGTTAACTTTATTTTTAACAGAGAAAAGTTTTTATTGCGCTAAGCAATTAATTCTTTCTCTGATGAAAATAATTGTTGCGGCGAAATGTAGGTTTTAGGAGAGGGCAAGGGGGGGTTTATATAGAGTTACGTTAGGGACCTTAGGTTAAATTAATTAAGGGCTAAATTGAAATATTAATTATCTTGGAATACGTAAACGCAATTCCTTAATTAATCGATTTCAATTTTAATTATTATTCACTCCACTAAAAAATAATAATTGAATCCCCGAAATTAATTTTAATATTATTTCAACCATAATATTTCCGCCGAAATTACATATACGATTTTCCCCGTGTTTAAGATATCGAACGTCCACGAATTTATTTAATTACTAATAATTAAATTAATTCGTTTCTTATTATCCGAGACTAGTACCACTCATCCTTATTATCATGTGGAACAAATCCACCTGCAGGGTTTACATGATAAACTTTATGAGCTCATCTCGGGGACGTAATCAACCCAATAAACGGGACACGGTTTCCTGTCTATAATCTACAGCATGCCGTGCGTACAATTACGATTCCCAATTTACCGAGGATCTCGACTAATCAATTAGTCTCACTCATTGGCAAGTTAAAGAACCGAGAATTGGACACACGCACCTATAATTATATAGGGATTAGGAATTCGTATATCCGTAATATCCGAGGTCTAGTTCGATTACTGCGATTAGTATAAATCGAACGCCCTCCCGTGGTACTGCTCAATACACCAAGTGTACGAGTGTGACATGATAGTCAAGACCGACTATCTACCAGTCACACAACGACGTACCGATGGATTGTCCCTGTCCATCTAAGTCGTGAGCTACTGTTCGATAGTATACGAGTAACCGACAGTATGATCTTCCGCGTGTCTCCTCACGCCATACTGTCTACAACGTATATATCTAGGACTATTGCATAAAGTACATGAAAGACAAAATGCCGACAATTTGATTAATAGATAATAAAACACAGATAAGGAGTTCCATATTGTCACTAAACTAGACATTTAGAATATAACTCCATCACCTCTCTCACTTCCTCGCTGCTGTAGCTCGACGTGATTATATAGTCTTCCTGTGATACGCACCTCGAACGGAAGAGAAGAAGATACGGAATAATTGAAAGGATACCTGGTGGAGATCCCAAAACCTTTGAATCTACCCCCGAAATGATTTAGATTCGACGACCTAAACCCCAACGGAACGCGACTCAACAATTCGGAGACGATGAATGACACACAAACGAAGGATGAAAGCTTCGTTGATTCGCCGGTGAATTCTTTTGGTAGAACCCGGAAGAATTCGGAAAACCCAAGGAGAAATATATCTCACGAAAATAATTTATTCAAATATCAAAGTCTGTATGTAAAAAAAATGTCTTGGACCTTAAATAGGCATAGAAAACCCTAAAAACGAAAAAGGAATAAAAGATAAAAAACTGGAAAATAAGTCACACCCGCGATGCTGAAATCGTGAACCTGTCGGCCGACAGGATATAGGTGTCGGCCGACACCGAACCCGCAGTTCGAATTTCAACTCGGGTTCAACCTCGTGTTCCACAGAAACTCCTCCTCGATTCTGTCGTCCGACAGGCCTAGGTGTCGGCCGACACCTAGCCAAAAATCTGCCCCGAACTCCTCGGCATGTTCTCGCCTTTCGTTTGACCTCCGTTCCGGCGTCTTCTTCGCCATTCCAGCTGGAAAACGAACTTCGTGTCTCTTGGACTGACCTCGGGCCGCATCATTCCCCTCCTCTTGAAGAGGATTTGTCCTCAAATCCAGGACTTCACCTGGCTCGAACTCCACTGGCCCGAGCAAGGTCAGCATATCCTCCAACCCTCCCATGTGTGGTGATCCAGGCGGGGTATCAACAGGAGTGATGTCATCAAAATCCTGCAAAACAGACTGAAGAGAAGGTAGTAGAGGAGAAATGTTGTTAGTGAGAAACAGGTCTTTCTCGCACAACATCGCCAACGTATTTGCCCCCACTCCGTGCGTCATGTCACTAGCCTCACTTGGGAAGGGCTGCTCCTTAGACTTTCCCCTTTCGGCCTCTCGTTGCAACTGCACTTGATCCTCGTAAACCTGTGTAGGAGTGAGAGGAACAAGGGATACCTTCTACTGCTTATAGCTCGCCGATCATACTGCCACGGACGCCCCAATAAAATATGGCTCGCATGCATGGGAATGACGTCACATAGTACCTTATCTTCATACGTCCCAATGCGAAAAGGAACCTCCGCTTGCTTGGTCACCTTGATGACGCCAGTCGCATTCAACCACCGTAGATGGTATGGCCTAGGATGCTGCACCACAACCAAACCCAAACGCTGAACCATGGTTGCACTAGCCACGTTCGTGCAACTACCTCCATCAATGATGACACTGCACACCTTATCCTGCACATGACACCTTGTGTGGAAAAGGTTCTCTCGCTGCTCCTGAGCATCGGGCTGAATATGTGCACTCAAGACTCTTCGCGCTACAAAAAGTTTCCCGTCAGGTGCGAGAATCTCCTCCTCCTCCTCAGACTCTTCTTTAGCCTTCGTTAGGATAGAATTGATAGGAGATGAACGAAGGAAAAACGATAAATAGGATACCTTGCGGAAGTCCCAAAACCCTTGATCCTAACCCACGAAATGATTTAGGTTCGAAAGCCCTAAACCCCAACGAGACGTTGAATCAATAATTCGGAGATGATGAAGACACACAAACGAGATTTGACTGGCTCGTTGATTCGTCGGTTGAACTCTTTTGGTTGATTGGGTAGAATTCGAACCCAAGAGAGATTTTTAATAAAACTCACGAAACATAATTGTATTCATCAAAATTAATCTGTCCTTCATAATGAGATAGAAAAGCCTTTAAATAGGCAAACAAAACCCTAAAAGCTGAAAATAAGAAAATAACTTAACAAAAACGCTAAAACATCAAAAATCCGCCGACACAGCTGATTTTGTGAAGATGTCGGCCGACAATATAGGGTGTCGGCCGACACCAAGGCAAAATCGTCGTCCGCGGGAAATCCTGCGAGCGCGGCCTGATTCCGCTGTCCAAACTCGCACTTTTCTGAAGGTGTCGGCCGACACCAAGCCAAAAGTCCGACCGAACTCTTCGTCTTCGTCTCGATGCACGCCCGACTCTCGTTCCGACGTCTTCTTCGCCATTCTAGACTGAATTCGAGCTCCAACGTCGATTGCCGAACCTTGGGTTGCATCATTCCCCTCCGCTTCAAGAGGATTTGTCCTCAAATCCACGCCGATGCCAGGCTCGAACACCACCCTCACGAACAAGCTCGGAACTACGTTAGTCTGCAGCTCACACCCTCGATGTAGTGGAAATCCAGGAGATTTGTCGTCAAGGAAGACGTCATGAATTTCCTGCAAAATAGAAAGAACAGAAGGGCGTAGAAATGATATTATCGCCAACATCGGCTGCCCCTCATCCACTGTTGGTTTCTCCTCAATGGCTAGAATATTATCCACCCCAGACTCCACCGAAACCTCCTCCTCGAGCTCTACCGAAACCTCCTCCTCGGACTCTACCGAAGCCTCTTCCGCGACGTCAGAATCCACCGAAACCTCCTCGATGTCGGACCCCACCGACTCCTCGATGTCAGAAGCCACAGCAACCGATGGTGTCGGTTCGTCGCACTCTTCTACGGACTCCTCCAAAGTCAAATCCTCCTCGGAATACACCAAGACCGACTCTTCTTCGGACCCTACCAAGGCCTTCGGTTCCGGTTTCTCGCCGTCGTCATCAGTCGCCACTTTCTCATGCTTCATTGGCGATTGTACCCATTCCTCTAACTTACGCTCAATATTGTTCCAACACTCGTTCCAACGCTCGGCTCTGGCCCTCCTCTCGTCGTCCAAACGCTCAGCTCTGGCCCTTCTCTCGTCGTCCAAACGCTCAACTCTGGACCTCCTCTCTTCACGAAACTCCCGACTAAGATCACGGGCTCGATGGTGGCCATTCTGAACTTCTCGGTACCCGCTGCCACCTCTTCGATTCCATACATTTTCACGATGAGCTTTCTCCTCTAAGGCGGTAAGTCGTGCATTCACCACCTTCATCTTCGATTTAAGCAATCCTTCGAACCGTGCCATCGCCTTCTCCATGATGAGCTCAGCTTGGGTATAATCCATGTCAGCTATCCTGCAAAAATGTTAGAAACACAATAGAAAATTCCTCACCACTCTCGTGTATCACTCAATATGGTAAGTCACTCTCGCTCGGTTTTCTCTCTCAAGAAATCGAACTTCCCAATCTACCAGTCGACTTCAATCCAACAAAAATCTAGGAATGCACAGGTGATTTATTTGTTGAACGAAACGATGAACAACAAGAGGACAATAATCGAGAACATTTTTTTTTTAATAAAAATTACTGTTCATGAACAGTAATTTTCGAAAATAAAATAATAATAAAAAAATAAATTTTTTTTTTAAATCAAGAAAGAAGAAAGAAACGAAGAAGAAAGAATAAGAAACGGAAAAGAAAAACGAGGCTACGTATTCAGAAAAATAAAGAACCCAAACCTGGGCTCTGATACCAAATGATACGTACCTCGTTAGGATAGAATTGATAGGAGATGAACGAAGGAAAAACGATAAATAGGATACCTTGCGGAAGTCCCAAAACCCTTGATCCTAACCCACGAAATGATTTAGGTTCGAAAGCCCTAAACCCCAACGAGACGTTGAATCAATAATTCGGAGATGATGAAGACACACAAACGAGATTTGACTGGCTCGTTGATTCGTCGGTTGAACTCTTTTGGTTGATTGGGTAGAATTCGAACCCAAGAGAGATTTTTAATAAAACTCACGAAACATAATTGTATTCATCAAAATTAATCTGTCCTTCATAATGAGATAGAAAAGCCTTTAAATAGGCAAACAAAACCCTAAAAGCTGAAAATAAGAAAATAACTTAACAAAAACGCTAAAACATCAAAAATCCGCCGACACAGCTGATTTTGTGAAGATGTCGGCCGACAATATAGGGTGTCGGCCGACACCAAGGCAAAATCGTCGTCCGCGGGAAATCCTGCGAGCGCGGCCTGATTCCGCTGTCCAAACTCGCACTTTTCTGAAGGTGTCGGCCGACACCAAGCCAAAAGTCCGACCGAACTCTTCGTCTTCGTCTCGATGCACGCCCGACTCTCGTTCCGACGTCTTCTTCGCCATTCTAGACTGAATTCGAGCTCCAACTTCGATTGCCGAACCTTGGGTTGCATCATCCTGGACGTCTCTTTATGGCAGAAATAGGTTCCTTGTCCTCTAAGGATTTCGTTTCCTTTTGAATCACCTCAATCGGATAAGTATGGAAAGAGATTCAATTTTCGGTCTCTTACCAAAAATATAAGATTCTGCCTAGATCATGCCTCCTGTCAGGGAACCGATTTCTGCCTTCGCACTGCGGCATAGTTAACGCCTTCGTCCTGCCGCATAGAACTGCCTTACATAAATTTAGAATTTCGAACATATTTTGACAAATCTCCACCTTGTTCAAACTTCTAAACACATATCACCGATCTTGCAGTAGTGATCAAGTACTGCTCATCCCTGCCGAGTCAAGAAATCAAGCAAATCCTTTGCAACCACCTTATTCACCAATCCATGATCGAACCCGACCTAAAAATTTGCGGCATGATTTCGATATCCCGGGCTATTAAAATTTGCGGAAAATAATAACCCGAACGAAATCCTTCATCGCCGGAATAATCGGATCCCCGACTCATCCGCAGGAGTCCGACCTTTGGAGACTACGCGCCCGAAGACACGCAGCCCGCCCCCAGCCGAAGTCCCCCACGAGTCGGATCCACGAACGCGAACACCAACGAACCGGGCTCGACGAGAGTAACACCGCCGCGGGATGAACCCGCGGCTAGAAACCCTAGCCGAACCCCGCTAGGGTTCGCGATCGCCGTGCATGGCGATCGCCGGGGATGCACGGCATCCCCGCGGGGCTGATCCGATCAGCACCCGCCGGCGGTGATTCCGGCGACTCACCGCCACCACCTCACGGGGTGGAGGGCCCCCAGCCGCGGCACCAGCCCGCGGCTGCCCTCCGCGATCGACTTCGGTCGATCGCCCGCTCCGGCTTCGGCCGGAGCTTCCCCGCGCGCACGCCGCCGTCCAGGGAGGTCGGGGAGGCCATCTGCCGTGGCTCCAGCCCACGGCGGCTTCCCCAGCGATCGACCCTTGGTCGATCGCGTGCCCCGGCGTCCAGCCGGGGCTTCTCCTTGGCGCGGTTACCGGCGGTCGAAACCCTAGGTTTCGGCCGCCCCTTTTCGATCTTCGCCGGGGATCTCGAATCCCCGTCCCCGAAGTTCGTACATTTACCCGGATCGTGATTTCATGTATATACTACAAATAATCACACAAAATCATAAAAGAGGGTTTATGATTTACTACCTTCGATTCGTTGTACGGAGAAAAGAATTAACGCGTTGATGACCTTGCGATCTTCCCACGTATTCCTTGCACCTCGTTCGAACGTCGTGTGGGCGACGATCTATCGAACTCCTATGGATCTCCTTCACTCTTCAAGACTTTATGATTGGCGTATCTTAGGTTGTGAAAAGTGAAGACCATGTAGTGCTTATATAGGCTACGTAGGGGATCATAAGGAGAATAAATATTGGGCTTCTAATATTGAAAATTAAATTGGGTCCAACCCAAATCTATTAATTCTTATCAATATTAATTTTATTTATTTTCCACTATATAAATAAAATTGCACTCCCAATATTATTCTATATTATATCAAATAATATTTCTCCGGTAGTATTATATATTCCGTGTATTTAAGATTTAAATATCCATGAATAAATTTATTTATTGCTCAATAAATATTATTCATTTCTTATATCCGAGAATAGTACCGTTCAACTTTAATTATTATGCGGATTAAATCCACCTGCAGGGTTTACATAATAATTCCTTATGAACTCATCTCGGGGATATTATCAACCCTTATGGGATACACTTTTCCGTCAAGTATTCACGGCATGTCGTATATAAAATACAGTGACCCAACTTAACCGGTAATTAACCCAATAATTAAATCGGTTAATTCCTTTGGAAAATCAAAGTCACTTATATTAAATATACACACCCGCAATAATATCAGGGATTAAGAATAAAATACTCTGAGATTTAAATTGATTATCCAAGGCAATCCTAATCAATAAATCTCAAGCGATCCGCCCAATACACCAAGTGTACAAGTGTGATAAAATAATTAAGATAAATTATTTTCTCTCTCACACAACGACTATACCGATGGATTGGTCCGTGTCCATCTAGGTCGTGAGCAACTGTTTGATTAAATACGAGTAACTGATAGTATGATCTTCTGTGCGCCCATGCGCACCATACTAACTACAACGTATAAAATCCAGGACTATATTTTGCATAATTAATTAAATGCAAATAATTGTTTATTAATTAAATAGGTTAAATGCCATGACAGAGAGTTTACCGGTACTTAAATCTAGACATTAAGTACACAACTCCAACAAGCATAACCGCTTCATCTTGTTATATCCGGCAGAAGAACGTCGTCTCTGCCCCTGCCATGCCATATGGCAGACCCTGCCATGTCTGTACCCTACCACACTAACACTTGAATGCTTTGTGCTTTTCGGTAGTTACACCACACGGCTACCACTAGAGTTTGTGCAGTAGTACCTACTGCTGTCGTGGTTACCACTTGTGTGTACATCGGTTGTTCCTACTTAACCAAGCCTTTCCAAGAAGTCACCCTGCCTCTAAGCTTGAACAAGCATTACTAAGAAGAAGTCCATCTTCTCTGCTTGAAACCAAGTGAATCTTCACTTATCTATAAGCAACGAACAACTTGACAGCAAATCCACCTTCAAATGTCACTGCCTTGACATTTGGCTCTACGGTAATTGACGCTACCGTCGTGGAGTAGCGCAAAATAATATTTATAAAGCCTAAACTATTCACTAGCGCAAGTACTAATAACAAGTATAGGGTCGATCCCACGAGGAGGCGATTTAGCTTATAGTTTTCCCGGCTTTGAATGCTCAATTGGGTTGTCACGTTTGAAAAGGTTTTGTTTTTTAAAGTAGTTGGACACTACTGAACCGTGGTCACCGTGTTTACTTGACTGAAAAATAACAAATAACTTAAACAGAATATGTTGGAAATCGACTACCCAGGACGAGTCCGTTAGACTACTCGAACATCCGGACACGCCCAGTCGACCTCCAGCGTGCCTACTGTATTCACGACGAAGCCCCAAACCCGAAACGCGCCCAGCCATCGCACCCGAGGCACGACCGCGCGAAACGAGGGATTGCTGACCTCTCTGTCGTCCGACACCATCTGGTGTTGTCCGACAAGTCCATGTCGGCCGACATGAAACGCCGTCGGCCGACAGCGTCGCGAACAGCAGCGCGACGCTGCTGTTCCTGGCCCGTTTCTGGCCGTTTTTCTCGATTCCGACCACTGCTCCGGCGGCCAGAGACCGCCCAATGATCTGAGAACATCAACCACGGTCCTTGTAACCCGATCGTGGTTTGTTGTATGATTACGTACGAGAAGAATCGAAAAAGATGCGGAATAGGGTTTTTGATTCTTTACCTTTGATGCGTGATTCGGAGAAGCCGAATTGTTGAGACCACGAAGCCTTCCGGTGTATGTCTCTATCCCCGACGTTCAGCCGTTGAGTGGGCAACGATCCGCTGAGTCTTCCTCTTCTCCTTTCTCTCTTGAACCCACGGTGAGAATTTTATTCTGTCTCTTAGAAATATATTTGCGCTAGCAAATTAATTTCTACAGAATTATTACTGCGCTAATCTAAATTAATTAAGCAGAGAAATAAAATAATTGCGCTAGTTTTTATTTTTCTCTGCAGAATTAATTATAGCGGCGTAAGTTAGGTTTAGAGAAAGGGAGGGTGGGGTATATATAAAGCTACACCAGGGACCTTATGGAAATTAATTATTAGGCTAAATTGCAATTTAATTAACTCGGCGTCCTAAAAGGCAAACCTTAATTAAATTCCACAATTTTAATTATAATTAATTCCACTATAAAATTATAATTGAATTCCCAATATTAATTTATATTATTTCAACAATAATAATTCCGCCGAATTACATATATGACTTTCCCCGTGTTTAAGATATCGTATTTCCACGAATTAACTTTAATTACTAATAATTAAAATAATTCGTTTCTTATTATCCGAAACTAGTACCACTCATCCTTATTATCATGTGGAACGAATCCATGTGCAGGGTTTACATGATAAACTTTATGAGCTCATCCCGGGGACATCATTAACCCAATAAATGGGACACGGTTTCCTGTCTATAATCTATAGCATGCCGTGTGTACAATTCCGATTCCCAATTTACCGAGAATATTGACTAATCAATTAGTCTCACTCACTAGTAAGTCAAAGAACCGAGAGTTCAACACACGCACCTATAATTATATAGGGATCAGGAATTCGTATATTCGTAATATCTGAGGTCTAGTTCGATTACTGCGATTAGTATAAATCGAACGCCCTCCCGTGGTCCTGCTCAATACACCAAGTGTACGAGTGTAACATGATAGTCAAGACCGACTATCTACCA
Source organism: Euphrasia confusa (assembly GCA_954870475.1). Taxonomy (NCBI): domain Eukaryota; kingdom Viridiplantae; phylum Streptophyta; class Magnoliopsida; order Lamiales; family Orobanchaceae; genus Euphrasia; species Euphrasia confusa. The sequence goes on from OX940956.1 coordinate 23,076,449, forward strand.
GTCACACTACGACGTACCGATGGATTGTCCCTGTCCATCTAAGTCGTGAGCTACTGTTCGATAGTATACGAGTAACCGATAGTATGATCTTCCGCGTGTATCCTCACGCCATACTATCTACAACGTATACATCAAGGACTATTGTATTAAATACAATCATGCTTGAATCATATATCAAATTAGGGTATAGATAAGGAGTTCCGTATTTGCACTAAACTAGACATTTAGAATACAACTCCATCAATCTCCCACTTATACTAAAAGTCTAGTCGCCCTCTCCCAAACATCAGATTCCCATAACCTTATCACGCCCATTCAACGCTTTCGCTGGAAGTGCCTTTGTGAACGGGTTTACCAGGCAATCCTCTCGATGCTATCTAGGTGACAACTGCATCGTCTTACCAGGCAATCTCCCACTTTACGAACGTTGATACTCGAATATCGGATTTCGTTCTCTCAAAATTGTCAAGTGAAGTCTTGAAACTCCATGGGTATATATAGGTGATCCGCACATGTGAGACGTTGACGTGGCACGTTTTGATAGGTCACATGCTTGGAGGATGTAGCAATTCCATGGATGACATCACTTTTGGAATCTTCGATTCTTGAATCTTGGAATCTTGAATCTTCGATTCTTGAATCTTCGAATCTTGAATCTTTGATTTCTTTAACTTCAGACTTCACTTGGGTCCGAAGACTAAAGCGGCCTCGAATCCATGTTCATCTTATTAGATTAATCCACGACGACTCATAGTGCGTATTCAGAAGTAAAGAAAAACAATCTTTCAGACTTCAAAATTTTCATGAACTCTTAGAGAGAACACATGCAGAGAGAATTTCTTAAGTTTTTATATCTCTCAAAGTCAAGAGGTTTGGTGAAGATGTCAGCGAGCTGTTTTTCTGTTGAAATATGCTGTAGACTGACTATATCACGATCAACCAAATCTCTAATGAAATGATGTCGAATGTCGATGTGTTTAGGGCGAGAATGCTGAACAGGATTTTTGCTGATTTTGATAGCACTTTGGTTATCACAGTACAGCACCAAGGGAGCACTCTCGATAAGATAATCATCCAACATCTGCTTTAGCCAAAGCAATTGAGTGCAGCAACTCCCGGCTGCAACGTACTCAGACTCAGCTGTCGATAGAGCGATGCAATTTTGCTTCCGACTATGCCATGACACTATGTTATTGCCAAGGAAGCAGCAGCATCAAGAAGTGCTCTTTCGTTCATCAGTGTCACTCGCCCAATCCGCATCGGAGAAACCGAAGAGATTTGATGTAGTGTCACATGCATACCAAAGACCGAGATTAGAAGTTCCTGAGATGTAGCGGAGTATCCGTTTCATAGCTCGTAGATGGTCCTCCTTAGGATCAGCTTGGTATCTGGCACACATACAAACACTAAACATTATGTCAGGGCGAGTAGCAGTTAAATAAAGTAAACTCCCAATCATAGAGTGATAGAGTGTTTGATCAACACTTCGACTCTTAGTCGACATAGATAGGCGTTCAGTAGTCGCCATGGGAGTTTTAGCGGGCTTAGCATGGTGCATCTCAAATTTCTCGACCATATTCTTTGCATATTTGCTTTGAGATACGAAGATCCCATTCGGTCGTTGAGATATCTGAAGACCCAAAAATTGGTGTAGCTCTCCTTCAAGACTCATTGAGTAGTGCTCTTAATTTTTGGTTTCCAGATTTTTCGATTTTTCTCTTTAGGCACCCATTTCTTCTTCACTTGCTTCGCAGAGCCATTCTTCTTTTTCACAACCACCAAGCCACGATTTACATCATCCTTCAGTTTGTAACAATACGGCCTAAATATGTCCAGACTTGTTGAAAAAGTGGCAAACATTCTTTTTCTTGTGCTTTACTTCCTCTCGTTTGATGTTTTCAACATTAGTAAAGAGTGCTGGGAATCGATGTCCCGGGCTATCATAAAATTATGCGGAACCGATAACCCGACCGAAACCCCGTCGCCGGAAACCACGAACGCGAACCACACGCGAAGCCGGGCTCGACAAGAGCATCACCGCGAGATGAACCCGCGGCTAAACCCTAGCCGAACCCCATCGCGGCTGGGGTTCGCGATCGCCGTGCATGGCGATCGCATGGGGCTGCTCTGGCAGCCCCGGATGGCGGTGAGTCCGGCGACTTCACCGCCGTCGCCACCAGGAGGGGCGGTCAGCCCAGCTGACCACCGCGGCAACAGCCGCGGTCTACCCCTGGCGATCGATCGCTCGATCGATCGCCCGCCTCGGCCCAGCCGAGGCGCCTTCTTGCGCACGCCGCCGTGGAGGCGGCGGGGATCCGCCACGGCACCAGCCCGTGGCATCCCCAGCGATCGACCCTAGGTCGATCGCATGCCCTGGCATCCAGCCGGGGCTTCCTTGCGCGGCACACCGGCGGTCGAAACCCTAGGGTTCGACCGCCCCTCCTTCGATCCCCACGGGGATCCAACGATCCCCGTATCTAGGTCTCGATGTTTTCCCGGATCGTCTTGTTCATGTATATATCACAATTAAACGAACATATAATCATGAAGGGGGTTTATGATTATGTACCTCGATTCGTTGTACAGAGAAACGAAATCAAACGTTGATGACCTTGCGATCTTCCTACGTATTCCTTGCACCTCGTCCGAACGTCGTGTGGGCGACGATCTATCGAACTCCTATGGATCTCCTTCACTCTTCAAGACTTTATGATTGGCGTATTCTTGGTTATGAATTGTGAAGACCATGTAGTGCTTTTATAGGCTGTTGGAGTTGTGTACTTAATGTCTAGATTTAAGTAACGGAAACTCCCGATCCATTGCCATTAATCTATTTAATTAAATAAACAATTATTTGCATTTAATTATTTATAATTAAATACATGCAAATTATAGTCCTGGATTTTATACGTTGTAGTTAGTTTGGTGTGCATGGGCACACAGAAGATCATACTATCGGTTACTCGTATTTAATCAAACAGTTGCTCACGACCTAGATGGACACGGACCAATCCATCGGTATAGTCGTTGTGTGAGAGAGAAAATAATTTATCTTAATTATTTTATCACACTTGTACACTTGGTGTATTGAGCGGATCGTTTGAGATTTATCGATTAGGATTGCCGGCGATAATCGATTTAAGTCTCAGTGTATTTTATTCTTAATCCCCGATACTATTGCGGGTGTGTATATTTAATATAAGTGACTTTGATTTTCCAAAGGAATTAACCGATTTAATTATTGGGTTAATTACCGGTTAAGTTGGGTCGCTATATTTTATATATGACATGCCGTGGATACTTGACGGGAAAGTGTATCCCGTAAGGGTTGATAATATCCCCGAGATGAGTTCATAAGGAATTATTATGTAAACCCTGCAGGTGGATTTGTTCCGCATAATAATTAAGGTTGAATGGTACTAGTCTCGGATATAAGAGATGAATAAATTAATTTTATTCATGGATATTTATATCTTAAATACACGGAATAAATAATACTACCGGAGAAATATTATTTGATATAATATGGTTTAATATTAGGAGTGCAATTAATTTATATAATGGAAAATAAATTAATTAATAATAGTAAGGATTAATAGATTTGGGCTTGGGCTCAATTTAATCACTATTATTGGAAGCCCAATATTCCACCTCCTTAAGATCCCCTACGTAGCCTATAAAAGCACTACATGGTCTTCTCTATTCTCATAACTTGAAGATCACAATTCTAGAGAGAGAAAGGAGAGAAGGAGATCCATAGAGTTCGGAGGATCGTCGCCCACCCGACGTTCGAACGAGTGCAAGGAATACGTGGGAAGATCTCAAGGTCATCATAAGATCTCGTTTCTCCGCACAACGAATCGAAAGGTGAATTAAATTATTCCGCTATTTAATTCATGTATATTGAAATCAATTATCGGAAAAACAAGATCCAAGAGTCGAACCCGGATTAGACGAACGATCACGCGGTGGTGGCGAAGCCACCGGACCGCGGGATCGCCCGCTAGGGTTTGGCGGCGCGCGGAGGAAAGGAACCCTCGGCTGGGACGAGGGCTCGCGATCGATCACGGGGATCGATCGCCGGGGGCGCGGGCTGGTGCCGCACCCCACCCGCCGTGAAGGCGGGGCTCCTCCAGGCGGCGGCGAGTCGCCGGACTCGCCGCGGGGGGGCTGCTGGGCGGGCCGCGTGCCGTCGGGTGCGTGGTCTCCAAAGGCCGGACTCCGGCGCGTTCGTAGGTGTTCGTGTGATCTCCGGCAAAGGGTTTGATCGGGTTATTGGTTTCCGCAAATTTAAATAACCCGGGATATCGAATTCCAACAATTGGTATCAGAGCGTACGGTTACGTTTTTTCGTTAATTGTTTCGATAATCGATTCTCGATGTATATGGCCATAGATTATTTAATTGCGTTAAATTATTGTGCTATATTTGTTCTACGTCTATGATTTTCTCTCTCGTATGAATTGTGTTTGTCGGAGAAATTAATTATTAAAATCGAAAGAGGGTTTTCGGAAATCGAACCAGAGAGATCGAACGTGCGCTCGGTGCGGGCTGCCGGGGAGGTGGCTGGAAGCACGGGCTGTGCGGGCTGCTGGGCGTGACCTAAACGTGGCTGGGCATGCCGGCGTGTGCCACCAGTGGTGGTGGTTCGCCGGCAGCCGGCGCCTGCGTTCGAGGGTTGCGGCATCGCGGACCGCTTCGCGTTTTTGACGGCTGGAGACGCGGGCTGCTGGGAGGCGGCGGCTGGGCACATGCGTTCGCCATCGTGGGATGGTTCGCCGGAAGTCGACGGAAGTCCGGCATGTTGCAGCTGCTCGTTCCGGCGAAGGCGCGATCGATCGAATGGCGTAGTATGTTCGGCTTGATCGCGGGCTGCTCGTGCTTGGACTGTGTCGAGGTTGATGGCGTGTGTCGTCGGAGGAGACGCCATGCCGGAAATCAACCAGGTTCGTGCACAAGTCCGCCGGGGAAGACGATCGCTGAAGAAGTCGCCTTTTTTTTTATGGGTGTCGGCCGACATTGTTTTTTGTCTTTGGCCGACACCATGCGATTTTTGATGCATGTGCGTGCGTGGTCTTAGTTTTGCATGTGCGACCACATGAATTAATTGGAGCCATGCATTGCATGGTCTATGCATGCTGGACATGCATTGGCTAATTAATTCTCGTGGGTCAATCTGAATGTGCATGTTGGTTCGATTGGGATGACCGGAACTTGTTTCGGTTCGTCCCGATAAATCCGATCTTTCCGAAAATAATTTAATCTTTCTAATTTTATTTAATTTAATTTTGGAATTAATTCAAATTCTATTTGGATTAGATTTCTTAATTATGGAATTAAATAATGGAATTAGATGGAGAGTTAAATTAGGAAAGAAAATCCTAGTTTCTCTAGATATTCTATACCTACTTGGATTAGAAGTCTTAAGAAGAATCAAAATTCGATTTTGATTAGGATTCTTGAGATCTAATCTAAATAGGATTGAGAAATTATTAAAATATTGATTTTATTTAATTTAAGTATTTTATTTAAAATCATTAGATTAATTCAAAATTTATTTTGGATTGGAAAATCTTGGATTTTATTTAAAATAGAATTAAATATGGAAATCAATGGATTTTAATAATATTGATTTTATTTAATTTAAGTATTTTAATTAAAATCATTAGATTAATTCAAAATTTATTTTGGATTGGAAAATCTTGGATTTTATTTAGAATAGAATTAAATATGGAAATCAATGGATTTTAATAATATTGATTTTATTTAATTTAAGTATTTTATTTAAAATCATTAGATTAATTCAAAATTTATTTTGGATTGGAAAATCTTGGATTTTATTTAAAATAGAATTAAATATGGAAGTCAATGGAATTGATTTTATTTAATTGGAGTAAAATTAAATATGAGAATCAAAGAATTTTTCCGTCGCTCGGCAAAGTATTCAAGACGTAGAATGAAGACTCAAGACAAGCATGCTGGAATTCATTAAGGTACGAATAGTCGAGAAATAATTTTGCTTGAGTAATTATTTGATTATTTGTGAACGTACTTGCATGAAATGTATGTTTGTTATTATGCTTATGTGTATTTAATTATGCATTAGATAGCGTATCCCTTTGTTATAAAAAGCTAAGTGGGAGAGGGAATGGAAACATTGCCATGGTCTCCATTGCTGTTCTCTTGGTGACTTTTATGGACTTTTGAAGTTCGTATAGACAAGTCATTGGAGGAGAATTCCTGTAATTCCTTTTACAAGAAACATTGATTAAGTTTATCAAACAATGCCTAATTTGTCTTTCCAAAACTGATTTCAAGTCGACTCATTCTCACCCCGGGGAGTGGAATGGAGCCAAAGCCACTTGGTCATGTCGAGGACACAAATTAGAGACTTTCGTGTCATTTGATGACTAGATCGATTGTCTGCTCGGCTCCCTCATTTAATGAGAGATAGGGTTGTTCGCATGGTGAATCACTGGTTAGAAACTTCGAGTTTCACTTATGATTCTCCGAGTCTTGATTTACGAAAATCGAATGGATCTAGTAATTGGGAGTCACTTATAAAAATCTTTTGGTGTAGTAAACGTCCACACGAACGTGGCTTGCTATACTGAATGGGATTTTGGATTAAGTGATGTAGATAGTTATAGAGGGGAGTAAAGGAGCGTATGTTAACGTAAACGTCCACACTAACGTGGCTTGCGGTGAATATGCGTGTCCCAAACAATCTTCTTAGATACTGAGTAATGGTTTACACTTAGGTACGCTTTATAGTATTCTTCCCAACGAAGTAACGCTATAATTGATGTACGACCGAAGCAAATCTAATTGCTAAATCATTTGGATAGGTAAACGTCCACACGAACGTGGCTTGCCATATCTGATGGGATTTTAGATGTGATTAGTGGTTTAATGATATTATTTGAGGGAGATAATATCGGAGATTAAATCGATTGTTTGTTGTTATATGTGCTCATAGATTAGGAAATGGCCTTGAACCCACTTTATGTGATACTTAAGGATTTTAACTCACTGGTCCCAAAATGTAATGATTGGAATAGAGTTCTAGACATTACCCAAACTGTTAAAGAGTGCAAGGTTGTACTCAGTGAGCTTTGTCCTCCCGAGCCTATTGACATGGGCGGCCAGACAAGAAGCGACGAGGATACTCATAAAGGCCAGTCCTTCGAGGAAACGCTTAAACACGTTTTTGAGATGATTGACTTTTTAGACGAGTTGAGACAGAAATCGCAAGCTCTTGTAGCCAATGCCAAAGGTTTCGAACCTAAAGGCATGAATCGGGGGAAAGGACAAGAAAGTAAAGAAACCCAGTGGTTCCTTTTGGACCACGAGATTGGACGAGAAAGCCAATAGGCAAGTGTTCTCGATGCAAACAGTCTGGGTACTGGAAGTCTGATTATCCTCTCAAAAGTACGAAATTTTCTTTAGTCGTGAAACATAGTCAGTGGTATTATCTACCGGAACCTGGTGTGTAGATATGGAACCACTGACGGTATGTGCATTTTTAAATGCAAGGGTTCCAGGAAACCCGACGACTTAGAAAAGAAGAAATCGTAGTCTACATGGGCAATGCTGTGGAGGAAGCAGCAGTTGCATTGGAGGACATTTTATAGGATTTCATTTTGAGTTATTGCTTTTATGTACCTTTCATATTAGAAAGAACTTTGTTCTGGATTTCTAATGAATGGATATTTTATTTCTTTTAATCATTTGATGGTTATAAGAAGAAATAATGATATTATCTATTTTGGTACATTAGCTAGCAATATATAAATGATGAATCCTGAGTCCACCACGATGCAACGAACCGTTATACATAACTCGTTTTACTAATAAGAGATTTCTTTATTAAATCATTTATACTTGTGGATTCTTATGCTAAGTCATATTTATTCAAATAAGAAGTTCAAAGGCCGAAAATTGATTGTATGATCAATTAAGTTGAAGGAGTGGACCTTCCGACCTAAGAATCTAATTTGGAAGATAATACGACTAAGCAATCCTTTATGGATATAAGATATAAGATCCGGACAAGTATTAGAATTGATTGACTCTGATTTATGATCAGAGCTTGGGATTGGATCCCAAGTGACTACACCATACAGTCCTCTGTAGGATTGGTGTGTCGGAAATAAGAAATGGAACTCTTATGGAAATAGTAAAAGCATGAGTTAAACGGAAGTACCTATGTTCTATGGATATGTCTTGGAAACAACGGCACATTCAAATGTGGTTGTAGAATATCCTAGAAGAACAAAAGGTGTGTGTTCGATAGTACTATGAACCAGAAGGACGTTGTAAGTTTTAACGCCCGGTTCTTAGAGGAAGACTATTAGATGAACCACAAGCCCAAAATGACATGATACTTCTGAAGAGAGAGAAAACGATAAAGACTTAGAACCAGCCGAACCGAGTAGCGGTACACCACTAATTGCACCTACTGTTTTTACTGTTAATACACTGGAATGCCATTGTAGTGGGAGGTTGTTTGACAACCGGAGATATTCATAAGACTAGGAGAGTTTTGAACTCTGGACCTAGTATACATGAAATCAATCCCTGGATCTACATGAAGGCGGTACTAGATCTAAATGTGCCTTCTTGGAAAGCAATAAGGATTATTGCTAAGAAGCAAGATCATTTAGAGTACAAGCTTAGTTGATCCATTTATGGATTGGAACAAAGCATTGAGTTCGTGGTACTTGCAAATTGATGAGATAGTCCATTTTATGGATTCATCAAAGCATAGACGAATTGAGTGTATGGGAAACGTGATGGAAACAAGGTGGTGTTTCTCGGAGGTTTTATGTAGATAGCATTTTATCATTGGTAACAATGTAAAGATGTTGTCAGACATAAAATGATGGTTGTCTAGAAAAATCGATATATGAGATAAAGAAGAAGTTAGAGCATGTTCTTAAGATCTAGGATCTCAAGAAAAGAACATTGTACTTCTCTAGATATCTTATACGATTATGGTTCGTTTTAACATGCAAGATTCCGAGAAAGGTTCGTTACCTTTCAGAGACGGAATGCATCTATCTAAGGATATGTGTTTTGGAACACAAAAGGAGATAGAAGCAATGAAAGCGGATTCCTACACTTACAGTGAGGAAAGCTTAATAAATGCATTGTTGAAAACAAGAACCTGATATCGGCTATGCGGTTAGCATAGTGGGAGGATATCAAGGTAATCCTGGAAAGGAATACTTGACTGCTGTAATGAACATTTTAAGTACTTTCGAAGTACTGGAAACTATGTTCTGGATTACGGAGCAGACAAACATTTCCTTTGGATTACATTCTCTTAGATTTCTAATCAAATGAGGACCGGTGTAAGTCGATATCAGGCTATGTGTTTCACTATTGAAGGAGAAGGAGTTTTAACATGGAAAAGTGATAAGCACGATGCTTTTCGGACTCTACCATGGGTAACCAAATAAGCGGCCTCAGAGGCAGCGGAAGTTTTGGTATAACTCCGGGATAATCTCTGGGACTTAGATGTGATTCTTAATTAGCCAAAGGCTATGTAAATAGCGGTGCAATGGCAAATGTTAAGAAATCACAAGTCCATAAGTGTAAGATAACACATAGTGCAAGTACCACCTGATACGAGTCATCGTCGAGGGAGACGACGTTGTAGTCACCAAGATAACTTCAGAGCGGCAACCTAGATTGCTCATTCACATAGTACTTCTTGGAAGTACAACTTTAGCACGTGATGAGTATGGGAGTCGGGAGTTTGGAGGAAATGACTAGACCTTAGTACAAGTGGGAGATTGTTGGAGTTGTGTACTTAATGTCTAGATTTAAGTAACGGAAACTCCCGATCCATTGCTATTAATCTATTTAATTAAATAAACAATTATTTGCATTTAATTATTTATAATTAAATATATGCAAATTATAGTCCTGGATTTTATACGTTGTAGTTAGTATGGTGTGCATGGGCACACAGAAGATCATACTATCGGTTACTCGTATTTAATCAAACAGTTGCTCACGACCTAGATGAACACGGACCAATCCATCGGTATAGTCGTTGTGTGAGAGAGAAAATAATTTATCTTAATTATTTTATCACACTTGTACACTTGGTGTATTGAGCGGATCGTTTGAGATTTATCGATTAGGATTGCCGGCGATAATCGATTTAAGTCTCAGTGTATTTTATTCTTAATCCCCGATACTATTGCGGGTGTGTATATTTAATATAAGTGACTTTGATTTTCCAAAGGAATTAACCGATTTAATTATTGGGTTAATTACCGGTTAAGTTGGGTCGCTATATTTTATATATGACATGCCGTGAATACTTGACGGGAAAGTGTATCCCGTAAGGGTTGATAATATCCCCGAGATGAGTTCATAAGGAATTATTATGTAAACCCTGCAGGTGGATTTGTTCCGCATAATAATTAAGGTTGAATGGTACTAGTCTCGGATATAAGAGATGAATAAATTAATTAGCAATAAATTAATTTTATTCATGGATATTTATATCTTAAATACACGGAATAAATAATACTACCGGAGAAATATTATTTGATATAATATGGTTTAATATTGGGAGTGCAATTAATTTATATAGTGGAAAATAAATTAATTAATAATAGTAAGGATTAATAGATTTGGGCTTGGGCTCAATTTAATCACTATTATTGGAAGCCCAATATTCCACCTCCTTAAGATCCCCTACGTAGCCTATAAAAGCACTACATGGTCTTCTCTATTCTCATAACTTGAAGATCACAATTCTAGAGAGAGAAAGGAGAGAAGGAGATCCATAGAGTTCGGAGGATCGTCGCCCACCCGACGTTCGAACGAGTGCAAGGAATACGTGGGAAGATCTCAAGGTCATCATAAGATCTCGTTTCTCCGCACAACGAATCGAAAGGTGAATTAAATTATTCCGCTATTTAATTCATGTATATTGAAATCAATTATCGGAAAAACAAGATCCTAGAGTCGAACCCGGATTAGACGAACGATCACGCGGTGGTGGCGAAGCCACCGGACCGCGGGATCGCCCGCTAGGGTTTGGCGGCGCGCGGAGGAAAGGAACCCTCGGCTGGGCCGAGGGCTCGCGATCGATCACGGGGATCGATCGCCGGGGGCGCGGGCTGGTGCCGCACCCCACCCGCCGTGAAGGCGGGGCTCCTCCAGGCGGCGGCGAGTCGCCGGACTCGCCGCGGGGGGGGGGGGGGGGGGGGGGGGGGGGGGCTGCTGGGCAGCCCCATCGATCGCGAAGATCGAACGCGATCCTAATCGATAAATCTCAAGCGATCCGCTCAATACACCAAGTGTACAAGTATGATAAAATAATCAAGACAAATTATTTTCTCCTTCATACAACGACTATACCGATGGATTGGTCCGTGTCCATCTAGGTCGTGAGCAACTGTTTGATTAAATACGAGTAACCGATAGTATGATCTTCTGTGTGGGCCCGACACACCATACTAATTACAACGTATAGAATCCAGGACTATAATTTGCATATATTTAATTATAAATAATTAAACGCAAATAATTGTTTATTTAATTAAATAAATTAATGGCAATGGATCGTGAGTTTCCGTTACTTAAATCTAGACATTAAGTACACAACTCCAACAATCTCCCACTTGTACTAAGGTCTAGTCATTTCCTCCAAACTCCCGACTCCCATACTCATCACGTGCTTAAGTTGTACTTCCAAGAAGTACTATGTGAATGAGCACTCTAGGTTGCCGCTCTGAAGTTATCTTGGTGACTACAGCGTCGTCTCCCTCGACGATGACTCGTATCAGGTGGTACTTGCTCTATGTGTTATCTTACACATATGGACTTGTGATTTCTTACCATTTGCCATTGCACCGCTATTCACATAGCCTTTGGCAAATTAAGAATCACCTCTAAGTCCCAGAGATTATCCCGGAGCTATACCAAAACTTCCGCTGCCTCTGAGGCCGCTATTTGGTTACCCATGGCAGAGTCCGAAAAGCATCGTGCTTATCACTCTTCCATGTTAAAAACTGATGGAGTAGTATACTTAATGTCTAGATTTGAGTATTCTGAACTCTGTATGCACTTTCATTTATCTATCTATTACAGACATTCATTTGCTTTTAATTATTGTTAATTAAATACATGCAAATCATAGTCCTGGATTTTATACGTTGTAGTTAGTATGGTGTGTCGGGCCCGCACAGAAGATCATACTATCGGTTACTCGTATTTAATCAAACAGTTGCTCACGACCTAGATGGACACGGACCAATCCATCGGTATAGTCGTTGTGTGAGAGAGAAGATAATTTGTCTTGATTATCTTATCACACTTGTACACTTGATGTATTGAGCGGATCGATTGAGACTCATCAATTAGGATTGCTCGGCGATAATTGATTTGAGACTCGGAGTATTTTATTCTTAATCCCTGAAACAATTGCGGGTGTGTATATTTAATATAAGTGACTTTGATTTACCAAAGGAATTAACCGGTTTAATTATTGGGTTAATTACCGGTTAAGTTGGGTCACTATATTTTATATATGGCATGCCGTGAATTCTTGAAGGGGCAGTGTATCCCGTAAGGGTTGATAATATCCCCGAGATGAGCTCATAAGGATTTATTGTGTAAACCTCGCGAGTGGATTTGTTCCGCACAATAAATAAGGTTGAGTGGTACTAGTCTCGGATAAAAGAGATGAATAAATTTATTAAGCAATAAATAAATTTTATTCATGGATATTTAAATCTTAAATACACGGAATAAATAATACTAAGTTGGAGAAATATTATTTGGTATAATATGGAATAATATTGGGAGGTCAATTTTATTTATATAGTGGAAAATAAATAAAATTAATATTGATAAGAATTAATGGATTTGGGTTGGACCCAATTTAATTTTCAATATTAAAGCCCAATATTTATTCTCCTTTTGATCCCCTTCGTAGCCTATAAAAGCACTACATGGTCTTCACTTCTTAACCTACGTAACGCCAACAATAAAGTTCGAGAGTGAAGAGGATCCATAAGTTCGATAGCTCGTCGCCCACCCGACGTTCGAACGGAGTGCAAGGAATACGCGGGAAGGTCACGAGGTCATCATCGATTTCGTTTCTCCGAACAACGAATCGTAGGTACAATTCTCAACGCACTTGTTAATTGTTCGATTTGTGTTTTATTGAAAATACCGTAGGACGAAGATCCGAGGATCGAACCCCGGACCGAGGGTCGAGCCGGGCGGTGGTGGCGAAGCCACCGGACCGCCGGCGGCTCGTGGATCCCTCGCGGGGATCGAGTGCGCGAACCCTCGGCTGGACGCCGAGGGTCGATCGAGCCCTACGGGGCCGATCGCTAGGGCTACGGGTTTCACCCGTAGCAGCTCGTAGCGAGCTGCGGGTTTACCCGCAGCGGCTCGCTGGACGCGAGCCCTAGCCGCGAGCAGCGGATCGCCGGATCCGCTGCGGGGATGCCGCGGGCATCCCGTGCGATCGCTGCGAGCGATCGCGAGTCCCCTCGCGGGGACTCGGCTGGGCGTCCGCGTGCCTCGTGCACGCGACGCGTTCGGTCGGGTCCCGGATCGCGTGGGCTCGTGATTTCTCCGGCGATTGAGGTTGTCGATTGTATGAACCTCGGCTCGCGGGTTTTCGGGTGGGGGCGGATTACGTGTCTTCGGGTGCGTGGTCTCCAAAGCCCGGACTCCGGCGGATGAGTCGGTGTACGTACGATCTCCGGCGAAGGGTTCGTTCGGGTTATCGGTTCCGCAATTTTGATAACCCGGGATAGCGAATTCCAACAATTGGTATCAGAGCGTGGTTTACGTTCGCGGTATTTTCGATAAAATTGTTCTACCTTGCAGGGTTCCGACTATTATGGCTTGATGATTATTCGTTTAATTATTTTGTCATGTGATTGTTGGTTTTATTAAACTCTCGGACATGTCGAGATTCGTTTTTTGGTGGTGAATGCTTGTAATAGTAAAAATTCGGGGGTTGACCGAATTTAGGATTTATTATTATGTTCGTTGTTTTTCCGGAAAATGTATAGGGTCGATTTCGTGTATAGAATCGATACCGGAATTGTAATTTAGATTTTTTTAAATTTTAATTTTGCGATTGGATCGACGTATCGAAGACCGCCGGAGAAGACGAAGTGACGGGGATGGACGAAGGGCTAGGGATCGATTGGATCGATCCCCTTGGATGCCGGATCGTGGCTATGGCCGAGGGGGGGCTGTTGCCCTAGCCACGGCTGCCACCATCTCGGTGGTTGTCGGCTTGGCTGGGCGGCGGCGCTCCTCCCCGTGGCTGGCCGGTCGATCGAAGGTGGGGGTGGTTCGGGGTCTCCCAACCCGGACTACTCCTGCCGGAAATATACTTTCCTAATTAATTCGTTATTTCCTATTTTGATTATTTCTTTATGGAATAATCTAGAAAAATAGAAAAAGAATTAATTTAGTACTAAATTTATTTTTCCTATTTGATTATTCCTACTCATGGGAATATTCATGGATTAGGAATAAAAATAAATTTGGAAAAGTATAAAAGTCCTAATTATTTTATTTCTTTATTTCATTATGGATATCATCTAGAATATTCCAAGAATATCTTGGATAGATTATTCTAGTGATTTAATGAAGTGGAAAAAGAAAATAAAATAAATAAAAATATTAATAATATTTAATTTTATTTTTGATATATTCAATTGACTTAATTTTCGAATTAAGTAACTTTTGGATTAATTGAAAATAAATAGATTTAAATATTGGAAATTAATATTCGTCACATGGAGCATTCAAGAAACGAAGACTAAAGACTAGAAGATGCGTACGGGGATGTGATGAAGCCATAATAGTCGGAAAATAATATTCTAGTAATTATTTTGACTATGTGATAATACTATGTGCTTTATTACATGTATGCATGCTATATGTGTTTATTTTATGCACTAGATAGCGTATCCCTTTATTATAAAAAGCTAAGTGGGAGAGGGTATGTAAACATACCCATGGTCTCCATTGCTGCTCTCTTGGTGACTTTTATATACCTTTGAGGTATATATAGATAAGTCATTGGAGGAGAGTTCTTGTAATTCCTCTTACAAGAAACATTGATTAAGTTTATCAAACAATGCCTAATTTGTCTTTCCAAAGCTGATTTCAAGTCGACTCATTCTCACCCCGGGGAGTGGAATGGAGCCAGAGCCACTTGGTCATGTAGAGGACACAAATTAGAGACTTTCGTGCCATTCTTTGATAGGTGGGTCGTTTGTCTGCTCGGCTCCCTCATTTATGAGATATAGGGTCGTTCGCATGGTGAATCACTGGTTAGAAACTTCGAGTTTCACTTATGATTCTCCACGTCTTGATTTACGAGATCAAATGGATCAAGTAATTGGGAGTCAATTATAAAAGTCTCTTAGTGTAGTAAACGTCCACACCACGTGGCTTGCTATGCTGACGGACTTTGGATTAATTGATGTAGACAGTTGTAAGTAATTATGAAGAGTTGTGAAGTTATCGTAAACGTCCACACCACGTGGCTTGCGGTGATGTAGCAATTCCAAGTAATTTACTTTGGTACTGAGTAATGGTTTACACTTAGATACGCGTTATAGTATTCCTCCCCACGAGGTTACGCTATAATTGATGTATGACCGAAGAAAATCTAATTGCTAAATCATTTGGGTGGGTAAACGTCCACACCACGTGGCTTGCCTTACCTGATGGGATTTTAGATGTAATTAGTGATTTAATGATATTATTTGAGGGAGATAATATCGGATATTAAATTGTTTGTCTGTTTTATGTGCTTATAGGTTAAGAATGACTGTGACCCCACTTTGTGATATACTTAAGGATGAAAACTCACCGGTTCCATATGGTGATGATTGGGAACGAAATCTGGACATTGTCCAGACTGTTGAGCTTTCCGAATCCACTGTTGTCCCAACTGATGAGGACATTCGAAATGACCTCAGGATGATGTTGAGACATAGCGTGGAAGCCGGGCAAGAGGTGATTAACATACTCACAGAATTCTCTCTCAATGAGTCCCTTAAAAAGGAATCAACGAGAGCGGAGTTTGTGTGTAAGTTAAGAGAATCACAAGCTTTTGTGGCAAGGCTAGAGGAAGAGCGTGCAAAGAAACCCAGTGGCTCAAAGCCACGGATTGGGAAAGGCAAGCCTTCTGGCAAGTGCTTTCGATGCAAGCAGTTTGGGCACTGGAGGTCTGATTGTCCTCTCATCAAAGGTACGAAATTTTCCTTAGTCACTGAAACATTGTCAGCGGTGATATCTACCAGCACCTGGTGTGTAGATACGGGCGCCACTGACCATGTCTGCAATTCATTGCAGGGGTTCCAGGAAACCCGGAGACTTAGAGAGGGAGAGATCGTAGTCTACATGGGCAATGCCGCGAAGGTGGCGGCTGTTGCAGTGGGAGACGTTCACTTGTACTTTAGTAGTGATAGGGTTTTAGTTTTACAAAATTGTCTTTATGTACCGAATTTTAGAAAGAATTTGATTTCGGTTTCTAAGTTAATTCTGAATGGATATGCTGTTTCTTTTGATCACTCTGTGGTCATAAGAAGAAATAGTGAGATTGTCTGTTCTGGTACATTGGTGGACGATTTGTATATTCTAAATCCTGAGTCTAACACGATGCAACTAACCGAGAGTAATAACACATCTACGAACACCAATAAGAGAAAGGAACCTTCTAAGATGAATCAATTATACTTGTGGCATCTAAGGCTAGGTCATATTAATTCGAATAGAATTCAAAGGTTGAAAGCTGATGTTCTCATTAGCGGCATAGAAGGAGAGGACCTTCCAACCTGCGAATCCTGTTTGGAGGGTAAAATGACCAAGCGTTCTTTTTCTGGTAAAGGACGTAGAGCTGAACAAGTATTGGATTTGATTCACTCTGATGTATGCGGACCTATGTCTACTCAGGCAAGGGGAGGGTACGAGTATTTCATCACTTTTACTGATGATTACTCAAGGTATGGATATATTTACCTGATGCGCCACAAGAGTGATTCTTTTGACAAGTTCAAGGAATTCAAGGCTCTTGTGGAGAACCTTCGTGGTAAATCCATAAAATGCCTGCGATCTGATCGCGGAGGCGAGTACCTGTCTGGAGAATTCAAGGCATACTTGGCAGAGAATGGGATTGAATCCCAGCTGACTTCACCATATACTCCTCAGCAGAATGGTGTGTCAGAAAGAAGGAATAGGACTCTTATGGAAATGGTGCGATCGATGATGAGTTACTCGGATTTACCTGTTATGTTCTGGGGACATGCCTTGGAAACAGCGGCGTATATTCTGAACAGGGTTCCGACCAAAACGGTACCAACTACACCCATGGAATTGTGGAGTGGGCGTAAGCCTAACTTGGGACACATTCGGATCTGGGGATGTCCAGCACATGTGTTGAGACAAGGCGCCGACAAGTTAGAACCTAGATCAGAAATACGGCTGTTTGTAGGATACCCGAAAGGAACTAAGGGTGGCATGTTCTATAGTCCTACGGACCAGAAGATCGTTATAAGTACTAACGCTCGGTTCTTAGAGGAAGACTATGTCATGGACCACAAGCCCAAAAGTGACATAATACTTGATGAGTTGAGAGGTAACGAGGAAGACCTGGATACAGCCGAACCGAGTGTAGATACACCACTAGAACCTGCACCTAATACTGTCACTGTTAATACACCGGAACGCCGTCGTAGTGGGAGGGTTGTTAAACAACCGGTCAGATGGATTGGACTGGGTGAGTCTTCGGACTCGGCACCCGGAGTTCATGAAGTCGATCCCTGGACCTATGATGAGGCGGTACAAGATATAGATGCGCCTTCTTGGAAGAAAGCGATGAAATCCGAAATAGAATCTATGGATTCTAATAAAGTCTGGGATCTTGTAGAACCACCAAGCGGCGTAAAGCCAATTGGATGTAAATGGGTCTACAAGAGAAAGAGAGGATCTGACGGAAAGGTTGAAACCTTTAAAGCTCGGCTTGTTGCGAAAGGATATACTCAGAAAGAGGGAATCGATTATGAGGAGACCTTCTCGCCGGTAGCCAAGATAAAGTCGATCCGGATTCTCTTATCCATAGCAGCTCATATGGATTATGAGGTGTGGCAAATGGATGTCAAGACAGCTTTCCTTAATGGAAGTCTTGACGAGACGATTTATATGAAACAACCAGAAGGATTCATTGCTAAGGGGCGAGATCATCTAGTATGCAAGCTTAATCGATCCATTTATGGATTGAAACAAGCCTCGTGATCGTGGAACCTGCGGTTTGATGAAGTAGTCCAATCTTTTGGATTCATTCAAAGCATGGACGAATCGTGTGTGTATTGGAAACGTGATGGAAAGAAGGTGGTGTTCCTCGTGCTTTATGTAGACGACATACTTCTCATTGGCAACAGTGTGAAGATGTTATCAGACATAAAGGGATGGTTGTCCAGACAATTCGATATGAAAGATTTGGGAGAAGTCGGACATGTTCTAGGGATCAAAGTTATAAGGGATCGCCGGAATAGAACATTGTGTCTTTCCCAGCAATCTTACATAGACACGATTCTAGCTCGTTTTAACATGCAAGATTCCAAGAAGGGTGATCTGCCCTTCAGTAAAGGAACTTATCTTTCTAAGGAAATGTGTCCTCAGACACAGAAGGAGAAAGATGACATGAAAGCGGTTCCCTACGCTTCGGCTGTGGGAAGCTTAATGTATGCAATGTTATGCACGAGGCCTGATATTTGCTATGCCGTTGGCATAGTGGCGAGATATCAGAGTAACCCTTGAAAGGCTCATTGGACTGCCGTAAAGAGCATTTTCAAGTATTTGCGAAATACTAAGGATTATGTTCTGAGATACAGTGCAGACAATCTGATTCCTTTGGGTTACACAGATTCGGATTTCCAAGCTGATAAGGACCGGCGTAAGTCGACATCAGGCTATGTGTACACTTTGGGAGGTGGAGCCGTATCATGGAAGAGTGTTAAGCAAAAGTGCATTTCGGACTCTACCATGGAAGCTGAATATGTTGCAGCCTCAGAGGCAGCGAAAGAATCAGTGTGGTTCCTTAATTTCCTCCAGGACTTAGATGTGATTCCGAGTTTGCCTAAGGCTATGACAATTTATTGTGACAATAGCGGTGCAGTGGCAAACAGTAAGGAACCACGGTCCCATAGTGCTACAAAACACATAGAGCGCAAGTACCACCTGATTCGAGACATCGTCAAGAGGGGCGATGCGATAGTCACCAAGATAGCTTCGGAAGACAACCTAGCGGACCCTTTCACCAAGATACTTCCTAAGGAAGTATACTACAAGCACTTGGAGGGTTTGGGAGTCAGAAGTTTGGAGGATATGACTAGACCTTAGTATAAGTGGGAGATTGATGGAGTAGTATACTTAATGTCTAGATTTGAGTATTCTGAACTCTGTATGCACTTTCATTTATCTATCTATTACAGACATTCATTTGCTTTTAATTATTGTTAATTAAATACATGCAAATCATAGTCCTGGATTTTATACGTTGTAGTTAGTATGGTGTGTCGGGCCCGCACAGAAGATCATACTATCGGTTACTCGTATTTAATCAAACAGTTGCTCACGACCTAGATGGACACGGACCAATCCATCGGTATAGTCGTTGTGTGAGAGAGAAGATAATTTGTCTTGATTATCTTATCACACTTGTACACTTGATGTATTGAGCGGATCGATTGAGACTCATCAATTAGGATTGCTCGGCGATAATTGATTTGAGACTCGGAGTATTTTATTCTTAATCCCTGAAACAATTGCGGGTGTGTATATTTAATATAAGTGACTTTGATTTACCAAAGGAATTAACCGGTTTAATTATTGGGTTAATTACCGGTTAAGTTGGGTCACTATATTTTATATATGGCATGCCGTGAATTCTTGAAGGGGCAGTGTATCCCGTAAGGGTTGATAATATCCCCGAGATGAGCTCATAAGGATTTATTGTGTAAACCTCGCGAGTGGATTTGTTCCGCACAATAAATAAGGTTGAGTGGTACTAGTCTCGGATAAAAGAGATGAATAAATTTATTAAGCAATAAATAAATTTTATTCATGGATATTTAAATCTTAAATACACGGAATAAATAATACTAAGTTGGAGAAATATTATTTGGTATAATATGGAATAATATTGGGAGGTCAATTTTATTTATATAGTGGAAAATAAATAAAATTAATATTGATAAGAATTAATGGATTTGGGTTGGACCCAATTTAATTTTCAATATTAAAGCCCAATATTTATTCTCCTTTTGATCCCCTTCGTAGCCTATAAAAGCACTACATGGTCTTCACTTCTTAACCTACGTAACGCCAACAATAAAGTTCGAGAGTGAAGAGGATCCATAAGTTCGATAGCTCGTCGCCCACCCGACGTTCGAACGGAGTGCAAGGAATACGCGGGAAGGTCACGAGGTCATCATCGATTTCGTTTCTCCGAACAACGAATCGTAGGTACAATTCTCAACGCACTTGTTAATTGTTCGATTTGTGTTTTATTGAAAATACCGTAGGACGAAGATCCGAGGATCGAACCCCGGACCGAGGGTCGAGCCGGGCGGTGGTGGCGAAGCCACCGGACCGCCGGCGGCTCGTGGATCCCTCGCGGGGATCGAGTGCGCGAACCCTCGGCTGGACGCCGAGGGTCGATCGAGCCCTACGGGGCCGATCGCTAGGGCTACGGGTTTCACCCGTAGCAGCTCGTAGCGAGCTGCGGGTTTACCCGCAGCGGCTCGCTGGACGCGAGCCCTAGCCGCGAGCAGCGGATCGCCGGATCCGCTGCGGGGATGCCGCGGGCATCCCGTGCGATCGCTGCGAGCGATCGCGAGTCCCCTCGCGGGGACTCGGCTGGGCGTCCGCGTGCCTCGTGCACGCGACGCGTTCGGTCGGGTCCCGGATCGCGTGGGCTCGTGATTTCTCCGGCGATTGAGGTTGTCGATTGTATGAACCTCGGCTCGCGGGTTTTCGGGTGGGGGCGGATTACGTGTCTTCGGGTGCGTGGTCTCCAAAGCCCGGACTCCGGCGGATGAGTCGGTGTACGTACGATCTCCGGCGAAGGGTTCGTTCGGGTTATCGGTTCCGCAATTTTGATAACCCGGGATAGCGAATTCCAACAATTGGTATCAGAGCGTGGTTTACGTTCGCGGTATTTTCGATAAAATTGTTCTACCTTGCAGGGTTCCGACTATTATGGCTTGATGATTATTCGTTTAATTATTTTGTCATGTGATTGTTGGTTTTATTAAACTCTCGGACATGTCGAGATTCGTTTTTTGGTGGTGAATGCTTGTAATAGTAAAAATTCGGGGGTTGACCGAATTTAGGATTTATTATTATGTTCGTTGTTTTTCCGGAAAATGTATAGGGTCGATTTCGTGTATAGAATCGATACCGGAATTGTAATTTAGATTTTTTTAAATTTTAATTTTGCGATTGGATCGACGTATCGAAGACCGCCGGAGAAGACGAAGTGACGGGGATGGACGAAGGGCTAGGGATCGATTGGATCGATCCCCTTGGATGCCGGATCGTGGCTATGGCCGAGGGGGGGCTGTTGCCCTAGCCACGGCTGCCACCATCTCGGTGGTTGTCGGCTTGGCTGGGCGGCGGCGCTCCTCCCCGTGGCTGGCCGGTCGATCGAAGGTGGGGGTGGTTCGGGGTCTCCCAACCCGGACTACTCCTGCCGGAAATATACTTTCCTAATTAATTCGTTATTTCCTATTTTGATCGACCGATTTCTAATCCTGAAGGAGAAACTCGTGATATTATTCGGGTACACTTCTCTATTCCAAGTGAAAGCCATGATATGAAGCCGTGATACTACGTGAAGAGCCTTTAAAGGCGTAAAAACAACATTAAATGAAGAGTCAACCACCGATAGAAAGTCAGAATGCAGATTCCAAGGCGTGCAGACCGAGGTATTCAAACGCAATCTTCAGGGAAATCGAAGTTGAAAACTCCAATTTTCCTGGGGGCCTATGTTATACCCGATAAAACGGTCACCGACACGTGTCAGTTATGAGATAGCCACGTCATCAGATGTGCAAGTCAGAATTAATCTATGGAAGAAGACCTAGAAAGGCAACCAACAAAAGTCAGAAAAGAGCTTGGACGGGAACGACCGCACGGTAGTGTCAGACTTATTACACGGGAATATCCGTGGGGGAGGTGTCAGAGTCAACAGGTGGTCAAAAGGCATTTGACGGGAGAAGAGGATAAAGTCTTTGTTTAGAGTTAAGTGGGTTTTTAATGCTAGACATTAGTGGAGTTGTGGTCCAATCAGGAGCCGATAAGTGGGCATTAGGTGGCATAATCTTGCCATGCATGGGTTAGTATAAATATAGGGTGTTAGAGGAGAGAAAAAGGGACATGCAAACCATTGTATTTCAAAATGAATTCTAAGTATGAATATTTGAATAAAGAGGTGCCATGAGCATCCATTTTCTACTTACGATTTCTGTATAAACTATTACCCTTTGCTTTCTTACCTATAACAAATTTGCATTTTGGTGTTGTTGCCAAAACCCTCTGTTACCAGCAAATATCCCCAACAAAGAGCAAAAACACACCAAAACAGCTGGCGCTAGAAGGATCGAGCATCAGGTAATTTAGTTACAGAAAATCTCGATCTGAAATCTGAAATGGTTAACGAAACCGAAGGTACTACGGTATCAACTGGGTCTGGTACGAGTGGTCGTTGGCGGGCGGTGATGGGTAAGGCCGTGATGGTGGAACCTGAGGTTTCATCTCCGCCTAAGAACCCAGAACCTGAAAATAAGGAGCCGCCGCCGCCGCCGCTTACCCAGATCAGCTCTGATGAGCAGAATAGCAAACATGCAGGGGCCGATGAGCCCACGGACAGTCAGGCTGATGTACGACGACGTCGACTTCGGTCACAACGTCGGAATCGCCGTCTGCACCCCTATGATCTCGGAGGGCCGTCGACGCCGAAAGGCCCGCCTCCGATTAGATTTGGAAGTCTTGATACTCCACAAAAAATAGATGAAGCAGTTGCAGAACTTATGACGTTGAAATACGTCATGACGACTCCTGTGATCCCGGTGAAGGGCACGCATGCAGCCACCGGGGCAAATCTGAATGTAGCTCCCGAGCAATCTGGCCGTGTTCCCAAAAAGAACCGCAGAATGCGTCGAGCGTTAGATCTGAACAAAAGAGCCGAATCTATGGCCACTTCTACTGAGCCTCGTCGGCAGATTAGTCAAAGTGACATGCATGGCCGCCATGCAAACTTTCCACCGGAGAGGGCCACTGGAGCCCCCGGTACTAATTCTGAACTGGCCGATTTGAGGCAAAAGTACTCTGAACTGGAAAAGCGATTGAATGAACATCAAATTCTCGCTGCTCCGGCTGGTCGTCATAACGATCCTTTGGCCCCAGAGGTTGAACAAGCTCCCATGCAGCTAGAGATTCAGCCCATGCAAACTACTTTGTACAGTGGCAAAACGGATCCAGAAGCTCACCTGAGCAGGTTCAGGACATACATGTCCGACCGAGGAGCCACAGATGCTACTCGGTGCAAACTGTTTCCCCTTACCCTGGGCGATATTCCCCACCAATGGTACGTCAGCTTACCAACACATTCGGTCAAGTGTTTTGACGATTTGGTGCAGAGGTTTGTATCGTATTTTACCTCCAAAGCCTCCTATATGGAATATAGTCAGAAGCTTTTGGGGGTCAAACAGGGTAACACGGAATCTTACGTAGATCGTGTTGAAGAACTACTTTTGGCCGGTGGTGAAGAGATTGGTGACAACCTCAAACTTCACACCGTGTTGGCAGGTTTGCGGAGAAATTCTAAGTTGTTTAAATCTGCAATGTTGAATTATCCCCGATCGTATGAGGATTTCAGGAGGAAAGCTGGGGCCCAAGTTGCCTACCAGCGTCTTGTCGCCGGCGGGGAACATCCCCCCGAGCAAAAGAAAAAACCTCCTTTTTCCTCCGATCGAAGGCCAAATTACATTGGCAAAAAACCAGGCCCAAAGCCAGCTGACCCACGGATAGAAGAGATCCGTGAGTTAGAAGAAAAAATAACTACTCAGACTGGTCATACACCAGCAAATATTCTGAATATAATGCTCATGCATAAATCAGATCTGATTGAGAAACCACCACCAATTCTGACTGCCCCGGAGAAGTTGGATCCCAACAAATGGTGTGCCTATCATGAAAAGATAGGTCACAACACCAGCCAGTGTAGACAACTGGTTAAAATGTTGTGGAAACTTTTCCAGGATGGCAAGTTATGGCAATTCTTACCCAGGCCCGGTGCAGGGGGAAATCCGCAGGGGCCACCACCCCAGGAAGTACTCGCACCGGCGCCACCAGCGCCTCCCCCGGCAGGAGGCCCACCACGTGTGGGCCAGATTATGATTATCGGTGGGTTGAGGCCGGTAAATGAAGAAAGCCACCGCAAGAGGAAGAGAGACTTCCAGATGTGGGAAGTGTGGTATGAAACGGCCCCGAGCCAGGGGTCATCAATTTCAGACACGGCGGTGATAACTTTCACCCCGGAAGATCGAACCGTGACAAAATTCCCGAAGGATGTGCCATTAGTGATAAAGGCCAAACTCCTCGGTTTGGATGTGTCTCGCACGCTGGTGGACAATGGCGCGCATCTCAATGTTCTCTACAAGAGGACTCTAGATCTGATGGGGAACTTGGCGCGCTATGTCAACCCGTGCGATATGGTGTTGAAAGGTTTTGGAGATGATGTAGTCATTCCTTACGGTGAGATCATACTCCCGGTGGAACTGATGGATGTGAAGAATCCCGAAGTCATGATGGTCAGGAATCTAAAGTTTGTAATAGTTGATAAGGTTAGTGGCTATAATGCTCTGTTAGGCAGGCCCTTTCTAGACGCTTTTGAAGCTATCGCCTCGTCCTATTACTACTGTATTAAGTTCCCTACTCCCTCCGGTGCAGTTGGCACCGTCAGAGGTGATCTAGTAATGGCTAAGAAGACTTTGATGTACTTTCACGATCTCAATAACTCCAAAACCAAAGTAAACGTAAATATTCCCCAGATAAATCTGAGAGGAACAAAAATAAAACAAATCGATCATATAAAAAATGTAATCAAGATAAACGATCAAAATTCCCAACTGAATCCTTCTCAGGAAAAACCTACCGGGGAAATAGCGGATATTCCCCCGGACAAGATTTGTCCCCCCAAAGAAGGAACTGGCGTAGACACAGTTTCTACTGACCAGAAGCTTCCCCCATCAAAACCAGAAATGGATGATTGGGGTTCAAAGGGTGGATATCAATCTAAAAAGGTACCAGTGGTAGAAATGGTCGAAAATCTGGACTCTATAGTTTTAGATCCAGAATAAGCTGAAAAGCAAATACTTGTGGGATCTCATATGGAATCAAATACCCGGATCGGGATTATAAATTTCCTTAAAGAGAACATCTCTACTTTCTCATGGTCCAGTGCCGATTTAGGGAAGATAGATCCTAAACATGCCTGCCATCGATTGCAAATAGATCCCTGCAAGAAACCAATCGCGCAGAAGCGTAGAAAGATGGGCCCTGAGAAGTGTCAAGCACTCGCCGGGGAAGTAGACAAACTAATAGAAAACAAATTGGTCAGGAAAGCTTCGAGTGATGTCACTTGGCTTTCCAATGCGGTTATGGTGACAAAAACAACGGCTGCGTGGCGTTTGTGTATAGACTTTACAGATCTAAACAACGCCTGCCCGAAAGATCTTTTTCCCATGCCGCACATCGACCATGTCGTTGACAATTTGACAGGTCACGCAATATTTTCAACACTGGACGCCAAGGCAGGATATCACCAAATCCCCATGCATCCAGATGATGTCGAGCATACGGCGTTCTACTCAGAGAAAGGAATCTATTGCTGGGAAATAATGCCTTTTGGCCTGAAGAATGCCGGGGCCACCTATCAAAGGTTGGTAAATCTGATGTTTTCTGATTTAATTGGTGTAACCATGGAAGTATACATTGATGATATAATCGTTAAAAGTAAAAATGAATCAGATCACATCAAAGACCTCGAAGAAGTATTTAGAATACTGGGGCATTATAACATGAAATTGAACCCCAAGAAATGTAACTTTGGAATTAAAAAAGGGATGATCCTGGGGCATGTGGTTAGCGAGAAAGGCATTGAGCCCAACCCTACCAAAGTCCAAGCAATTCTGGACATGCAAGAGCCCCGGGACATAAAAGGCGTACAACGACTCACGGGTCGTTTAGCCGCCCTGAATCGGTACATTTCTTGCATGGGGGATAAAACTCGTCCGTTCTTTGCTACCATCAAAGGACAGAAATTTCACTGGAAAAAGGAGGCCCAACAAGCTTTTGTACGGATAAAGGAGTATTTGTCCAATCCGAAAGTAGTTGTGGCCCCTAAACCAGAAGAAAAACTGTACCTGTACCTCGCCGCGTCAGAACACGCCATCAGTGCTGTGTTGACCAGGGCAGAAGGGATGGTGCATTTTCCGATATATTTCGTAAGCCAAGTACTACACGAGGCAGAAATAAAATATACTCCACTGGAGAAATTAACTTATGCTTTAATAGTGTCAATCAGAAAACTCCGGGCGTACCTATTTGAGCACCCCGTTGAGGTCTTGACAACTATGCCTCTAAGGCAAGTATTGCACCGGTCGGATATCACCGAGAGACTCCTACGCTGGGCGTTAGAAATTAGTCAGTATGACATAACTTTCGCCCCGAGGACAGCAATCAAAGCTCAAGCCCTGGCAGATTTTATTGTGGAATTAACTTTCCCTGAGAAATCCCAGAGTCAACCACGCGCCTGGCAGCTGTTCGTAGATGGATCATCTACCACCGCGTGCTCGGGGGCAGGTGTGGTATTACTCAGTCCCGACGGAGATTCAGTAACCCATGCGGTGAAGTTTGAATTTCCTGCGTCCAACAATGAAGCAGAGTACGAAGCTCTCATTTCAGGGTTGGAACTGGCCATTGCCGTCGGGGCAAGAAAACTTCATGTGTTCATGGACTCGCAGTTAGTAGTGAACCATGTAAGTGGGGAGTATGAAGCCAGAGGCGAACAAATGATAAAATACCTGAAATTGGTATGGGAACTTTGCGAAAAAATCCCAGAAGTTCTAATCGAACAAATCCCACGGGAACATAATTCACAAGCTGACGCCCTGTCAAAGCTAGCATCAGCTGAGGGCTCAGCAGACTTCTCAAATATAGTTTTGACAAAACTAATAATCCCATCAGTGGAACAAAGAGAAGCACAAATACAAGTACTTGCCGGGGCCGGGGAAGACTGGCGAATTCCCATTCAACGGTACATAGATACCGGGGAAGTACCAGCAGATAAAACCGAAGCAAGACAACTTCGTACCCGAGCGGCAAAGTATACTTTGATAAATTCACAACTGTACAGAAGAAGTTATTCCCTTCCACTACTTAGGTGTGTGTCGAAGGAAGAAGGATTCAAAATCCTTGAAGAAATACATGATGGTGTGTGTGGAAACCACGCGGGTGGAAGATCCCTGGCACACAAAACCATGGGACAAGGATATTATTGGCCAACCCTGAGAAAGGATGCCGTCGGCTATGCACGTAAATGTGTCAAGTGCCAGACGAATGGGCCTAATATCCATATATCCCCGGAGACCCTGAAATCCATTTACAGCCCGTGGCCATTTGCTCGGTGGGGTATCGATTTGATCGGACCACTAGCAACCGCCCGAGGCGGGGTGAAATTCGCGATTGTAGCAGTCGACTATTTCACCAAATGGGTTGAAGCGGAACCGTTGAATAAGATTGATCAACCCCAGGTCATCAAATTCATATGGAAAAACATTATATGTCGTTTCGGTCTTCCCGAGTCAATCATTTCCGACAATGGAAAACAATTCGATGGGGCGGAGGTAGAGGAATTCTGTGAAAAATGGAAAATAAGGAGGTTATTCTCTACTCCCTACCACCCCCAGACGAATGGTCAGGTTGAAGCGGTCAATAAGATACTGAAATACACCATCAAATCAAAATTGGAAAGCCGCAAAGGAAAATGGGCGGATGAACTCCCAGAGGTACTGTGGTCATATCGAACCACAGCTAGAAACGCCACTGGTGAGACCCCCTATTCTTTGGCTTTTGGAATGGAAGCGGTGATTCCAGCGGAGATATCGGTGTTATCACATCGTACCGCTCAGGAAATTTCCCCGGAGAATGAAGCAACCATTCGAAAAGAATTGGATCTCCTTGAAGAAAGGAGGTTAGCTTCTGATTCTCTGAATGCCATGAATAAGCAAAGGATTGCTAAACTATTCAACTCAAAAGTAAAAGCACGAGAATTCCGAGAGGGAGACTTGGTGATGAAGAAAATCTTATGAACGCACCAAGGAGCATTAGGACCAAACTGGGAGGGACCGTTTAGAGTGAGCCACTGCCTCCAGAATGGAGCGTACGAGCTGGAACTACTCGACGGGACCAAGGATCAGTATCGATGGAATGCGTTGCACCTAAAGAAGTTCTACCACTGAGAAACTCTCGGAATAAAAGTTATTTCTTAAAACTTCTTGCTAAAATATATTTTGTAAAACCTTTTGTACTTGTTAAAGTATATCTATGCAGTTTTTAGCAAATGCATTTTTCTATCTTTTAAAATATATATGTGAACTCTCACATCTTGTCTGAATAACAGAAATATAATTTCCCCGGGAAATCACATGAATTCCCCGGTGCGATAAAAATATTGAGTATTCTAGAAATACTAAGGTTCGGTAAATACCCATAAGATCTATCGATCAGGGGCCGATCATTTCTTTAAAGGCACAGATTCAATAGAGTAAAAGAAACTCAAGAATCGCCCTAAAGAAAATACTGGTCCGAGAAAATCCTAAAAGGTAAAGTATTTATACTAAAACCACTGGATCGGTCAGTTCTGTTGAAAGGAGAGATTTAAAGAGAAAAAATGTTACTTAGAATCATAATGATTCAGAGAGGTAACTAAATCCAAAAAATCACTTTCACAGAGCAAAAGAACTCACAGAGAAACCCAACAAAGTTTGATAAAACTTGGGCGTGAGCCAAAAGTTATCTATTCACAAGAATAATTATTCATCAAACAAGCTAAAATGACTTGTAAAAAGTGATAGATAATAATGGGAAAATAAACCCTGAATAAAATGGTGAGAGGGCTATTAGTAAGACCCAAAGGATCAACATCCAAAATAACATACTAAGTTATTACACACCAGCAAAATATAAATACTTGTTCCAGGCAAAAACTGCCTGTAGAATCCAAATGCGAATTAAGCAAATATTGTTTTTTGGCAATTAAGCCCAAACTGAACAGAAAATAAAGATTAAAATCCCTGAGCTTTTCACACTCAGGGTAGTCATCAAATTTTGCAGACTCCTGAGCAGTTATACTCAGGAGGTAGAACCACCATCACCTGGGGGAGTAGTGAGGGAATCTTTTGGCTTGCCATCAGGCCCGACACCAAGAGTATCCATCTCCTCCCCTTCATCAACACCTTCATCATCAGACGCTTCTACAGGGGGTTTAGCAGGCTCACCAGGCATTGAGAGAAGACTGTATGTGGGCCACCATTTCATGTCTATGCCGTGCACAACCTCCAGATCCATAAAGGGCTGTGGAACTCTGGAATCCAGAGTACACCCTTGCATGTGAGCTTTGAGGAGTTGAACACCATAGTCTCTGGCCCCATCATTCTTCTCCTTTGCTGCAGACCTGATGAGATCAGCATAAGCAGTGACATAGAGTAGGTTAGCCAATACCCGGGGATTGTGAGCAGGAGAATCTAACAGGGCTTCAAGCTCTGAGACCCTCTCCATGGACTGTCCAAAGTCATCTTTGGCCTGTTTCAGCTCCCTGGTAACCTTGGCCACCTCCTCCTTGAGCTCTTTCTTCTCCCTGGTAAAGCTGTCCTGGGCATCCTCAATCTCTTCTTCTTTTTCTTTTATGGTCTTCAAGGCCTCCTGCATCTCAGACTTCAGCTTCCCTACCTCGGCCCGTGCAATATCGGCAGCCTTCTTCCACCTATCCCTGTCCCCTGCTGTGGCAGTATATGCCGCTTTGAGCTCCTGTACCTGTGCCTCTTGCTTGCTGCTGGTAGTTTTGAGCTTGGACACTTCAGCTCTGATCTTTTCGGCCATGTTGTGAGCCCCAGAAATGGCAACTGCACTTTGACTGGCCAACTTTAGGGCCAGGGAAAAGGCATGCTCCTCATGGTCCATCATATCATTGAGCTCTGAAGTCCAGCACCTACCAACGGCATCAATTGAGTCACCTACTGGATTGCCCAGGGTAGTGACAGGGTCAATGGGGCCTTTTCCAGAGAAGAAGGGGAGAGCTGAGGGGAGATTCTCCTGGGAAAACCTACCAAGAAATAAAACAGAAGAGTTAATTGAGTGAACCATGTAATATGATAAGTGTGTAAATGAACAAAAACTTACTTGGTGAAAAGTATTTTTTCAACTCCAAAAACAGACTGATTTTTGTCAGCACGAGGGGGGGAATCTGTCACCTCAATAATACCCTCATCAATCTTTTTCCTTTTCTTGTCGCCCTCGAGCTTGACTTGCAAAAGAGTTGATGACCCAGAAGGGGGTAAACCTTGACTTGGAGTAGTGTTGTACCCGAGAAAATGGTCACCGACACGTGTCACGAATCAAAGGGCCACGTCATCAAGAGAGAAAGTCAGCCGGTACAGTCAAAGAAACCCTCAAAAGCAGATCTAAGAAGAAGATAAAGACCTTGGACAGTAAAGATTGCACGGTAGAATCAGACTCCCCTCTCAGGGGAATCGCCTGGGGAGGCTCCTGGGATGACAGCCAACAAGCTGGGACTTCACGGAGAAAGAGGCAGATTAAGCACTAAGGGAAATTAGTGGGTATTTAATGCTTCATATTAGTGGACTAGAGGTCTAATAAGAGGCCAATATGTGGGCATTAGGTGGCATAATTAAGCCATGCATAGAGTATTATAAATAGAGGGAGTGAGATAGAGAAAAAGGGACATGCAAACCTTGATTTTAATAAAGAATTCTAAGTATGAATATATGAATGAAGAGGTGCCTTGAGCATCCTTGTTCTTACTTATGATTTCTGCAGAAACTTAATCCTTTTGCTAGCTTACTTATAACAAATTTACCATTTTGTGTTGTTTAACAAAACCCTCAATTACCAGCAAATATTACCGACAAGTACAAAAACAACCAAAACAGTTGGCGCTAGAAGGATCGAGCATCAGGTATTGAAGTTGCAGAAAAGCTCGATTAAAATCAAAAATGGTGAATGAAAATGAAGGCACCACGGTGTCAGGTGCGTCTGGCACAAGTGGCAGGTGGCGGGCTATGATGGGTAAGGCTGTGATGGTGGAACCCGAGGTTCCATCTCCACTTAAAAACCCAGAACCTGAGAATAAGGAACAACCGCCGCCTACCCAGATCAGCTCCGATGAGCACAATAGCAAACGTGCAGAGGCCGACGAGCCTACGGACAGTCAGGCAGATCAACGACAGCGCCGACTTCGGTCGCGACGTCGGAATCGCCGTCTCCATCCTTACGATATCGGAGGGCCGTCGACGCCCAAGGTTCCGCCTCCGATCAGATTCGCAAGTCTTGATACTCCACAAAAAATAGATGAAGCAGTGGCAGAACTGATGTCTCTAAAATTTGTGATGACAACCCCTGTGATCCCGGTGGGGGGCATGCATGCACCCGCCGGGGAAAATCCAGGGAAGGGCCCTGAGCGAGCTAGACGTGCTCCCCGGGGAAACCGCAGAACACGTCGGGCTTTAGATCTAAATAAAAGAGCCGAATCAGTAGCTACTTCTACTGATCCTCATCGACAGGAAAGTAGAAGTGACATGCACGGGCAACGTGTGAACTTCTCACCGGCAAGGGCCCACAGAGCCCCCGGTGCTGATCTTGAACTGGCCGATTTAAGGCAGAAGTATTCTGAACTAGAAAGGCGATTGAACGAAAATCAAATTCTCGCCGCCCCGACAGGTCGTCATAACGATCCCTTGGCTCCCGAGGTTGAACAAGCTCCCATGCAACTGGAAATTCAGCCCATGCAAACCACTTTGTACAACGGCAAGACTGATCCAGAAGCGCATTTGAGCAGATTCAGGACATATATGTCCGGCCGAGGAGCCACAGATGCTACCCGGTGCAAATTGTTCCCACTCACCCTGGGCGATACTCCTCACCAATGGTACGTCAGCTTACCTACACATTCTATTAAGTGTTTTGACGACTTGGTACAAAGGTTTGTGTCGTATTTTGCATCCAAAGCTTCCTATATGGAGTATAGTCAGAAGCTACTTGGAGTCAAACAGGGTGAGAACGAAACTGACGAATCTTATGTGGATCGCGTGGGGGAACTACTGATGGCGGGCGGAGAAGAGATTGCCGATAACCTCAAACTTCACACCGTATTGGCAGGTTTGAGAAGAAACTCTAAGTTGTTTAAATCTGCAATGCTAAACTATCCCCGATCGTATGAGGATTTTAAGAGGAAAGCTGGGGCCCAAGTGGCGTACCAGCGTCTTGTTGCTGGTGGGGGACACTCCCCCGAGCAAAAGAGAAAACCTCCTTTTTCCTCCGATCGAAGGCCAAACTATATTGGCAAGAAACCAGGCCCTAGGCCAAGTGATCCACGAGTGGATGAGATCCGTGAGTTGGAAGGAAAACTCACTGCTCAGACTGGTCATACACCAGCAGATATTTTGAATATCATGGTCATGCAAAAAACTGATCTGTTGGTAAAACCACCACAAATCCTAACTCCCCCGGACAAGTTGGATCCCAACAAATGGTGTGCCTTTCATGAAAAGATTGGTCACAACACCAGCCAGTGCAGACAACTGGTAAAACTGTTGTGGAAACTTTTTCAGGATGGGAAGCTATGGCAGTTCTTGCCCAGGCCAGGTGCTGGGGGAAATCCGCAGGGGCCTCCTCCCCGGGAAGTTCCCGCACTAGTTCCACCACCGCCTCCTGTAGCTCCAGACCCACCGAGAGTGGGCCAGATCATGATGATCGGCGTTTCGAGGCCAGTAAATGAGGAAAGCCACCGCAAGAGGAAAAGAGACTTCCAGATGTGGGAAGTTTGGTATGAAACTGCCCCGTCAAAAGAAGCAACAATCAGTGAAACGGCGGTGATAACTTTCACCCCGGAAGATCGAGCCGAGACAAAGTTCCCAAAGGATGTGCCTTTAGTGATAAAAGCAAGAATCCTCGGCCTGGACGTGTCTCGCAAACTGGTAGACAATGGCGCACATCTCAATGTTCTGTACAAAAAGACCCTAGACCTGATGGGGAAGCTAGCGCGCTATGTCAACCCGTGCGATATGGTGTTAAAAGGTTTTGGTGACGATGTATTCATTCCCTACGGAGAAATCATTCTCCCGGTGGAAATGATGGACGCGAAGAACCCTGAAGTCATGATGGTTAGGAATCTTAAGTTTGTAATAGTAGATAAGGTTAGTGGCTATAATGCTTTGTTAGGCAGGCCCTTTCTGGACGCTTTTGAAGCAGTCGCCTCGTCCTATTACTACTGTATCAAGTTTCCAACACCCTCCGGTGCAGTTGGCACCGTCAGGGGGGACCTAGTAATGGCTAAGAAGACTTTGATGTATTTTCGCGATCTTGATAAAACTAAAATCGAAGAAAAAGCTAACATTCCCCAAATCAATTTGGAGGAAAGCAACGTAAAACAAATTGATCACATTAAAGATATCATTAAAATACCCGAGGAAGGAATGAGCTCTCCCAGGAAAAACCCGCGCGGAGAAGTTCTTCAGATCCCCTCGGATGACATGAATAAACCCCCCGAAGAAGAACCCAGTAAGGACTTAGCATCTCCTGGGGAAAAACAGCCTAAACCCAAAGCGAACTTAGAGGATTGGGGCTCGCGGGGAGGATATCAATGCAAAAAAGCACCCGTTGTAGAGATGGTTGAAACTCTGGACTCTATAATTGTAGACCTAGAGCAAACCGAAAAACAAATACTTGTGGGGTCTCATATGGAATCCACTGTCAGAAGCGATCTGATAAAATTCCTAAAGGAGAATATCTCCACTTTCTCATGGTCCAGTGCGGATTTAGGAAAGATAGATCCTAAACATGCCTGCCATCGATTGAAAATAGATCCCTGCAAAAGGCCAATTGCGCAGAAGCGTAGGAAAATGGGCCCCGAGAAATGCCAGGCACTCGCCGGGGAAGTAGATAAACTAATTGAAAATAAACTGGTCAGGAAAGCTTCGAGTGATGTCACTTGGCTTTCCAATGCGGTAATGGTGACAAAAACGGCCGGGGCATGGCATTTGTGTATAGATTTTACAGACCTAAATAATGCTTGCCCGAAAGACCTTTTTCCCATGCCGCACATCGACCATGTGGTTGATAATTTGACAGGTCACGCGATATTCTCAACACTGGACGCTAAGGCCGGATACCACCAAATTCCTATGCATCCGGATGACATTGAACATACGGCTTTCTACTCAGAGAAAGGGATCTATTGCTGGGAAAGAATGCCGTTTGGCCTGAAGAATGCTGGGGCCACCTATCAAAGATTGTTAAATCAAATGTTTTCTGAATTAATTGGTAGAACCATGGAAGTGTACATTGATGATATTATTGTAAAAAGTAAAAACGAATCAGATCATGTCAAAGACCTCGAAGAAGTTTTCAAAATTCTGGGGCATTATAATATGAAATTGAACCCCAAGAAATGTAACTTCGGAATCAAAAAAGGGATGATCCTGGGGCATGTGGTTAGCGAAAAAGGCATTGAGCCCAACCCCACCAAAGTCCGAGCTATCTTGGACATGCAAGAGCCCCGGGACGTAAAAGGCGTACAACGACTCACGGGTCGTCTAGCCGCCCTGAACAGATACATTTCTTGCCTGGGAGATAAAACTCGACCGTTCTTTGCTTCCATCAAAGGACAGGAATTTCACTGGAAAAAGGAGGCCCAACAAGCTTTTGTACGGATAAAGGAATACTTATCCAATCCGAAAGTAGTTGTGGCACCTAAACCAGGAGAAAAGTTGTATTTATACCTGGCCGCCTCAGAGCATGCCATCAGTGCAGTCTTGACAAGAGCGGAAGGAATCCAACACTTCCCGATTTATTTCGTGAGCCAAGTATTACATGAGGCAGAAATTAAATACACTCCACTGGAAAAATTAACATTTGCTTTAGTAGTGTCAATTAGAAAACTCCGGGCGTACTTATTTGAGCACCCCGTCGAAGTTTTGACTACTATGCCTTTAAGGCAAGTATTGCACCGGTCAGATATCTCCGGGAGACTCCTGCGTTGGGCGTTAGAAATTAGTCAATATGACATAACTTTCGCCCCGAGGACAGCAATCAAAGCACAAGCCCTGGCAGATTTTATTGTGGAATTAACTTTCCCTGAGAAATCCCAGAATCAAGCACGCGCCTGGCAGCTGTTCGTAGATGGATCATCTACCACCGCGTGCTCGGGGGCAGGGGTGGTATTACTCAGTCCCGATGGGGACTCAATAACCCATGCGGTAAAGTTTGAATTCCCCACATCGAACAATGAAGCTGAGTACGAAACTCTCATTTCTGGGTTGGAATTAGCTATAGCCGTCGGGGCCAGGAAACTCCATGTGTTTATGGACTCTCAGCTAGTAGTAAACCATGTAAGTGGGGACTACGAGGCCAGAGGGGAACAAATGATAAAATACCTAAAATTGGTATGGGAACTTTGTGAAAAAATCCCTGAAGTTCTAATCGAACAAATCCCACGGGAACACAATTCACAAGCAGACGCCCTGTCAAAATTAGCATCAGCTGAGGGCTCAGCAGACTTCTCAAATATTGTGTTGACAAAATTAATGTCCCCGTCAATAGAACAAAGAGAAATGCAAATGCAAATACTCACTGGGGCCGGAGAAGACTGGCGGATTCCCATTCAACGGTACATAGATACCGGGGAAGTACCAGCAGATAAAACCGAAGCAAAACAACTTCGCTCCCGAGCGGCAAAGTATACTTTAATAGATACACAACTATACCGAAGAAGTTACTCCCTTCCACTACTAAAATGTGTGTCGAAGGAAGAAGGATTTAAGATCCTGGAAGAAATACACGAGGGTGTGTGTGGAAACCATGCGGGGGGAAGATCCCTAGCACACAAAACCATGGGGCAAGGATTTTACTGGCCAAGCCTGAGAAAGGACGCAGTCGGATACGCACGTAAATGTGTCAAATGCCAGACGAATGGGCCTAACATCCGTATTTCCCCAGAAGCCCTGAAATCCATTTACAGCCCGTGGCCATTTGCTCGGTGGGGTATCGATCTGATCGGACCACTGGCAACCGCACGGGGCGGAGTAAAATATGCGATTGTAGCAGTCGACTATTTTACTAAGTGGGTCGAAGCAGAACCATTGAACAAAATTGATCAACCGCAGGTTATCAAGTTCATATGGAAAAACATTATATGTCGATTTGGTTTGCCCGAGTCAATCATTTCCGACAACGGAAAACAATTCGATGGGGCTGAGGTGGAAGAATTCTGTGCAAAATGGAAAATTAGAAGGCTATTCTCTACTCCTTACCACCCCCAGACGAATGGTCAGGTTGAAGCAGTGAATAAAATATTAAAACATACCATCAAATCAAAATTGGAAAGTCGCAAAGGAAAGTGGGCGGATGAACTTCCAGAGGTTCTGTGGTCATATCGTACCACAGCTAGAAATGCCAGTGGAGAAACCCCCTACTCTTTGGCTTTTGGAACAGAAGCAGTAATTCCAGCGGAAATAACGGTGAAATCACACCGGACCGCTCAGGAAATCTCCCCGGAAAATGAACTAACCATCCGAAAAGAGTTGGATCTTCTTGAAGAAAGAAGACTAGCTTCCGATTCTCTAAATGCTATGAACAAACAAAGAATTGCAAAATTATTTAATTCAAAAGTAAAGGCGCGAGAATTCCAAGAAGGAGACTTGGTGCTGAAGAAAATCTTAGGAACGCACCAGGGAGCACTAGGGCCGAACTGGGAGGGACCGTTTAGAGTAAGCCACTGCCTCCAGAACGGAGCGTACGAGTTAGAGCTTCTCGACGGGACCAAAGATCAGTATCGGGGGAACGCGCTGCATCTAAAGAAATTTTATCATTAAAAGGTTAATCTTTGGCTTTTTGTAAAGATATTATTTTTGTAAAACCCTTTTTTCACCTTTATAATGTTTCTCAGTATTTACCAAAAATACTGGTATGGGTTCTAAAAAGTTATATTTTGTCTATTACAAAGGAAAAATATTACCCCGGGAAAGGAATAAATTTCCCGGTAAAAATAAGAAATATTGAGTATTCGTAGAAGAATACTAAGGTTTGGTAAAGACCCAAAAAATCTGTAGATTATGGGGCCGAACACTTCTTTCTGCGTACGGATTCGACGGAGTAAAAGAAACTCAAGAATCGCGCGGGGAGAAGATATAGGTCCGAAGAAAATCCTAAGAGGTATTCATAGTGAAATAAACCTCTAAAGGATATTCATAATGAACAAACCACAGGATCGGTCAGTCTGTGTAAAAGGAGAGATGGAGGAGAAAAATGTTACTCAGAATCAGAGAATTCCAAGAGGTAACTAAATCCAAAAGTCACTTTTGCAAGACAAAGAACTCACAAAGAGTCCCAACAAAGTTTTAAAAATAAAACTTGGGTGTGAGCCAACAGTTATCTATTTACAAGAATTACGATTCACCAAACAAGCTAAAGCTGACTTGTCAAAATAATAGATAATTGTGGTAAAAAGAAACCTAAACAAAACGGTGGAAGGGCCATGAGTAAGACCCAAAGGATAATATCCAAAAATAACTTACTAAGTTATTACACACCAGCAAAATATTAAAACTTGTCCCAGGCAAAAATTGCCTCTGAAATTCAAACAGAAATAACAAATATTGTTTTATGGCCTTGGGCCCAAATAAGAAATAAAACATAAAAACCCCTGAGCTTTTTACACTCAGGGTAGGGTTCATCTTAGCAGACTCCTAAGTTATAAAACTCAGGAGGTGGAATTACCATCACCAGGGGTTACCAGAGGATCTTTTGGCTTGCCATCAGGCCCAACACCAAGTATATCCATACCCTCATCATCAAATTCATCCTCATCAACAGGAGCATCATCAGCTAACTTTGCAGGTTCACCAGGCATAGAGAGGAGACTGTATGATGGCCACCATGTCATGTCAATTCCATGGACAACTTCCAGATCCATAAAAGGTTGAGGAACTCTGGAATCCAGGGTGCATCCCTTCATGTGATCCTTTAGGAGTTTGAGCCCATACTCTTTGGCCACATCATTCTTCTCCTTTGCTGCAGACCTAATGAGATCAGCATATGCAGTTACATAAAGGAGGTCAGTCAATACCCTGGGATTGTGAGCAGGTGAATCCAGTAGAGTTTCAAGCTCCACAACTCTTTCCATGGACTGTGCAAAGTTATCCTGGACCTGCTTCAGTTCTTTGGTGACTTTGACCACCTCATCCTGTAGCTCTTTCTTTTCCCTGACAAAGCTGTCCTGGGCATCTTCAATCTGCTCTTCTTTTTCCTTGATGGTTTTCAAGGCTTCCTGCATCTCTGATTTCAGCTTCCCTATCTCTGCCCGTGCAGTATCTGCAACCTTCTTCCACTTATCCCTGTCCCCTGCTGCGGCTATGTAGGCTACATTGAGCTCCTTCACTTGTGTTTCTTGACCAGTGCTGGTGATGCGTAGCTTGGTAACCTCAGCTCTGAGTTTCTCAGCCATGGTATGTGCACCAGAGATGGCAACTGCACTTTGACTGGCCAGTTTCAGGGCCAGGGAAAAGGCATGTTCCTCATGGTCCATCAGGTCATTGAGCTCTGAGGTCCAGCACCTCCCAACTGCATCAATTGAATCACCAACAGGATTGCCCAGGGTAGTGACAGGGTCAATGGGGCCTTTGCCAGAGAAGAAGGGAAGGAGCACTGATGGAAGTTTTTCTTGAGAAAACCTAGCCGAGAAATAAAGTGTAAAGATTGAATATTTTGTAAAGATAAAGAAAGAGTATAAAATAAATAAAAACTTACTTGTCAGAGAGGATTTTCTCAACTCCAAAAACAGACTGACTTATGTCAGCACGGGGAGGTGATTCAGTCACATCAATTATACCCCCATCAAATTTCTTCCTTTTCTTGTCTCCTTCGAGCTTGACTTGTAGAAGTGTGGATGACCCGGAGGGAGGCAAACCCTGGCTGGGAACAACATCAGTCATTACAGCATCAGCAGGGGCCGGGGGTTCTTTGTAGGAGTCCACCACCCCCATGATCCCCAGAGAATCTGTCTCACCGCCCTGGGCGGAGACAGTTCGGGATCTGGTCCGGGAAGCCGGGGCACCTACTGTTCCACCCCGAGTCTTTGCAGATCCTCGGCCACCAATGCTGGTTGAACTGGTTTTTGATTTACGGGCTTTCCCCGTCTGGGATGCATCCACGAGTCCAAGTCTCGCAAACAGTTTGTTGTCCGCCATATCAGGGGGTTTCACTTCGAACACAGTAGAGAAAAATTCTGCACCGGGGAAAGTAAAGATATTACACCCGACAAAAAATTGATGATCTTTCCCTGGGGGATATGTCCCCAGGAAATAAGACAAAACAAAAACTGTAGAAAATACAAGACTTTACCAAAACAAGGTTTGTCTTCAATAAACGGAGGACAGAAAAGGCCTGCTGCGTCACGAATACTGTCGTCGTTAAGATACGTCGAGTCCCTCTCGGTAGTAGGGATGCACTGAGCCAGAAGATTCGCTGTAGCCAAATCCCACGGGATGCTATAGTCAGTTTTGGAGATCCGGGCACCTACAAACATAAAAACAATTTTAGATCAGTCAAAACTGTAAAAAACTTAAAAGTATAACTTACTTTCATCTTTAACGCCATAAGTTAGGGGAATTTCAATTTCTCCCTCTCGGGTCTGAGTTCTCCATCTCCCCGAGACATAAAACCATCGATCCCAACAGGTAGGATCTTTAACTTCCGGTTCCTTTATCTTCACCATGTTTTTCCTGCATCGCACTGTGTAATCACCCAACAACCCTTTCTGGAAATTGACCGGGCTAAAGAACAAATGGAATTCATCCCCCGTAAGGGGTCGATAAAATCCCACTTGTCCTAGAACCGTCAAAACCCCATACAACTGAGCCCACCCGTTCGGATGAATCTGATGAGGAGCCACACCCCACCGGTTCAACAGGCCTGAAATTGAAGGATGCAGGGGAAACCGCAGGCCTTGATCCATCGCGTCGACGCCGATGGCCACCATGCCTGGAGGTGGACAACAAGCGGATTCTCCCTCTTCTGGCGCATGCAAATGCACGTTGAAGGGAATCCGCCAGTCATCCCTCCAGTCAGTGAGTTCTTCCGCTGTCACCGTGCTGTCTCGGCCATGCGCGCCCCAATCCTGGTGGTTTGGATCTGGTTGAACCGCTGTGATGGTCCTCACAGCAGGAACGTAAGGGTGGGCCGCGTCTAGTTCGTCCAGTCGGAATTCCGGCAAGGCCGGTTCCGCCTTGTCCATAAATTCTTTGTACTGACGAGCGAGCAGGACGTGAGGCTCTTCAGTTACTTTGGGATGAACAACTCTCGTGTATTTTGGCATGATGATAGGGGTTGTAGAAGGAACTTTACACTACGAATTCAACAAATTTACACAGGAAAAATTACACAGAGAAAAGACTTCTTACCGATTTCTAGATCTGAAAATCGAAGAAGAGTTGTGAAATTTGAAATTTGAAATGGGTTAATGTGTTTTGAAAAGTTAACCCTGCCTCGTGAATTGATCGACGGTTGAGATCAAGGAAGGGGGAGAGAGGGCGGTTACCGATGAAAAACGTACTCAAGTGTCCTCCCACTACCCCGTAAAACCTAGAATACTTGGCCAGGATAACGCCACGTGGCAAATGTTTACTGAC
The DNA here is from genome assembly GCA_954870475.1 of Euphrasia confusa. Classification (NCBI taxonomy): domain Eukaryota; kingdom Viridiplantae; phylum Streptophyta; class Magnoliopsida; order Lamiales; family Orobanchaceae; genus Euphrasia; species Euphrasia confusa. The sequence goes on from OX940956.1 coordinate 23,117,506, forward strand.
AAAAGCCAGGTTAAGGAGAAATCCTTTCTCTACATTCTTTTATTATTTATTTAGTTATCAAATTCTTGATTTATTAAGAAGATAAGTTTTCTGATACTTATCACGATTTACAAATAAAAAGAGTCTTCCAAAAACAACAACTCTTATTCATTTCACCGGGAAATAAAACCGGGGAAACATGATTTAACAGAGGAAATACAAATTTCCTATATTCTGGATAAATCTAACGGGGAAGAATATCCCCAGTCATCTTTTACAGGAAGATTTTCAGGCTCAGTATTGATCGAGCTATCTTCAGAATCAGTTCCCAGATCAATGATCTCCTCTCCATCCCTCCCAAATACTCCAATATTAAAAGACTTCTGCCCACGCAACTCCAGGAAGATGGTAACGCCCACCGAGGCAAGACGGTGTTCACAGAACTTGTTCCAGCCCTCGCTCAGAGCAAGGCGTCGACCATCCTTCTCCACTTTAACTGTCCAGACCCGTTCAAAAGCATCTACCAAAGCAATATCCTGTCCATCAAGCTCCGGAAACTTCTGAGAAAAAGACAAAGGAAGAGGCAGCTTAGTTTTCATCGTCCGATTCCTAATCCGAGAAGAAAAGCTGGTAATTTGATTCGGGTACACATCTCTGTTCCAAGTGAAAGCCATAATATGAAGTCGACTCCAGTTTAGAAGAGCCTTTAAAGGCGTAAAATTCAGAATTAAATGAAGTCTCAACCACCAACAGAAAGTCGGAATGCTATTTCCAAGACAAGTCAACCAAGAAAGACCACCATAAACTTCAGGGAAATCAAAGTTGAAAACTCTAATTTTCCTGGGGGCCTATGTTGTACCCGAGAAAATGGTCACCGACACGTGTCACGAATCAAAGGGCCACGTCATCAAGAGAGAAAGTCAGCCGGTACAGTCAAAGAGACCCTCAAAAGCAGATCTAAGAAGAAGATAAAGACCTTGGACAGTAAAGATTGCACGGTAGAATCAGACTCCCCTCTCAGGGGAATCGCCTGGGGAGGCTCCTGGGATGACAGCCAACAAGCTGGGACTTCACGGAGAAAGAGGCAGATTAAGCACTAAGGGAAATTAGTGGGTATTTAATGCTTCATATTAGTGGACTAGAGGTCCAATAAGAGGCCAATATGTGGGCATTAGGTGGCATAATTAAGCCATGCATAGAGTATTATAAATAGAGGGAGTGAGATAGAGAAAAAGGGACATGCAAACCTTGATTTTAATAAAGAATTCTAAGTATGAATATATGAATGAAGAGGTGCCTTGAGCATCCTTGTTCTTACTTATGATTTCTGCAGAAACTTAATCCTTTTGCTAGCTTACTTATAACAAATTTACCATTTTGTGTTGTTTAACAAAACCCTCAATTACCAGCAAATATTACCGACAAGTACAAAAACAACCAAAACAAGTAGCATCAGTCATCACCACGTCTGATGGCTGGGAGCCCTCCTTGTACGAATCCACAACATCCATAATCCCCAGAGGATCTGTCTCACCGCCCTGAGCCGAAACCGTGTGGGATCTGGTACGGGAAGCCGGAGCACCAGGTGTGCCGCCCCGAGTTTTTGCAGATCCCCGTCCACCGACACTGGTGGAACTGGTTTTGGCCCTACGAGCCTTAGCGGCCAGGGCTGGGTTTGGGAGTCCCAGGCGATCAAACAACTTATTATCTGCCATCTCGGTAGGTTTCAATTCAAAAACAGTAGAGAAAAACTCTGCACGGGAAAAGTAATACAATTACTCCCGACAAAAAATATCATAATTTCCCCGGGAAATATACTCCCCGGAAATAAAATAAACTTATAAAATATAAAGGAAAAAATACCGAAACAGGGTTGATCCTCAACAAACGGGGGGCAAAACAAGCCTGCTGCGTCACGAATGCTATCGTCGTTCAAATACTCCGAATCTCTTTCTTCGGCCGGGATACACTGTGCCAAAATATTTGCAGTCTCCAAATCCCACGGGAAGGAGCAGGTCGCCCGCTTAAGCCGCGCACCTACAAAATACCAACGAGTTTAGATCAGTTAAACTGTAAAATATTAAAGCTTTAAATGCTTACTTTCTTCCTTAACACCATAAGTAAGGGGGATGGCGATCTCCCCTTCTCGGGTCTGAGTCCTCCATCTCCCCGAAACAAAAAACCATCTATCCCAACAAGTCGGATCTTTCTCCTCAGGCTCTCGAATTTTCAACATATATTTCCTGTGGCGGACGGTATAGTCTCCCAGCGAATTCTTGTTGAAGTTGACTGGACTGAAGAAAAGATGGAACTCATCCCCAGAAATGGGTCGAGAGAGTCCCACTTGCCCCAATACAGTCAAAACTCCATAGATCTGTGCCCATCCATTCGGATGAATCTGATGCGGAGCCAACCCCCACCGGTTCAACAAGCCTGAAACTGAAGGATGCAGGGGAAACCGCAGCCCTTGATCCATTGTGTCGACGCCGATGGCCACCATGCCCGGAGGTGTACAACAGGCGGATTCACCCTCTTCTGGCGCATGCAAATGCACGTTGTAGGGAATCCGCCAATCGTCCCTCCAGTCGGCTAGTTGTGCCGCCGTCACCGTGCTTTCTCGCCCGTGTGCACCCCACTCCTGGTGGTTCGGGTCTGGTTGAACCGCTGTGACGATCCTCTCGACAGGTACGTAAGGGTGGGCCTCCTCCAATTCATCTAGACGGAACGCCGGCAGAGCCGGCGCGGCCTCTTCCATGAATTTTTTGTATTGGCGTGGAAGGAGAACTTCCGGTGCTTCAACTTTCGGTCGAACGACTTTGGAGATTTTCGGCATATTGTCGGGTTGGTAAAAAAGGATTTACACAGTAAATAAACAAAGGAAATTTACAGAGGAAGAAAGAAGTGTTCTTACCAGAACTTGAATCTGAAAAGTCGAAAAACTTGGAGTGAATTTTGAAATTCAAAACTCCAAATATGTTTATTGGTTTCTGAAAACCTATTTCTGCCGTTTTTTCATCCAACGGTGAGGATTGAAGGAGGGGAAGAGATAGCAGTTACCGAGGAAAAACGCACTCGAGTACGTCTCCACTACCCATCAAACCCTAAAAATACTTGGCCAGGATAATGCCACGTGGCAATCGTCTCCTGACAAGGTAAGTTGAAAAAGTTACCCTCTTTTTCAAATTTATTATTATTTTATTGCGGTTATTAATGGATAAGTATCAGAATACTTATCTCATTCATATGAATACATAGAATCCTTTAAGGATCGAAACTCTGATTTATTTCACCGGGAAAAATCCCAAAAAAAAGAAACCTGGGAGAAAAACCAGGAAAGGTAATCTTACATAAGAAAATACCAAAAATACTTCTCGTATAGATTTCACGGGGAAAAGAACCCCCAGTTATCTTTTGCAGGAGAATTTTCCAGCTCGGAATTGATAGAGCTATCTTCAGAATCAGTTCCCAGATCAATGATCTCCTCTCCATCCTTTCCAAATACACCAATGCTGACAGACTTTTGCCCACGCAACTCCAGAAAGATGATTCCGCTCACTGAAACCAACCGACGCTCACAAAACTTACTCCAACCGTCAGTCAGTACCAGCCGCCGACCATCCTTCTCCACTTTCACCGTCCAGATTCTTTCAAAAGCATCTACCAAAGCGATGTCCTGTCCAGCAAGCTCCGGAAACTTCTGTGAAAAAGATGAAGACAAAGGCAGCTTAGCCTTCATCGACCGATTTCTAATCCTGAAGGAGAAACTCGTGATATTATTCGGGTACACTTCTCTATTCCAAGTGAAAGCCATGATATGAAGCCGTGATACTACGTGAAGAGCCTTTAAAGGCGTAAAAACAACATTAAATGAAGAGTCAACCACCGATAGAAAGTCAGAATGCAGATTCCAAGGCGTGCAGACCGAGGTATTCAAACGCAATCTTCAGGGAAATCGAAGTTGAAAACTCCAATTTTCCTGGGGGCCTATGTTATACCCGATAAAACGGTCACCGACACGTGTCAGTTATGAGATAGCCACGTCATCAGATGTGCAAGTCAGAATTAATCTATGGAAGAAGACCTAGAAAGGCAACCAACAAAAGTCAGAAAAGAGCTTGGACGGGAACGACCGCACGGTAGTGTCAGACTTATTACACGGGAATATCCGTGGGGGAGGTGTCAGAGTCAACAGGTGGTCAAAAGGCATTTGACGGGAGAAGAGGATAAAGTCTTTGTTTAGAGTTAAGTGGGTTTTTAATGCTAGACATTAGTGGAGTTGTGGTCCAATCAGGAGCCGATAAGTGGGCATTAGGTGGCATAATCTTGCCATGCATGGGTTAGTATAAATATAGGGTGTTAGAGGAGAGAAAAAGGGACATGCAAACCATTGTATTTCAAAATGAATTCTAAGTATGAATATTTGAATAAAGAGGTGCCATGAGCATCCATTTTCTACTTACGATTTCTGTATAAACTATTACCCTTTGCTTTCTTACCTATAACAAATTTGCATTTTGGTGTTGTTGCCAAAACCCTCTGTTACCAGCAAATATCCCCAACAAAGAGCAAAAACACACCAAAACACACTACAACGGCATTCCGGTATATAAACAGTAATAACAGTAGGTGCAGTTAGTGGTGTACCGCTATTCGGTTCGGCTGGTTCCCAGTCCTTATCCCTTTCTCTCATTCAAAGTATTACGTCACTTTGGGCTTGTGGTTCATCTAATAGTCTTTCTCTAAGAACCGGGCGTTAGAACTTATAACGTCCTTCTGGTTCATAGTACTATTGAACACACATCTTTTGTTCTTCTAGGATATTCTACAACCGCATTTGAATGCGCCGTTGTTTCCAGACATATCCATAGAACATAGGTAGTACCGTATAACTCATGCTTTTACTATTTCTATAAGAGTTCCATTTCTTGTTTACCCCACACCATTTCTACACAACAGTGTATGGTGTAGTCATTTGGGATCAAATCCCAATCTCTGATCAGTATGCCATGCATTCTCAGACAGGTACTTGCCTCCGCGATCAAATCGCAGGCTACAAATGGATATACCTTGAAGGTTCTCCACAATTGCTTAGTGTCCATTGACTTGTCAAAACACTTTGCTTTTGTGGCACATCAGGTATGCTAATCCATTTTTTCGAGTAATCATAAAATGAAGTACTCGTACCTTATTGTCTGAGTAGACATAGGTCTGCATACATCAGAGTTAATCGATTCTAATACTTGTACGGATCTTACACCTTATATCCATAAAGGATTGCTTAGTCATGTTATCTTCCAAATCAGATTCATAGGTCGGAAGGTCCACTCCCTCAACTTAATTGATCAAAATATCAATTTTCGACCTTTGAACTTCTTATTTGAATAAACACAACTTAGCATAAGAATCCACAAGTATAAATGATTCATTACAGAAATATCTCTTAAAAGTAAAACGAGTTACATGCTACGGTTCGTTGCATCGTGGTGGACTCAAGATTCATCATTTATATATTGCTAGCTAATGTACCAGAATAGATAATATCATTATTTCTTCTTATAACCATCAAATGATTAAAAGAAATAAAATATCCATTCATTAGAAATCCAGAACAAAGTTCTTTCTAAAATGAAAGGTACATAAAAGCAATAACTCAAAATAAAATCCTATAATAATGTCCTCCACTGCAACAGCTGCCTCCTCCACAGCATTGCCTATGTAGACTACGATCTTTTTCTTTTCAAAGTCGTTAGGTTTCCTGGAACCCTTGCATTTAAAATGCACATACCGTCAGTGGTTCCATATCTACATACCAGGTTCCGGTAGATAATACCACTGACTATGTTTTACGACTAAAGAAAATTTCGTACTTTTTTTTTTTTTTTGAGAGGATAATCAGACTTCCAGTACCCAGACTGTTCGCATCGAGAATACTTGCCTCACGGCTTTCTCGCCCCATCTCGTGATCCAAGAAACTTAGGACCACTGGGTTTCTTTGCTTGCTTTCTCTTTCCCCCGGTTTTTGTCCTTAGGTTCGAAACCTTTGGCATTGGCTACAAGAGCTTGCGATTTCCGTCTCAACTCGTCCAAAAGGTCCATCATCTTAGAAACGTGTTTTAAGCGTTTCCTCGAATCGACTGGCCTTTATGAGTATCCTCATCGCCTCTTGTCTAGCCTCTACGTTATGTCTAAACATCAGTTAAGACATTGGTAGGCTCGGGAGAACAAAGCTCACTGAGTACAAACTTGTACTCTTCAACAGTCTGGGCAATGTCCAGATCTCTATTCCAATCAATACAATCAGGGACCAGTGAGTTAAATCCTTAAGTATCACATAAAGTGGGTTCAAAGCCATCCATAATCTATGAGCACATATAACAAAAAACAATTGATTTAATCTCCGATATTATCTCCCTTAAATAATATCATGAAACCACTAATCACATCTAAAATCCCAACAGATATGGCAAGCCACGTGGTGTGGACGTTTACCTACCCAAATGATTTAGTAATTAGATTTGCTTCGGTCATACATCACTTATAGCGTAACTTCGTGGGGAAGAATACTATAATGCGTATCTAAGTGTAAACCATTACTCAGTACTAAAGCAAATCGTTTGGAACCGCTACATCACCGCAAGCCACGTGGTGTGGACGTTTACGATGATTTCACAATTCTTCACAATTCCTTATAACTGTCTACATCAATTAATCCAAAATCCGTTAGTATAGCAAGCCACGTAGTGTGGACGTTTACTACACCAAGAGACTTTTATAATTGACTTCCAATTACTTGATCCATTCGATTTTTGTAAATCAGGACGCGGAGAATCATAAGTGAAACTCGAAGTTTCTAACCAGTGATTCACCATGCGAACAACCCTATCTCTCATAAATGAGGGAGCCGAGCAGACAATCGATCCATCTATAAAAGAATGGTACGAAGGTCTCTAATTTGTGTCCTCTACATGACCAAGTGGCTTTGGCTCCATTCCACTCCCCGGGGTGAGAATGAGTCGACTTGAAATCAGCTTTGGAAAGACAAATTAGGCATTGTTTGATAAACTTAATCAATGTTTCTTGTAAGAGGTATTACAAGAACTCTCCTCCAATAACTTATCTATATAAACTTCAAAAGTTTATAAAAGTCACCAAGAGAGCATCAATGGAGACCATGGGTATGTTTCCATACCCTCTCCCACTTAGCTTTTTACAATAAAGGGATACGCTATCTAATGCATAATTAAATACACATAAGCATGCATACATGAAATAAAGCACATAGAATATTATCACATAATCAAAATAATACTAGAATATTATTTTCCGACTATTATGGCTTTATCGCATCTCCGTACGCATCTTCTAGTCTTCAGTCTTCGTTCTTGAATGCTCCATGTGACGAGAATATTAATCCCAATATTTAAATCTATTTATTTTCAATTAATCCAAAAGTTACTTAATTCGAAAACTAAGTCAATCGAATATATCAAAAATAAAATTAAATATTATTAATATTTTTATTTATTTTTTATTCCTTTCTAATTCCATTAAATCTTTAGAATCTATCCAAGTACAACTTGGAACATTCTAGAAGACTTCTATAATAGAATAAGGAAATAAAATAAATTAGGACTCCTAATCCTTCCAAATTAATTCCTTTCCTTTTTTATTAAAAAATTCCATAAAGGAATAATTTAATAAGGAAAAATTAATTAAGGACTATTAAAACTTTCCAAATTAATTATTTTCCTAATCCATTAAAAATTCCATAAAGGAATAATTAAATAGGAAAAATAAATTAATTCTAAATTTATTCTCTTCCTAATCCATGAAAATTCTCATAATAGGAATAATCAATAAGGAAATAAATTTAATACTAAATTAATTCTTTTCCTATTCCATGAATATTCCATAAAAGAAATAATCAAATAGGAAAACCGAATTAAAATAGGAAAGTAAATCTCCGGACCGGGATAGCATGGGGTGGGAGTCCCCACGCCACCCTCGACCCATGCCTAGGAGGTGGCCGGCCACCATCGCCGGCGGCTCCTCCATGCACGGATCGATCGATCCTCATGGATCGACCATGGGGATGGTCGATCCAAGCCCTAGCCTCCTCTCGTCACTTCGTCTTCTCCGGCGGTCTCGATTCATCGATCCAACGCAAAATAAATTACAATTTAATTTTACACTATCCGGTATCGATTCTATACATGAAATCGACCCTATACATTTTCCGGAAAAACGAAGAACAATAATAATAAACCTAAATTCGGTCAACCCCCGAATTTTTACTATTACAAGCATTCACCACCAAAAAAGAATCTCGACATGTCCGAGAGTTTAATTAAAAATAATGACAATAATTAACGAAGAATTATATCTAGCCATAATAGTCGGAAACCCTGCAAGGTAGAACAATTTATCGAAAAATACCGTGAACGAAAACCAACGCTCTGATACCAATTGTTGGAAATCGATATCCTGGAATTAATAAATTTAAATAAATAAATTATCTAATTAATTCCGACCGAAATCCTTTGGAGATCGAATATCCGGGGTTGTCAAATTGCGGAACGACAACTCCAATCGAAATCCCGGTTGCCGGAAACCCGCCACGAACCACCACGAAGGCCAGCCCGACCAAAACCCTAACCGCGGGGAAAGCCCGCGGCTTGTTCGATCGAGCCCCCGCGTGGGGCTCGCGGCTGTTCGTAGCAGCCACGAGGGGCTGCCCAGCCATGCCCTAGGTGATCGCATGCCCAGCCACGGTCGAACCGTGGCTAGCGATCACCACAGCCCACCGCCGCGTGAGCGGCGGTCCAGCCGGGCAGGCGGCGATCGCTTCGCGCGGGCAGCGAGGTCCCGCGCGAGCGGGACTGGGCGGGGCTGCTTGTAGCAGCCCGTAGCGCGTCCGGACGGGGCTCGTGTCCAGCGAGTCCGCTGCGGGAACTCCCGCAGCTCGCTACGGATCCGTCCAGCCGATCGAGCATCGAGCACGCGCTCGATCGAGGTCTCGGCGTCCAGCCGAGCCTCGCGCTCCCTTGACCCTTCTCTAGTCGAGCCGTTGAGCCGCCGGTGGTCCGGTGATCTTCGATCACTACCACCCGGTTCAACCTCGACATGGGTCGCGTTCTCGGATCTTACGTTCACGTTATTTTCACGATAATAATTTAAAATCATCGAAAGGGGTTCAACGATTTTACCTTTGTTCTCGTTGTACGGAGAAACGAGATCTATGAAGACCTTGAGATCTTCCCACGTATTCCTTGCACTAGCTCGAACGTCGGGTGGGCGACGATCTTCCGAACTCCATGGATCTCCCTCTCTACTTTCTCTCTCTAGAATTGTGATCTTCAAGTTATGAGAATAGAGAAGACCATGTAGTGCTTTTATAGGCTACGTAGGGGATCTTAAGGAGGTGGAATATTGGGCTTCCAATATTCATGATTAAATTGAGCCCAAGCCCAAGTCTATTAATCCTTATCAATATTAATTAATTTATTTTCCACTATATAAATTAATTGCACTCCCAATATTAAACCATATTATATCAAATAATATTTCTCCGGTAGTATTATTTATTCTGTGTATTTAAGATATAAATATCCATGAATAAAATTTATTTATTGCTAATTAATTTATTCATCTCTTATATCCGAGACTAGTACCATTCAACCTTAATTATTATGCGGAACAAGTCCACCTGCAGGGTTTACATAATAATTCCTTATGAACTCATCTCGGGGATATTATCAACCCTTACGGGATACACTTTCCCGTCAAGTATTCACGGCATGTCATATATAAAATATAGCGACCCAACTTAACCGGTAATTGACCCAGTAATTAAACCGGTCAATTCCTTTGGAAAATCAAAGTCACTAATATTAAATATACACACCCGCAATAGTATCGGGGATTAAGAATAAAATACACTGAGATTTAAATCGATTATCCAAGGCAATCCTAATCGATAAATCTCAAGCGATCCGCTCAATACACCAAGTGTACAAGTATGATAAAATAATCAAGACAAATTATTTTCTCCTTCATACAACGACTATACCGATGGATTGGTCCGTGTCCATCTAGGTCGTGAGCAACTGTTTGATTAAATACGAGTAACCGATAGTATGATCTTCTGTGTGGGCCCGACACACCATACTATTTACAACGTATAGAATCCAGGACTATAATTTGCATATATTTAATTATAAATAATTAAACGCAAATAATTGTTTATTTAATTAACTAGATTAATGGCAATGGATCGTGAGTTTCCGTTACTTAAATTTAGACATTAAGTACACAACTCCAACAATGTTGTATCCAGAAATATCCATAGAACATAGGTGATTCCGAATTAAACTTGTCCTTTTACTATTAGAATTCCATTTCTTATTCCTGACACACCATGTCCACACTCCAGTGTATGGTGTAGTCCTTTGAGACTTAATCTCAATCCTTGATATATGCCATGTGTTGTTTAGATAGGTGATAGCCTCCGCGAATAAGTCGCAGGCTTCCAATGGATATACTTTGAAGGTTCTCCATAATAGCTTTGTGTCTACTGAAAAACACTTTACTTTTATGGCACATCAAGTATTCTAATCCATCTTCGAGTATTCTTTGAAAGAACTACTCGTACCTTTCTAATTACACATGTTACCGCATTAATCATAAATTATTCTCAATACTTGTCCGAATTCTATCCTTTATCCAGAAAGGTTAACTTAGTTGTATCATCTTCCAAGATCGATTCTTAGGTCGGGAGGTCCACTCCTCCAACTATAATTGATCAAATCAATTTCGACCTCTTGAATCCCTTTTGAATAAATACTACCGAGTTCAAGAATTCACAAGTATAATGATTGATAAAGAAATACATCTAATAAGTAAAACAAGTTATAACGGTTTGTTGCATCGTGGTAGACTAAGGATTCATCATTCATATATTGCTATCTAATGTACCAGAATAGATAACACCATTATTTCTTATCTAAATCACTGAATGATTAAAGAAATAAATATCCATTCATAAATAAAGAAAAAACCAGAACAAAAGTTCTTTTTCAAAATAAAGGGGTACATAAAGCAATAACCTTGAAATGAAATCCTAAAACTACTTAAAAGCAGATAAATGTCTTCCACTGCAACCGCTGCTACCCCAACAACTTCGCCCATGTAGACTCGAACTCTTCTCCTCTAAGTCGTCGGGTTTTCTGGAACCCTTGCATTCAAAACAATGCACATACCGTCAGTGGTTCCATATCCACACACCAGAATTCTGGTAGATAATACCGCTGACTATGTTTTTACGACTAAAGAAAAGTTCGTACCTCTGAGAGGACATTCAGACTTCCAGTGTCCAGACTTGTTGCATCGGAAGCACTTGCCCCTTGGCTTACTAGCCCCCACTCGTGGTCCATTCCTCTTGGCACCACTGGGTTTCCAGGCTTGCTTCCTTTTCTTGCCCCTACCTCCAACAGCTTTCAAGCTTTTGGACTTGGTAGCTACAAGCGCTTGAGACTTGCCCTTCTTGTAGATCCCCTCTGCCGCCTTCAGTTCAGTCAGGAGTTGCGCAAGAGTATAAGATAGTTTACCCATATTATAGCTCATACGAAACTGCTCAAAACTAGGGGTCAGAGACTGGAGTATGATGTCGACTTGCGTCTCACCATCAATCATAGCTCCTAGGACCTCCAATTCATTCAACAAACTCATCATCTTAAGAACGTGCTCCCCAACGGGCGTTCCTTCAGACTGAGTAGTCGACATGAGGACTCTCATGGCTTCTTGCCTTGCCGCACGATCCTGCTCCCCAAACATCTCCTTGAGGTTAGACATCATATCATAGGCAGTGTCCATCGGCTCATGTTGGGTTTGGAGTACATTTGACATGGAAGCCAAAATATAACACCTAGCCATTTCATCAGCCTTTTTCCACTTCCGATATGCTTCTTTTTCCTCATTAGTTGAGGCAGCCGTGGGCTCAGCGGGGCATTTCTCATAGAGTACAAACTTGTACTCTTCAGCAGTCAGGACAATGTCTAAATTTCTCTTCCAATCAATGTAATTGGGACCAGTGAGTTTATGTTCCTTGAGTATCACAGAAAGTGGATTCATAGCTATTCTCTAAACCTATAAGCACATATAAACAAACAATCAATTTAATGTCCGATATTATCTCCCTCAAATAATATCATTAAATTACTAATTGCGTCTAAAATCCCATTAGGTAAGGCAAGCCACGTGGTGTGGACGTTTACCCACCCAAATAATTTAGCAATTAGATTTTCTTTGGTCATACATCGATTATAGCGTAACTTCGTGGTGAAGAATACTATAACGCGTATCTAAGTGTAAACCATTACTCAGCACTAAAGTACATCATTTGGAATTGTTACATCACCGCAAGCCACGTGGTGTGGACGTTTACGACAATTTCACAACTCTTCACAATTACTTATAACTGTCTACATCAATTAATCCAAAATCCGTTAGTACAGCAAGCCACGTGGTGTGGACGTTTACTACACCAACAGATTTTTATAATTGACTCCCAATTACAAGAATCATTCGATTTCTGCAAATCAAGACTCGGAGAATCATAAGTGAAACTCGAAGTTTCTAACCAGTGATTCACCATGCGAACGACCCTATCTCTCATAAATGATGGAGCCGAGCAGACAATCGATCCATCTATCAAAGAATGGTACGAAGGTCTCTAATTTGTGTCATCCACATGACCAAGTGGCTTTGGCTCCATTCCACTCCCCGGGGTGAGAATGAGTCGACTTGAAGTCAGTTTCAGAAAGACAAATTAGGCATTGTTTGATAAACTTGATCAATGTTTCTTGTAAAAGGAATTACAAGAATTCTCCTCTAATGACTCATCTAAACGAACTTCGGAAGTCCATAAGAGTCACCAAGAGAACAGCAATGGAGACCATGGGAATGTTTCCATCCCCTCTCCCACTTAGCTTTTTACGATAAAGGGATACGCTATCTAGTGCATAAAGTAAACACATGTAGCATGCATACAAGCAATAAAGCACATAGTATCACATAGTCAAAATAATGCTAGAAAATTATTTTCCCGACTATCATGGCTTTATTCCATCTTCATATGCATCTTCTAGTCTCCAGTCTTCGTTCTTGAATGCTCCATGTGACGAGAATATTAATCCCAATATTTAAATCTATTTATTTTTAATTAATCCAAAAGTTACTTAATTCGAAAATTAAGTCAATCGAATATATCAAAAATAAAATTAAATATTATTAATATTTTTTATTTATTTTCCTATCTAATTCTATTAAATCTCTAGAATAATCTATCCAAGTAAAACTCGGAATATTCTAGAAGACTTCTATAATAGAATAAGGAAATAAAATAAATTAGGACTCTTATACTTTCCAAAATCAATTAATTTCTATGTCCATGAAAATTCCCATAAATAGGAATAATCAAATAGGAAATAAATCAATTTATTAATTAATTATTTTCCTATCCAATTCTATTAAATCTCTAGAATCCTATTCCAAGTAAAACTCGGAATATTCTAGAAGACTTCTATAATAGAATAAGGAAATAAATTAATTCTAATTAATTCTTTTCCTAATCCATGAGAGTTTCCAAAAGGAAGAACACTCAAATAGAAAAAATCCGAATTAATTAGGAAAGTAAATTTCCGGACCGGGGCAGAATGGGGTGGGAGGCCCCACGCCACCCTCGATCAAGCCTAGGAGGTGGCCGGCCACCATTGCCGGCGGCTCCTCCATGGCCGGATCAATCGATCCTCATGGATCGACCATGGGGTTGGTCGATCCGAGCCCTAGCTCATCTCCGTCACTTCGTCTTCTCCGGCGGTCTCGATTCGGCATCGATCCAACGTAAATAAATTACAAGAATTTAAATTACACTATCCGGTATCGATTCTATACATGAAATCGACCCTATACATTTTCCAGAAAAAAACATAGAACGTAATAATAAATCCTAAATTCGGTCAACCCCCGAATTTTTACTATTACAAACATTCATCCACATAAAACGAATCTCGACATGTCCGAGAGTTTAATAAACGAATAATCATGATAATTAATTAACACAATAATTAAATCCAACCATGATAGCCGGAAATTCCTGCAAGGTAGAACAATAATCGAACATATACATGAACACGAAACCAAACGCTCTGATACCAATTGCTGGGAATCGATGTCCCGGGCTATCATAAAATTATGCGGAACCGATAACCCGACCGAAACCCCGTCGCCGGAAACCACGAACGCGAACCACACGCGAAGCTGGGCTCGACAAGAGCATCACCGCGGGATGAACACGCGGCTAAACCCTAGCCGAACCCCATCGCGGTTGGGGTTCGCGATCGCCGTGCATGGCGATCGCATGGGGATGCTCCGGCAGCCCCGGATGGCGGTGAGTCCGGCGACTTCACCGCCGTCGCCACCAGGAGGGGCGGTCAGCCCAGCTGACCACCGCGGCAACAGCCGCGGTCTACCCCCGGCGATCGATCGCTCGATCGATCGCCCGCCTCGGCCCAGCCGAGGCGCCTTCTTGCGCACGCCGCCGTGGAGGCGGCGGGGATCCGCCACGGCACCAGCCCGTGGCATCCCCAGCGATCGACCCTAGGTCGATCGCATGCCCCGGCGTCCAGCCGGGGCTTCCTTGCGCGGCACACCGGCGGTCGAAACCCTAGGGTTCGACCGCCCCTCCTTCGATCCCCACGGGGATCCAACGATCCCCGTATCTAGGTCTCGATGTTTTCCCGGATCGTCTTGATCATGTATATATCACAATTAAACGAACATATAATCATGAAGGGGGTTTATGATTATGTACCTCGATTCGTTGTACAGAGAAATGAAATCAAACGTTGATGACCTTGCGATCTTCCTACGTATTCCTTGCACCTCGTCCGAACGTCGTGTGGGCGACGATCTATCGAACTCCTATGGATCTCCTTCACTCTTCAAGACTTTAGGATTGGCGTATTCTTGGTTATGAATTGTGAAGACCATGTAGTGCTTTTATAGGCTACGTAGGGGATCAAAAGGAGGTGGAATATTGGGCTTCCAATATTGAAGATTAAATTGAGCCCAGCCCAAATCTATTAATCCTTATCAATATTAATTAATTTATTTTCCATTATATAAATTAATTGCACTCCTAATATTAAACCATATTATATCAAATAATATTTCTTCGGTAGTATTATTTATTCCGTGTATTTAAGATTTAAATATCCATGAATAAATTTATTTATTGCTCAATAAATTATATTCATCTCTTATATCCGAGACTAGTACCGTTCAACCTTAATTATTGTGCGGAACGAATCCACTCATGAGGTTTACACAATAATTCCTTATGAACTCATCTCGGGGATATTACCAACGCTTCCGGGATACACTTTCCCGTCAAGTATTCACGGCATGTCATATATAAAATATAGCGACCCAATTTTACCGGTAATTAACCCAATAATTAAATCGGTTAATTTCTTTGGAAAATCAAAGTCTCTTATATTAAATATACACACCCGCAATAATATCGGGGATTAAGAATAAAATACTCTGAGATTTAAATTGATTATCCAAGGCAATCCTAATCAATAAATCTCAAGCGATCCGCCCAATACACCAAGTGTACAAGTGTGATAAAATAACTAAGATAAATTATTTTCTCTCTCACACAACGACTATACCGATGGATTGGTCCGGGTCCATCTAGGTCGTGAGCATCTGTTTGATTAAATACGAGTGACCGATAGTATGATCTTCTGTGTGGGCCCGACACACCATACTAACTACAACGTATAAAATCCAGGACTATATTTTGCATATTTAATTAATAATTAATTAAATGCAAATAATTGTTTATTATTTAAATAGGTTAAATACTGTGACCGGGAGTTTACCGATACTTAAATCTAGACATTAAGTACACAACTCCAACAAAGAGAGGAGCAAGCATTTTGGGTTTCAACCTTATAGATGAGAACTCCGTCAAATTTTTTATCGAAGCATCTTTATGAAACGGAGTTTGACGTCGAACTCTCTTGGAATATACGTTCCTTTGCTCAGTCAATATCCCTTGGTTCACATCATCTCTCAACTCGTAGCAATAAGGTTTGATGTGTCCGGGTTTGTTACAGTAGTGACAAACATACTTCTTCTTTGGCTTAGCTTCCTTTAGATTTGGCTTTTCAGTCTTAGTAGAAGAAGAAGTGGACCTTTCTTTCAGAGAAAAATTTGGAGCCAATTTCTTTAGTTTATTCATGAAGGCATCCTCATACAATAAAGTGTTTCTAAGTTTCTTGATGATAGTCTTTGGAGGCTGATATAGCTTGAAATTGAAACATTTTGAGGAACTAGCTTCAGGGACCTCAACATCAGACTCAGAAGTCATAATTTTCTTTCCCTCTGCAATCTCCTTTCGCTTAGACGTTTTATTTTCGTTTTTCACATCAGTCTCAACTTTAGGATTTTCATCAGAAGAAGCCTTGACAAACTTCATTTGCTTATTGTCAGAAGTTGAGTATATAGTGTTGAAAACTTTTTGAAATCCTAGTCCATAACGATTTGGATTCACCAAGGAGGTAGCATTATCAAAAACTGAAGAATTTGTGTTCATCTTCTTCAAAAGCTCATCTGTCATGTGCAATTTTGCTTTCAGATTGAAACAATCTTTGACACTCATAGCAAGATCCGTTTGAGTCTGTGTCAAGGTCGATTTTAATTCATCATTCTCAGCGTCGGAGTGTTTGAACAAATTACGAAGCATTTTGACTTCGGCAATCTCCTTTTTCAAGGATGTTTTCAACTTAGAATTTTCATCATTAGACTTTTCGAATGAGGATCTCAACTCAACTGCTTCCTTGAAGAATTTGTGCTTCTCTTCAAAGAGATCATCAAACTTTTGTTCCAGATTTTTACGAGAAGCTTTCAACTTTAAATTTTCAGAGTTAGACTTTTCAACCAAGTTTCTCAACTCAACAGCTTTTTCAGAGAGTTTTCGTTTTCCTTTAGAGAAGTCATCAACGCACTCTTTCAAACATTTTAGAGACACTTCGAGTGTTCCTTTCTCAGTGATTGCTGCTTCATAAAGTTTTTGCAGTTCTAAGAGATTCACCTTCAGTGAAAGCAATTCATCAGACACAACTTCATTCTAAGACACAAGTGATGTTGCTTTTTCCATTTCAGATTCATACTCGGATTCACAAACTGAGAAAGTTCCTTCATCACAACATTCTCCGTTTTTGGAGGCCATGTAGAAACTATTGTTGACAGACAGCGTGTCCTTCAGAAGTTCATCAATTTTGTGATCATCAACTGATGATCCTTTCACTATGTTATGATACACATCAATTGCTCCTTCTTCAGTAATAGCTGTTTCAAAACCCCTTTGGAGTGTTGTGATGCTATCTTTCAAGTCCAACGTTTTTGTAGACTCAACTTCAGCTTGGGGTGTTTTAGGAGCATTCTATGTTAATTCTGATTCACACTCAGAGTCGGTGTTTGAAGTAGTTCCATCATTGTAAAGATGTTGAAGCTTTGAAAAATCTTCCTTTAGATTCTCAATTTCTTTTGAGTCGAATTTAGCATGAGACGTTATAGGAGTAGACTCTGTCGATTCCGATTCATACTCAGATTCACGATCTGAAGAAATTCCATCAGAATATGTTTCACTCTTTTTGTCAACTTCATGCTCTTCCATCTGAAGCTTATGAACTAGAGTAGTGAGAGAGCAACTCTTAGATTGGTTGACTTGTTTGTGTCCTCAACAAGTTCTCTGGAGAGTTTCCCAAACTTCTTTGGCTGAGGTACAATCTTTAACAAGTCGATACATGTTGAGCTCCAGCCATTCGCAGATGAAACGTAAGGCTTTGTTGTTGGTAGTAGAAGCTTCAAGCTCTTCATTATACCAATGTCGTTCAAGTTTGAGAATTTTGTTGCCTTTAGCATCAATAGTAAATGGGCGTTCTCAGCCTTCTAACACTCACTACAAAAAATTCGCAGATTCCCTACGGCAATTCCCGTAGGGAAATCCACAAAAATCCGTAGGGAACAGGGTTCCCTACGGCATCCCCTACGGGAGTCACGCCGTAGGGGTTTGCCTAGTAGGGAACAAATCCCCTACGGGATTTTTGGAGCCGTAGGGGAAATCCCTACGGGCTGGCCGTAGGGGACTGCTTTCCGCGCCCGTTCTTTCCCGTAGGGGATCCCTACGGCTTATTGCCCGTAGGGATCCCTACGGGATTTTTGGAGCCGTAGGGGAAATCCCTGCGGGCTGGCCGTAGGGGAGCCGTAGGGGACTGCTTTCCGCGCCCGTTCTTCCCCTACGGCTTATCCCCGTAGGGAATAAGTTTTAATTAAAAACGGGAGCTCCAAGCGGCTCGGGCCACAAGCCCGACCCACGATCCGAGGCCAGACAACATCTCACCATTACAAGGCCCGAGACAAGCCCAGCCCTCAATTGAGGGCTTTGTAATAATTATTCATGTATATTGCATAGTCCAGGGTTTGAACCCTTGACCTTATGAATGAAGAAGAGGATGATAACCGCTAGGCTATCTGAGTTATATGTCCAATTCTTAAAAGATAATATATATGTACCATTAACTTATATATATATATATATATATATATATATATATATTGGTTTAAAAAAAAGGTAATTTTAAATAAAAGGGAATTTAAATATATTAAATTAAATAGAACTTTCAATATTTTTTTATTAATATTTAAGGTCTTTTATTTTTTAACTTTTTTGCGTTTAAAAGTTTTACGTAGATTTAAATATTATTTAGTAGTAGTTTTTGAAATTTGTTTAGACTATAATACCTTTTTATTATTTTTCCGTAATTTTTGCGTAATTGCGATATTTTTTATAATTAACTATTTTTATAAAATTGTGTAATTGCGTAGTTGCATAATTGTAATTGCGTAGTGCGTAAATAGTTAAAAAAACTTTAATTGTAATTTTATTATCTAGTAAAATATTGATTTAAAAAAAACATTTAAAACAATTTAACGTAATTTTATAATAACATTTAATGAATTTATTATTATATAAATTAATTGTATTATTAAAAAAAAAACTCCCTACGGCAAATGCCGTAGGGGACCCCTACGGCATTATGAGTGAGTGTCCTAACAGACGACTCATGATCTTGAGAGACGACGGAGAGGTCGTGACTGATGGTGAAGGCGAGGAACCGACACCCAAAGCTACAATGGATTCTGAGGATGAGGAGGAGATCCTACCGACCGAAGGCCAACTGTTTGTAGCTCGGAGAGTATTGAGTGCCCAGACACAGCCCGTTGAGAGGGAGCAGCGAGAGAACCTTTTCCACACTACGGCTGGAGCCGTAGGGAATGCCGTAGGGGATCTCAAAATATGCTCCCGTAGGGGATGCCGTAGGGAAATCCCTACGGGAAAAAGGCCGTAGGGAATCCCCGTAGGGGATCCGCGGTTTTTTTGTAGTGACTGATCTCCATGCACGAGAGTCATGTCCTTTAATTCTAGCTGATACTTTGTGATGCAGCCCAAGAGTCGTCATTGATACAAGACCCGGTGAGAGTTCCAGCTGGACCAGTGACGCTCTCGAGAGCCAAGAAGTTCAAGGCGAGCTTGATGGTGATGATTCAAGAAGTCTGGGAGCAAGAGCTAATGAAGAAACCCATTGGTGAAGTGGAGAAGTCAAGCCTCATCAATCTGATTGCGTACGAGGAGGCCGAACCAACAGAAGACGGAGCTGGAACCATGAAGACGAAGCCAGAACAGCTTTTGTCGGACGACATGGAAAGCTGTCGGACGACAAGTATGTCGGACGACACCTCTTGGGTGTCGTACGACATGTAGTGTAAAACGGAAGGAAGAGACAGACGGGATTCGCAGGATGAGCCTGCGAACGACGAAGATTTGTCGGACGACAGGTTTTCCTGTCGGACGACAAGAGGATGTCGGACGACACCCATTCCTGTCGTCCGACAAGTGTCCAGATTTTATGCCAAATCGCGATTTCGCGATTTTGAAGACATATTACGTATTTTCCTTTTATTTTGTGGTCTTTTTAGGTCAGCCTATATAAGGCCTTGAACCTTTTTGTTTTAGAACACAACTTTGAAGATTAATAAAATTTTTCGTGAGTTTATTCTCCCTTCTTTTCGTTCTCTTTCGATTGTGCCAAAAGAGTTCAACCCGACGAATCAACGAAGCCCACATACTTCGTTCGTGTGTCTTCATCATCGCCAAGTAGCTGCGTCAATTCCGTTTTGGGGGTTAGGTTTTTCAATCTAATCAATTCAACGAATTAGGTTCAGAAGTTTGGGGATTTTCCATCTATCCAGGTATCCGTTTTTCGTTTTCTTCTTCTTCCGCTCAACCCATCAACGAGGTACGTATCATCTGGTATCCGAGCCCATGTTAGGGTTCTAATTTCTGATTACGTGACCTCGATTCTTCTTTCGTTCCATATTTCTTTTCTTCTTGCTGAATCGGATCTCTTTCATCCGTAAGCACAAAAAACAAAAAAAAAAAAAAAAAAAAAAAAAAAACAAAAAAAAAAACAACAAAAAAATTCTATAAAAATTATTTCTAGTCCGATTTTCGCGAAATTTTTTTTTAGAGTCTCGTTCCTGGTAGTGAGTCGAATACTCAGCAATTAAAAAAAAAAAAAAAAAAAAAAAAAAAAAGAGTATTTTGGCGGAAAAAATTTTCTTCGACCATATTTTTGTGAGTGATTCCTGAATTTTCCGGCGTCGTTTGGAGCCAATTTGGTGCTATCGTATTTTTTCGTTCCGAAATTTACCGATTTCTTTGTTCCTTTCTAAGTCGTATTGTGTGTTTTTGTGGATTTTTTCGGTTCTGATCTCGTCTGGTAGATCGCGGAGTTCGATACATTGAGGGAGAACTTGAGTGGTAAAAGGCAGAGTGAGTGAGATCATTAGAGTGAAAAAAGCCATACCTGAGTGAAACACGAGTGCTGAGTGAATCCCATCTTGAGTGTGATACACGAGCGTTTGTGAGGTGGTGAGGTTCTTTTCCTTTATTGCTTTTATTACTAACGTTTTCTGTGCAGGTATGTCTGAAGACACGAAAAATAAGGGAATAGCAGAGGGATCTATTAACAACGTCCAATTCCAGGCCATGATGGATGAGAATTATAGGCGGATGGAAAGGCTCTTACACACTGAGATGACTGTGGTACATGACCGACTACTTGCACTGGAGGACAAGTCTCGTAGAGAGAACCCAGAGAATCGGAGAATAGCAAGGCGCAACGTCGGTCGAGATAACCAGCATCGTCGTAATGAGCGACACAGGGACGCCAACCCCGAAGACGATGAGGATGAAGAGATGGACAACAACTTGAGCACCATCAAGATGACTGTTCCTACATTCATGGGGAAGAACGATCCAGAGTTGTACATCGAATGGGAGAGAAAGGTGGAGATGATGTTTGACTGCCACAACTATTCCGAGCTCAAGAAGGTGAAATTGGCGGCGATCGAATTTTCTGACTATGCCTTGGTTTGGTGGGATCAGCTGGTTGCCAGTAGGAGGAGAAACTATGAGCAACCTATTGAAACATGGGCCGAGATGAAGTCTGTGATGCGAAAGAGGTTTGTTCCGTCTCACTATTACCGAGAGTTATACAACAAGCTGCAGAATCTACGACAGGGGACGAAGAGCGTAGATGAATATTTTAAGGAGATGGAGGTGGCAATGATTCGGGCCAACATTGAAGAGGATCGGGAAGCTACCATGGCTCGGTTCTTGGCTGGACTGAATTGGGAGATTCGGAATGCCGTGGAGTTGCAACCGTACGTCGAAGTAGAAGACATGGTTCACATGGCGATCAAAATTGAGAATCAGCATCAGAGGAGGGGCAGTTTTAGCAGTGCAAAGCCGACTCAGTCTTCTTGGAGATCACCCCAAGGTCCGAGTGGCTCTACACCTAAAGGGAACCACTGGAAGAGAGAGGTTCCACCTCGAGATGAGAAGAAGACCTACTCTAAAGGTCGTTCGGAGGGTACAAGTTCAGCGACTCAGGTCAGCCCGTCCAATCCTGATAGTCGCAATCGAGATAAGAAGTGCTTCAAGTGTCAGGGATTTGGGCACATTATGAGTGAGTGTCCTAACAGACGACTCATGATCTTGAGAGACGACGGAGAGGTCGTGACTGATGGTGAAGGCGAGGAACCGACACCCAAAGCTACAATGGATTCCGAGGATGAGGAGGAGATCCTACCGACCGAAGGCCAACTGTTTGTAGCTCGGAGAGTATTGAGTGCCCAGACACAGCCCGTTAAGAGGGAGCAGCGAGAGAACCTTTTCCACACTACGGCTGGAGCCGTAGGGAATGCCGTAGGGGATCTCAAAATATGCTCCCGTAGGGAATGCCGTAGGGAAATCCCTACGGGAAAAAGGCCGTAGGGAATCCCCGTAGGGGATCCGCGTTTTTTTGTAGTGACAGATCTCCATGCACGAGAGTCATGTCCTTTAATTCTAGCTGATACTTTGTGATGCAGCCCAAGAGTCGTCGTTGATACAAGACCCGGTGAGAGTTCCAGCTGGACCAGTGACGCGCTCGAGAGCCAAGAAGTTCAAGGCGAGCTTGATGGTGATGATTCAAGAAGTCTGGGAGCAAGAGCTAATGAAGAAACCCATTGGTGAAGTGGAGAAGTCAAGCCTCATCAATCTGATTGCGTACGAGGAGGCCGAACCAACAGAAGACGGAGCTGGAACCATGAAGACGAAGCCAGAACAGCTTTTGTCGGACGACATGGAAAGCTGTCGGCCGACAAGTATGTCGGACGACACCTCTTGGGTGTCGTACGACATGTAGTGTAAAACGGGAGGAAGAGACAGACGGGATTCGCAGGATGAGCCTGCGAACGACGAAGATTTGTCGGACGACATGTTTTCCTGTCGGACGACAAGAGGATGTCGGACGACACCCAATCCTGTCGTCCGACAAGTGTCCAGATTTTATGCCAAATCGCGATTTCGCGATTTTGAAGACATATTACGTATTTTCCTTTTATTTTGTGGTCTTTTTAGGTCAGCCTATATAAGGCCTTGAACCCTTTTGTTTTAGAACACAACTTTGAAGATTAATAAAAATTTTCGTGAGTTTATTCTCCCTTCTTTTCGTTCTCTTTCGATTGTGCCAAAAGAGTTCAACCCGACGAATCAACGAAGCCCACATACTTCGTTCGTGTGTCTTCATCATTGATGAGCCATATTTTTTGGCTCATTTTTTAGTTCTTTTGAGTCAAGTTGATAGAGTCTTTTAGTTGTTTTTACTTTGTTTGTGTCTGGGAGGACACGTTTTGGGTACTTGGTCAAGTTATGCAGGTGGGAGAAGAAGAGGCGCAAATGGTGTGAAAGAGGCAAGGAAAATAGCTTCTTGGTCAAGTATGCTAGTTGAGCAAGCTGACCTGACTGAAACACCCTGATCCAGTTGGGCAACGATCCATGTTGGGCAAGGTCAGTGAAGTGATCAAGATAGAAGGATGACCAAGCACCACACGAAGCAGTTGACTGGATACATTAACTGACCAGATACGGAACATTGACCAAAGACGCGTCAGGATCTTATATTTTGGGAAAGAATATTTTCTTTCCTTATCTCAAGAGTCCAATCAAGGCAGCGATTTTCCTTGGTCAGCAAGACATCCAGCGCCTATAAAAGAGGAGTATCAAACCCTAAAAAACGCAGCCATTAGAAGCCATTCACAGCCTTGAAGAGCAAAACATAGCCACGAAAATACCATCCACACAAAGAATTCACGAAGTAGATGAACCCTAGTTGATCAGCGAAGAACACGGAGGAAGAAGACGATGTGGAGTGAGCCAAAACTCCTCCTCGTCGAGTTGTGATCATTGCCTACGGGCTAAAAACAATTTCCTTTATGTTTTATGGTTTTGAATTCTGTTTTTAAGTTTTTATTTCGTTCAAACAATTTTCCTTTTAATATGAAGTTCATAGTTCGTCCGATTTCTTTTGTTTATTTATTTTCCATGAGTAGCTAATCTGTTTGTATCTGGGCAAAGACAGAACCTGACCAACCCTGAGATGTGATCTGCCGGAAGGCTTAGTGATGACAGCAACTAGCTGAGTTTCGTTCCCGATTCAACAGGGTAGTATAATTGAGCATGTTAGGGACTTGGGCAATCCTACAGTGACCAGTGGGAACCCCGACTTGCCTAACACAAAAGTACGTGGATCAACGCGACCGGGAGACTGGGCGTCCGCGAAGTACAACATGTTGCTGGAGATGTGGTCGTATGACTTGGGTCTGTCCAGGCATGCTATTGGCCATTCTGGGTTTGCTTGGAGGATGAAAGCGGCTTGATCAACTTAGACTCATGCGGTCACATAGTGTCGAATTGGTCAATGTCAGGAGACCTATTGAGAGAGATCTAATAGGACTTAAACATAAGAGCGAATGAGGGTTCGGGGTATTAATATGCGTGACATTATAGGGATGTTAATACTTAGGGCCTATAACCGGAAGATGAAACTGTTAGCAAAATGATATACGTACCAATGATCGGCAGCACTAGGTCAAGGGGGAAGTCAGGGGAGTCAATGCCTGGATACTTTATTTTTTTATTTGATTTCTTATCTGTTTAGTCAATTCTGTTAATTGCTCAGTCTGTTAGCTTTTACATTCAGTAGTCAAGTTGCATGCTAGTTTATTTTCTGTTATTTAATTTGTTTATTTCCAGTCAAGTTGTTAAGGTGACCACGGTTCGGCAGTGCCCAACTGCTTCCCAAAACAAAATCTTTTTAAACGTGACAACCCAATTGAGCAAAACGCCGGGAAAACTAAAAGCTAAATCGCCTCCTCGTGGGATCGACCCTATACTTGCTACTAGTACTTGTATTAGTAAAGAGTTTAGGACTTATAAATATTATTTTGCGCTACTCCACGACGGTAGCGTCAATCATCGCCAAGTAGCTGCGTCAATTCCGTTTTGGGGGTTAGGTTTTTCAATCTAATCAATTCAACGAATTAGGTTCAGAAGTTTGGGGATTTTCCATCTATCCAGGTATCCGTTTTTCGTTTTCTTCTTCTTCCGCTCAACCCATCAACGAGGTACGTATCATCTGGTATCAGAGCCCAGGTTAGGGTTCTAATTTCTGATTACGTGACCTCGATTCTTCTTTCGTTCCGTATTTCTTTTCTTCTTGCTGAATCGGATCTCTTTCATCCGTAAGCACAAAAAACAAAAAACAAAAAAAAAAAAAAAAAAAAAAAAAAAAAAAAATTCTATAAAAATTATTTCTAGTCCGATTTTCGCGAAATTTTTTTTGAGAGTCTCGTTCCTGGTAGTGAGTCGAATACTCAGCAATTAAAAAAAAAAAAAAAAAAGAGTATTTTGGCGGAAAAAATTTTCTTCGACCATATTTTTGTGAGTGATTCCTGAATTTTCCGGCGTCGTTTGGAGCCAATTTGGTGCTATCGTATTTTTTCGTTCCGAAATTTACCGATTTCTTTGTTCCTTTCTACGTCGTATTGTGTGTTTTTGTGGATTTTGTCGGTTCTGATCTCGTCTGGTAGATCGCGGAGTTCGATACATTGAGGGAGAACTTGAGTGGTAAAAGGCAGAGTGAGTGAGATCATTAGAGTGAAAAAAGCCATACCTGAGTGAAACACGAGTGCTGAGTGAATCCCATCTTGAGTGTGATACACGAGCGTTTGTGAGGTGGTGAGGTTCTTTTCCTTTATTGCTTTTATTACTAACGTTTTCTGTGCAGGTATGTCTGAAGACACGAAAAATAAGGGAATAGCAGAGGGATCTATTAACAACGTCCAATTCCAGGCCATGATGGATGAGAATTATAGGCGGATGGAAAGGCTCTTACACACTGAGATGACTGTGGTACATGACCGACTACTTGCACTGGAGGACAAGTCTCGTAGAGAGAACCCAGAGAATCGGAGAATAGCAAGGCGCAACGTCGGTCGAGATAACCAGCATCGTCGTAATGAGCGACACAGGGACGCCAACCCCGAAGACGATGAGGATGAAGAGATGGACAACAACTTGAGCACCATCAAGATGACTGTTCCTACATTCATGGGGAAGAACGATCCAGAGTTGTACATCGAATGGGAGAGAAAGGTGGAGATGATGTTTGACTGCCACAACTATTCCGAGCTCAAGAAGGTGAAATTGGCGGCGATCGAATTTTCTGACTATGCCTTGGTTTGGTGGGATCAGCTGGTTGCCAGTAGGAGGAGAAACTATGAGCAACCTATTGAAACATGGGCCGAGATGAAGTCTGTGATGTGAAAGAGGTTTGTTCCGTCTCACTATTACCGAGAGTTATACAACAAGCTGCAGAATCTACGACAGGGGACGAAGAGCGTAGATGAATATTTTAAGGAGATGGAGGTGGCAATGATTCGGGCCAACATTGAAGAGGATCGGGAAGCTACCATGGCTCGGTTCTTGGCTGGACTGAATTGGGAGATTCGGAATGCCGTGGAGTTGCAACCGTACGTCGAAGTAGAAGACATGGTTCACATGGCGATCAAAATTGAGAATCAGCATCAGAGGAGGGGCAGTTTTAGCAGTGCAAAGCCGACTCAGTCTTCTTGGAGATCACCCCAAGGTCCGAGTGGCTCTACACCTAAAGGGAACCACTGGAAGAGAGAGGTTCCACCTCGAGATGAGAAGAAGACCTACTCTAAAGGTCGTTCGGAGGGTACAAGTTCAGCGACTCAGGTCAGCCCGTCCAATCCTGATAGTCGCAATCGAGATAAGAAGTGCTTCAAGTGTCAGGGATTTGGGCACATTATGAGTGAGTGTCCTAACAGACGACTCATGATCTTGAGAGACGACGGAGAGGTCGTGACTGATGGTGAAGGCGAGGAACCGACACCCAAAGCTACAATGGATTCCGAGGATGAGGAGGAGATCCTACCGACCGAAGGCCAACTGTTTGTAGCTCGGAGAGTATTGAGTGCCCAGACACAGCCCGTTGAGAGGGAGCAGCGAGAGAACCTTTTCCACACTACGGCTGGAGCCGTAGGGAATGCCGTAGGGGATCTCAAAATATGCTCCCGTAGGGGATGCCGTAGGGAAATCCCTACGGGAAAAAGGCCGTAGGGAATCCCCGTAGGGGATCCGCGGTTTTTTTGTAGTGACTGATCTCCATGCACGAGAGTCATGTCCTTTAATTCTAGCTGATACTTTGTGATGCAGCCCAAGAGTCGTCGTTGATACAAGACCCGGTGAGAGTTCCAGCTGGACCAGTGACGCGCTCGAGAGCCAAGAAGTTCAAGGCGAGCTTGATGGTGATGATTCAAGAAGTCTGGGAGCAAGAGCTAATGAAGAAACCCATTGGTGAAGTGGAGAAGTCAAGCCTCATCAATCTGATTGCGTACGAGGAGGCCGAACCAACAGAAGACGGAGCTGGAACCATGAAGACGAAGCCAGAACAGCTTTTGTCGGACGACATGGAAAGCTGTCGGCCGACAAGTATGTCGGACAACACCTCTTGGGTGTCGTACGACATGTAGTGTAAAACGGGAGGAAGAGACAGACGGGATTCGCAGGATGAGCCTGCGAACGACGAAGATTTGTCGGACGACAGGTTTTCCTGTCGGACGACAAGAGGATGTCGGACGACACCCATTCCTGTCGTCCGACAAGTGTCCAGATTTTATGCCAAATCGCGATTTCGCGATTTTGAAGACATATTACGTATTTTCCTTTTATTTTGTGGTCTTTTTAGGTCAGCCTATATAAGGCCTTGAACCCTTTTGTTTTAGAACACAACTTTGAAGATTAATAAAATTTTTCGTGAGTTTATTCTCCCTTCTTTTCGTTCTCTTTCGATTGAGCCAAAAGAGTTCAACCCGATGAATCAACGAAGCCCACATACTTCGTTCGTGTGTCTTCATCATCGCCAAGTAGCTGCGTCAATTCCGTTTTGGGGGTTAGGTTTTTCAATCTAATCAATTCAACGAATTAGGTTCAGAAGTTTGGGGATTTTCCATCTATCCAGGTATCCGTTTTTCGTTTTCTTCTTCTTCCGCTCAACCCATCAACGAGGTACGTATCATCTGGTATCAGAGCCCAGGTTAGGGTTCTAATTTCTGATTACGTGACCTCGATTCTTCTTTCGTTCCGTATTTCTTTTCTTCTTGCTGAATCGGATCTCTTTCATCCGTAAGCACAAAAAACAAAAAAAAAAAAAAAATTCTATAAAAATTATTTCTAGTCCGATTTTCGCGAAATTTTTTTTGAGAGTCTCGTTCCTGGTAGTGAGTCGAATACTCAGCAATTAAAAAAAAAAAAAAAAAGAGTATTTTGGCGGAAAAAAATTTCTTCGACCATATTTTTGTGAGTGATTCCTGAATTTTCCGGCGTCGTTTGGAGCCAATTTGGTGCTATCGTATTTTTTCGTTCCGAAATTTACCGATTTCTTTGTTCCTTTCTACGTCGTATTGTGTGTTTTTGTGGATTTTGTCGGTTCTGATCTCGTCTGGTAGATCGCGGAGTTCGATACATTGAGGGAGAACTTGAGTGGTAAAAGGCAGAGTGAGTGAGATCATTAGAGTGAAAAAAGCCATACCTGAGTGAAACACGAGTGCTGAGTGAATCCCATCTTGAGTGTGATACACGAGCGTTTGTGAGGTGGTGAGGTTCTTTTCCTTTATTGCTTTTATTACTAACGTTTTCTGTGCAGGTATGTCTGAAGACACGAAAAATAAGGGAATAGCAGAGGGATCTATTAACAACGTCCAATTCCAGGCCATGATGGATGAGAATTATAGGCGGATGGAAAGGCTCTTACACACTGAGATGACTGTGGTACATGACCGACTACTTGCACTGGAGGACAAGTCTCGTAGAGAGAACCCAGAGAATCGGAGAATAGCAAGGCGCAACGTCGGTCGAGATAACCAGCATCGTCGTAATGAGCGACACAGGGACGCCAACCCCGAAGACGATGAGGATGAAGAGATGGACAACAACTTGAGCACCATCAAGATGACTGTTCCTACATTCATGGGGAAGAACGATCCAGAGTTGTACATCGAATGGGAGAGAAAGGTGGAGATGATGTTTGACTGCCACAACTATTCCGAGCTCAAGAAGGTGAAATTGGCGGCGATCGAATTTTCTGACTATGCCTTGGTTTGGTGGGATCAGCTGGTTGCCAGTAGGAGGAGAAACTATGAGCAACCTATTGAAACATGGGCCGAGATGAAGTCTGTGATGCGAAAGAGGTTTGTTCCGTCTCACTATTACCGAGAGTTATACAACAAGCTGCAGAATCTACGACAGGGGACGAAGAGCGTAGATGAATATTTTAAGGAGATGGAGGTGGCAATGATTCGGGCCAACATTGAAGAGGATCGGGAAGCTACCATGGCTCGGTTATTGGCTGGACTGAATTGGGAGATTCGGAATGCCGTGGAGTTGCAACCGTACGTCGAAGTAGAAGACATGGTTCACATGGCGATCAAAATTGAGAATCAGCATCAGAGGAGGGGCAGTTTTAGCAGTGCAAAGCCGACTCAGTCTTCTTGGAGATCACCCCAAGGTCCGAGTGGCTCTACACCTAAAGGGAACCACTGGAAGAGAGAGGTTCCACCTCGAGATGAGAAGAAGACCTACTCTAAAGGTCGTTCGGAGGGTACAAGTTCAGCGACTCAGGTCAGCCCGTCCAATCCTGATAGTCGCAATTGAGATAAGAAGTGCTTCAAGTGTCCGGGATTTGGGCACATTATGAGTGAGTGTCCTAACAGACGACTCATGATCTTGAGAGACGACGGAGAGGTCGTGACTGATGGTGAAGGCGAGGAACCGACACCCAAAGCTACAATGGATTCCGAGGATGAGGAGGAGATCCTACCGACCGAAGGCCAACTGTTTGTAGCTCGGAGAGTATTGAGTGCCCAGACACAGCCCGTTGAGAGGGAGCAGCGAGAGAACCTTTTCCACACTACGGCTGGAGCCGTAGGGAATGCCGTAGGGGATCTCAAAATATGCTCCCGTAGGGGATGCCGTAGGGAAATCCCTACGGGAAAAAGGCCGTAGGGAATCCCCGTAGGGGATCCGCGGTTTTTTTGTAGTGACTGATCTCCATGCACGAGAGTCATGTCCTTTAATTCTAGCTGATACTTTGTGATGCAGCCCAAGAGTCGTCGTTGATACAAGACCCGGTGAGAGTTCCAGTTGGACCAGTGACGCGCTCGAGAGCCAAGAAGTTCAAGGCGAGCTTGATGGTGATGATTCAAGAAGTCTGGGAGCAAGAGCTAATGAAGAAACCCATTGGTGAAGTGGAGAAGTCAAGCCTCATCAATCTGATTGCGTACGAGGAGGCCGAACCAACAGAAGACGGAGCTGGAACCATGAAGACGAAGCCAGAACAGCTTTTGTCGGACGACATGGAAAGCTGTCGGCCGACAAGTATGTCGGACGACACCTCTTAGGTGTCGTACGACATGTAGTGTAAAACGGGAGGAAGAGACAGACGGGATTCGCAGGAAGAGCCTGCGAACGACGAAGATTTGTCGGACGACAGGTTTTCCTGTCGGACGACAAGAGGATGTCGGACGACACCCATTCCTGTCGTCCGACAAGTGTCCAGATTTTATGCCAAATCGCGATTTCGCGATTTTGAAGACATATTACGTATTTTCCTTTTATTAAGATATCTTAAGAGAAGTACAAATGTTCTTATCCAGAGATCGAAAGATTTCTAAGAACATGATCCAACTTCATCTTAATCTTATATCTCGATTTATTTAGACAACCTCTATTTTATGTCTGACAACACTTTTACATTGTTGCCAATGATGAAGTGTTATCTACACAAAATTCCGAGAAACACCACCTTTGTTTCCATTACGTCTCTAACACACCTTTCTCGCAAATCTATGCAGACCTAGGGATCGATTTCATGTATACTGGATCCAGAGTTCAAAACTCCTCCAGCCTTATGAACATCTCTGGTTGCTTAACAACCTCCCACTGCAATGGCGTTCCGGTGTATAACAGTAATAACATTAGGTGCAGTTAGTGGTGTACTACTACTCGGTTAGGCTGGTTCTCAGTCTTCCCTTTCCTCATTTTAAAGTACTATGTCAGTTAGGGCATTGTAGTTCATCTAATAGTCTTCCTCTAAGAACCGGGTGAGGATACCCATCTGGTTCGTAGTACTATTGAACATACAATTACTTGTTCTTCTAGGATTATTCTACAACCACATAGAATGTGCCGTTGTATCCAGAAATATCCATAGAACATAGGTAGTTCCGAACAAACATGTCCTTTTACTATTAGAATCCCATTTCTTATTCCTGACACACCATGTCTACACTTCAGTGTATGGTGTAGTCGTTTGAGATTTAATCTCAATCTCTGATTTATGCTATGTGTTATTTAGATAGGTGATAGCCTCCGCGAACAAGTCGCAGGCTTTCAATGGATATACTTTGAGGGTTCCCCATAATGGCTTTGTGTTAAAAACACTCCGCTTTTATGGCACAACAAGTAATCTAATCCATCTTCGAGTATTCTTGAAGGAATAACTCGTATCTTCTCTAATTACACATACCGCATTAATCATCAATCATTATCTATACTTGTCCGAATTCCATCCTTTATCCAGAAAGGTTAACTTAGTCGTATCATCTTTCAAGATCGATTCTTAGGTCGGGAGGTCCATTCCTCCAACTATAATTGATCAAATCAATTTCGACTTTTTGAATCCCTTTTGAATAGATACTACCAAGTTCAAGAATTCACAAATATAATGATTGATAAGAGAAATACATCTAATAAGTAAAACAAGTTATACATAACGGTTTGTTGCATCGTGGTAGACTAAGGATTCATCATTCACATATTGCTATCTAATGTACCATAATAGATATCACCATTATTTCTTATCCAAACCATCAAATGATTAAAGAAATAAAATATCCATAAAGAAAACCAGAACGAAGTTCTTTTTCAAAATAAAGGGGTACATAAGCAATAACTGAAATGAAAACTTAAAACAGATAAACGTCTTCCACTGCAACCGCTGCTACCCCAACAGCTTCGCCCATGTAGACTCGAACTCTTCTTCTCTAAGTCGCCGGGTTTTCTGGAACCCCTGCATTTAAAGAAATGCACATACCGTCAGTGGTTCCATATCTACACACCAGAATTCTGGTAGATAATACCGCTGACTATGTTTTTACGACTAAAGAAAAATTCGTACCTCTGAGAGGACATTCAGACTTCCAGTGTCCAGACTTCTTGCATCGGAAGCACAAGCCCTTTGGCTTACTAGCCCCCACTCGTGGTCCATTCCTCTTGGCACCACTGGGTTTCATGGCTTGCTTCCTTTTCTTGCCCCTACCTCCAATAGCTTTCAAGCTTTTGGACTTGGTAGCCACAAGCGCTTGAGACTTGCCCTTCTTGTAGATCCCCTCTGCCGCCTTCAGTTCAGTCAGGAGTTGCGCAAGA
Source organism: Euphrasia confusa (assembly GCA_954870475.1). Taxonomy (NCBI): domain Eukaryota; kingdom Viridiplantae; phylum Streptophyta; class Magnoliopsida; order Lamiales; family Orobanchaceae; genus Euphrasia; species Euphrasia confusa. The sequence goes on from OX940956.1 coordinate 23,150,012, forward strand.
GTATAAGATAGTTTACCCATATTATAGCTCATACGAAACTGCTCAAACTTAGGGGTCAGAGACTGGAGTATGATGTCGACTTGCGTCTCATCATCAATGGATGCTCCTAGGACCTCAAGTTCATTCAACAAACTCATCATCTTAAGAACGTGCTCCCCAACGGGCGTTCCTTCAGACTGAGTAGTCGACATAAGGACTCTCATGGCTTCTTGCCTCGCCGCACGATCCTGCTCCCCAAACATCTCCTTGAGGTTAGTCATCATATCCCGGGCAGTGTCCATCGGCTCATGTTGGGTTTGGAGTACATTTGACATGGAAGCCAAAATATAGCACCTAGCCATTTCATCAGCCTTTTTCCACTTCCGATATGTTGCCTTTTCCTCATCAGTTGAGGCAGCCGTGGGCTCAGCAGGGCATTTATCAGAGAGTACAAACTTGTACTCTTCAGCAGTCAGGACAATGTCCAAATTTCTCTTCCAATCAATATAATTGGGACCAGTGAGTTTATGTTCCTTGAGTATCACAGAAAGTGGATTCATAGCTATTCTCTAAACCTATAAGCACATGTAAACAAACAATCAATTTAATGTCCGATATTATCTCCCTCAAATAATATCATTAAATTACTAATTGCGTCTAAAATCCCATCAGGTAAGGCAAGCCACGTGGTGTGGACGTTTACCCACCCAAATGATTTAGCAATTAGTTTTTCTTTGGTCATACATCAATCATAGCGTAACTTCGTGGGGAAGAATACTATAACGCGTATCTAAGTGTAAACCATCACTCAGCACTAAAGTACATCGCTTGGAATTGCTACGTCACCGCAAGCCACGTGGTGTGGACGTTTACGACAATTTCACAACTCTTCACAATTACTTATAACTGTCTACATCAATTAATCCAAAATCCGTCAGTATAGCAAGCCACGTGGTGTGGACGTTTACTACACCAAGAGATTTTTATAATTGACTCCCAATTACAAGATCCATTCGATTTCGTAAATCAAGACTCGGAGAATCATAAGTGAAACTCGAAGTTTCTAACCAGTGATTCACCATGCGAGCGACCCTATCTCTCATAAATGAGGGAGCCGAGCAGACAATCGACCCACCTATAAAAGAATGGCACGAAGGTCTCTAATTTGTGTCATCCACATGACCAAGTGGCTCTGGCTCCATTCCACTCCCCGGGGTGAGAATGAGTCGACTTGAAGTCAGTTTCAGAAAGACAAATTAGGCATTGTTTGATAAACTCGATCAATGTTTCTTGTAAGAGGAATTACAAGAATTCTCCTCCAATGACTTGTCTATATGAACTTCGAAAGTCCATAAAAGTCACCAAGAGAACAGTGATGGAGACCATGGGAATGTTTCCATCCCCTCTCCCACTTAGCTTTTTACGATAAAGGGATACGCTATCTAGTGCATAAAATAAACACATATAGCATGCATGAAAGCAATAAAGCACATAGATCACATAGTCAAAATAATGCTAGAGAATTATTTTTTTCCCGACTATCATGGCTTTATCTTCATATGCATCCTCTAGTCTTCAGTCTTCGTTTCTTGAATGCTCCATGTGACGAGAATATTAATTTCTAATATTTAAATCTATTTATTTTCAATTAATCCAAAAGTTACTTAATTCGAAAATTAAGTCAATTGAATATATCAAAAATAAAATTAAATATTATTAATATTTTTATTTATTTATTTTCCTATCTAGTTCTTATTAAATCTTTAGAATAATCTATCCAAGTTGTTAGCTCAGTTGGTTGAGCACTTGAATTGGGGACTTGAGGTTCTTGGTTCGAATCCCAAGACACTGCAATTGACATAGACCAAAAAAAGAAGATATCTATAATAGAACAAGGAAATAAAATAAATTAGGACTTACTACTTTCCAAATTTATTTTTATTCCTAATCCATGAATACTCCTATGAGTAGGAATAATCAAATAGGAAAAATAAATTTAGTACTAAATTAATTAAATTCCTAATCCATGAATATCTCCATAAAGGAAATAAATCAATAGGAATAAAATTAATTTAAATGAATTCTTTTCCTAATCCATGAGATTTTCCTAAAAGGAAAGTACTCAAATAGGAAAACCGAATTAATTTTGGAAAGTGAATATCGGTAGAAGTGGCATGGGTTGGGAGATCCCCATACCACCACCACATGATGGATCGGCCGGCCACTCGGGGAGGAGCGCCGCCGCCGCCTAGCCACGCCGGCTAGGCTATGGGTCGATCACCATCATGGGATCGATCCCAAGCCCTACTCTCTTCGTCACTTCTTCGTCTTCCGGCGATCGTCTCATCATCGAACCAACGTAAATAATTTACAAAAATTAAATTACAATTCCGGTATCGATTCTATACATGAAATCGACCCTATACATTTTCCGGAAAATAAAGTGCGTAATAATAAATCCTAAATTCGGTCAACCCCCGAATTTTTACTATTACAAACATTCAACCACACAAAAACGAATCTCGACATGTCCGAGAGTTTAATAATCATGATAATTAATTAAAAAATAATTAATTAAATCCAACCATGATAGCCGGAAATCCTGCAAGGTAGAACAATAACCGAACATATACATGAACACGAAACCAAACGCTCTGATACCAATTGCTGGGATTCGATGTCCCGGGCTATCAAAAAAATGCGGAACCGATAACCCGATCAAAAACCCTCGATCACCGAAGATTGGATCCCCGACTCATCCGCAGGAGTCCGACCTTTGGAGACTACGCGCCCGAAGACACGCAGCCCGCCCCCAGTCGAAGTCCCCCACGAGTCGGATCCACGAACGCGAACCACCTCACGAGCCGGGGCCCGACCGAACGCCCAGCGAAGCCCGAAGGCTGCGTGCGCCCAGCCGAGCCCCCGCGAGGGGCTCGCGATCGTCCTCGGACGATCGCTGGGATCGCTACGAGCGATCCCCGGGGCTGCTCGTAGCAGCCCCGCAGCGAGTCGTGGACTCGCTGCTCGCATGGGGTCAGCCCCGTGCGCATCCGCTACGGGAACACCCGTAGCGCGCACGAGGCAGCTGCGGGTTATCCCCGCAGCGACCCGCGATCGAGCTCACGGGCTCGATCGCCCCTCGGCTTCGGCCGAGGGTTTCCCGTACCCGCGCCGCGCGCCTCCGACGAGGGGGCCGGCGGATCCTTCCGCCGTGGCGCCATCCCACGGCGGATCCTTCCGCCGTGGCGCCAGCCCACGGCGGATCCCCGACGATCGAACCCTAGGTTCGATCGTGTGCCCCGGCGTCCAGCCGGGGCTCCCTTCTCGTCGCGCGCTCGGCGGTCCGAACCCTAGGGTTCGACCGCCGCGTTCGATCCTCGCCGGGGATCTCGAATCCCCGTCCCCGAGGTTCGTCGTTTTCCCGGATCGTGCGTTCATGCATATATCACGATTAATCAACGCAAATAATCAAAGAGGGTTTCTCGATTATTACCTCGATTCGTTGTACGGAGAAACGAATCTTGTTGATGACCTTGCGATCTTCCTACGTATTCCTCGCACTTCGTCCGAACGTCGTGTGGGCGACGATCTATCGGATTCCTATGGATCCTCCTCACTCTCAGAACTTTATGATTGGCGTAACTTAGGTTCTCTTAGTTATGAAAAGTGAAGACCATGTAGTGCTTATATAGGCTACGTAGGGGATCATAAGGAGAATAAATATTGGGCTTCAATATTGAAAATTAAATTGGGTCCAACCCAAATCTATTAATTCTTATCAATATTAATTTTATTTATTTTCAACTATATAAATAAAATTGCACTCCCAATATTATTCCATATTATATCAAATAATATTTCTCCGATTAGTATTATTTATTCCGTGTATTTAAGATTTAAATATCCATGAATAAATTTATTTATTGCTCAATAAATAATATTCATATCTTATATCCGAGACTAGTACCGTTCAACCTTTATTATTGTGCGGAACGAATCCACTCATGAGGTTTACACAATAATTCCTTATGAATTCATCTCGGGGATATTATCAACCCTTCCGGGATACACTTTCCCGTCAAGTATTCACGGCATGTCATATATAAAATATAGCGACCCAATTTTACCGGTAATTAACCCAATAATTAAATCGGTTAATTCCTTTGGAAAATCAAAGTCTCTAGTATTAAATATACACACCCGCAATAATATCGGGGATTAAGAATAAAATACTTCGAGATTTAAATTGATTATCCAAGGCAATCCTAATCAATAAATCTCAAGCTGATCCGCCCAATACACCAAGTGTACAAGTGTGATAAAATAATTAAGATAAATTATTTTCTCTCTCACACAACGACTATACCGATGGATTGGTCCGTGTCCATCTAGGTCGTGAGCATCTGTTTGATTAAATACGAGTAACCGATAGTATGATCTTCTGTGCGCCCATGCGCACCATACTAACTACAACGTATAAAATCCAAGACTATATTTTGCATAAATAATTAATAATAATTAATTGCAAATAATTGTTTATTAATTAAATAGGTTAAATGCCATGACCGGGAGTTTACCGGTACTTAAATCTAGACATTAAGTACACAACTCCAACACTTTTTAGGTCAGCCTATATAAGGCCTTGAACCCTTTTGTTTTAGAACACAACTTTGAAGATTAATAAAAATTTTCGTGAGTTTATTCTCCCTTCTTTTCGTTCTCTTTCGATTGTGCCAAAAGAGTTCAACCCGACGAATCAACGAAGCCCACATACTTCGTTCGTGTGTCTTCATCATCGCCAAGTAGCTGCGTCAATTCCGTTTTGGGGGTTAGGTTTTTCAATCTAATCAATTCAACGAATTAGGTTCAGAAGTTTGGGGATTTTCCATCTATCCAGGTATCCGTTTTTCGTTTTCTTCTTCTTCCGCTCAACCCATCAACGAGGTACGTATCATCTGGTATCAGAGCCCAGGTTAGGGTTCTAATTTCTGATTACGTGACCTCGATTCTTCTTTCGTTCCGTATTTCTTTTCTTCTTGCTGAATCGGATCTCTTTCATCCGTAAGCACAAAAAACAAAAAAAAAAAAAAAAAAATTCTATAAAAATTATTTCTAGTCCGATTTTCGCGAAATTTTTTTTGAGAGTCTCGTTCCTGGTAGTGAGTCGAATACTCAGCAATTAAAAAAAAAAAAAAAAAAGAGTATTTTGGCGGAAAAAATTTTCTTCGACCATATTTTTGTGAGTGATTCCTGAATTTTCCGGCGTCGTTTGGAGCCAATTTGGTGCTATCGTATTTTTTCGTTCCGAAATTTACCGATTTCTTTGTTCCTTTCTACGTCATATTGTGTGTTTTTGTGGATTTTGTCGGTTCTGATCTCGTCTGGTAGATCGCGGAGTTCGATACATTGAGGGAGAACTTGAGTGGTAAAAGGCAGAGTGAGTGAGATCATTAGAGTGAAAAAAGCCATACCTGAGTGAAACACGAGTGCTGAGTGAATCCCATCTTGAGTGTGATACACGAGCGTTTGTGAGGTGGTGAGGTTCTTTTCCTTTATTGCTTTTATTACTAACGTTTTCTGTGCAGGTATGTCTGAAGACACGAAAAATAAGGGAATAGCAGAGGGATCTATTAACAACGTCCAATTCCAGGCCATGATATATGAGAATTATAGGCGGATGGAAAGGCTCTTACACACTGAGATGACTGTGGTACATGACCGACTACTTGCACTGGAGGACAAGTCTCGTAGAGAGAACCCAGAGAATCGGAGAATAGCAAGGCGCAACGTCGGTCGAGATAACCAGCATCGTCGTAATGAGCGACACAGGGACGCCAACCCCGAAGACGATGAGGATGAAGAGATGGACAACAACTTGAGCACCATCAAGATGACTGTTCCTACATTCATGGGGAAGAACGATCCAGAGTTGTACATCGAATGGGAGAGAAAGGTGGAGATGATGTTTGACTGCCACAACTATTCCGAGCTCAAGAAGGTGAAATTGGCGGCGATCGAATTTTCTGACTATGCCTTGGTTTGGTGGGATCAGCTGGTTGCCAGTAGGAGGAGAAACTATGAGCAACCTATTGAAACATGGGCAGAGATGAAGTCTGTGATGCGAAAGAGGTTTGTTCCGTCTCACTATTACCGAGAGTTATACAACAAGCTGCAGAATCTACGACAGGGGACGAAGAGCGTAGATGAATATTTTAAGGAGATGTAGGTGGCAATGATTCGGGCCAACATTGAAGAGGATCGGGAAGCTACCATGGCTCGGTTCTTGGCTGGACTGAATTGGGAGATTCGGAATGCCATGGAGTTGCAACCGTACGTCGAAGTAGAAGACATGGTTCACATGGCGATCAAAATTGAGAATCAGCATCAGAGGAGGGGCAGTTTTAGCAGTGCAAAGCCGACTCAGTCTTCTTGGAGATCACCCCAAGGTCCGAGTGGCTCTACACCTAAAGGGAACCACTGGAAGAGAGAGGTTCCACCTCGAGATGAGAAGAAGACCTACTCTAAAGGTCGTTCGAAGGGTACAAGTTCAGCGACTCAGGTCAGCCCGTCCAATCCTGATAGTCGCAATCGAGATAAGAAGTGCTTCAAGTGTCAGGGATTTGGGCACATTATGAGTGAGTGTCCTAACAGACGACTCATGATCTTGAGAGACGACGGAGAGGTCGTGACTGATGGTGAAGGCGAGGAACCGACACCCAAAGCTACAATGGATTCCGAGGATGAGGAGGAGATCCTACCGACCGAAGGCCAACTGTTTGTAGCTCGGAGAGTATTGAGTGCCCAGACACAGCCCGTTGAGAGGGAGCAGCGAGAGAACCTTTTCCACACTACGGCTGGAGCCGTAGGGAATGCCGTAGGGGATCTCAAAATATGCTCCCGTAGGGGATGCCGTAGGGAAATCCCTACGGGAAAAAGGCCGTAGGGAATCCCCGTAGGGGATCCGCGGTTTTTTTGTAGTGACTGATCTCCATGCACGAGAGTCATGTCCTTTAATTCTAGCTGATACTTTGTGATGCAGCCCAAGAGTCGTCGTTGATACAAGACCCGGTGAGAGTTCCAGCTGGACCAGTGACGCGCTCGAGAGCCAAGAAGTTCAAGGCGAGCTTGATGGTGATGATTCAAGAAGTCTGGGAGCAAGAGCTAATGAAGAAACCCATTGGTGAAGTGGAGAAGTCAAGCCTCATCAATCTGATTGCGTACGAGGAGGCCGAACCAACAGAAGACGGAGCTGGAACCATGAAGACGAAGCCAGAACAGCTTTTGTCGGACGACATGGAATGCTGTCGGCCGACAAGTATGTCGGACGACACCTCTTAGGTGTCGTACGACATGTAGTGTAAAACGGGAGGAAGAGACAGACGGGATTCGCAGGATGAGCCTGCGAACGACGAAGATTTGTCGGACGACAGGTTTTCCTGTCGGACGACAAGAGGATGTCGGACGACACCCATTCCTGTCGTCCGACAAGTGTCCAGATTTTATGCCAAATCGCGATTTCACGATTTTGAAGACATATTACGTATTTTCCTTTTATTTTGTGGTCTTTTTGCTGGGATTCGATGTCCCGGGCTATCAAAAAAATGCGGAACCGATAACCCGATCAAAAACCCTCGATCACCGAAGATTGGATCCCCGACTCATCCGCAGGAGTCCGACCTTTGGAGACTACGCGCCCGAAGACACGCAGCCCGCCCCCAGTCGAAGTCCCCCACGAGTCGGATCCACGAACGCGAACCACCTCACGAGCCGGGGCCCGACCGAACGCCCAGCGAAGCCCGAAGGCTGCGTGCGCCCAGCCGAGCCCCCGCGAGGGGCTCGCGATCGTCCTCGGACGATCGCTGGGATCGCTACGAGCGATCCCCGGGGCTGCTCGTAGCAGCCCCGCAGCGAGTCGTGGACTCGCTGCTCGCATGGGGTCAGCTCCGTGCGCATCCGCTACGGGAACACCCGTAGCACGCACGAGGCAGCTGCGGGTTATCCCCGCAGCGACCCGCGATCGAGCTCACGGGCTCGATCGCCCCTCGGCTTCGGCCGAGGGTTTCCCGTACCCGCGCCGCGCGCCTCCGACGAGGGGGCCGGCGGATCCTTCCGCCGTGGCGCCAGCCCACGGCGGATCCCCGACGATCGAACCCTAGGTTCGATCGTGTGCCCCGGCGTCCAGCCGGGGCTCCCTTCTCGTCGCGCGCTCGGCGGTCCGAACCCTAGGGTTCGACCGCCGCGTTCGATCCTCGCCGGGGATCTCGAATCCCCGTCCCCGAGGTTCGTCGTTTTCCCGGATCGTGCGTTCATGCATATATCACGATTAATCAACGCAAATAATCAAAGAGGGTTTCTCGATTATTACCTCGATTCGTTGTACGGAGAAACGAATCTTGTTGATGACCTTGCGATCTTCCTACGTATTCCTCGCACTTCGTCCGAACGTCGTGTGGGCGACGATCTATCGGATTCCTATGGATCCTCCTCACTCTCAGAACTTTATGATTGGCGTAACTTAGGTTCTCTTAGTTATGAAAAGTGAAGACCATGTAGTGCTTATATAGGCTACGTAGGGGATCATAAGGAGAATAAATATTGGGCTTCAATATTGAAAATTAAATTGGGTCCAACCCAAATCTATTAATTCTTATCAATATTAATTTTATTTATTTTCCACTATATAAATAAAATTGCACTCCCAATATTATTCCATATTATTTCAAATAATATTTCTCCGATTAGTATTATTTATTCCGTGTATTTAAGATTTAAATATCCATGAATAAATTTATTTATTGCTCAATAAATAATATTCATATCTTATATCCGAGACTAGTACCGTTCAACCTTTATTATTGTGCGTAACGAATCCACTCATGAGGTTTACACAATAATTCCTTATGAACTCATCTCGGGGATATTATCAACCCTTCCGGGATACACTTTCCCGTCAAGTATTCACGGCATGTCATATATAAAATATAGCGACCCAATTTTACCGGTAATTAACCCAATAATTAAATCGGTTAATTCCTTTGGAAAATCAAAGTCTCTAGTATTAAATATACACACCCGCAATAATATCGGGGATTAAGAATAAAATACTCCGAGATTTAAATTGATTATCCAAGGCAATCCTAATCAATAAATCTCAAGCTGATCCGCCCAATACACCAAGTGTACAAGTGTGATAAAATAATTAAGATAAATTATTTTCTCTCTCACACAACGACTATACCGATGGATTGGTCCGTGTCCATCTAGGTCGTGAGCATCTGTTTGATTAAATACGAGTAACCGATAATATGATCTTCTGTGCGCCCATGCGCACCATACTAACTACAACGTATAAAATCCAGGACTATATTTTGCATAAATAATTAATAATAATTAATTGCAAATAATTGTTTATTAATTAAATAGGTTAAATGCCATGACCGGGAGTTTACCGGTACTTAAATCTAGACATTAAGTACACAACTCCAACAATCTCCCACTTGTACTAAGGTCTAGTCATTTCCTCCAAACTCCCGACTCTCATACTCATCACGTGCTTAAGTTATACTTCCCAGAAGTATTATGTGAATGAGCAATCTAGGTTGCCGCTCTGAAGTTATCTTGGTGACTACTGCGTCGTCTCCCTGACGATGACTCGTATCAGGTGGTACTGGCTCTATGTGTTATCATCACTTTTCGAACTTATGACTTCTTCCAGTTCTCCACGCACCGCTATGTACATAGCCTTTGGTGAACCGAGAATCATATCCAAGTTCAGAGGTCATTCCGGAACCTAACCAAAACTTCCGCTGCCTCTGAGGCTGCTATTCGGTTTATGATAGAGTCCGAGAAGCATCACGCTTATCACTCTTTCATCCTTAGGTTCCACCTCTTCTAAAAGTGAACACATAGCCTGATATCGACTTACACTGGTCTTTCTCCGATTTTTGATCTGAGAAACTGTAATCTAAGAAGATTTCGTTTTGCCAGTAATCACGTACTTCCAAGTACTTTACAGCATTCGAATATTTCTTATCCAGATTACTTTTATATCCTCCCACTACGCTAACCGCATAGTTGATATCAGGTTCTTGTTTTTCAACATTGCATCTATATCCATCTCCTTCATGTGTTCAAAACACATACCTTTAGATAGATGCATTCTGTTCTCGAAAGGCAATAACCTTTCTCAGAATTGTGCATGTTTAAAACAAACCATAATCGTATAAGATATCTTAAGAGAAGTACAAATGTTCTTATCCAGAGATCGAAAGATTTCTAAGAACATGATCCAACTTCATCTTAATCTTATATCTCGATTTATTTAGACAACCTCTATTTTATGTCTGACAACACTTTTACATTGTTGCCAATGATGAAGTGTTATCTACACAAAATTCCGAGAAACACCACCTTTGTTTCCATTACGTCTCTAACACACCTTTCTCGCAAATCTATGCAGACCTAGGGATCGATTTCATGTATACTGGATCCAGAGTTCAAAACTCCTCCAGCCTTATGAACATCTCTGGTTGCTTAACAACCTCCCACTGCAATGGCGTTCCGTTGTATAACAGTAATAACATTAGGTGCAGTTAGTGGTGTACTACTACTCGGTTAGGCTGGTTCTCAGTCTTCCCTTTCCTCATTTTAAAGTACTATGTCAGTTAGGGCATTGTAGTTCATCTAATAGTCTTCCTCTAAGAACCGGGTGAGGATACCCATCTGGTTCGTAGTACTATTGAACATACAATTACTTGTTCTTCTAGGATTATTCTACAACCACATAGAATGTGCCGTTGTATCCAGAAATATCCATAGAACATAGGTAGTTCCGAACAAACTTGTCCTTTTACTATTAGAATCCCATTTCTTATTCCTGACACACCATGTCTACACTTCAGTGTATGGTGTAGTCGTTTGAGATTTAATCTCAATCTCTGATTTATGCTATGTGTTATTTAGATAGGTGATAGCCTCCGCGAACAAGTCGCAGGCTTTCAATGGATATACTTTGAGGGTTCCCCATAATGGCTTTGTGTTAAAAACACTCCGCTTTTATGGCACAACAAGTAATCTAATCCATCTTCGAGTATTCTTGAAGGAATAACTCGTATCTTCTCTAATTACACATACCGCATTAATCATCAATCATTATCTATACTTGTCCGAATTCCATCCTTTATCCAGAAAGGTTAACTTAGTCGTATCATCTTTCAAGATCGATTCTTAGGTCGGGAGGTCCATTCCTCCAACTATAATTGATCAAATCAATTTCGACTTTTTGAATCCCTTTTGAATAGATACTACCAAGTTCAAGAATTCACAAATATAATGATTGATAAGAGAAATACATCTAATAAGTAAAACAAGTTATACATAACGGTTTGTTGCATCGTGGTAGACTAAGGATTCATCATTCACATATTGCTATCTAATGTACCATAATAGATATCACCATTATTTCTTATCCAAACCATCAAATGATTAAAGAAATAAAATATCCATAAAGAAAACCAGAACAAAGTTCTTTTTCAAAATAAAGGGGTACATAAGCAATAACTGAAATGAAAACTTAAAACAGATAAACGTCTTCCACTGCAACCGCTGCTACCCCAACAGCTTCGCCCATGTAGACTCGAACTCTTCTTCTCTAAGTCGCCGGGTTTTCTGGAACCCCTGCATTTAAAGAAATGCACATACCGTCAGTGGTTCCATATCTACACACCATAATTCTGGTAGATAATACCGCTGACTATGTTTTTACGACTAAAGAAAAATTCGTACCTCTGAGAGGACATTCAGACTTCCAGTGTCCAGACTTCTTGCATCGGAAGCACAAGCCCTTTGGCTTACTAGCCCCCACTCGTGGTCCATTCCTCTTGGCACCACTGGGTTTCATGGCTTGCTTCCTTTTCTTGCCCCTACCTCTAATAGCTTTCAAGCTTTTGGACTTGGTAGCCACAAGCGCTTGAGACTTGCCCTTCTTGTAGATCCCCTCTGCCGCCTTCAGTTCAGTCAGGAGTTGCGCAAGAGTATAAGATAGTTTACCCATATTATAGCTCATACGAAACTGCTCAAACTTAGGGGTCAGAGACTGGAGTATGATGTCGACTTGCGTCTCATCATCAATGGATGCTCCTAGGACCTCAAGTTCATTCAACAAACTCATCATCTTAAGAACGTGCTCCCCAACGGGCGTTCCTTCAGACTGAGTAGTCGACATAAGGACTCTCATGGCTTCTTGCCTCGCCGCACGATCCTGCTCCCCAAACATCTCCTTGAGGTTAGTCATCATATCCCGGGCAGTGTCCATCGGCTCATGTTGGGTTTAGAGTACATTTGACATGGAAGCCAAAATATAGCACCTAGCCATTTCATCAGCCTTTTTCCACTTCCGATATGTTGCCTTTTCCTCATCAGTTGAGGCAGCCGTGGGGTCAGCAGGGCATTTATCAGAGAGTACAAACTTGTACTCTTCAGCAGTCAGGACAATGTCCAAATTTCTCTTCCAATCAATATAATTGGGACCAGTGAGTTTATGTTCCTTGAGTATCACAGAAAGTGGATTCATAGCTATTCTCTAAACCTATAAGCACATGTAAACAAACAATCAATTTAATGTCCGATATTATCTCCCTCAAATAATATCATTAAATTACTAATTGCGTCTAAAATCCCATCAGGTAAGGCAAGCCACGTGGTGTGGACGTTTACCCACCCAAATGATTTAGCAATTAGTTTTTCTTTGGTCATACATCAATCATAGCGTAACTTCGTGGGGAAGAATACTATAACGCGTATCTAAGTGTAAACCATCACTCAGCACTAAAGTACATCGCTTGGAATTGCTACGTCACCGCAAGCCACGTGGTGTGGACGTTTACGACAATTTCACAACTCTTCACAATTACTTATAACTGTCTACATCAATTAATCCAAAATCCGTCAGTATAGCAAGCCACGTGGTGTGGACGTTTACTACACCAAGAGATTTTTATAATTGACTCCCAATTACAAGATCCATTCGATTTCGTAAATCAAGACTCGGAGAATCATAAGTGAAACTCGAAGTTTCTAACCAGTGATTCACCATGCGAGCGACCCTATCTCTCATAAATGAGGGAGCCGAGCAGACAATCGACCCACCTATAAAAGAATGGCACGAAGGTCTCTAATTTGTGTCATCCACATGACCAAGTGGCTCTGGCTCCATTCCACTCCCCGGGGTGAGAATGAGTCGACTTGAAGTCAGTTTCAGAAAGACAAATTAGGCATTGTTTGATAAACTCGATCAATGTTTCTTGTAAGAGGAATTACAAGAATTCTCCTCCAATGACTTGTCTATATGAACTTCGAAAGTCCATAAAAGTCACCAAGAGAACAGTGATGGAGACCATGGGAATGTTTCCATCCCCTCTCCCACTTAGCTTTTTACGATAAAGGGATACGCTATCTAGTGCATAAAATAAACACATATAGCATGCATGAAAGCAATAAAGCACATAGATCACATAGTCAAAATAATGCTAGAGAATTATTTTTTTCCCGACTATCATGGCTTTATCTTCATATGCATCCTCTAGTCTTCAGTCTTCGTTTCTTGAATGCTCCATGTGACGAGAATATTAATTTCTAATATTTAAATCTATTTATTTTCAATTAATCCAAAAGTTACTTAATTCGAAAATTAAGTCAATTGAATATATCAAAAATAAAATTAAATATTATTAATATTTTTATTTATTTATTTTCCTATCTAGTTCTTATTAAATCTTTAGAATAATCTATCCAAGTTGTTAGCTCAGTTGGTTGAGCACTTGAATTGGGGACTTGAGGTTCTTGGTTCGAATCCCAAGACACTGCAATTGACATAGACCAAAAAAAGAAGATATCTATAATAGAACAAGGAAATAAAATAAATTAGGACTTACTACTTTCCAAATTTATTTTTATTCCTAATCCATGAATACTCCTATGAGTAGGAATAATCAAATAGGAAAAATAAATTTAGTACTAAATTAATTAAATTCCTAATCCATGAATATCTCCATAAAGGAAATAAATCAATAGGAATAAAATTAATTTAAATGAATTCTTTTCCTAATCCATGAGATTTTCCTAAAAGGAAAGTACTCAAATAGGAAAACCGAATTAATTTTGGAAAGTGAATATCGGTAGAAGTGGCATGGGTTGGGAGATCCCCATACCACCACCACATGATGGATCGGCCGGCCACTCGGGGAGGAGCGCCGCCGCCGCCTAGCCACGCCGGCTAGGCTATGGGTCGATCACCATCATGGGATCGATCCCAAGCCCTACTCTCTTCGTCACTTCTTCGTCTTCCGGCGATCGTCTCATCATCGAACCAACGTAAATAATTTACAAAAATTAAATTACAATTCCGGTATCGATTCTATACATGAAATCGACCCTATACATTTTCCGGAAAATAAAGTGCGTAATAATAAATCCTAAATTCGGTCAACCCCCGAATTTTTACTATTACAAACATTCAACCACACAAAAACGAATCTCGACATGTCCGAGAGTTTAATAATCATGATAATTAATTAAAAAATAATTAATTAAATCCAACCATGATAGCCGGAAATCCTGCAAGGTAGAACAATAACCGAACATATACATGAACACGAAACCAAACGCTCTGATACCAATTGCTGGGATTCGATGTCCCGGGCTATCAAAAAAATGCGGAACCGATAACCCGATCAAAAACCCTCGATCACCGAAGATTGGATCCCCGACTCATCCGCAGGAGTCCGACCTTTGGAGACTACGCGCCCGAAGACACGCAGCCCGCCCCCAGTCGAAGTCCCCCACGAGTCGGATCCACGAACGCGAACCACCTCACGAGCTGGGGCCCGACCGAACGCCCAGCGAAGCCCGAAGGCTGCGTGCGCCCAGCCGAGCCCCCGCGAGGGGCTCGCGATCGTCCTCGGACGATCGCTGGGATCGCTACGAGCGATCCCCGGGGCTGCTCGTAGCAGCCCCGCAGCGAGTCGTGGACTCGCTGCTCGCATGGGGTCAGCCCCGTGCGCATCCGCTACGGGAACACCCGTAGCGCGCACGAGGCAGCTGCAGGTTATCCCCGCAGCGACCCGCGATCGAGCTCAAGGGCTCGATCGCCCCTCGGCTTCGGCCGAGGGTTTCCCGTACCCGCGCCGCGCGCCTCCGACGAGGGGGCCGGCGGATCCTTCCGCCGTGGCGCCAGCCCACGGCGGATCCCCGACGATCGAACCCTAGGTTCGATCGTGTGCCCCGGCGTCCAGCCGGGGCTCCCTTCTCGTCGCGCGCTCGGCGGTCCGAACCCTAGGGTTCGACCGCCGCGTTCGATCCTCGCCGGGGATCTCGAATCCCCGTCCCCGAGGTTCGTCGTTTTCCCGGATCGTGCGTTCATGCATATATCACGATTAATCAACGCAAATAATCAAAGAGGGTTTCTCGATTATTACCTCGATTCGTTGTACGGAGAAACGAATCTTGTTGATGACCTTGCGATCTTCCTACGTATTCCTCGCACTTCGTCCGAACGTCGTGTGGGCGACGATCTATCGGAATCCTATGGATCCTCCTCACTCTCAGAACTTTATGATTGGCGTAACTTAGGTTCTCTTAGTTATGAAAAGTGAAGACCATGTAGTGCTTATATAGGCTACGTAGGGGATCATAAGGAGAATAAATATTGGGCTTCAATATTGAAAATTAAATTGGGTCCAACCCAAATCTATTAATTCTTATCAATATTAATTTTATTTATTTTCCACTATATAAATAAAATTGCACTCCCAATATTATTCCATATTATATCAAATAATATTTCTCCGATTAGTATTATTTATTCCGTGTATTTAAGATTTAAATATCCATGAATAAATTTATTTATTGCTCAATAAATAATATTCATATCTTATATCCGAGACTAGTACCGTTCAACCTTTATTATTGTGCGGAACGAATCCACTCATGAGGTTTACACAATAATTCCTTATGAACTCATCTCGGGGATATTATCAACCCTTCCGGGATACACTTTCCCGTCAAGTATTCACGGCATGTCATATATAAAATATAGCGACCCAATTTTACCGGTAATTAACCCAATAATTAAATCGGTTAATTCCTTTGGAAAATCAAAGTCTCTAGTATTAAATATACACACCCGCAATAATATCGGGGATTAAGAATAAAATACTTCGAGATTTAAATTGATTATCCAAGGCAATCATAATCAATAAATCTCAAGCTGATCCGCCCAATACACCAAGTGTACAAGTGTGATAAAATAATTAAGATAAATTATTTTCTCTCTCACACAACGACTATACCGATGGATTGGTCCGTGTCCATCTAGGTCGTGAGCATCTGTTTGATTAAATACGAGTAACCGATAGTATGATCTTCTGTGCGCCCATGCGCACCATACTAACTACAACGTATAAAATCCAGGACTATATTTTGCATAAATAATTAATAATAATTAATTGCAAATAATTGTTTATTAATTAAATAGGTTAAATGCCATGACCGGGAGTTTACCGGTACTTAAATCTAGACATTAAGTACACAACTCCAACACTTTTTAGGTCAGCCTATATAAGGCCTTGAACCCTTTTGTTTTAGAACACAACTTTGAAGATTAATAAAAATTTTCGTGAGTTTATTCTCCCTTCTTTTCGTTCTCTTTCGATTGTGCCAAAAGAGTTCAACCCGACGAATCAACGAAGCCCACATACTTCGTTCGTGTATCTTCATCATCGCCAAGTAGCTGCGTCAATTCCGTTTTGGGGGTTAGGTTTTTCAATCTAATCAATTCAACGAATTAGGTTCAGAAGTTTGGGGATTTTCCATCTATCCAGGTATCCGTTTTTCGTTTTCTTCTTCTTCCGCTCAACCCATCAACGAGGTACGTATCATCTGGTATCAGAGCCCAGGTTAGGGTTCTAATTTCTGATTACGTGACCTCGATTCTTCTTTCGTTCCGTATTTCTTTTCTTCTTGCTGAATCGGATCTCTTTCATCCGTAAGCACAAAAAACAAAAAAAAAAAAAAAAAAAAAAACAAAAAAATTCTATAAAAATTATTTCTAGTCCGATTTTCGCGAAATTTTTTTTGAGAGTCTCGTTCCTGGTAGTGAGTCGAATACTCAGCAATTAAAAAAAAAAAAAAAAAAAGAGTATTTTGGCGGAAAAAATTTTCTTCGACCATATTTTTGTGAGTGATTCCTGAATTTTCCGGCGTCGTTTGGAGCCAATTTGGTGCTATCGTATTTTTTCGTTCCGAAATTTACCGATTTCTTTGTTCCTTTCTACGTCGTATTGTGTGTTTTTGTGGATTTTGTCGGTTCTGATCTCGTCTGGTAGATCGCGGAGTTCGATACATTGAGGGAGAACTTGAGTGGTAAAAGGCAGAGTGAGTGAGATCATTAGAGTGAAAAAAGCCATACCTGAGTGAAACACGAGTGCTGAGTGAATCCCATCTTGAGTGTGATACACGAGCGTTTGTGAGGTGGTGAGGTTCTTTTCCTTTATTGCTTTTATTACTAACGTTTTCTGTGCAGGTATGTCTGAAGACACGAAAAATAAGGGAATAGCAGAGGGATCTATTAACAACGTCCAATTCCAGGCCATGATTGATGAGAATTATAGGCGGATGGAAAGGCTCTTACACACTGAGATGACTGTGGTACATGACCGACTACTTGCACTGGAGGACAAGTCTCGTAGAGAGAACCCAGAGAATCGGAGAATAGCAAGGCGCAACGTCGGTCGAGATAACCAGCATCGTCGTAATGAGCGACACAGGGACGCCAACCCCGAAGACGATGAGGATGAAGAGATGGACAACAACTTGAGCACCATCAAGATGACTGTTCCTACATTCATGGGGAAGAACGATCCAGAGTTGTATATCGAATGGGAGAGAAAGGTGGAGATGATGTTTGACTGCCACAACTATTCCGAGCTCAAGAAGGTGAAATTGGCGGCGATCGAATTTTCTGACTATGCCTTGGTTTGGTGGGATCAGCTGGTTGCCAGTAGGAGGAGAAACTATGAGCAACCTATTGAAACATGGGCCGAGATGAAGTCTGTGATGCGAAAGAGGTTTGTTCCGTCTCACTATTACCGAGAGTTATACAACAAGCTGCAGAATCTACGACAGGGGACGAAGAGCGTAGATGAATATTTTAAGGAGATGGAGGTGGCAATGATTCGGGCCAACATTGAAGAGGATCGGGAAGCTACCATGGCTCGGTTCTTGGCTGGACTGAATTGGGAGATTCGGAATGCCGTGGAGTTGCAACCGTACGTCGAAGTAGAAGACATGGTTCACATGGCGATCAAAATTGAGAATCAGCATCAGAGGAGGGGCAGTTTTAGCAGTGCAAAGCCGACTCAGTCTTCTTGGAGATCACCCCAAGGTCCGAGTGGCTCTACACCTAAAGGGAACCACTGGAAGAGAGAGGTTCCACCTCGAGATGAGAAGAAGACCTACTCTAAAGGTCGTTCGGAGGGTACAAGTTCAGCGACTCAGGTCAGCCCGTCCAATCCTGATAGTCGCAATCGTGATAAGAAGTGCTTCAAGTGTCAGGGATTTGGGCACATTATGAGTGAGTGTCCTAACAGACGACTAATGATCTTGAGAGACGACGGAGAGGTCGTGACTGATGGTGAAGGCGAGGAACCGACACCCAAAGCTACAATGGATTCCGAGGATGAGGAGGAGATCCTACCGACCGAAGGCCAACTGTTTGTAGCTCGGAGAGTATTGAGTGCCCAGACACAGCCCGTTGAGAGGGAGCAGCGAGAGAACCTTTTCCACACGAGATGTCATGTGCAGGACAAGGTGTGTAGTGTCATCATTGACGGAGGGAGCTGCACGAATGTGGTTAGTGCTACAATGGTTCAGCGTTTGGGTTTGACGGTGGTGAAACATCCGAAGCTATATCGTCTGCAGTGGTTGAACGAGTGCGGCGTCATCAAGATGACCAAGCAAGTGCAGGTACCTTTCCGCATTGGGAAGTATGAGGATGAGGTGTTGTGTGACGTCATCCCGATGCAAGCGAGTCACATCTTGTTGGGGCGACCGTGGCAGTTCGATAGGAGAGCCATACACGACGGCTTCACCAACAAGTACTCGTTTGAGTATAACAATAAAAAGGTATCACTTGTTCCTCTTACTCCTAAACAAGTCTACGAGGATCAAGTGCAGATGCAAAAGGAGGCAGCAAGGGCGACTCCCAAAGAGCAACCATTACCCACAAAGGAGAATGCCTTGATTCATAGAGCCTATCTTGCTCGGGCTAGTGAAGTGAAGGAGGCGGTGAATGAGAAGAGGCAACTGTTCGTGTTGTTGTGGAAGGGGAGCTTGGTTATTACTAACGATCTACCCCCTCTACTCCCTTCTATTTAGTTTGTTTTGCAGGAGTTCGATGATGTTTTCCCGGAGGACACACCACCAGGTCTACCATCCATCCGAGGGATAGAGCATCAGATCGACTTTGTGCCCGGAGCTGTGCTACCAAATCGCCCGGCTTACCGCACCAACCCGGAGGAAACAAAGGAGTTGGAGAAGCAGATTGCCGAGTTGTTGACCAAAGGGCACGTGAAGGAGAGCCTAAGTCCTTGTGCGGTACCTGTACTTCTCGTACCCAAGAAGGATGGATCGATGAGGATGTGTTGCGACTGCCGAGCTATCAATAACATCACGGTAAAGTATCGACACCCCATACCTAGGCTAGATGATATGCTTGATGAATTATGTGGTTCCTGCGTGTTTTCAAAAATTGATTTACGTAGTGGGTACCATCAGATTAGGATTAAAGAAGGGGATGAATGGAAAACTGCTTTCAAAACAAAACTGGGCTTATATGAGTGGTTAGTTATGCCTTTTGGTTTGACTAACGCACCTAGTACTTTTATGCGATTAATGAATCATGTTTTGCGTGCGTTTATTGGGAAATTTGTTGTTGTGTACTTTGATGATATCTTAGTATATAGCAAAAATCATGATGAGCATGTGGTTCATTTGAGGATGGTTTTGATTGCACTTAGGCAGGAAAAATTGTATGCTAACCGTAAGAAGTGCGTTTTTAGCACAGATAGGGTCGTTTTCCTTGGTTTTGTTGTTAGTGCACAGGGTGTACAGGTTGACGAGGAAAAGATACGAGCTATCCAGGAGTGGCCAACGCCAAAGAGCATTGGAGATGTACGGAGCTTCCATGGTTTGGCCAGCTTTTATCGACGATTTGTGCCTGATTTCAGCAGCATGGCGGCACCTTTAACCGCCGTGATCAAGAAGAACGTGGAGTTCAAGTGGGGAAAGGCACAAGACGAAGCTTTTCAGCAATTGAAGGACAAGCTGACACACGCCCCGGTACTATCTCTTCCTAACTTTTCTAAATCTTTTGAGATTGAATGTGATGCTTCTGGAATTAGTATTGGTGCAGTGTTGATGCAAGAACGTCGTCCGATAGCTTACTTCAGCGAGAAGCTCAACGGAGCTACATTGAACTATCCGACGTATGACAAGGAGTTGTATGCCTTGGTGAGAGCTCTTCAGACGTGGCAGCACTATCTCTGGCCTCGGGAGTTCATTATTCACACCGACCATGAGTCGTTGAAGCACCTCAAGGGTCAGAACAAGCTGAACAAGCGCCACGCGAGATGGATGGAGTTCATTGAGACGTTTCCATACGTCATCAAATACAAGCAAGGTAAGGAGAATGTGGTGGCTGATGCCCTTTCTCGGAGGTACACTCTAATTTCGACTTTAGATGCTAAATTACTTGGATTTGAGCATATTAAAGGTTTATATGAGCATGATGATGATTTTGGTGAGATTTATAAAGCATGTGAACATTCTGCTAGTGGGGATTTCTTTAGGCATGATGATTTTCTGTTTAGGAAAAATAAACTGTGTGTGCCTAAATGTTCTCTACGTGAATTACTGTTGCTTGAATCTCATGGTGGGGGATTAATGGGACATTTTGGTATTGTTAAGACTTTGTCTGTTCTGCATGAGCATTTCTTTTGGCCTCATATGAAACGTGATGTTGAAAGAATTTGTGGTCGATGTATTACTTGTAAACAGGCTAAGTCTAGAGTTAGTGCCCATGGATTATACACACCTTTGCCTATTCCTGCATCACCTTGGATTGACATTTCTATGGATTTTGTGATGGGTTTACCTAGGACTAAGCATGGTAGTGATTCTATTTTTGTGGTTGTTGATCGTTTCTCTAAGATGGCACATTTTATTCCATGTCATAAAACTGATGATGCATCTCATGTGGCTGGATTATTCTTTAGAGAGATTGTTAGATTGCATGGTATGCCTAGGACTATTGTGTCTGACAGGGATTCTAAGTTTCTTAGTTATTTTTGGAAGACATTGTGGTGTAAGCTAGGTACGAAGTTGTTATTTTCTACTACGTGTCATCCCCAGACTGATGGTCAAACTGAGGTAGTAAATAGGACTTTGTCTACTTTACTACGTGCTATTATAAAGAAAAACATTAAATCTTGGGAAGAATGTTTGCCTCATGTAGAGTTTGCATATAATCGTTGTGTTCATTCTGCTACTAAATTTTCGCCTTTTGAGATTGTGTATGGTTTTAATCCTTTGACTCCTTTGGATTTATCTCCATTACCTGTGCATGAGCATACTGACCTTGATGGCCAGAAAAGGGCTGATTTTGTGAAACAGATACACGAGACGGCGAGGGTGAACATAGAGAGGCGAACCAAGCAATATGCCGAGCAAGCGAACAAGGGACGTCGCAAAGTAGTGTTTGAGCCTGGTGATTGGGTGTGGTTGCATATGCGCAAGGAGAGGTTTCCATTGCAGCGCCGATCGAAGTTGCTTCCTCGTGGCGATGGACCATTCCAAGTGTTGGAGCGTATCAACGACAATGCATACAAGTTGGATCTCCCAGGTGAGTACAATGTTAGTGCTACTTTCAATGTTACTGACTTGAGTTTGTTCAATGCAGGTGACGACTTGGATTTGAGGACAAATCCTCTTCAAGAGGAGGGGAATGATGCAGCCCAAGAGTCGTCGTTGATACAAGACCCGGTGAGAGTTCCAGCTGGACCAGTGACGCGCTCGAGAGCCAAGAAGTTCAAGGCGAGCTTGATGGTGATGATTCAAGAAGTCTGGGAGCAAGAGCTAATGAAGAAACCCATTAGTGAAGTGGAGAAGTCAAGCCTCATCAATCTGATTGCGTACGAGGAGGCCGAACCAACAGAAGACGGAGCTGGAACCATGAAGACGAAGCCAGAACAGCTTTTGTCGGACGACATGGAAAGCTGTCGGCCGACAAGTATGTCGGACGACACCTCTTGGGTGTCGTACGACATGTAGTGTAAAACGGGAGGAAGAGACAGACGGGATTCGCAGGATGAGCCTGCGAACGACGAAGATTTGTCGGACGACAGGTTTTCCTGTCGGACGACAAGAGGATGTCGGACGACACCCATTCCTGTCGTCCGACAAGTGTCCAGATTTTATGCCAAATCGCGATTTCGCGATTTTGAAGACATATTACGTATTTTCCTTTTATTTTGTGGTCTTTTTAGGTCAGCCTATATAAGGCCTTGAACCCTTTTGTTTTAGAACACAACTTTGAAGATTAATAAAAATTTTCGTGAGTTTATTCTCCCTTCTTTTCGTTCTCTTTCGATTGTGCCAAAAGAGTTCAACCCGACGAATCAACGAAGCCCACATACTTCGTTCGTGTGTCTTCATCATCGCCAAGTAGCTGCGTCAATTCCGTTTTGGGGGTTAGGTTTTTCAATCTAATCAATTCAACGAATTAGGTTCAGAAGTTTGGGGATTTTCCATCTATCCAGGTATCCGTTTTTCGTTTTCTTCTTCTTCCGCTCAACCCATCCACGAGGTACGTATCACATTGTCTTTCCAATTCGAATAGTTCTGATGAGTAAGCATAATCGGTTTCTGTGCGAACATAGGAGACTCCATTGTAGCGAAAATATGAAGTCAAGTAACGGATCACATCTTATACGTATGACGTCCCTCTCTGATACCAATTGAAATTACGTCTTCGACGTAGGATACCAACTTTTCGTGGAGTCGGTCTTAAACACTGATACTTCAGCAACTTCGTTCGCACACACTCAACTCTTGCTTGCTCCGGATGTCGCACGTTACGTGTTGTGTGTATAGGTTCGAACTCAGCAAATGTAAAGTAACGTACTGAAGACAAAGTTATGTAATAGTTTCATTTCATTGAAAAACAAAACTAGCTATTACACTTGTGGAGAAAGGTAGACGGAATGATCAAGAGTCGTATCCCAAGTGACGTAGCACTCCAACGAACTAATGATCTAGTACTATATCACCTAGAGCTAAATCGCATAACTCTACTATCGGTGCACAGCACAAAACAACTACCAAAACTCTTAAGGCAGAAAGCCGTAAATAACGAACGTTGATACTCGGATATCGGATTTCGTTCTCTCAAAATCGTCAAGTGAAGTCTTGAAACTCCATGGGTATATATAGGTGATCCGCACATGTGAGACGTTGACGTGGCACGTTATGATAGGTCACATGCTTGGATGATGTAGCAATTCCATGGATGACATCACTTTTGGAATCTTCGATTCTTGAATCTTGGAATCTTGAATCTTCGATTTCTTTAACTTCAGACTTCAACACATCTTGACTCCGTCGATCTCAATACTTCATTCTTCAACTTCATCGTGGTGAACACTTGTCGTTGAACATTTCGTATTTCATCGTCTTCATTGTCGTCAATAGAGTTGAAGTAGTAAAAAGCACATCATGCATCAGTTGACACATGAAGTAGAAGAGGCCACGACATGCGACTCCAATCGCACAAGATGAAGGGGCCATATCAAGCGACACCAGTCGCATGAGTTGGAACGCACCGATCGTGCGACTCCTGTCGCACGGCATAAGAGAGAGGAGTCATGCGACTCCTGTCGCACGAGACGGGAGAGTTAAGTCATGCTACGCCTGTCGCATGAGATGGGCAAGTCGCATCGTGCGACTCCTGTCGCATCGTGCGACTCCTGTCGCACGGGATGGAGAGAGTGGGGCAGTTGATGAATCATGCGACTCCAGTCGCATGATGTGGAGTGCAACACATGCGACTCCAGTCGCATAAGATGGACACACGGAGCGTGCGACTCCTGTCGCACACACTGGCAGGTGTACTGTGTGCGACTCCTGTCGCATGGGTTGGAGATGCATGGTCGTGCGACTCAAGTCGCATGATCTTGATAGATGGACTTCGTATTCCATACTTCCACGTTGTATAGCTTGCATCCAATCTTCCAACACCTGAAATCAAAGACAAACAACAAACACATATGTTGTCGCCAAAACCAACATCTACATTCTTGCACATGTTCGACTACTATTTCACGCATCAAAAGGTAGGGTCTTTCTTATCTCTTTTAATGTTGTAAATTTAAATGTGACGTACATGAACTGTTTTCGAGGCCACTGAACGATATTATGTTATAAGACCTGTGATCCCATGAGGGGTCAGTGACCGAACTAAGGGTCATCGGGGAGAGCCCGCCGTGTTTTATGTGCGCACCACATGTTTCAAGTATGTTATGTTTATCGTTGATGTCTTTCGCATTTGTGAACATGTTTATGTGTGGTATGTTTTAATTATCGGCATTAGACTAGATATAGATTTTCTCTACTGAGTCGTTGAGCTCACCCCTTCAACACACTGTTTTTAGGTACGAACGGGGATGCCAACGGAGGAGGCGACGGGACAATGGAATGAAAACTCCTTACAAGTATTAAAGTTTAATTATATGATGCAGTATTATGTCTAATTAAGTAATTTGGTGTGATGGCTATACACCTAAGTGGTGAAAGTTATGAAATTGTGAGGCAATACGAAACGCTAAAAACATTTATGTTTTTCAAATATATATATATATATAATATGCTTCTCGGTCTTAATTTAAAGATTTACTATTGCTTTAGTATAAAAACTTTCTTAGTGTTATGAATATTATTAATTAGTGAATGACTAGTTTACCCTTTCTTGGTGAACAAGACAAAAACCCTACTTTGTATCATATATAAAGGGGTCTCCACATATGAATGAAATAACAATTCACAACAATTCTATTCTTCTCTCATCGTCTCTCTTTATACTATATTATTCTCTCTCAATTTCTCTTGAGTTTATAACACGTTATCAGCACGAAAGCTCAACCACGTTCTTCATCAAATATCTACTCATCCAAGATCCGAACTCCAAGGCAAGAATTTATATGTTTGTTTATATTCATTAATAGTTATAAATATATCTACTTCTACTCCCTTCTTCTTAAATTCAAATGTTCCCGAAGAACATTATAAACTAATAATCCTGAAGTAATATCATATGTTCTCGAAGAACATTATAATCTGATATTCCTGAAGTAATATCATATGTTCCCGAAGAATATTGTAATCTGATATTCCTGAACTTCTTCATAAATTGCTCATGTTGAAGCAATTAAATTTCTAATGTTCCGGAAGAACATTATAATCTGATTAAATTTTTAATGTTCCCGAAGAACATTGTGACATGATATTCCCGAAGAAATATCAAAATTAAATGTTCCTGAAGAACATCTTGATATGATATTCCTGCAGAAATATCAAATCAAATTGCTTTTGGTTTAGCAATTCAACATTAAATATTTTAAACGAATATTGATATTCATAAGAAATAATGCAAAATATTTTTGAAAGAATATTTTTATTGATTGCTCCCGAAGAAGCAAAGTTCAAACATTAAATGTTTTTTTAATAAAGATACATCATGATACTCATATCCAAATTCGATTGTTCTGGTTGAAACAATAATTATATATGAATTATCCCTGAAGGATGATATCTTTTGAAAATCGAGAACAAATGTATCTTATTATGTGGGTACTCATGAAATATCGAAAAAGTCGATTCCAAATAAATATAATTTCTGAGAAAATTATATATTGAAATTTAATTATTTTGATCTCGAAAAATCATTGATAAAGATATTATATCTTCGAAGGATCATTGGTAAAGATATTGTATCCCCGTAGGATGATTGGTAAAGATACTGTATCCCCGAAAGATCATTCGTAAATATATTATTACGCATGACATACTAAGAGTGAGCTCTGGAAGAGCTTTACTAGTTATCCCAACGAGTACTACAAATGTATTGAAAATGATGCATATCATGATTATTATTAAGTGCCTGGAAATTGTTATTTCCCATCTGCGAATTGATTTGAAAAATGCAATTATATTTATATCACCACTAAATTGTATTTTTATAAATGGGCATAATAGAAAAAAAAAAGTTATATTAAATATCTCGAGCTCACGATCCATAAGATCGGTTTATAGCAATTACATTGAGTTGCATATTTAACAAAGATCATTTCCCGACATTAGGGGGGATAAGAATATAAAAGATATAAATGCCGATAAATTTCATGAAATGAAAACGATCTTTAATTCTTGATCCACGCATCAATCAATTGAACCTGAAGTTCATTAAAATAAGTGACTTGCAATATTCAGCAAGTAATCTGCCAAATTAATAAAGGTGTGACAAAATCACATATATTTGTGATAAATGAACTATAAGAGTTCAAATACCAAAGAGATCAACTCAAATGTTGATTCTAATATACGCCTGAAGCGTAGTAGATCGATCTCAAGATATAAAATAAATCCGCGGAAAAACAAAGAAATTAAGTCACCCTCAAAATCTCCTGAAGAGAGTTAAGATGCAAATCCCATTGAAAAAGCATGTGTACATGATAAGAAAAAATTGTGGGATTGCGGAACAACCAAATTAAATATTTTGGGAAATGATGAAAGATTTGGTTGATAGAATGAATTGTTATCAACATGGAAAAAGTCATCAACGACATATTTACCTCAAGAATTGCTCTAGAAAATTTGGATCCAAAACTTAAATCTATAATAGTGTGGCAGCAGCACTCAAAAAAATAGAAATGAGCAATTGAGGCAGAGCATGACTCGTTGGATAAAATATTATCCCAGAAGGATATACGTAGGTGTTCGTACGAAAAATGAATAATGATGTGGTGAGATATAAAAGTGAGGTTAGTTGCTCAAGAGTTTTTTGGAGAAACTCGATGTTAATCAAATATTTTTAAGGATGACATGAAGTTCCGCTACTTAATATTAATGTCAGCAACAACGAAAAATATGCATCGAATGTATGATTTGACCATGTAAAAGTCACTAGAAAGATACATACATGAAAATCCTTGATGGATTTTAAAATTTCTGATATTAAAGGAAATTAAAATCAGAACATGTAAAATATCATATTACATATGTCATTATGGACAAAAATGATATGGAAGACAAGGTTCCGAAGACCAGTGATTGGTCCCGAAGACCAGTGATTGTACTCTTTTTCCCTCTACTAAGTTTTTTCCACAGGGTTTTCTTAATTAAAGGTTTTTAACGAGGCAATCACCACAATATAAATGTGAATGTCATGTACTCTTTTCCTCGAGTATTTTTTCCTACAAGGTTTTATAACGAGGTTTTTAACGAGGCATGTACATCACTCGATATGAGTTTGTTTTCGAGAGAACTTGAAGTTCAAATAAAAATATAATCTTCTTGATGATTGTGAATTGAAGTTCACATTATTCATTTGTCAAGGATTGTATATTCGACATTAGACGCATCTAATATACTCCTGAAGAGTTACCGGCCGGTTATAGCAATTGCGAATGCTCTAGTCAATATAGATGTCTGGTAAAGGCATGTCCCTGAAGGACGAAAAATATACAATAATACAAATGAATATGAAACTCGACAACTCGAAGGTTGGGTCCTGAAGACCAAAATTTATAACTAAGTTTTTCCTATGTGGTTTTATTTGTTACAAGTTTTAATGAGACCGATTGATCACAAATATTTACTTTCAAGAAGTCAAAGATCTTCGGTGATTACAATCAGGGGGAGCAAGTTGTACTCTTTTTCCTTCGCTCAAGTTTTGTCCCACTGGGTTTTCCTGGCAAGGTTTTAACGAGGCAACAATACTGTAAATAGTCATTCAAGGGGGAGTGTTATGAATATTATTAATTAGTGAATGACTAGTTTACCCTTTCTTGGTGAACAAGACAGAAACCCTACTTTGTATCATATTTAAAGGGGTTTCCCCATATGAATGAAATAAGAATTCACAACAATTCTATTCTTCTCTCATCGTCTCTCTTTATACTATATTATTCTCTCTCAATTTCTCTTGAGTTTATAACACATAGCATTTTATAGTATTAAATCTAAAACTTACATTAAATATCTAAAATTTAGTATTAAATTCAAAATTTATATTAAAAATATAAATTTTTAGTATTTATGTAAAAGTCAAGAAAAGCGGGGTGTTACAGGGTCGGTTTCCATTTAGTGTTTTAAATCAAAAAAATGTAGTCATTGAAATTACGTCTTCGACGTAAGATACCAACTTCTCACGAAGTCGGTCTTAAACAATAACACTTCAGCATCTTCGTTCGCACACACTCAGCTGACGCTTGCTCCAGATGTCGCACGCTCCAGTTGGAGCACGGTTCGTGTTGTGTGTATATGTTCGAACTCAACGAATGTAAAGTAATGAAGATACAGTTATGTAATATGTTTCATTTCATTGATCACAAAACAAAACTATTACACTTGAAGAGAATGGTAGACGAAATGATCTAAGGTCGTATCCCAAGTGTCGCAACACTCCAACGAATCAGAGACCTAATACTACTACACCTAGAGTTAAATCTCCTAACTCTACTAATGGTGCACAGCACAAAACAACTACCAAAACTCTAAGGCTCAGCGCCAACAAAAAACGATAGCGATACTCGAATATCAGATTTCGTTCTCTCAAAATCGTCAAGTGAAGTCTTGAAACTCCATGGGTATATATAGGTGAGTTGCACATGTGAAGCTTTGGAAAGAAGCCATCTGATTGGCCACATGCTTGGCTGACTTCATGTTTCCATGGATGACATCACTTTTGAAGCTTGGATTCTTGAATCTTGGAATCTTGAATCTTTGATTCTTGAATCTTCGAATCTTGAATCTTCAACTTCTTCAACTTCATACTTCAACACTATCTTGACTCCATCGATCTCAATACTTCATCTTCAACTTCATCGTGATAAACACCCGTTGTTGAAGCTTCAGCATTTCATCGTCTTCACGGTCGTCGACATTATTGAAGTAGCAAATAGTACATCCACACATCATCAACACTTTAACTGAGATAGTCATCCCATGCACTCGTTGATGTTGACTGTGGGATGTAACATACCATGCGCCAGTTGGCGCATAAGGTGAAATCACTACGGGGCGTGCGCCAGTTGGCGCACGAGATGTTGATGAGGAGATGTTGTGCGACTTTTGTCGCATGAAGCGGAGTGGCACAATGCCATGCGACATTTGTCGCATGAGGTAGAGGAGGGAGGTCGTGCGCCATTTGGCGCATGAAGATGGCGATGCTACTGCGTGCGCCATTTGTCGCTCAGGATGGAGGAGGGATGCCGTGCGACAATAGTCGCATGAGGAGAGGCAGAATGCCATGCGACATTTGTCGCATGAGGTAGAGGAGGAACACGGATATGGCACGGCGTGCGCCAGTTGTCGCACGGTGGTGAAGATGCAACTCGTGCGCCAGTTGGCGCTCGTGTTGTCACTTGATGCATTGGACTTCACTGATTCCATATTCCATGTTGTATGGCATGCAGCCATTCATTCAACACCTGAAAACAAAAACAAACAACAAAAACATATTGCCAAAACCAACATCTACAATCAATTTAGTTCAATATGATCGAAAAATTCAAATTTTCGTCAGAAAAAAACAAGTGAATTTCTTTCCGATAAATTTTGCTGATCAAATGCCACATTAATTTGCCACGTGTGCATCACCTTGACCGATGTGATCCACTAAAAAAGTCAGTTTCAATTTAATCCTTTAAATTAGAAAAATATAGTCAATTTTATCCAATTTGATCGTAAAATTAAAATTTTCATTAAAATAAAAAATAGTAGTATTGTGTATATAGGGAGAATTTAACCAATTCTTTTATTTTAAAATAGATGAGTTCAACCAGGTAGATCACTCACTACAATCGATACCTTATTGTCATTAAATAGTATTTGTTTTAGTTATATTTAAATATATATTTTTTTAAATAATATTTTGAATTTAAAAGTTAAATAAATTTTTATTATGTAATTTTTATTATTATCAGTTATTGAAACATTTATTTATTTAGAACTTATATATCTCATAAAATATATTTTCCAATTAAGTGTTTATTGTTTTTTTTATTAATTTTTATATAATTTTATTAATATTTTTTAATAAATTGAAATCAATTATTAATAATTAATAAATTTAAATTATAAATTAATAAAAAAAATTACTAGTTATAATTAATAAAAAAAACTAGTATATTAATAAAGAACTCGTAATTATATTTACTAACTATTAATAATTGATTTCAATTTATTAATAAAAATTAAAAATATATATATATATATATAATTGGAAAAATTGTTTTATATGTTAAAAATACATAAATTTTTCAATAAGTTCTAACAATAATTAATTTCAGGAAAAGAACATGTTCGATCACTTTGTATACAACATTTTTTTCACTGTGAAAAATTAAATTTTACGATTAAATTAGACTAAATTGACTATATTTTTATGATTTAAAGGAGTAAACTGAAACCAATTTTTTTTAGCGGACCAAATCGATTAAGTTGGTGTTCACATGACAGATTTACGTAGAGCCTAATCAACAAAATTCACCGAAAAAGAAGTCCACATGTCTTTTTCCGACGAAAAATTGAAGTTTTTGATCAAATTGAAGTAAATTGACTATATTTTTGTGATTTAAGTGACTAAATTGAAATCGACTTCTTTCAGTAAACCAAATCGAGACTTGACCTATTTTAAAAGATCAACAAAATTATTCTCTTAAAAAATAAAAAATGTGATAAGTTGGGACAAATGAATTAAAACTTCTCTAATTCACTTTGTTAGAAATTTGATTCATAATTAAAATTTATTACTGTAACTTTTGTATACGTCTTTTAATTAATTTCTTAATCACACTCACACATAAGACATTACATTAGTATTTTTCATCCAACTATCACGTCGGCATATTAAAGAAAAGCTATATGTGTCTCTGTGTCTTTACTAAAAAGCGAAATAATGAATTCTTTAATTTATTAGATTAAATGTATAGGTACTTAATATTTGAAACGTTGAAATTTATTAATTCTTTGGTTTCAAAATTTTATTTACAGTCATTTTTTTACACACCATAATAATAAATTAATAATAATATGAAAACATTTAAAAGTAATATAATTGTAAAATTTTATTTTTATTTTTTGTACTTACTTTTAAAATCTTAGTCCAATTATTTTAACTTTTTTTATTTAAAATACATTTTATATATTAGTTTTTAGTTAAAAAGCCTAAAAAATACTTAGTACTAATGTTTTGTTTATTTTTTTGCGTGGATGAATAAAGAAACCAGGTTAAAAGAAGTACGTAAACAGAGTTTTCTTGTTAAACACATCATTAATTAATTTATTATTCAATAATTCAAAAGAGAATAAAGTAGTTCAGCCAGTGTGTATGCGGTAACAAAGGGATGGGACCATTGCCGAATAAAGGCCTACGCAACCCATCTGTCCCGTGTCTTATCATTTTACGCTGGCTGCGGGCCCCGTTGGATGATGACCACGTGTCACCTCTGCGTTTGATCCTACGACCACTAGTCATTTATAAATAAGCCCCAGAGATAATTAATTAAAGTAAATCGAATAGAAGAATTAATGGGGAGTTTTGAGAGCCAAGTGAAGGTGAGAGCGAAGGAAGTCAAGTTCTTCTTCAAGAGAGGATTCAAGGGTCTCGGAGATTCCTGCAAGAAGGGATGGTACAAGGTCAAGCGAATTGGAAAATGATTCATTTGTTTTTTTTCTTTTTTCTTTTTTTGTTGTTTGTTTGATTGATCCCTTCAAATCTATAGAACGTGTATGGTATTTTGATTTTAATTTCTTGAAATATGTTTTTTGCTTCTTTTTTTTTTACATCAATTTATTCTTTTTCTTTTATTAGTACATTAGTACAGTAGTATTCTTGGTTTATGATGGGCTAAATAACATGATGAGGGTGGAACAAACATAGTACTTCAAGTTGATGATGGGCTATAGGAAGTGAAATTAATTTGTACCCCTCCATCCCCCAAAATTGTGGCATAGAGAAACTTGCACGTAGATTAAGAAAAAGTGAA
This sequence comes from Euphrasia confusa, assembly GCA_954870475.1. NCBI lineage: Eukaryota > Viridiplantae > Streptophyta > Magnoliopsida > Lamiales > Orobanchaceae > Euphrasia > Euphrasia confusa. The sequence continues at coordinate 23,182,366 of OX940956.1, forward strand.
TTTTTGTGTGTTTTATAATATAAAGTGGGGGTATAATAGGTATTGATGTGTAAGTAATAAAGTAGTTAGTTGAAAAAGTAGTAGTATAAGTGTAAATAAATGTGTATTGAGAGGATAAAGTTATGAAAAGACATTCCATTTATGGAATGTGCACTGTTTTAAAGGATGAACTAAAAAAGAAAGTATGCATTGTTTTAAGAGATAGAGAGAGTATGATTTAAACTAGACCTATATACGCATAAGGATATTCTGTCTCGATTTGTTTTAATTTTTGTTGAGAATTTCAACAAGATCAATACACGATCAAAAGTTCAAAAACGAACTCTAAGTACCAACAATGACGAATTTCGATTTGAAAGTATCTTTGAACTCTAAGTGACAATTGGAAATAACAGTAAATGAAAAATGCTTTTACATTCTGTGATCTACTGAAATTTCGATCTAAATGCAAGGAGTCGTAAATTTGTGTTTGTTAAGTGTGACTCGAATTCGAAAGAAACGGGATAAGAAGTTCAAAAGTCCATCGAGAACATTTACTGCTCATGGGTCACGCTATTTTAATTTGGGGGTGATATGTCATGATGATATATCACCAATTGTATAATGCGGACATAATTAAAAGAGTGGGATGCCATGTCCTGATCAACCGTGAATGGTTGGTCAACTGTACGTGAATGACAAGGGTAAGTAGTACGAATGTTGATCGACGTGTGATTAATTTCGATTTTTTATTTGTTTTAATTAGAGAATTAGAATTATATGAATAATTCTATCATATCTATACATATAGAATTCCTGGTTCCACTAATGCCACGTGAACCAATAGAAAAGCAATAATAATGTTGTGTTCACGCTATAAATTATAAATAAAAAAAATTATAAATTTTAAGTAGTAATATTATTAATTATATTTAAATTATATATAAATTTTCTAAATAGTAATTTGAAATTATATATTTTTGGTAATAATAATTACTCCGTAATTATTATCTTAAATATATATATATATATATATATATATATATATATATATATATATCTTTCTATTTCTCTTTTTTTTTATTCTATTAATATTAATTTAATTATAATTAATCGTATCTCATAAAAATCGATCTCCTCCTATTTTTTAATCCACAACAGTTAAAAAAAATTGATCAAACTTTTTAGGTATATTATTTTCTTTTGCTATAATCTGGCTTCGTATGTCCCTTTTTATTTTTCTGAACATTGAATCGATTGTAAATGTTGATTTTGGCGACAACGTTTTTGTACTTGTGTTTTTGTTGATTTTCAGTTTTGCAGGTGCATGGAAAAGGAGACTAGAGTCTCCGGTTTTGGAACAATGGAATGTGCATGGAACGGCGATACGAGTCGCCGCTTTTGGCATGACAGGAACGGCGACAGGAGTCGCCGTTTTTGTGCAAACTTGGAATGGCAGTGGAACGGCGACAGGCGTCGCCGTTTTTGGTGCAAACCGTGGAACGGAGACAGCAGTCTCCGGTTTTGTGCATGGTCCTGGAACGGAGACTGTTGTCGCCGCTTTTGGCATAGCAGTGGAACGGCGAATGGAGTCTCCGTAAATGTGCATATGGCAATGACACTGGAACGGCGACTCCAGTCGCCGGTTTTGGCATATGTGCATGACATGGAATCGGCGACTCCTGTCGCCGGTTTTGGCAATGGCACGGGTTCCGCGACGCTTGTCCTCAAGGCACGGTGCCAGCGACTATGACATTCTTCAACGACGTTTTTCACTAAGTACTTTCAACGTGATTTCTTTCACCAAGTACTCATATCAAGGAATGAAGAATGGATCTAGTGTTTTTTCTACTTCAATGATATCGACGACCATGAAGACGATGAAATTCCGAGGCTTCAACACTTAGAGTTTTTCACGAGAGTTTGAAGATGAAGAATTGAGATCGATGGAGTCAAGATTGAATTGAAGTTCTGTTTTTGAAATTGAAGATTCAAGATTCGAAGATTCAAGAATCGAAGATTCAAGATTCCAAGATTCAAGAATCGAAGTTCTACAAGAGTGATGTCATCCATGGAAAAGTGACATCAGCCAAGCATGTGACCAACCAGAACGTGCCACGTCATCACCTCACATGTGCGGGCTGCCTATATAAACCCATGGATTTTGATTTCACCAGCAGACGATTTTGAGAGAACGAAATCTGATTTTTAGAATCGTGACCGACAGCTTCGAGCTTCGAGTTTGTGTAGTAGCGTTTGCGCCTTGTGCCAAGATTAGAGTTAGGAGATTTAGCTCTAGGTACTTGTGTGCTAGATTGCAAGTTAGTGGGAGTTGTTGCGACACTCGGGAAACTTCTTGTAATCGTTTTGCCTACCATACTCAGTGTAATAGTTTAGTTTCATTGTTTCAATGGAATGAAAACTTATTACATAACTTTGTCTTTGTCTTCCGTCTTTCATTCCACGAACTTGTGTGATTGTTACCTTGACTGAAGCTGGTGTTCATTGTTTAAGTCCAACTTCGCGAAAAGTTGGTATCGTACGTCGAAGACGTAATTTCAATTGGTATCAGAGCGGGACGTCATACGTATAAGACGTGATCCGTTACTTGACTTCATATTTCCGCTACAATGGAGTCATCCATGTTTGTCCAGAAACCGATTATGCTAACTCATCAGAACTACTCAAACTGGAAGGCCAAAGTTTCTGCTAGGATTAAGGGTTTTGATTCCAGATCTTGGATGGCAGTGTTAGAAGGATGGGAACGCCCATATACGGAAGACGCTGATGGCGTGAGAATTCCGAAACCGGAACGTAGTTGGACGAGAGAGGAACATGACTTGTCCACGGCCAACAGCAAAGCCTTACTTATTATCTGTGAATGGCTAGACCTCAGTATGTATCAGCTGGTCAAGAATTGCACATCTGCCAGAGATGCATGGGAAACGTTACAAAGAACTTGTGAGGGAAGTCATGCTGTTAAGCGATCGAAAATCCGAACTATCACTGCTCAATTCCATCAACTCCGAATGAGGGAGGATGAAGACATCAATGACTACTTGGACAAGATAATGAGATATGTGAATGAAGCTTTTGAACTTGGTGAAATTTTTCCTGCTCCCATGGTATATGAGAAAGTCCTCTCCAGTGTTAACACTAGGTTCGAGAGTAAGGTGCTGACTATCGAAGCACGCAATGACGAGAACCAAAACTGGGACTATGCCGACTTGATGGCTGATTTGAGAAACTATGACCTGACTCTCAAAGTTCGAAGCAACCCAGACATGTCTCTTGTCTACGAACCGATGACTGCTCTCAAGATTTCAGAGAAAGGAAAAAGTTCCAGAAGTTCTAGCTCTCGAAAAACTCATTCGAAAAATGAGAAAACTGAAAGTAGTTTTTCTGCTGATCTGGGTGAATCTGATGATGAGGAAGCTGAAGAAATTGAAAAACTGATGAACTCTAATAATCCGGACAAACTGGCTGCACTGACTGAGATAGTCACTTATCTTGTGAAACAAGAATTTAAGAGAAAGAACCGTGCACGAAATTTTCGAAAATTTCAGAAAAGTTCTAACTCATATCCAAATACTCCTGACAACCGAAATCAGGGATCGTCGTCAGACAAAAAGTTCAAAGGAACAAAGCTCTCACCATACTCCTCTACTGGCAAGGATGTCTCCAAGATGCAATGCTATGAGTGTAAGGGATATGCACACGTTAAAAATGAATGTCCTAATTTACACCGTAAGAAGAAGCTACCAGTTAGCTATGTTGTGATTGACGATGAGGATGTCATTTCTGAGAACGAAGAGTCTGAGGACAACAATTCTGACGATGATGAAGACAGCGCTCTAGTTGTCACTTTTGGTGAATCATTTGATCTCGAAAATGTGGAGGTCGAAAACTTTGTTTTTGATGCATTTCTGAAAGACACTGCAACTGCAGACAACATTTTCTGTGTGGCATCGACAAACCGAAATTTTTGTGATGATAACATTTTCTCGGATGATGAATCTGAGTCTGAAGCCGAAAGGGAAGAGAGGACATCTGATGTCAATCAAAGTGTGACCGAGTCTACTGAACTGGTTGATCTGAAAGAGAGTTATTCTAAACTCGAAAAATTGTGTGACACAGCTATCACTGAGAATAGCACACTTGAAGTGTCTCTGAAGTGCTTGACTGAATCTTTTAATGAACTCTCAAATGAACAACTCAAGATGTGTGGTGAAGTTGTAGTGTTGAGAAAGTCAGTTGAGAAGACTGAGGATGAGAAGAAGAAGTTGAACAACTCCTTGACAATTCTCAAAGTTAAATTTGATGACCTTTTCGAAGAAAAACATAAGTATTTCAAGGAAGTTGTCGAACTGAGAGAGTTGTGTGACAAAATGAGTTCTGAAAACTCTAAACTGAAGACGTCACTGAAAAAGGAGTCAACTGAAGTGAAGAAACTGCAGACTCTATTTAAGAACTCGGATGCTGAGAATGATGAACTGAAGTCATCACTGATGAAAACTCAAACTGACCTTGCCATGACTGACAAGGAACGATATGCTTTGAAAGAAAAACTTCATATGACTGACGAGCTGTTGAGGAAGATGAACACAAATTCTTCCGTGTTTGACAATGCTGCTTCATATATGAATCCTAATCGTTACGGTCTTGGATTTCAAAAAGTTTTTGAGTCTATATACTCCACATCTGAAAAGAAGAAGGAAGTGAGTTTTGTTAAGGCATTGGATGATTTGCCTGAAGATAAAAGTAAGGATGACGTTGAATCATCTAAACGGAAAGAGATTGCTGAAGGAAAGAAGATTGCTAAGTCTCCAGAACCAAAAACTCAAAAGTCGATCTCGACTTCTAAATCTGAGACATATCAATTTCCGAAGAACATTGTCATACATCCTCGTGGTATCCTTCCTTATGAGAAGACGTTGCTGAAGAACTTAGAGAAATCTCAGAACGTGAAGAAAAATGGACAGTCCTCTCGAACTAAAACTGTGTTGGTCAAGACGTCTACGAAGGTTGAGAATCGTCAAAGAAGAAAATATGTTTGTCACTATTGTGATCAACCTGGACACATTCAACCATTTTGCTATAGGATGAAAGAGGACGTGAACAGAGATCTTATGATCATAAAGAAGAAGTCTGAAGTGACTAAGGAAATGAAGAAACCCGTCTCTCCAAATCCGAAAATCAAGCAAACTCTGAAAGTTGTGACTGAGAGATTTCAAAATGAATGGCAAGAAGAAATGGGTGCCTAAGTCTCAAAAGAGTGAAGTTAAACTTAACTCCACCATTTTAACTGACTGGAAACCAAGAGAACTGATTTTCTGCAATGTTGCACTGAATGCGTCTGAAGCTGGCAACAAAGGCATTTGGTACTTTGATAGTGGCTGCTCCCGACATATGACCGGCACAAAGAAATTCTTGAAAGAATATGAGCCGATGACTGGTTCCCCCGTGGTGTTTGGAGGGGGAGCAAAAGGTGTTGTCAAGGGAAAGGGGACGCTTCAAATCAAAGGATTACCTCCAATCAGGAATGTTGTCCATGTCAAGGGACTTGTGGCAAACCTCATTTCCATCAGTCAGCTGTGTGATGAAGGATTTAATGTTAGCTTTGATAAGGAATCTTGCCGAGTTTTTGATGTTGAAGGAAAGTGTATAATGGAAGGTCCACGTGCTAAAAACAATTGCTATACTACTGAGTATAGTTGCTTCTCCGTGACCGTTCCTGATGAAGTTGACTTGTGGCACCAACGACTTGGCCACACTAGCACTCGCAATCTGAGCAAACTGGTTAAGGGGGAGATAGTTCGAGGAATCTCTCAACTCCCCAAAATCGAGAAGCGAGTATGTGGTGACTGTCAGAAGGGCAAGTTGACAAGGACTCCTCATCCGGCACTTCCAACTCTAATGAGCACTGCAGCTCCCTTTGAACTTCTACACATGGACTTGATGGGTCCAATGGAGGTGAAGAGCTTAGCTAAGAAAGAATATGTGTTGGTTGTTGTCGATGATTTTTCCCGATACACATGGACGAGATTTCTGGCGACCAAGGATGAGACTTTCAATGCCTTCAAAGGTATTGTGAAATGGATTCGAACGAATCATGAAGCTAAGGTTAAAAGGATCAGGAGTGATCACGGCACTGAATTTGAAAATGCTAGCTTCAATGAATTTTGTATGCTGAAGGGAATTCACCATGAATACTCGGCCCCAAAAACGCCTCAACAAAATGGGATTGCCGAACGAAAGAATCGTACACTGCAAGAGATGGCGCGTGTGATGTTAATTTCTAAAAATCTGGCTCGAACTTTTTGGGCAGAAGCCGTCTCTACAGCTGGCTACATTTTGAATCGAATAAGTATTCGATCTGGTACTACTGCTACTGCCTATGAACTTGTCAATGGCAAGAAACCTTCGGTGGCACACTTTCGTGTCTTTGGCTGTACTTGCTATATCTTGAAGGATCGTGATCCTCTGAAGAAATTTGAAGCCAAAGCTGATCGTGGAATTTTTGTTGGCTATAGCCAAAATAGTCATGCCTACCGTGCGTACAATCTACGAACTAAGAAAGTCATAGAAACTGTGAACATCAACTTTGATGAACAAGACTTTCTAGGAAAAGATGCGGAGGCTGATTGGGTTAAGGAAGGAATCCTTGAAGTTCGAACTTTTCCTTCAACACCCACAACTGAGACTTCCGAAAATGTTACTCCAAATACTTCTCCTGAAGTTGGAGAGTCTAGCAACCGAAATGATGACACCTCGGTAACTGAGGATGACGATGATGATCAAGTTGAAAACCCAGCTGACGCTCCAAGAGAGGCACCTGGTCATATTCAAAAACGTCATCCGCCGAACCAAATGATCGGAAGCCTGAATGAGCGAACTACACGCTCCAAGAAACCAATGAATTCTCCCGACGAACTCTACAACATATGTACTTCAGCAGTGTGTAATGAAATCGGCATCACCTGCTTTCTCTCCGAAAATGAGCCGAAAAATTACAAGGAAGCCATGCAAGATGATTTTTGGATCATGGCCATGCAAGAAGAGTTGAATGAGTTCACCCGAAATAATGTTTGGTCATTAGTTCCCAGAACTTCAAACATCAATGTTGTTGGAACTAAATGGATCTTCAAGAATAAAACAGATGAGCATAACCAAGTTGTCAGAAACAAAGCTCGTCTTGTTGCCCAAGGATATGCCCAGGTGGAAGGCATAGATTTTGATGAAACTTTTGCTCCGGTCGCACGAATTGAGTCCATCAGACTCCTAATTGCTATTGCATGCCATCTTGGCATCAAACTCAGACAGATGGACGTCAAAGCTGCTTTCTTGAACGGTGTCTTGGAAGAAGAGGTCTACGTTGCCCAACCTAAGGGTTTTGAGGATCCGAAGAAGCCAAATCATGTCTACAAGCTTCACAAAGCTCTATATGGCTTGAAACAAGCGCCTCGCGCCTGGTACGGATGCCTCACGGATTTTCTTCTAAAATTCGGCTTTGAGCGTGGATCGGTGGACAAAACCTTGTTCATCAAACGAGATGGCAAACACATGATTGTTGCCCAAATTTATGTTGACGACATTGTCTTCGGAGCGACTTGTTCCAAACTCGTGACTTCATTCACAGAAGCTATGTCCTCGACTTTTCAGATGAGCCTTGAGGGGGAGTTGCACCAGTTTCTTGGCCTTCAGATTTCTCAACGACCAAATGGGATATTTGTATCTCAAAGTAAGTATGCTAAAAACATGGTTGAGAGGTTTGAAATGCATCATGCCAAGCCAGCTAACACTCCTATGGCAACTACGGAACGCTTGTCGACGTCAACGAAAAGTCGGAGTGTAAACCAAACTCTTTATCGTTCCATGATTGGGAGTTTACTTTATTTAACTGCCACTCGTCCTGACATTATGTTTAGTGTTTGTATGTGTGCCAGGTTCCAAGCTGATCCAAAGGAGGACCATCTACGAGCTGTAAAACGGATCTTCCGATACATCTCTGGGACTTCTCAGCTAGGCCTTTGGTATGCGCGCGACACTTCATCCAACCTTGTTGGTTTTTCTGATGCCGACTGGGCGACGGACACGGACGAAAGAAAAAGTACCTCCGGCAGCTGTTGCTTCCTTGGCAATAATCTTGTGTCTTGGCATAGTCGCAAGCAAAACTGTATCGCACTGTCAACTGCCGAGTCCGAGTACGTTGCGGCTGGAAGTTGTTGCACTCAACTACTTTGGTTGAAACAAATGTTGAATGACTATCTTCTTGAGAGTGCTCCATTAGTGCTGTATTGTGATAACCAGAGTGCTATCAAAATCAGCGAAAATCCTGTCCAGCACTCAAGAACTAAACACATCGACATTCGACATCATTTCATTAGAGATTTGGTTGATCGTGATATAGTCAGTCTACAGCATATTTCAACGGAAAAACAGCTTGCTGACATCTTTACCAAACCTCTTGACTTTGAGAGATTCAAAACTTTAAGGAATTCTCTCTGCATGTGTTCTCTCTAAGAGTTCACGAAAAATTTTGAAGTCTGAAAGAGTAGTTTCTTTACTTCTGAATATGCACTCGGAATCGTCGTGGATTAGTCTAGTCAGACAAACATGGATTCGAGGCCGCTTCTAGTCTTCGGACACAAGAGTATTTATTCCGCTGAATGCGAACATGTGAACATGGCTTAAACTCCTCGCTTCATTTGCATAGATCCATAAAGCCAAGTAACGGAGGACGCCGGTTCCCCCGGCTCCCCTCTTCGAAAGGTTGTACATGGACGCTGATCTTTAAGACACTCTCCTATCACACTTCGGAGGACGCAAGTGAACCTTGCTCCCCTCTGACTGCTGTAATGAGTGTCTGTTGCATTTCATTTAAAGCTATAAACTCGTCTGGAGGACGCCGGTTACCCCGGCTCCCCTCTGATTGAAGTAATGCTAGTTCCTGATCGGAGTGCCTTAAGTGTTCACCTTGCATTCATGAATTAAAATCTCTTGTGCGGTGCTAACTCTGCCAATATGTTTCGACGAAACACGACTGCTTCCTTGTGACTGAGACGAAGGACAAGTAAACATGTCTATCACATACTTCGGTCCATCTCACCGGTTTTTAATATGAGAGATTTTTCATTACCTCAAAGTTCTATTCACCTCGTGTGAAATTTTTGGTTTTGGAAAAATGATGGAAGTATCTCTTTTCTGGGAAAATATTTGCTCTTCATTGCCTAATATCACCCCTCGAATCTCCACTAAAATGTGTTTGAATGTTTGCGTGTGTTGAACTCTTGAATGACTAACTCGGGATGTGTTGTTTTTGTTTTGGCATTTCTGTAGTTCATACACAGGACTATGTGGTTTACCATCTCGGAAGTCTAAACATTGAGTGCAGCGACGACAAGTTCAATTGTTGGCAAACTTGGAAACCCAAAAACGGAGATTCCTCATTGTCCGAATCTGGAGACTACCGTCGCCGAAAAAGCGGCGACTAGAAAAGTAGAGACGCAAAAACGGAGACTCTCCAAACAGGAGACTCCTGTCGCCGTTTTTCAACAAACCGTGCCCATGCCAAAATCCGGAGACCACAGTCGCTGGAAAAGCGGCGACCAGAGTCGCTGGAATTGTGGCGACACCAAGCCCTGTCCAGCGCCACGCAATTTCCGGAGACTCGAACCTATGGCACTGAACTTCGTCATTCCAACCTTCGGTTTGATCTTCGGTTTTTCATATTTTTATTTATTTATTTTTATTTATTATTTTTGAAAATTATTATTTTAATAATATTTTCAAATTAATAAAATTTTGTTCGTCTAATGGGCTCAAATTTTCTTCTTGAGATGGGCTTTTTACAGGTCTTGAGCTGTGTATTTTAAATCCGGACGGGCGGCCCAAAATTTTCCTATATATAGCCCCGGGGGTGATTCTATCATGGTTACGCTTACATCGCACTTTAGAACTCTCGAACTCTCGACTCTCAGCTGCTGACTGCTTGTCCATCGTTCCTAGGTTCTAAGTTTTTCCAATTTCCGTTGCATCCGGCAACTCTAGCTTCGCGCACCCGGCGCCCTGTCCATCGTTTCTGTGATTGATTTTTTCCAAGTGTTAGAATATTTTTCCAATTTTTCCGATATGTCTGCTGCTAAGAACTTGGATGACATGCTCGCTGACATGACTGTCTACTTAAACGAACAGTTTGAACAGGCTCCGTCGCCCACGTCTAAGAAGGCGGCATATGAAGAGCTTAAAGCTCACTTAGAAAAAGTCGAGAAACGCAAGGCTGCGTCTGCTGAACCGTCCATCGACTTGACTACTACTGCCCCACCGGCACACTCATCTGCCCGTCAACCGGGAAAAGAACCTAAGGCAGGGAAATCAAAATTCCAAGATGCTTCCTTCCGCATCTACAGTGGGGTCGTACCCAAGGCTGAATACCATAGGTTGCTCGCGGCTGGCGAGATAACCAAGGATAGCAAAAAGATTGTCAAAATTCCTTCTACTGTGACTGTGACTGCTGGCACAGATCCAAAACTTAAGTCGCCGTCAGGTTCGGGACAGAAATCGGCGACTCCAGCTGGGAGTGCCGAAGGCAAGAAACCATCCGCCAGTGGAGGTGGTGTGAAAACATCCACCCCGAAAAACTCTGGTGGACAAGTCACCAAGTCTCGAACTCATAGTTCGCAGAAACCGCCACTATCTTCTGGATCAGCTGGATCGCAGAAGTCGACTGACGGCTTCAAGTATATCTCGGATTTTTCCGAGTGTCCTAAACCACATTCTCGCGATTTCTTCACTGCGACTGCTGAACGTCGCCACAAACTCATCCAGACTCTACCGATCCTTACCGATCGAACCATTTTGAAGGAAGACTATGACCGTCACGGCATAACAGATTTCCTGAGCAAGATGCATATGCTCAAATCCGTGAGCTTGACTTACCGCTATTCCATTCCCATCCTTAACAAATTCTATGCCAGCTTGTCTCCTGACTTCGCGAACCCGAAGAGCCGTCTGTATGGCTGTTTTGTTTTCCGTGAGAAGTTATACAAATTCCGCCCCTTCTCCATCAACAAATTTCTAGAGAGGTTGGAAGTTGATTCTAACTGGACTTCGCCCTCAGCTGAGGAACGGGCCGACGACCTTACCATCGGCACTTTTGTTACTCAAAAGAAAGTTAAGTCTGAACTGCCGCCGCCGAACAAACTGTCTGCCTTTTACGGCATCTTGCAGCGTCTTGGCATGTCCAACTGGACAGCGTACAAGGACGAATCTGTCTTGACTCCGGAACTGATGCACATCATCTTTCGCCTTGGATGCGGCGAACAAATAAACCTTGGCAAAATAATTTTCAATGACTTATGCAAGATTGCCAGGACGACGGACGAGACCATTCTTCGCCAAGCTGACTGGCCAGAGGCACAGAAACTTCAACTCACGCATCCGTGTTTGATCTACGGCATGCTTCACGCTCAAGGCTTTACTCCTGATAATGACTTTGAGAAAAAGTTAAAGAAAAATGGCGCTGTCAAGATCACTGGCACGTACCTCAATCCGTCCAAACGTGTCATCGATCTCCCGTGGTTTGACTTTGTTGACAGGAATGCACTTCCTGAGATTCTAACTCCTCCGCCATCTCCACTGAAAAGAAAGAGAAAGTCGATCGCCAAGAAAGACAAGTCCCCCTCGGCTAAGCGACAAAAGAATGAATCCACAGCTGCAGCTGATGAGGCGGAACCTCATACCAAACAAGAGCCCAGAATCGTTCCTCGCGAGTTTGGGCCTTACTCTAAAGTTCCGCCTTACATAAATCCTTATCATCCTATCCACAGTCATCGTGCTGTGGTGCCAACAGCTTGTGTAAAAGAATTCTATGCCGACACCTTGGCTCTGGAACAGTGTCAAGAGGAACATGCCGTGGCCTATAACAAAATGATTGACGCTCAGAAGAAACAAAAGTCATCCTTTGACAAACTTCAGCGTGAAATCCAACAAGGGGGAGGACTCGGTGATGTTGGAGCTCCCGATGCAAGTTTGAAGGACACGTTCCTTCTGAAGATGATTCGGGACGCTATCCAAGAGGCGCATGTTCAGCTTGCCAAAGGTAACAACATTGAAGTTGAACAGGTACCCCGAGCTGATGATGGCGAGAAGACGGACGATGATATTTTTGAAGGATGTATGGATATCCGTGACAAGGGAAAGGCGAAGGTTGGTGAAACTTCGAGAGCTATGCCGTCAGGTGGATTGAAAGATCAGGATGTCGACGCTGATGTCAACATTATTGATGTCGAAGATGAAGGTGGAAAAGACTTCGGCGAGTACGAGATCTTTGGTCTGGGTGAGGAGACGGATGAAGATGAGAAAGAAGATTCCAGTTCTGATGATGGCTTCATCTATGGCGAAGATGAAGAGGACGTGGTCGAGAGTCCAGAACGCGAACCCACTCCAACTGGCTCGCCGAAGGAATAAAGACTCAAGATCTTAAGTCCAAATTCCAAGTTCAAAGTTTTTATCCCAAGTTTTTATTTCCGTTTTTTTTATAACTCTGGAACTCGGTTTTTCATATTCTGTTATTGCATGCATCAAACTCTAAATTCGTCCATGCATTGTTTTTCATAATTTGTCTATCTCTGGATAATGTTTTGATTTGAATATTTATCTAAGTTTTTTATCCTTTGGTTTGAAATTTTGGCTAAGTCTTTTTATGGTTTTCATTGATTGAATGATTGATGTTTTTCCATCTTTTACTTAGCTTATTTTGTGTTGATATTCGATTGAGGGGGAGATAAGTATATCTCTTTTTACTTAACTTCGTTTTCATGAGTTGTGCCAAAAAGGGGGAGATTGTAAATGTTTATTTTGGCGACAACGTTTTTGTACTTGTGTTTTTGTTGATTTTCAGGTTTGCAGGTGCATGGAAAAGGAGACTAGAGTCTCCGGTTTTGGAACAATGGAATGTGCATGGAACGGCGATACGAGTCGCCGCTTTTGGCATGACAGGAACGGCGACAGGAGTCGCCGTTTTTGTGCAAACTTGGAATGGCAGTGGAACGGCGACAGGCGTCGCCGTTTTTGGTGCAAACCGTGGAACGGAGACAGCAGTCTCCGGTTTTGTGCATGGTCCTGGAACGGAGACTGTTGTCGCCGCTTTTGGCATAGCAGTGGAACGGCGACTGGAGTCTCCGTAAATGTGCATATGGCAATGACACTGGAACGGCGACTCCAGTCGCCGGTTTTGGCATATGTGCATGACATGGAATCGGCGACTCCTGTCGCCGGTTTTGGCAATGGCACGGGTTCCGCGACGCTTGTCCTCAAGGCACGGTGCCAGCGACTATGACATTCTTCAACGACGTTTTTCACTAAGTACTTTCAACGTGATTTCTTTCACCAAGTACTCATATCAAGGAATGAAGAATGGATCTAGTGTTTTTTCTACTTCAATGATATCGACGACCATGAAGACGATGAAATTCCGAGGCTTTAACACTTAGAGTTTTTCACGAGAGTTTGAAGATGAAGAATTGAGATCGATGGAGTCAAGATTGAATTGAAGTTCTGTTTTTGAAATTGAAGATTCAAGATTCGAAGATTCAAGAATCGAAGATTCAAGATTCCAAGATTCAAGAATCGAAGTTCTACAAGAGTGATGTCATCCATGGAAAAGTGACATCAGCCAAGCATGTGACCAACCAGAACGTGCCACGTCATCACCTCACATGTGCGGGCTGCCTATATAAACCCATGGATTTTGATTTCACCAGCAGACGATTTTGAGAGAACGAAATCTGATTTTTAGAATCGTGACCGACAGCTTCGAGCTTCGAGTTTGTGTAGTAGCGTTTGCGCTTTGTGCCAAGATTAGAGTTAGGAGATTTAGCTCTAGGTACTTGTGTGCTAGATTGCAAGTTAGTGGGAGTTGTTGCGACACTCGGGAAACTTCTTGTAATCGTTTTGCCTACCATACTCAGTGTAATAGTTTAGTTTCATTGTTTCAATGGAATGAAAACTTATTACATAACTTTGTCTTTGTCTTCCGTCTTTCATTCCACGAACTTGTGTGATTGTTACCTTGACTGAAGCTGGTGTTCATTGTTTAAGTCCAACTTCGCGAAAAGTTGGTATCGTACGTCGAAGACGTAATTTCATCGATTTACATGTATACGTTCTTCTATGCATTCATTTTTTCCTCGATTTTTTAATTTTATATATTAATTATGATTTTTTCGCATATTTCAGAATCAAATTGTGGAGGTTATGTTCGACTAGATTTTTTTTTAATTTTTAGTTTATCCCTAATTCAGTTCTGTAAAATTTGTTTTGCAGGTTATCGGTACGTTATATTAATATAATTGCATTTGTGTCATCTCATCCTTCACCAAGTAAATTCAATTTTTTTATATTTCTATTTATTTTCCAGTTTTATAATTTTTATTTTCCATTTATTTTGATTTTTTCCCCATCGGTTTTAGGTATTTGTTGGATGCGTTTGACAATCGAGAAATGTCGAGACGAGAAACGTAATACAGAGACGAAAAGCTCTTCTCCGGCCCACCAGATCAGAGGCTCCTCGATCAGGTAGTGTTGGGATTAGGGTCGCCCGTGGGCTCGACCCGACCCGTGAAATAATTAAAATAAAAGTATTTTAATTTATTTTATAATATATATTTTATTTGTGTAATAAAAATGTATATTTATCCTATACTGCGGTTATGTATGCAGTTATCTGTATTATTAATATATATAGATATATTATACAGATTGAATACTGTAAGAGATAACGCAAAACTTGCAAACCTGCAAAACGCAAAAACAAAAGTTACAGAGAAATAAACAACAGAACAATATCATTGAGGGTTCTTAGATTGTGAAGAACAATTCAACACTCCAATCGGGAGAGTGTTGTAGACACTGCGTAACACGAGAAGCAACACGTAACAAGAGGATTCGGTCCGTTCGATTTACGTTTCCGCATCGAAGACAAGTAAGTCTTCTAAATTTATTTTTATCGAATTGCTTATGTCGTTTAAGTAATTCCTTCATTGGTATCAGAACCTGTGTGATCGGATCCCTTGTAAATTATGTGTTTGATTTTGTTTGTTCATGTTTAAAATTTATGTTCATTGTTAATCAAGCATGAACTGTATTTAGTATATTATTCTGTGTGATATTTACTGCATGAACAACTGAGTTATTGGTTCGGTGAACTAGATGTAACTCTGCGTAAAATGTTATGTAAAAGGTTATTTGTTCGTGTCAGAACTTACTGCATGAATTGCGTTAGTTCTTTTGTGAACTATAATGCGCGGCGTTCAAGTTTTTATTGCATGAACTTGCGTATTATTTATTCTCTTGGGAATGAATTTTGCGCTATTTAATTGTTCTAAGTGAACTGGTGTAACTTTGCGCTATGTATATTTGCATGAATTTAAATTGTTCTGGGCAAATAATTTTTATTTTACTGAATTAAAATTTATTCTGTGTGAATTTATTTCAAGTAATGTTATTCAGTATAAACTGAAATTTATTCTGTGTGAATTTATTTGTAGTGAATTAAAATTCATGTATGATTTTATTTTACTGAATTGAAATTTATTTTGTGTAAATTTATTTCAAGTAAATGTTATTCAGTGTGAATAATTTTCTGTGAATAATTTTTAATTATTCCGGTGTAAAATATTCAATTCATTCTATGTGAATTTATTTCAAGTAAATATTATTCAGTGTGAATAATTTTCAGTGAATAATTTTTAATTATTCCGGTGTAAAATATATGTACGTAGAGTACATATTATTGCGTTAAACAGTGTTCATTAATTGATTTTATTTTATTTTATTTGTTTTGTGTAAACATCATTTAATAAAATAAATAAAAGTACCGTTTATTTAAAACTTATTCTGTGTGAATAATAAAATTAAATAAACAAAAGTACAGTTGATTTAAAAATCATTTTATGTGATTTTTTTTATTCTGTGTGAATATTGTATTACGCTCAAAATGTATTTATGGAATTTTAAAAAAAATATATATATTGATTTTTAAAGTTTTTGGATTTTTTAAATCTTATTAAATTATTTTCTATGTGAAAATAATGTTTTATTTTTGAAATTCATGTAATATTTTGAGCATGTGAAAGTAATACAATTTGGCTATCTTAATTGGCTCATCGGCACTTAATAAGTTATATGCCATATATTCGTATGAAAATCGGATTTTCTAACGTTTAAGCTATGTGTGTGTCATTTTTTATAAGGGAAGTGACTTAGTGTTACTTATAACATTTAGCCATTTTATACGATCAAGTGTGTTCGTTAATTATTGTTTTTTAAATTGGAAGTGTCCGATTTTTAAGACTTGTCTAAATGCAGGTACTATGTGTATCTTTCGAGAATTTTCTCTGTAAATGAAGCCAACATATACTTTTTGTGATCATGTGTTGAACATGAATTGCAAGTATAAAACTTTGTGGAATAATGTTGGTGACGTGTTCATTTGGGACGAGTTTAAAATCATATTTAGAGATTCTCTACCCTTAGAATGACATGAGATGTGGGAAATGATTTGGAATCGAGAACATGAATTCTTTCATGATGTCTATCTCACTGACATAAGCTATATATGAAGACTTCTATAGTCATGGTACTGAACACCAGTGGGTGACCTCTGTCGTTCTCGAGACAAGCAGAAAGATGTACTATAAGACTGAGCCTATTAAGAGGATGCCAAGAACTCATGCTAATTTGTGGGCATGTTATCATGTACATTAGTAGTTAGTGTGTACTGACTATTGGTACTTTGTTTGTTTTACAAACACTGTTTTTTTAGTTTCGTAGTTTTTGTTTGACCTTAGTGGTCATTCTGATTAAACTATGCGATGTTTTGATTACTTTAATGTATATATTTCGTTTGGTCGTTTTATATATGTTTTCATTTTAACATTAGTTGTTTGAATGCTAAGTGTCAAAGTGGGATTTAAAATGGTTTGGTTAATTAAGTGTTTTTGGGATTGAGTTCATTATGATAAGACCTAATTGGGGCCGATGATTGAGATATTAAGTCTTCTTTCGACGTTCTGTTTAGGAAGAATTATTTTGAGCAAAAGTATTCTAAATGATCACTTAATTGTTTTACACACAATAAGAGCATGATTTATATTTACTTTCCTGATTTGCCTGTGACTAGAAAATCAATCATTGGTGATATGATTAAAGGAAATAATCTCGATGAAGACAACTATAATCCGTGGTACCGAAAGGTTGGTACGTAATGGATGGTAAAGATGTTGTCTATGTTGCGAACCATGAGATGTTCGGTCCTGGACAGGACACTGGTCCTCAGGATTGTAGAAACTAAGATGCTTATAAAGCTTGAAAGAAAAAGGATTCTAAAGCTAGGGGCATCATAATCGCATCCGTCGAGGATGACATGACTTTTGAATGTGAGTTGCAAGGTACTGCGCATGTCATGTGGGAGTATTTGCGTGATAAGTATGGTGATACTTGTGTCACTAAGCTTCGTCAGTTGAATATCAAGATTGATACCTACACGAAGCGTGGTCATCATTATGTTAAACAACATGTGAGAATTATGTTTAACATGATTGTGGAGCTTAAGACAACTGGACACATTCTTTCAGATGAACAACGAGTTCAAACCTTAATATCTTTCCTTCGCGACCAGTGGAAGCACTTTAAGGTCAACCTTACTCACAATGATAACATTAAAATCTTCAAAGATGTAGCTCGACATGTTGAGCTTGAGGATGAGCGACTAGGTGTTGTGAAACCTCATAAAGATGATGTTTATGTGGCTGAGAGTTCTGATTCCAATAAAAACATTGGTTTTTAGCGTAAATGGAACAAGAACAAAGGAAAGGGTAAAGAATCTAGTGAAGGTTCAAAGAAGAATACTGATAAAATGAACGGAAATAATTTCCTAAGAATCCATTTTTTCAGTAGTAGTTCTTCTTCCTTGAGGTTATCAGTTGTTGGTTTGAAAATTACATGGTTTCTATTATATATGATAATGCTATATGCGTTAACGAACATATTAATGCCGACTTTATGGTTATGAATTGTAGTAGTACAATTTTTTTGTCTTTTATGAAAATTATGGTTTGTTTCATAATGTTTCTTCTACTTGTTTTGAGCATGTTTATAATGTGTTTTGATATGCACATTTGAGACACATTGGGAATCATAAGATGAATCGTCTAATGAAAGAATAACTTTTGAGTTCACTTTCTAAATTCGATTAGTACACATGTGAAATATGTCTTGCAAGTGAAATAACTCGCAAGCCTTTTTAGTAAGGCAACAAGAGCTGAATATCCATTGCAATCAATACATACTGACATTTGTGTTTCATTGAGTGTGACAACTCGTCACTGAGCTTCATATTTTATGACATTCATTAAAGACTTCACGCATTTTGATTAAGTGTATTTGATATCTCACAAGTCTGAAGCATAAGGTTGTTTCAAATACTTCATGAGTGAAGTAGAGAATCAAAAGAATGAACGATCAAAACTTTGAGAACCGATTGCGGGCGTGAATATTTGTCAGAACAGTTTTGGGAACTGTGTATTGAAAAAAGGGATTACTCAATAGTTGACTACTCCTAATACTCCACAACAAAACAGTGTTGTTGAGAGAAGGAGTATAACTTTATTAGACATGGTGAGATCCATGATGGCGCAAGTTAACTTATCTATTTTCTTTTGGGGAGATATTTTTTTGTTAACTACAGCCTATATTCTAAATTGAGTATCATCCAAGTCAGTGACATCAACTACGTATGAACTATGGACAGGTAGGAGACCTGACCTAAATATTCTCAAACTTTGGGGTTTGGCTGCATTTATGCATGACGTACATTAGAGGTACGAAAAGCTAACTCTAAGAGAAAATAAGTGTATTTTCATAAGGAACTCAGAGGAGTCCATTGATTATGTGTTCATTGGTGACAATGTAGATGATTATATCACTGAAATAGTATCGAGAAATGCAAATTTTCTAGAAACTGTATTCCCAAGTCGAGGTGAATTACGAAATAAAGAACCGTTCTTTGTGGTTAATGATGAGAATGGGGACACAAGATTAGTTTCTGGTCCTCTAGAGGTACAAGGTTCAGACCTAACACCACTCAACATTTCTCGTAGTGTTGATCAGAGTGGGAGAGATGTATATGTTACACCTCTAGATGAATATACCTAAAAGTTCGATCATCAGAACCTATTCGTTATTTTTGTAGAAAGAGCATACCTAAACGTCATTATGACATTTATGGGTATGACTGAATCAGTTGAAGGAGAAGAGTGAGTCTTTCAGCAAGGCTTTATCCTTTTCTTTCTCGATAAAACCTGAAGGTTATATGGAAAATTGCAATGGAAGATCAAAAAGTCCATGAAGAGTAACTATGTCTGGTAACTAGTTGATCTCCTAAGTGGATGCAAGACAATTTTGGAACAAGTGGGTTCTCAAATTTAAGCGAAAGGCTGATAGGGCAACTGAACGATACTAAGCTCATTTAGTTGCTAAAGGTTATAACCTATTTGAGGATATAGACTATGAAGAAACCTTCTCGCCGAGTGTGAGGTTTTCTTCGATTCACCTACTTCTAGCCATTGTAGCCAATTTTCGATTTGGGACTACATCAAATTAACGTTAAGACTGTTTTTCTCAATGGAGAATTGAAGGAAAATATCTATATGGAAAAACCAGTGGGTTTTGTTGTCAAGTCAAGGCTTGAGATCTCATCAGATGATGATGATGATCATTGTGATTATATATGTCAAACGTTCAGAAAAGTGTTTCGTAAAACTATCATTATATGTTGATGATATTCTTTTGGCTGGAAATGATATCGAGTACTTGAATGAGATCAAGAAATGACTATCCTCATCTTCGAGATGAAGGATGTGGGTGAAGCTGTGTATGGCATCAAAATCTATATGATTCGTTCTCAAAGGCTGCTTAGACTCTCGCATGAGACTAATATCCATAAGCTTCTTTAACGATTCGAGTTGGATACCTGTCCATAAGCTCCTTTAACGATTCGAGTTGGATACCTGCAAAGTCATTGATACTCTTTTTATCAAAAGGTGAATACCTAAGCCGAAACATGGATCCCAAAAGTAGTAAAGAAATGCATTTAATGATAAAGGATTGTAAGCACACCAGTGGGTGATGTGACGATCAAATGTGATAGTCAAGCAATGCTTAACTTTGTCGGGACATTGTTAAAACAAAAGGAGTAAATATTATATATCTATGCATTTGATGGTGACTAATCCTATGACCAAACCAATACCTAATGAGGTGTTCAAGGATCATGTCGAGTCTTTGGAGTTGCATAGAATTTGATTATATGTAATCAATAAATGACAATGTGATGTTCTGTTGAAATTAATATATGTATTAATGTTGTGTGTACAAGTATGTATTATACTTGAAAAGTATGTCTACAAGTTGTGACTGGTTCTCTCACATGAACAGTCATCTCTGACATCGAGGATGTGCAGAGAAATGAATCCCCACATTCATGGACTTGTAATATAGCCAGATTGCAGTTCTCCTGGAGACAGTGGGAGTCTCTGAGGACGTAACAGAGGGGAGAACTCAGGTCAAGTGGGAGACGGACACTTGAACTATAATCTGTACGATGCTAAGTTGAAAGACATACGCTTCCAAAGTGGAAGAAGAGCATTGTAGCGCGTGTTCATACCACGTGTGCTTTTGTGATCATTAAAAGGTGAATGAGAGAAACTTCCCTGTTTTCTCATTATGTGAGACCTTGAGGTTGAAACGATGTCGTTAACCTCACTTCGTTACCCTTAAGACTTCCAACTATGTCTTGAGATTTCACTAAGTGATGCTACTTTGATATCTTACCAAATAACCATGGAAATTCGGTAAATGCGGTACATATCAGGAAAGCAACTGATGTGGAGTTTAGAGACTCTAGTGGAGAAGGAAGATTATCTTAAAACATGCACTTAACTTGGTATTCAAGGCTAGCCCAATCATGTACGGACATGATTGTGAATATGAGTTGGGACAAAGTCGAGTATGCTAAGTATCTGAGGGAGATAAGAGATACGTCGACTAGTGCGGTTTATAAAGATATATGGGGTATAGCGAGTAAAAGTCCTCAATATATTTCGTGAACTGTCATAATACACTAACCGGTTTATGACAACGACATAGTTCACACGCTCGCAGGTCACACGATCTATTTGCCCTGTATGAAATGATGTTGTTGAGAATGTTTATCTGGACGTCGAGTCTAGCCCTTTGTGCGAGTGGGAGATGTTGGGATTAGGGTCGCCCGTGGGCTTGACCCGACCCGTGAAATAATTAAAATAAAAGTATTTTAATTTATTTTATAATATATATTTTATTTGTGTAATAAAAATGTATATTTATCCTATACTGCGGTTATGTATGCAGTTATCTGTATTATTAATATATATAGATATATTATACAGATTGAATACTGTAAGAGATAACGCAAAACTTGCAAACCTGCAAAACGCAAAAACAAAAGTTACAGAGAAATAAACAACAGAACAATATCATTGGGGGTTCTTAGATTGTGAAGAACAATTCAACACTCCAATCGGGAGAGTGTTGTAGACACTGCGTAGCACGAGAAGCAACACGTAACAAGAGGATTCGGTCCGTTCGATTTACGTTTCCGCATCGAAGACAAGTAAGTCTTCTAAATTTATTTTTATCGAATTGCTTATGTCGTTTAAGTAATTCCTTCAGGTAGAATGTAAATCAAGTGATGTGCCCGAGTATCAGGACTAACTTCATAATATTTCAATGAAAAATTGTTATATCCGAGATTCAAACTCTACGTCGCCGGGGAATTACACCAAAATCACCACATACCTTACCACTCGGCTATGCCCCAAGAAGCTTACATACTATAAATTACATCAAACAGGCGTAATTTTTGAAAACAATAAAAAATTCATAATTGATATAACGGTTAATAATGAGATTAATATGAGTTTACAAATTTAAGTAAGAGTTCGATTATTAAATAAAATAATTTTTTAGCCCATTAATAATTTTTTGGCAAAATACGTTGGGGATTAAATAAAATTTTAGATTATTTCAAACAAGTAAATCACGTGCATGCACGGGAAGTGATACTAGTAATATTTAATTTGAGAACCAAATATGGGACGTGACGAATTCTGAAGCGTAGGATGATGTCAAAAATTAAGTGTGTTCACATCTATCTACGACCCAATTTCAATTATAAAAATCTGATTTTTTCACTCTTAATTACTGGTCCGGTTTATTTAATTAAATTACTCGGTTTAGCTTTTTTAATCTTAATTAAGTCGATTTTATGATTCGTTAATTTCATAGTCAAAACGCGTAAAGATTTTTGTTTTTTTTAACGCAATAACATAATTACCGATTCTTTATATTAATAAATTATTATATACTATAATAAACCTCTTTAATTTAAGCAATTGATAATCAACCTATAATTTAATTTATCGTAATCTTTGATTTTTAATTCTATAATTTCCGTTTCTAATTGAATGAAAATCGGAAAGGAATTAATTTTCGAAATTCAAAATTATAATACAAACCTTAATCTTCCTTTGACCTATAAAAGGAGCGTACACCTTCAATCATTCCTCACTACCTCTCACAATTTTTTGCAGCTTCATTTCATCATTGATTGAATTTTATTTTTTGATTAATAGCTTAATTATTACCTCAATTTTTTTTGCAGTGATCATTGTAAGTATATTCTTGAATCTTTCACTGTATATTTTCACATTCGATTCATCAATGTAAGTATTTAATTCGTTGATCATCTGTTCTTATTTTTATCATATCGATTAATAATTACTTCATCTTCGTAATTTTTTTATTGCAGCTGCCATGTAAGTATTTCTTTACTTTTTTATTGTATGATTTTTTTAAATTATATTCTTATGTTTATGCTTACAAATTATCTTTTTTGATTTTTGCAGCGATCTATGTTGTAAGTATTCTTTCATTAAAACGTTTTTTATTTATATTCATAATATATTAATTGTTTTATTGTTTTCGAGCTATTTATATTAAATTCATAAGTAAATGAATTTGCGTTATCTCTAATTACATACATTTCTTTTCTTTATTGACATATTTGTTTTTTCTTTGTAGGTGTTTTTTACAACATCAATAATTTCATAAAGTACAAGTTCAAGAATAGAAGATGAAAACGTGCATGAACAACAAGCACCATGAAGTTTAATTTACTGTTATACAATTCAATTTTCTGTGAAGTCGATGTATTAATTTTGTATTTGTATTTGTTAAAGAAATTAATAGAAATATAAACACTTTTTCCTTTTTACGTTTTGTTTCCATCTTCTTAATTACATATAATAAAATTAATTAAGATTTCATGGTGCTTTGTTTTCGCAACTAAAATAAAATAAGGCTTCATGTTAATTATTAAATTATTCGGGTTTCCTTCACTAATCTTGCAACGCTTGCGAATTAAGATTCATTAATTACTAGTCAACACCGTTCTTAGTTATAGACTTATAGTAAACAAATCTGTTCTTTAACGCAATTACCTAATCACCAAAATTTTATATTAATAAATTATTTTGTGTTCTTAATTATAGTAAAAAATCTGTTTTTCTAACTATTAATAAATTATTTTGCGTTCTTAATTATAGTAAACAAATCTGTTTTTTTTAAACTAATTGTAAGTTGTTTATTCTTTTTCTATAATCAAAATAGGAAAACAATGTAATTATTTTTTTTACTTTTTTTTATTTATTTTTTTCAATTCTATATAGTTTTATTCTAATAACTAATCAGTTTTTAACAATATCCTTTTTTATTTTTCCCAGCTTATGTAAGCACTTTTTCATTCAACGAATTTGCGTTAACTTTTTTTTACTAATAGATTGTATAATTTGTGTAATAGATTGTAAAGTATATTTACTAATAGATTGTATAATTTGTGTAATTTCATTCATAAATATATCATATCGTTTGTTATTTTATTTATTTTTGGGTAGGTTGATTTTTCTTATTTGTTCCATTCATTCATAATTACTTCATCTTCTAAAAAAATTGCAAAGACAATGTAATTATTTTTTTACTTCTTTTTTCAATTCTATATAGTTTTATTTTAATAACTAATCAGTTTTTAACAATATCATTTTTTAATTTTCCCAGCTTATGTAAGCACTTTTTCATTCAATGAATTTGCGTTAACTTTTTTTTATCTGCTTTTATATTACTCTAATAATTTTTCGTTAACTTTGTAATTATTTATTAGTCTTTTCTTTTGCACATATATTTTTTAGTATATATATTACTTGCTCTGGCCATTAATAGATGTCATATTTTTTTGGACATGGAGTTTAAGAAAATTATTATTTTTTTATTTTTAATTGAAAAGTAAAGGTTAAAATATATTTTAAAAGTATAGTTGTGAGTAAAGTTTAAAAGTAGGTGAGGTAATTAGAATAAAATTGTATATTAAAATGAAAAAGTTAGAATAATTATTTTCTTTTTTAGGGTGTGTCAACTATTAGACACCCCAAGAAGGAAAGTATGACAACTGTCTTTGAACCAAGGGAGTATTTGTATTTTTTTTCTTTATAGGTGTTTTATTATAACACAAAAAAATTGATAAAGTAAAAGTTTACAAGATAAGATGAAAATATGCAGCAAAACATGAAGTTATTAGAAGTTTAATTTACTATTATATAATTTTTTTTTTTTGTAATTAATTATTAGTAATGTTCCTGGTATTAATTAGAACTAGTCCTCTTGCCCGTGCGATCCACGCTAATAAATTTCAAATTTTTGTTACTCGAAGTAAGCTCTTTCTGTTTATATTTGATGTTTAACTTAACAAATAATTCGATATAGATTTCTGTTTATATTTGATGTTTAACTTAACAAATAATTCGATATAGACATTGATAATGCATAAATAAACATTAAGTTTGTGATCTAATTGTAATATCCGATAAAAAATTACAATGAAATTACAAATTTTGGAATACTTCTTTATAAACTACATTTGTTGTTCTATTCGATATAGACATTGATAATGCATAAATAAACATTAAGTTTGTGATCTAATTGTAATATCCGATAAAAAATTACAATGAAATTACAAATTTTGGAATACTTCTTTATAAACTACATTTGTTGTTCTATTCGTAAGACGGCCACGATCATCACAAAACAGAAGTTTCAACACGGTCGTGTTGGTTATTCTAGACAACGCAACGTACAATTGACCGTGCGTAAATACTGGTCTCTTCAAAAATATTCCAACATTTCTCAACGACTGACCTTGACTCTTATTAATCGTCATGGCATACGATATCATAATCGTAAATTGTCTTCGTTGAAAAGAAAACGGGAATTTGGTATCTGATGGCGTCAGAGCAATTCGAGGAATAAAAACCAATTCCCCAGAATTATTTCCTCCTAATACTTTCGCCTAGATAACATAATTACCAACGTGTGTTACAACCATCCTAGTACCATTTCCATATTCCGTAGCAACATAACAGACACACCAACCTAATAAAAAACAATTCATGTATCAAAAATATGTAACATCTCACAAAATTGAATTAATTCATTTAATTAATTATTTAATGAATACAATACATAGAATATAGCTGTATAAATAGTTGCATAAAAAAACCAAAGTTACAATTATATATATATATATATTAGCGGCACAGTTATATAATGATAATATTTGAATGTCTATATTAACTACTATATTAATTAATTAATAGAAATAGATTTGAAAAAAAAAGTTATATAATACTAACCTTCAACTTCATCTCATGGTTTGACAGTCCGGAACACTTGATGGTATTTAAAAACTCAACAGAATGCATTTGAGCAAACATATTATCCCCGCATTCGGTAGGGACAATACTATCCGAACTCAAGTAA
Source organism: Euphrasia confusa (assembly GCA_954870475.1). NCBI lineage: Eukaryota > Viridiplantae > Streptophyta > Magnoliopsida > Lamiales > Orobanchaceae > Euphrasia > Euphrasia confusa. The sequence continues at coordinate 23,208,313 of OX940956.1, forward strand.
ATTCGTTCGTCGGTATTATGCATTGCAACCATGTAATCGTTGATTTCATTAACGTCATCCAGGGTCGGCGCCAGAATCGCCCGTTCGTCTAGAAAATTGATATCATCAATGTGGTCATGGAAATTCTGGTATGTGGCTTGAACAATAGATTCAATATGATTATCCGAATGGGTTATCAAATATTCATCCGGGATCTCTATATCCACTTCTCCGTCGTTATCGTCACCAATAGTACCATCCCCTATAGAAGACAGTCAATCAGAGAACTCGCGCAACTTACGACCACCATTTCCCTCACCGATATTTTGCAGCCTCATATTCTTGGTCAAGCGCAAAACTTTGCAATTTATCCATATGTTGGAAGAATTAATCGTGGCGTGAACTATATCTTGCCTCGTACCTTTAGGTATCACCGGTAAAATTTGTCGAAAATCTCCTCCGAACACAACAACCTTGCCTCCGCAAGGCAGATGCTGAACTTCAGGTCGATGGGAGCTCATGATATCACGCATTGTTCGATCTAGTGATTCAAAACAATTCCTACAAAAATCAAAACCAAAATAGAATAAATATGATTATGTTGTATTAATAATTATATAATAAACACAAAAATATAAGATAGTAAGACAAAAAAATCTGATTAATTATTGTTAATACCTGTGCATCATAAGAGCCTCGTCCCATATAATGAGTTTCGTCTTAACAATCAATTTACCTAGATCGCTTTGCTTGTTGATGTTACACGTAGAGCTTTCGTGCAAAGATATCGGAATCTTTAACCTTGAATGGGATGTTCTACCTCCTGGTAAAAGAAGAGAAGCTATACCGCTTGAAGCAACATTTAGAACAATGTCGCCCCTATATCGGACGACAACATATAGAGTCTTCCAAACAAAAGTTTTGCCGGTTCCACCATAACCATACAAAAAGAAAACATGTCCATTTGGATCGTCGAGAGTTCGAATGATTGTCCTATAAGCCTTCCGCTGATCATCATTCAACATGGCCACTAACTGTTCGTACTCGACTCGGAGAGCATTTCTGTCATAGGCAAGCTCGGCTGCTAAGAGGTTTTTTTGTCCAAAAGTAACATCAACGAATTTTGGATAAAGCATTTTTGGAATATCTTTCAGCGTTTGTCCATGGTGCTTCATCATCTCTTCAATGAATTGCAAGCACAAATTATAAATTTCATCTTGCGTGAGAGTTACATCTGAGGATAATATGAAAAAATACGTTAATAATTAGCGATCGATTTGTTGGAAATCGACTACCCGGGATGCGTTCGTTCGATCGCTCGAACATCCGAACGATCCCAGTCGACCTCCACGTCCGTCACTTCGTTCACGTGACAGCCCGTGACCCGAATCACGCCCAGCCATCGCCCCGGAGGACAACCGCGCGAAACGGGGCTGGTCTGCCCTAATTCGGCGACCGCCGAATGCAGACCAGCGGTCGCTGGAGGAGCTGCAAACGGCGACCGCCGTTTGCCCTCTGGCGACCGCCGTTTTGTCCGCGAACAGCAACGCGACGTTGCTGTTCCGGGCTCGTTTCCGGGTCGTTTTTTCTCATCCGACTACCGATCCGAAGGTCCTAGAACCCCCAGTTGTCGAGAAATATAACCCACAACCCCGGAACCCGATCTACGTTCATGTATGATCAACGAGAAATTAGATCGAATAAAATAGCGGAATGGAGAATTCGATCTCATACCTCTCGGTCGATTGTTGAGACCTTAGCGATTGCTAGTGTATGGCTCTTCCCTTGATCCAACCGTTGTGTGGGCAACGATCCGTTGGGTCTTCCTTTTCTGCTTCTCAGATAAACCACCGCAATAATCCTTTTTACTTTCTGTGTAAAATAATTGCGCAAAGGTTTTATTAATTTTTACAGAAGAAATTATATTTGCGCTAACGCAATTAATTTCTGCTGCAAAAAAGAATGCGGCGAATGATAGGTTTAGGAGAGGCAAAGGGGGTATAAATAGAGTTACACTAGGGACCTCTTAGGTAAATTAATTAGGGGCTAAAATGAAATATTAATTAACTTGGAATACTAAAAAGTAATTCCTTAATTAATCGATTTCAAATTTAATTATTATTAACTCCACTATAAAATAATAATTGAATTCCCGAAATTAATTTAATATTATATCAACAATAATATCTCCGCCGAAATTACATACACGACTTTCCCCGTGTTTAAGATATCGAACGTCCACGAATTTATTTAATTACTAATAATTAAATTAATTCGTTTCTTATTATCCGAGACTAGTACCACTCATCCTTATTATCATGTGGAACAAATACACCTGCATGGTTTACATGATAAACTTTATGAGCTCATCTCGGGGACGTAATCAACCCAATAAACGGGACACGGTTTCCTGTCTATAATCTACAGCATGCCGTGCGTACAATTACGATTCCCAATTTACCGAGGATCTCGACTAATCAATTAGTCTCACTCATTGGCAAGTTAAAGAACCGAGAATTAGACACACGCACCTATAATTATATAGGGATTAGGAATTCGTATATCCGTAATATCTGAGGTCTAGTTCGATTACTGCGATTAGTATAAATCGAACGCCCTCCCGTGGTCCTGCTCAATACATCAAGTGTACGAGTGTAACATGATAGTAAAGACCGACTATCTACCAGTCACACAACGACGTACCGATGGATTGTCCCTGTCCATCTAAGTCGTGAGCTACTGTTCGATAATATACGAGTAACCGACAGTATGATCTTCCGCGTGTCTCCTCACGCCATACTGTCTACAACGTATATATCTAGGACTATGGCATAGAGTGTATGTAAACAAAATGCAGACTGTTTGATTAATAGACAATAAAACACAGATAAGGAGTTTCATATTGTCACTAAACTAGACATTTAGAATATAACTCCATCACGATTATCAAAACTATCGATGGATTATATTGCATACAGGCATGTAAGTAAGAACTCACAATTAATAACAGATATTTATATGCTAAATAAAATTCGTTCAATAATTATAATACTATTAAAATATACTAAAACTTTATAATATAAATCTATAACAATTTCGCTAAAATAATAATCTTATGTTATTGAAATTTAAGTAAGATATAGTACCATTATATTTATATTATTAACATAGAATAGTCACCTACTTCTTAACATACAATATACAGTACAAGGTACTTTATATGAGTTCTGTACACTTTTATTTTGTAGAAGAAAAATATAAAAAACAATTTTTTAAAATTTTAGAATTTAACAAAAAATCGACATTCACATTCTTTAATGTTTACAAAAGAATAATCAAAGTCCATTGAATTTGAATCAACTGTAATGTAAATTCGTTAATGTTTTTCTTATTTAATATTTTTATTATTTAATGGTTCTTATTTAATGTTTTATTTTTTTTGCTTATATATGCTTATTAGTTACAATATTGGAAGGTTTTACGCCATTTTATATTTACATAGTTAAGGCCGGCCCACCCTCCGTAAAAAGAGTACGGTGTTAGCTAATTTCTAGTCTTTTCTCTCTCTCTATATATTATCTTGTCTCTCTCTGTCTCTATAGTTAAATAAATTAACTCAGAATTACTCTTTGTTTCATATATATACTCCCTCCATCCACTAATAATAGTCACGTTGACTTTTTTCGACCGTTAATTACATATGAAACACTTAAATAAAATTTAACTAATCATTAATACGTAAATTAGTCTTAAATTTTTTTACCAAAATAATATAAATAATATTTTTTTTAACTTCCACAAAAACTAATGATTTTTTTTTTAAATTTCAGCATTTATAAATTTATTCAACTAATTCACAATAAAAAAAATAGAAATATGCATTTACATAGAGAAATTTATAAGTATTGTAAAAAAAATACAATGACCTAAAATTGAAGCAAATATTTATATTTTAAAAGTAAAAATTGATAAAATTATTTTATTTTCCAACGTGCTAGTAACAAAAAAAGTTATGCAAGCATATTAGTCTTACTATTAAAATATAATTTTAGCCCCCCTTCACCTAAAATTTTGGGTCCGCCCCTGAGCTTCGGTATTCTTATTGTAGTCTAAGTTCTTTGAGTGATTTCCTTATTTAATAATTTTATATTAATAAACGAAAATAAGTATCTTACTTGTTGGTTCATAAGTATGAAAAAAGATTAATAATTATCTTGAACTAAGTGAATTATATATTATGACAAACTTTTTTCAATTTAAAAATTATAAAATAGAAATTTGATAATAATAAGTTGATATTAAAAAAAAAATTATAGATTAACAAAAAGTACGGAAAAGTAAAAATTATGAAAGGAAAAAAGTACAAAAATAGATAATATTACTAAAAGGTAAAAAATAAGTTCAAAAGGTGCACGTGTATTTAATTAACTTTTTATTACTCGGAGTAGTGCTCTGCTTAATATTAGATGTAGACATTGATAATGGACAATTAAATATTAAGTGAATAATCTAATTGAAATAGTAAAATAAAGAAAATTATATTATATTACAAATTTTGGATTACTTCTTTATAAATTACATTTGTTCTATTCGTAAGACGCAGTCACAAAGCAGAAGTTTCAACCCGATCTTGTTGAACTTATAACATATTTTTAGTGATATTTGTAAGTAATACAAATAAAGATATGCTTAAGTTACAACATAAACAAAATTAGAATAAAATTAAATATAATTATTGTAAATTGCGTAAATTTTATAAATTAAAGTAAATAAATAAAATACATCATAAATAAAATGAAAACGAACTACTCTAAAATTTCAGTAAATTGAGTAAATTACATCATAAATAAAATTAACACAAACTACTTTAATTTTAATAATTTTAATAGGAACATAAACAAAAAACTTGGAATCCATTTAAAATTTGTGCAATCCAATGTTTCGATCTTTTTTCATTGACTTCTAATTGTTCAATTCGCAGAGGATTTTACTTATAATGAAACCTACAAAATAAATAGTTATACAGAAACCTACAAAATAAAGAAAAAACAGTATGAAATCCAAAAGTTTTGCAAAAAAATGAATATAAAAAAAATAAAAAATTCAAAAAAACTTGAAAAAAAATACAAAAATCATTAACAAATAAGTTGTTATATTTACAATACAATTATAATACGCTAATATTAATTAGTAAAAAATACTTACTGCAAAAAAAATAAAAATATTAACGATTAAACAATAATATTAAAACTGTTATAAACTCAAGAGAATTGAGAGAGAATAATAGAGTATAAAGAGAGACAATATGATAGGAGAATAAGATTGTTGTGAATTCTTGTATTCATTCATATGGGGAGACCCCTTTATATAGGATACAATCTAGGGTTTCTGACTTAGCCAACAAGTCATTCACTATAATACAATAATATTCATAACACTCTCCCTTGAATGACTATTTGCAGTATTGCTGCCTCGTTAAAACCTTGCTAGGAAAACCCCGTGGGACAAAACCTTAGCGAAGGAAAAAGAGTGCAGATTGCTCCCCCTGATTGTAATCACCGAAGATCTTTGACTTCTTGAAAATTATTGGTGATCAATCAGTCTCATTAAAACCTGTAACTAATAAAATCATATAGGAAAAACTTAGTTATTCAAATATACATTTTGGTCTTCAGGGCCCAATCTTCAAGTTGTCGAGTTTCATATTCAATTGTATTATTGTATATTTTTCGTCCTTCAGGGACATGCCTTTATCAGACATCTATATTGACTAGAGCATTCACAATTGCTATAACAGGCCGATAACTATTCAGGAGTATATTAGATGCGTCTAATGTCGAATATACAATCATTTGACAAATGAATAATAATGTGAACTTCAATTCACAACCATTTAAACGTCAGGTTCAATATCTCAGTTTATTTCGAAAACAAACTCATATCGAGTGACGTACATGCCTCGTTAAAAACCTCATTATAAAACCTTGTAGGAAAAAATACTCGAGGAAAAGAGTACATGACATTCACATTTATATTGTGGTGATTGTCTCGTTAAAAACCTTTAACTAAGAAAACCCCGTGGGAAAAACTTAGTAGAGGGAAAAAGAGTGCAATCAATGGTCTTCGGGACCTTGTCTTCAATATCATTTGTGTCCATAATGACATAGTAATATGATATTGTACATATTCTGATTTTCATTTCCTTTCATATCAGGAATTTTAAAATCCACCCAGAATTTTCATGTATGTATTTTTCTAATAACTTCTACATGGTCAAATCATACATTTGATGCATATATTTATCATTGTTGCTGCCAGAAATATTAAGTAGCGGAATTTAATGTCATCCTTAAAAATATCGAGTTTCTGCGAAAAACTCTTGAGCAACTAATCTCGCTTTTATATCTCACCACATCATTACTCGTTTTTCTTACGAACACTCACGTATATCCTTCTGGGATAATATTTTGAGGTGTGTACTATAGAGTCTTTATTTAGCGAGTCATGCTCAACCTCAATTACTCGTTTCTATTTCTTTGAGTGTTGTCGGCACACTATTATTGATTTAAGTTTTGGATCCAAATTTTCTAGAGCAACTTCTTGAGGCAAATATGTCGTTGACGACTTTCTATTTTTCCATGTTGATGACAATTCAATATATCAACCAAATCTTTAATCATTTCCCAAAATATTTAATTTGGTTGTTCCGCAATCACACGATTTTCTATTATCATGTGCACATGTTTTTTCAATGGGATTTTCATCTAACTCTCTTCAGGAGATTTTGAGGGTGACTTAATTTCTTTGTTTTTCCGCGGATTTATTTTATATCTTGAGATCGATCTACTACACTTCAGGCGTATATTAGAATCAACATTTGAGTTGATCTCTTTTGAACTCTTATAGGTAATTTTATCACAAATATATGTGATTTTGTCACACCTTGATTGATTTGGCAAATTACTTGCAAGTCACTTATTTTCATGAACTTCTGGTTCAATTGATTGGTGCGTGGATCTAGAATTGAAAATCGTTTTCATTCAAAGAAATTTCTCGGCATTTATAACTTTTATATTCTTATCTCCCCCTAATGCCGAGAAATGATCTTTCTTAAATATGTAAATCAGCATAAATGCTATAAACTGATCTTCTGGATCGTGGGCTCGAGATATTATGCCCGTTCATAAAAATACATTTTAGTGGTGATATGAATATAACTTGCATATATAAAATTTATTCGCAGATGGGAAATGCTTTATTCATTTCCACGCACTTATTGATAATCATGATATACATCATTTTCATTTTAAGTACATTTGCAGTACTCGTGAGGTAATTAGTATAGCTCTTCCGGAGATAATTAGTAAAGCTCTTCGGGAGCCCACTTTTAATATGTCATCATTTGTATGACAATATATTTACCAATAATTCTTCGGGTATACAGTATTTTTACCAATAATACTTCGAGGATACGATATCTTACCAATGATCATTCAGAATCAAAATATTAGGTTTTATCAATGATCCTTCAGGGATCAAAATATATCTCAATATATAATTTTCTCAAAAATACATTTAATTGGAATCGACTTTTTCGATATTCCATGAATACCCACATAGTACATTTGTTCTCCATTTTCAAAAGATATCATTCAGGTATAATTCATATGTAATCATTGTTTCAACGAGAACAATCGAATTTGGCTCACTATGAGTATCATGAGATGTAAATTTATTAAAAACATTTAATGTTTTGAACTTTGCTTCTTCGGGAGCAATCAATAAAAATATTCTTTTAAGAATATTTGACATTATTTCTTATAAATATCAATATCGATTTAAAATATTTAATGTTTAATTGCTAAACCAGAACCAATTTGATTTGATATTTCTGCTGGAATATCATATCATGATGTTCTCCAAGAACATTTAAAATTTATTGCTACTACGAGAGCAATTTAATTAGATATTTATCGAATAATATCAAATCATGATGTTCTTCCAGAACGATCAATATAATATTTAAAATACAAGTATATGTTCTTCAGGAATATTCAATTTAACTGATATATTAAGAATAATTGATTTGATATTACTTCAGGAATATAAAATTATAATGCGACTCAAACATGTGAGTCGAACTTCATGATTTTTCCACAACCAATTTATTCAGAATGCCTCGACAGATTTAAAATCTTGTAATCGAAAGTGGAGTCAATCATACCACACGTTTTTTGAAGTACGACCAACTTCGGGTGATCGTATCTTTCTTTTAAATATTTCCACAAAGCTAGTGGATCTTTCTCGGTGAATTTTCAAAGATATTATTCGAGATTATTAGTATATAATCATAATCAATTTGATATTGATATTTCTGCAGGAATATCATATCACGATGTTCTTCAGAAACATTTAATTTTGATATTTCTTCACGATATCAAATTATGTTCTTCAGGAACATTTAATTTTGATATTTCTTTGGGATCATATCATGTTCTCCAGGAATATTTTCTTTTGATATTTCTTCAAGAGTATCATATCACAATGTTCTTCAGGAACATTACAATTTTAATTAATTTACTAGGCAGAATTAATTTAATATTACTTCAAGAATATCATATTATAATGTTATTCGGGAACATATGATATCATATCAAGAATATCAAATTATAATGTTCTTCGGGAACATATGATATTTCTTCAGGAATATAAGATTATAATGTTCTTCGGGAACATTTGAATTTAAGAAGAAGGGAGGAGAAGTAGATATATTTATAATTATTAATGAATATTAACAAACATATAAATTCTTGCATTGGAGTTCGGATCTTGGATGAGTAGAACTTCGATGAAGAACGCAGTTGAGCTTTCGTGCTGATAACGTGTTATAAACTCAAGAGAATTGAGAGAGAATAATAGAGTATAAAGAGAGAAAATATGATAGGAGAATAAGATTGTTGTGAATTCTTGCATTCATTCATACGGGGAGACCCCTTTATATAGAATACAATCTAGGGTTTCTGACTTTGCCAACAAGTCATTCACTATAATACAATAATATTCATAACAAAAACTAAAATTAAAATTAGTAAAAAATACTTACTCGCTGCAAAAAATACAAATTTTAATGATCAAACAATAATATTAAAATTAAAATTTTAGTAAAGATATACTTAAATTTAAATTAAAATCGAAATAGTAAAAGAATATTTAGCTGCAAAAAATACAAAAAACAACAAAATAAATAACAAAACTTACATATAGCCCTAAAAAAAATGTGAGCATGAACAAATAAAAAAATAGCTGAAATGAAAAGCCTGCAAAAATACAAAAAACAAAAAAAAATAACAAAACTTACAAGCTCTGCAAAAAAATAAATAAATATGAGAATGAACAAATAAAAAAAATAACTGAAATTAAAAAAGTATACAAAAAATAAAAATAAAAAACAAAACTTATCTAAAGCTCTGCAAAAAAAATTAATAAATGTTAGCATGAACAAATAAAAAAAATAGGTGAAATGAAAAGTATAAAAAACAAAAATAAAAAACAAAACTTACCTAAAGCTCTGCAAAAAAATTAATAAATGTGAGCATAAACAAATAAAAAAATAGCGAAATGAAAAGTGAGTGAAGATGACGTAATTTATTTATATAGATACTGAAGTAGAGTTTGATAATTATTATTTTTTTTTAAATATAATAAATTTGAATTACCTTAAATTTCGATATTATTGTTTGTATAATATAAATTAATTAATTATTCGATTAAATATATTAATGAAAAATGTTCTCTCCTATCCTTTATATAGATACTGAAGTAGAGTTTGATAATTATTATTAATTTTTAAATATAATAAATTTGAATTACCTTAAATTTCAGATATTATTGTTTGTATAATATAAATTAATTAATTATTCGGTTAAATATATTAATAAAAAATATTCTCTCCTATCCTTCCTTAATTACGATAATTAATTTTATTAGTATAATAGAATAAAATTAATTAATGGAGATAAATAAGGAATAAATGTAATATTTTGAATATTTCAAGTCAATATTTACTACAATTAAGAAGTATATTAAGGATATTATAAAAATTAAATTATATTATATAAAAAAATAAATAATTACGCTAATTAATTACGCTAAAAATAATAATTAATAATGATCAGTGTGAACACAAATTTAATCTAATGGTGATTGTTTATTAATAGGTGTGAACACAAAAAAAATCAAATGGTGAAAATATATGACACGTAGGACAATTGCTAGCTAAATTATATATTACTAGTCCTCCTACCCGTGCGATGCACGTGTATTTAATTCAACTTTTTGTTACTCGGAGTAGTGCTCTTTCTGCTTAATATTAGATGTATACATTGATAATGAACATATAAATATTAAGTGAATAATCTAATTGAAATAGTAAAATAAAGAAAATTGCATTCATATTACAAATTCTGGAATACTTCTTTATAGACTACATTTGTTCTATCAGTAAAACAAACAAGCTAATCACAAAGCAGAAGCTTCAACCCGGCCGTGTTGGTTACTCTAGACAACTACAATTGATCGTGCGTAAATACTGGTTTCTTCAAAAATATTCCAACATTTGTCAACGACTGACCTTGACTCTTATTAATAATCATGGCATACGATATAATAATCGGAAATTATTTTCGTTGGAAAGCAAACTGAAATTTGGTATTCGAGGGCGTCAGAGCAATTATCAAGTATAATATAATTATCAAGTAGTGTTACAATCATATAGTATTATTGCCTAGTTCGACAGAGGCATCCATATTCCGCAATAGTATAACGGTCACCCCAACTTAATACGAAACAATTCATGTATCAAAAACTATATACTATGTCACAACATTTAATTAATTCGTATTTTATATTCAGTAAATAGAATATGAGATGACTATATAAATTGTTGCTTAAAGAAAAATAAGTCTACAAATAAGTCTACATATATATATATATATATATATATATATATATATATATATATATATATATATATATATATATATATATATTAGTAAAAAAAATTATAATAATATCAACCTTCAACTTCATGATTTGGTAGTTTGGACCACTTGTTGGTATTTAATAACTCAACCGAATGCATTTAATCAAACATATTATCTCCGCGTTCGGTAGGTAAAATACTATCTGAACTCAGGTAAATCTTTTCGTCCGTATTATGCATTGCAACCATGTAATCGTTGATTTCATTAACGTTATCCAAGGTCGGCGATAGAATCGCTCTTCTTTCTAGAAAATTGATATTCTCGATGTAATCATAAAGAGAATTATTAATGATGATGATAATAATAATAATAGATTATCAAAAATGTTAATAAATAAATAAATCATAATCATATTAGAAAAAATAATTTATTGAAGTTGATAATGACTAAAAGATGAAGACTTTTTATAGGGATAAAATTGAATTAATTTTGTATAATTTTTGAAAATTAATTGAATAAAAATCGCAAATTATAGAATCAAATCCGGATATTTTGGTTGAAAATTTATAATTTAGTTGACTAATGAAAATAGAATAGGATAAATTAAATTAAATGCAACTTAATACTTAATATTAATATGATATAATGATTAATACAAATTAATATTAATACTATTATCTATTAAGATTTATATGATAAAGTAAATAAATAAATAATATATGATAAATAAGTAATAAAGTGAAGATATTAATAGAAGATATTAAAAAATGATTTATTTAATAATTTGAATTTTTCAAGTCAATCTTTAATATAATTAAGGAGTTTATAAAGATAAATTATATAAAATCAAATAGTAAGAGAATAAAAAAAATATAAATATTATTATTTATATATTAATTAAGTATTTAATATTTACTTGATAAATTGATTAAGATTAAATATTAATAAATATACGTGTGAACAAAATTCTTAATCTATCGATTATTATTTTTTAATAAGTGTGAACACACATAAATCAAACGGTTAAAATATATGTACAAATGTTAGCTGAATCTATTTAATTTTATTAAAATAATAATTATGAGTTACATAAAATATTATAAATTACAAAAAATTACATAAATTACATAATGAAAAGCTTGGTTCTATTTAAAATTTTTGCAATCCAAATAGAGTTCTGATTGTTCGATTTGCAGAGTCTTTTACTTATAAATAAACCTACAAAATAAACAAAAAACAGTAAGAAATACAAAAGGCCTGAAAAAAAAACAATCCTTTAAAAATTCAAAAAGCCTAAAAAAATACAAAAATCATTACCAAATAAATTGTTATATTTACAATACAATTATAATCAACAGAAAATAATATTAAAATTAAAATTCAAATTAGTAAAAAATACTTACATTCAAGCATGCAAAAAATAAAAATATTAATGATCAAACAATAATATTAAAACTAAAATTCAAATTAGTAAAAAATACTTACAATGGAAGACTGAAAAAAATAAAAATATTAATGATTTAACGATAATATTAAAATTAAAATTCATTAGTAAAAGATACTACAAAAAAAACATTAATTATCAAACAATAATATTTAAATTAAAATCGAATTAGTGAAAGAATGCTTACACAAAGTCTGAAAAAATACAAAAAAAAAAAAAAAAACTTATGGAGCTCTGCAAAACAAAACTTGTGAGAGGTACGTGAAGAAAGATGATGTTCTTTATATAGACACGGATTTAAATTATTCATGATTATAGTAATATTAATAGTAGATAATATCAAATTTATTTAGTTGTTTAAAATAAGGAGTAGATTTACCTTAAATTCCGATATTATTTTTATATAATATAAATTAATTAATTAATCTGTTAAATATATTAATAAAAAATTGAGATTATCTCCCATCATCTCCTAATTACGCTAATTAATTTTAGTACTATAAATAAATATTAGTATAATAAAATAAACGCAATTAAAGAAGATAAATAAGGAATAAATTTGATATTTTGAATATTTCAAATCAATATTTACTATAATTAAGAAAATTATAAATCTAAATTATATTATATAAAAAAATAAATAATTACACTAATTAATTAAAAATAATTACGCTAATTATTTAGTAGTGTGAACACAAATTTAATCTCACGATCCTTACTTATTAATTGAAAAATAATTACGCTAATTATTTAGTAGTGTGAATACAAATTTAATCTCACGATCCTTACTTATTAATTGGTGTGAACACAACAAAATCTAACGGGTAAAACATATGACACTTAGGACAATTGCTAGCTAAATTATATATTATAAGGATAAGGATTCATTTTATTCCATTTAGTAATTTTGTATATTTTTTTCTTATTTTCAGCGTTTTATATCTTTATAATATATAATTCATCTAGCAATTGTTCTTATTTTACTCGTTAGATTTTGTTGTGTTCACCCCTATTAATAAGTAAAGATCGTTAGATTAAATTTGTGTTTACACTGTTAATTAATTAGCGGTAATTATTTTTAATTAATTAACCGTAATTATTTATTTTTTTATATAATATAATTTATCTTTATAATCTCCTTAATTATAAATATTGACTTGAAATATTCAAAATATCACTTTTATTCCTTATTTATATTCTTTAAATTCAAAATATCACTTTTATTCCTTATTTATCTCCTTTAAATACGCTTATTCTATTAAATTACTATTTATTTATTTAGTTATAGTAATAAAATTAATTAGAAAAATTAAAGGATGATAAAAGAATCTACATTTTTATTAATATATTTAAAAAATTAATTAATTAATTTATATTATATAAACAATAATATATTTAAGGTAAATTATTCTACTCCTTATTTTAAGCAACTAAATAAATTTGATATTATATTACTATAATCATTAATATAAATCTTCACTCACTCTCTCTCTCTCTCACTATTCTATTTTTTTATTTGTTTATCCTCACACTTTTTTTGCAGCTCTATGTAAGTTTTGTTATTTTTTGGTATTTTTTGACTTGCAAGCATTCTTTTACTAATTCGATTTTAATTTAAATATTATTGTTTGATAATTAATGTTTTTATTTTTTGTAGCATTTTAATGTAGGTATTTTTTACTAACTAGTCCTCATACCCGTTCGATGCACGTGTATTTAATTCAACTTTTTATTACTTGGAGTAGTGCTCTTTCTTCAGAGTAGTGATCTTTCTGCTTAATATTAGATGTAGATATTGATAATGGACAAATAAAAATTACATTCATGTTACAAATTCTTGAATACTTCTTTATAGACTACATTTGTTCTATTCGTAAGACGACAACGCTGGTCACAAAGCAAAAGCTTCAATCCGGTCGTGTTGGTTACTCTAGACAACACAACGTACAATTGATCGTGCGTAAATACTGATTTCTTCAAAAATATTCCAACATTTGTCAACGACTGACCTTGACTCTTATTAATAGTCATGGCATACGATATTATAATCGATAATTGTATTAGTTGGAAAGCAATCTGGAATTTGGTATCTGAGGGCGTCAAAGTAATTCGAGTATTAAAAACCATTTTCCAGAATTATTTTCTCCTAATACTTTCGCGTGGATAATATAATTATCAAGTTGTGTTACAATCATCCTAGTATCATTGCATAGTCCCAGAGGCATCCATATTCCGCAATAGCATAACGGACATCCAAACCTGATACGAAACTGTTCATGTATCAAAAACTATATATCATGTCACAACATTTAATTAATTCCTTAATTATATACAATAAATAGAATATGACATGACTATATAAATTGTTGCTTAAAGAAAAATAAGTTTATATATATATATATATATATATATATATATATATATATTTATATATATTTATATATATAAATACTAAGTAATGCAGATAATCCTTTCGTCCGTATTATGCATTGCAACCATGTAATCGTTGATTTCATTAACGTCATCCAGGATCAGCGCTAGAATCGCTCGTCCTTCTAGAAAATTGATATTTTCGATGTAATCATGGAAAGATGGGTACGCGGCATGAACAATCGATTCCATATAATTATTCGATTGAATTATTAAATATTCATTCGGGGTCTCTATATCTACTTCCCCATCGTTCTCGCCGTCAGTAGTACAATCCCCTGTAGAAGATCCAATCAGAGAACTCTCGTACATTTAGGCATGACCAGTCAAATTTGAAGAAAATCTCCTCAAAATATATTACCCGTGAAAATTATAAAAGTTGAATGATTGCATTCTAATAAAATTAAATTGGTGAATAATATTTATGTTTGTTTGTATTTCAAGTATCTTCAATCTAAATATAATTGATTTATTAATTTATTTGATATAGAAAATGATATATTCATCAAATTCAATACAAAAAATCATTATTACATTATTAATTAATTAAGTAATTAATATAATAAAAAATACAATTATAAAATAACAGAAAAATAAAATTACATAAAAAAATTGATATATATGTAGGAGAGAATTAAATACCGAGAGGATTGAAAGAACCAATCGATCAGCTGATTTCTGATTTAGAAATAATGCAACTTCATTCATCAATACAAAATTCGCAAAATGCTAAATTATTTACGAATATTATATTAAAGAGATTATAAATGTAAATAATATTATATAAAAAAATAAATAATTATAATAATTAATTAAAAATAATTACGCTAATTAATTACACTAAAAATAATATTTATTATATTAAGAAGATTACAAATGTAAATTATATTATATAAAGAAAGAAAGAAATAATTACACTAATCAATTAAAAATAATTGCGTTAATTAATTAAAAATAATTACGCTAATTAATTGTTGGAATTCGATATCCCGGGTTATCAAAAATTGCGGAACCGATAACCCGAACGAACCCTTCGCCGAAGATTGTACGAACGCCGACTCATCCGCCGGAGTCCGGGCTTTGGAGACCACGCGCCCGAAGGCGCGCAATCCGCCCCCACCCGAACCCCCGCGAGCCGGGGTTCATACAATCGAAACTCAATCGCCGGAGAAACCACGAGCCCACGCGAACCGGGACCCGACCGAACGCGTCGCGCACACGAGGCACGCGGACGCCCAGCCGAGTCCCCGCGAGGGGACTCGCGATCGCTCCCAGCGATCGCACGGGATGCCTCGCGGCATCCCTGGGATGCTCGTAGCATCCCCGCAGCGGATCCGGTGATCCGCTGCTTACACGGCTGGGGCTCGTCCCCAGCGACTCGCTGCGGGTAACCCCGCAGCTCGCTACGAGCCGCTGCGGGTTAATCCCGCAGCTCCAGCGATCGACCCCGTAGGGGTTCGATCGATCCTCGGCTCCCAGCCGAGGACTTCCGTGCACGATCCCCACGAGGGATCCACGAGCCGCCGGCGGTCCGGTGGTCCAACCACCACCGCCCGGCTCGACCCTCGTCCCGGGGTTCGATCCTCGGATCTTTGTTCTACGGTATTCTCGATAAAATTAAATCAAACAATATCAAGTTAGTTTAGATATTGTACCTTCGATTCGTTGTTCGGAGAAACGAAATCGATGACCTCGTGATCTTCCCGCGTATTCCTTGCACTTCGTTCGAACGTCGGGTGGGCGACGAGCTATCGAACTCTTTATGGATCCTCTTCACTCTTCAAGACTTTATGATTGGCGTATCTTAGGTTGTGAAAAAGTGAAGACCATGTAGTGCTTTTATAGGCTACGTAGGGGATCAAAAGGAGATTAAATATTGGGCTTCTAATATTGAAAATTAAATTGGGTCCAACCCAAATCCATTAATTCTTATCAATATTAATTTTATTTATTTTCCACTATATAAATAAAATTGCACTCCCAATATTTATCTATATTATATCAAATAATATTTCTCCAACTTAGTATTATTTATTCCGTGTATTTAAGATTTAAATATCCATGAATAAAATTTATTTATTGCTTAATAAATTTATTCATCTCTTATATCCGAGAATAGTACCACTCAACCTTATTTATTATGCGGAACAAATCTACTCGCGAGGTTTACATAATAAATCCTTATGAGCTCATCTCGGGGATATTATCAACCCTTCCGGGATACACTGTCCCTTCAAGAATTCACGGCATGCCATATATAAAATATAGTGACCCAACTCAACCGGTAATTAACCCAATAATTAAATCGGTTAATTCCTTTGGAAAATCAAAGTCACTAATATTAAATATACACACCCGCAATTATTTCAGGGATTAAGAATAAAATACTCCGAGACTTAAATCAATTATCACAGAGCAATCCTAATTGATAAGTCTCAAGCGATCCGCTCAATACACCGAGTGTACAAGTGTGATAAGATAATCAAGATAAATTATTTTCTCTCTCACACAACGACTATACCGATGGATTGGTCCGTGTCCATCTAGGTCGTGAGGAACTGTTCGATTAAATACGAGTAACCGATAGTATGATCTTCTGTGTGGGCCCGACACACCATACTAACTACAACGTATAAAATCCAGGACTATGATTTGCATATATTTAATTAACAATAATTAAAAGCAAATGAATGTTCATTATTAATAGGTAAATGAAAGTGCATACAGAGTTCAGAATACTCAAATCTAGACATTAAGTATACTACTCCATCAATCTCCCACTTATACTAAGGTCTAGTCTTATCCTCCAAACTTCTGACTCCCAAACCCTCCAAGTGCTTGTAATATACTTCCTTAGGAAGTATCTTGGTGAAAGGGTCCGCTAGGTTGTCTTCTGAAGCTATCTTGGTGACTATCGCATCGCCCCTCTTGACGATGTCTCGAATTAGGTGGTACTTGCGCTCTATGTGTTTCGTAGCACTATGGGACCGTGGTTCCTTACTGTTTGCCACTGCACCGCTATTGACACAATAAATTGTCATAGCTTTGGGCAAACTCGGAATCACATCTAAGTCCTGGAGGAAATTAAGGAACCACACTGACTCTTTCGCTGCCTCTGAGGCTGCAACATATTCAGCTTCCATGGTAGAGTCCGAAATGCACTTTTGCTTAACACTCTTCCATGATACGGCTCCACCTCCCAAAGTGTACACATAGCCTGATGTCGACTTACGCCGGTCCTTATTGTCAAATTTCAAATGGGGGTGTTCAAGTGCGGTCCCACGCCTAGCGCACACACGAGAGCGGGAGCTTGAATATGCACTAGAGAGCCTCAATCTATCTCAAAACCATATGGTACTAAGTAGGAGAGCTCCCTAGGCTTATATCATAGACTCCCCTCTCACAATTATTCGATGTGGGACAACTCACAAGTGGCCTTCAACACACCCCCTCCACTTGTGAGTCCTAGTCAAAGGGTGGTTATAACCACTCACAAACAAGATCGAAACCTGCTCTGATACCATGTCAAATTTCAAATGGGGGTGTTCAAGTGCGGTCCCACGCCTAGCGCACACACGAGAGCGGGAGCTTGAATATGCACTAGAGAGCCTCAATCTATCTCAAAACCATATGGTACTAAGTAGGAGAGCTCCCTAGGCTTATATCATAGACTCCCCTCTCACAATTATTCGATGTGGGACAACTCACAAGTGGCCTTCAACACTTATCAGCTTGGAAATCCGAATCTGTGTAACCCAAAGGAATCAGATTGTCTGCTCCGTATCTCAGAACATAATCCTTAGTATTTCGCAAATACTTGAAAATGCTCTTTACGGCAGTCCAATGAGCCTTTCCAGGGTTACTCTGATATCTCGCTACTATGCCAACGGCATAACAGATATCAGGCCTCGTGCATAACATTGCATACATTAAGCTTCCCACAGCCGAAGCGTAGGGAACTGCTTTCATGTCATCTTTCTCCTTCTGTGTCTGAGGACACATTTCCTTAGAAAGATAAGTTCCTTTACTGAAGGGTAGATCACCCTTCTTGGAATCTTGCATGTTAAAACGAGCTAGAATCGTGTCTATGTAAGATTGCTGGGAAAGACACAATGTTCTATTCCGGCGATCCCTTATAACTTTGATCCCTAGAACATGTCCAACTTCTCCCAAATCTTTCATATCGAATTGTCTAGACAACCATCCTTTTATGTCTGATAACATCTTTACACTGTTGCCAATGAGAAGTATGTCGTCTACATAAAGCACGAGGAACACCACCTTCTTTCCATCACGTTTCCAATACACACACGATTCGTCCATGCTTTGAATGAATCCAAAAGATTGGACTACTTCATCAAACCGCAGGTTCCACGATCTCGAGGCTTGTTTCAATCCATAAATGGATCGATTAAGCTTGCACACTAGATGATCTCGCCCCTTAGCAATGAATCCTTCTGGTTGTTTCATATAAATCGTCTCGTCAAGACTTCCATTAAGGAAAGCTGTCTTGACGTCCATTTGCCACACCTCATAATCCATATGAGCTGCTATGGATAAGAGAATCCGGATCGACTTTATCTTGGCTACCGGCGAGAAGGTCTCCTCATAATCGATTCCCTCTTTCTGAGTATATCCTTTCGCAACAAGCCTAGCTTTAAAGGTTTCAACCTTTCCGTCAGATCCTCTCTTTCTCTTGTAGACCCATTTACACCCAATTGGCTTTACGCCGCTTGGTGGTTCTACAAGATCCCAGACTTTATTAGAATCCATAGATTCTATTTCGGATCTCATCGCTTTCTTCCAAGAAGGCGCATCTATATCTTGTACCGCCTCATCATAGGTCCAGGGATCAACTTCATGAACTCCGGGTGCCGAGTCCGAAGACTCACCCAGTCCAATCCATCTGTCCGGTTGTTTGACAACCCTCCCACTACGACGGCGTTCCGGTGTATCAACAGTGACAGTATTAGGTGCAGGTTCTAGTGGTGTATCTACACTCGGTTCGACTGTATCTGAGTCTTCCTTGTCACCTCTTAACTCATCAAGTATTATGTCACTCATGGGCTTGTGGTCCATGACATAGTCTTCCTCTAAGAACCGAGCGTTAGTACTTATAACGATCTTCTGGTCCGTAGGACTATAGAACATGCCACCTTTAGTTCCTTTCGGGTATCCTACAAACAACCGTAATTCTGATCTAGGTTCTAACTTATCGGCCCCTTGTCGCAACACATGTGCTGGACATCCCCAGATCCGAAGGTGCCTGAGGCTAGGCTTGCGCCCGCTCCACCTTTCCATGGGTGTTGTGGGTACCGTTTTCGTTGGAACCATGTTGAGAATGTACGCCGCTGTTTCCAAGGCATGTCCCCAGAACATAGTAGGTAAGTCCGAGTAACTCATCATTGAACGTACCATCTCCATAAGAGTCCTATTCCTTCTTTCCGATACACCATTCTGCTGGGGAGTATATGGTGATGTCATCTGGGAATCAATCCCATTCTCTACTAAGTATGCCTTGAATTCTCCAGACAGGTACTCGCCTCCGCGATCAGATCGCAGGCATTTAATGGATTTACTTTGAAGGTTCTCCACAAAAGCCTTGAACTCCTTGAACTTGTCAAAGGATTCGCTCTTGCGGCGCATCAAGTATACAAATCCATATCTTGAGTAATCATCAGTAAAAGTGATGAAGTACTCGTACCCTCCCCTTGCCTGAGTAGACATAGGTCCGCATACATCAGAGTGAATCAAATCCAATACTTGTTCAGCTCTATGTCCTTTACCAGAAAAAGAACGCTTGGTCATTTTACCCTCCAAACAGGATTCGCAGGTTGGAAGGTCCTCTCCTTCTATTCCGCTAATGAGACCATCAACTTTCAACCTTTGAATTCTATTCGAATTAATATGACCTAGCCTTAGATGCCACAAGTATAATTGATTCATTTTAGAAGGTTCCTTTCTCTTATTGGTGTTCGTAGATGTGTTATAACTCTCGGTTAGTTGCACCGTGTTAGACTCAGGATTCAGAATATACAAATCGTCTACCAATGTACCAGAACAGACAATCTCACTATTTCTTCTTATGACCACAGAGTGATCAAAAGAAACAGAATATCCATTCAGAATTAACTTAGAAACTGAAATTAAATTCTTTCTAAAATTCGGTACATAAAGACAATTTTGTAAAACTAAAACCCTATCACTACTAAAGCGTAAGTGAACGTCTCCCACTGCAACAGCCGCCACCTTCGCGGCATTGCCCATGTAGACCACGATCTCTCCCTCTCTAAGTCTCCGGGTTTCCTGGAACCCCTGCAATGAATTGCAGACATGGTCAGTGGCACCCGTATCTACACACCAGGTGCTGGTAGATATCACCGCTGACAATGTTTCAGTGACTAAGGAAAATTTCGTACCTTTGATGAGAGGACAATCAGACCTCCAGTGCCCAAACTGCTTGCATCGAAAGCACTTGCCCAAAGGCTTGCCTTTCCCAATCCGTGGCTTAAGGCCACTGGGTTTCTTTGCACGCTTTTCCTCTAGCCTTGCCACAAAAGCTTGTGATTCTCTTAACTTACGCACAAACTCCGCTCTCGTTGAATCCCTTTTAAGGGACTCATTGAGAGAGAATTCTGTGAGTATGTTAATCACCTCTTGTCCGGCTTCCACGCTATGTCTCAACATCATTCTGAGGTCATTTCGAATGTCCTCATCAGTTGGGACAACAGTGGATTCGGAAAGCTCAACAGTCTGAACAATGTCCAGATTTCGTTCCCAATCATCACCATATGGAACCGGTGAGATTTCATCCTTAAGTATATCACAAAGTGGGGTCACAGTCATTCTTAACCTATAAGCACATAAAACAAACAAACAATTTAATTCCGATATTATCTCCCTCAAATAATATCATTAAATCACTAATCACATCTAAAATCCCATCAGATAAGGCAAGCCACGTTCGTGTGGACGTTTACCCACCCAAATGATTTAGTAATTAGATTTTGCTTCGGTCATACATCACTTATAGCGTAACCTCGTTGGGAGGAATACTATAACGCGTATCTAAGTGTAAACCATTACTCAGTACTAAGGTGAATCGTTTAGAAATGTTATGTCACCGCAAGCCACGTTCGTGTGGACGTTTACGACAACTCACAACTCTTCACAATTCCCTATAACTGTCTACATCAATTATTCTAAAATCCCATCCAGTACAGCAAGCCACGTTCGTGTGGACGTTTACTATACCAAAAAGATTTATATAATTGAAATCCAATTACTAGATCCATTCAATTTCGTAAATCAAGACGTGGAGAATCATAAGTGAAACTCGAAGTTTCTAACCAGTGATTCACCATGCGAACGACCCTATCTCTCATAAATGAGGGAGTCGAGCAGACAATCGATCCATCTATCAAAGAATGGCACGAAAGTCTCTAATTTGTGTCCTCTACATGACCAAGTGGCTCTGGCTCCATTCCACTCCCCGGGGTGAGAATGAGTCGACTTGAAATCAGCTTTGGAAAGACAAATTAGGCATTGTTTGATAAACTCAATTAATGTCTCTTGTAAGAGGAATTACAAGAACTCTCCTCCAATGACTTATCTATATAAACTTCAAAAGTTTATAAAAGTCACCAAGAGAGCAGCAATGGAGACCATGGGCATGTTTCCATACCCTCTCCCACTTAGCTTTTTACAATAAAGGGATACGCTATCTAGTGCATAAAATAAACACATATAGCATGCATACATGTAATAAAGCACATAGTATTGCCACATAATCAAAATAATACTAGAATATTATTTTCCGACTATTATGGCTTTATCACATCTCCGTACGCATCTTCTAGTCTTTAGTCTTCGTTTCTTGAATGCTCCATGTGACGAGAATATTAATTTCCAATATTTAAATCTATTTATTTTCAATTAATCCAAAAGTTACTTAATTCGAAAATTAAGTCAATTGAATATATCAAAAATAAAATTAAATATTATTAATATTTTATTTATTTTATTTTCTTTTTCCACTCCATTAAATCTCTAGAATAATCTATCCAAGATATTTTTGGAATATTCTAGATGATATCCATAATGAAATAAAGAAATAAAATAATTAGGACTATTATACTTTTCCAAATTTATTTTATTCCTAATCCATGAATATTCCCATGAGTAGGAATAATCAAATAGGAAAAATAAATTTAGTACTAAATTAATTCTTTTTCTATTTCTTTGAATATTCCATAAAGAAATAATCAAAATAGGAAAAACCGAATTAAAATAGGAAAGTATATTTCCGGTAGGAGTAGCACGGGTTGGGAGGCCCCACGCCACCCCCACCTCGTCCGATCGGCCAGCCACGGGGAGGAGCGCCGCCGCCTAGCCACGCCGCCAACCACCGAACCGGTGGTAGCCGCGGCTAGGGCAACAAGCCCCTCGTCCACAGCCATTCGATCCGGGCATCACCATGGGATCGATCCAATCGATCCCAAGCCCTTGTCCCTCTCGTCACTTCGTCTTCTCCGGCGGTCTTCGATTCGTCGATCCAATCGCAAAATAAATTTACAAAAATCTAAATTACAATTCCGGTATCGATTCTATACACGAAATCGACCCTATACATTTTCCGGAAAAACAACGAACATAATAATAAATCCTAAATTCGGTCAACCCCCGAATTTTTACTATTACAAGCATTCACCACCAAAAACGAATCTCGACATGTCCGAGAGTTTAATAAAACCAACAATCATGACAAAATAAATTAAACGAATAATAAATTAAGCCATAATAGTCGAAACCCTGCAAGGTAGAACAATATTTATCGAAAATACCGCGAACGTAAACCACGCTCTGATACCAGTTGTTGGAATTCGATATCCCGGGTTATCAAAAATTGCGGAACCGATAACCCGAACGAACCCTTCGCCGGAGATTGTACGAACGCCGACTCATCCGCCGGAGTCCGGGCTTTGGAGACCACGCGCCCGAAGGCGCGCAATCCGCCCCCACCCGAACCCCCGCGAGCCGGGGTTCATACAATCGAAACTCAATCGCCGGAGAAACCACGAGCCCACGCGAACCGGGACCCGACCGAACGCGTCGCGCACACGAGGCACGCGGACGCCCAGCCGAGTCCCCGCGAGGGGACTCGCGATCGCTCCCAGCGATCGCACGGGATGCCTCGCGGCATCCCTGGGATGCTCGTAGCATCCCCGCAGCGGATCCGGTGATCCGCTGCTCACACGGCTGGGGCTCGTCCCCAGCGACTCGCTGCGGGTAACCCCGCAGCTCGCTACGAGCCGCTGCGGGTTAATCCCGCAGCTCCAGCGATCGACCCCGTAGGGGTTCGATCGATCCTCGGCTCCCAGCCGAGGACTTCCGTGCACGATCCCCACGAGGGATCCACGAGCCGCCGGCGGTCCGGTGGTCCAACCACCACCGCCCGGCTCGACCCTCGTCCCGGGGTTCGATCCTCGGATCTTTGTTCTACGGTATTCTCGATAAAATTAAATCAAACAATATCAAGTTAGTTTAGATATTGTACCTTCGATTCGTTGTTCGGAGAAACGAAATCGATGACCTCGTGATCTTCCCGCGTATTCCTTGCACTTCGTTCGAACGTCGGGCGGGCGACGAGCTATCGAACTCTTTATGGATCCTCTTCACTCTTCAAGACTTTATGATTGGCGTATCTTAGGTTGTGAAAAAGTGAAGACCATGTAGTGCTTTTATAGGCTACGTAGGGGATCAAAAGGAGATTAAATATTGGGCTTCTAATATTGAAAATTAAATTGGGTCCAACCCAAATCCATTAATTCTTATCAATATTAATTTTATTTATTTTCCACTATATAAATAAAATTGCACTCCCAATATTTATCTATATTATATCAAATAATATTTCTCCAACTTAGTATTATTTATTCCGTGTATTTAAGATTTAAATATCCATGAATAAAATTTATTTATTGCTTAATAAATTTATTCATCTCTTATATCCGAGAATAGTACCACTCAACCTTATTTATTATGCGGAACAAATCCACTCGCGAGGTTTACATAATAAATCCTTATGAGCTCATCTCGGGGATATTATCAACCCTTCCGGGATACACTGTCCCTTCAAGAATTCACGGCATGCCATATATAAAATATAGTGACCCAACTCAATCGGTAATTAACCCAATAATTAAATCGGTTAATTCCTTTGGAAAATCAAAGTCACTAATATTAAATATACACACCCGCAATTATTTCAGGGATTAAGAATAAAATACTCCGAGACTTAAATCAATTATCACAGAGCAATCCTAATTGATAAGTCTCAAGCGATCCGCTCAATACACCGAGTGTACAAGTGTGATAAGATAATCAAGATAAATTATCTTCTCTCTCACACAACGACTATACCGATGGATTGGTCCGTGTCCATCTAGGTCGTGAGCAACTGTTCGATTAAATACCAGTAACCGATAGTATGATCTTCTGTGTGGGCCCGACACACCATACTAACTACAACGTATAAAATCCAGGACTATGATTTGCATATATTTAATTAACAATAATTAAAAGCAAATGAATGTTCATTATTAATAGGTAAATGAAAGTGCATACAGAGTTCAGAATACTCAAATCTAGACATTAAGTATACTACTCCATCATTAATTACACTAAAAATAATATTATTAATGTAAATTATATTATATAAATAAAGAAATAAATAATTACGCTAATTAATTAAAAATAATTGAGGTAATTAATTAAAAATAATAATTATCTAATTAATTACGCTAAATTAATTAGGCAATTATTTGTAATTAATTATTATTTTACCTAATTAATTAAGTTAAAAATAATAATTAATTTCAAATAATTGCCTAATTAATTAAACATAATTACACTAATTAATTATGCTAAAAATAATATTGAATTATATTAAGGAAAATATAAATGAAAATTATATTATATAAAGAAATAAATAATTACGTTAATTAATCAAAAATAATTGTTTCAATTAATTACGCTAAAAATTCTAATTATTTACGCTAAAAATAATAATTAATAATGACCAGTGTAACACAAATTTAATCTAACGGTGCTTTTTTAATAATAAGTGTGAACACAAAAAAATCAAACGGTGAAAACATACGACACCTTGGACAATTGCTAGCTGAATTATATATTACTAGTCCTTCTACCCGTGCGATGCACGTGTATTTAATTCAACTATTTGTTAGTCGAAGTGGTGCTCTTTTGGCTTAATATTAGATGTAGATGAATAATCTAATTGAAATAGTACAATAAAGAAAATTAAATTCATATTACAAATTATGGAATATTTCTTTATAAACTACATTTGTTCTATTCATAAGACGACCACGCTGGTCACAAAGCAGAAGCTTCAATCCGGTCGTGTTGGTTACTCTAAATAACTACAATTGATCGTACGTAAATACTGGTTTTTTCAAAAATATTCTAACATTTGTCAACGACTAACCTTACTCTTCGTTGGAAAGCAAACTGAAATTTGGTATTCGAGGGCGTCAGAGCAATTCGAGTATTAAAAACCATTTTCCCAGAATTATTTCTTCTTAATACTTTCGCGTGGATAATATAATTATTAAGTAATGTTACAATCATTCTATTACCATTGCATAGTCCAACAGAGGCACCATATTCCGCAATAGTATAATGGTCAACCCAACCTAATACGAAACAGTTTATGTATCAAAAACTATATACCATGTCACAATATTTAATTAATTCTTATATTATATACAATAAATAGAATATGAAATGACTATATAAATTGTTGCTTAAAGAAAAATAAGTCTACATATATATATATATGTATATATTACTATATTAATTAATATATTTAGATTTTAGTAAAAAAGTTTATAATAATACCAACCTTCAACTTCATGATTTGATAGTTTGTAACACTTGTTGGTATTTAATCAAACATATTCTTTCTAGAAAATTGATATTCTCAATGTAATAATAAAAAGAATTATTAGTGATGATGATAATAACAATAATGCATTATCAAAAATGTTAATAAATAAATAAATCATAATCATATTAGAAAAAATAATTTATCGAATTTGATAATGAGTAAAAGATGAAAACTTTTTATATGAGTAAAATTGAATTAAATTTTCTATCATTTTTAAAAATTAATTGAATAAAAATCGCAAATTATAGATACAAATCGGGATATTTTGGTTGAAAATTTATAATTTAATTGACTAATAAAAATAGAATATGGTAAATTAAATTAAATGCAACCTAATTTACTTAATATTAATATGATATAATGATTAATACAAATTAATATTAATACTATTATCTATTAAGATTTATATAATAAAGTAAATAAATAAATAATATATGATAAATAAGGAATAAAGTAAAAATATTAATAGAAGATATTAAAAAATGATTTATTTAATAATTTGAATTTTTCAAGTCAATCATTACTATAATTAAGGAGTTTATAAAGATAAATTATATAAAATTAAATAGTAAGAGAATAAGAAAAATACAAATATTAATACTTATATATTAATTAGGCATTTAATATTTACTTAATAAATTGATTAACATTAAATATTAATAAATATTGATGTGAATAAAAATCTTAATATAACTATTATTATTTTTTAATAAGTGTGAACAAAAATAAATCAAACACTTAAAATATATGACACAAATGTTAGTTGAATTATATATTATAAGGATTAAATAAAAATACGGCAAGTTACCAGAAATAAAATTAGAATAAAATTAAATAGAAATATTATAAATTTTATTAAAATTATAATTGTGAGTTAAATAAAATATTATAAATTATATTATAAAATAAAAGATAAATAAATTATTAACGTGAAATACTCTAAACTTATTAAAGCTTGGTTCCATTTAAAACTTTTCCAATCCAATGTTTCGATTTCTTAATAGAGTTCTACTTGTTCGATTTGCAAAGTATTTTACTTATAAATAAACCTAAAAATAACAAAAAAAAAGTAAGAAATACAAAAAGTCTGCAAAAAAATGAATCATTAAAAAAAGTAAAAAATATAAAAAGCCTGAAAAAAAAAATACAAAAATCATTATTTACAATATAATTATAATCAACAAACAATAATATTAAAACTAAAATTAAAATTAGTAAAAAATACTTACATTGAAGTCTGCAAAAAATAAAAATATTAATAATTAAAATAATATTAAAATTAAAATTCAATAATATTAAAATTCAAATTCTAGTAAAAGATACTTACTTGAAAACTACAAAAAAATAAAAACATTAATTATCAAACAATAAATTTAAATTTAAATGAATGCGTACAGAGAAGGCTGACAAAAAATAAAAAACACAGCAAAACTTACATACAGATCTGAAAAAAAATTGTGAACATGAACAAATAAAAAGAATAGAATAGTGAGAGGTAAGGAGTGAGTGATGATGATATAATTTATATAGATATGATTATAGTAATATAAATAGTAGATAATATAATTTATATAGATATGATTATAGTAATATAAATAGTAGATAATATCAAATTTATTTAGTTGCTTAAAATAAAGAATAGATTTACTTAAATTCCGATATTATTGTTTATATAATATAAATAAATTAATTAATCTAATAAATATATTAATAAAAAAATACATTCTCTCCCCTCATCCTTTAATTACTCTAATTAATTTAAAATAAAATAAATAACGAATAAATGTGATATTTTGAATATTTGAAGTAAATATTTACTATAATTAAGAATTTAAATGTAAATTATATTATATAAAGAAATAAATTATTAAGCTAGTTAATTAAAAATAATTACGCGAATTAATTAAAGTGTGAACACAAATTTAATCTAACGGTTCTTGTTTATTAATAGGTGTGAACACAACAAAATTTAACGGATAAAACATATGCCACTTAGGATCTGAATTATATATTATAAGGATAAGGATATAATGATTTTAAAATTATAAAATAGAAATTTGATAATAATAAGTTGATATTAAAAAAAATTATAGATTAACAAAAAGTACGAAAAGTAAAAATTAAGTTGAAATGATATCATGATACAAAGTTCTGAAAATAAATTAATTAAAATAAGTTCATGTCATGATTCTTTATCGCTTCAAAGAACATCATCATTGAATGTATAATCCGAGGAATCATCGTTCGACTTCTTAATTAATTCGGAGACCCCATCAAGAATTGTAAGGTAGGACGGATTACGGATTAATCTTTCCTTGTGCAGCCATAATAATGTAGAATCCAAGTTTTGCATATCTACAATACAACGACATAATCTTCCTAAAAGATTGTCTCCGTCAACTCTGACCTTAAACATAAACTCATTTTCATTAAAAGATGATACAACCGCAGGAGTTACTTTGTTTATACTTTCAGTCGAGGATGTTCCAATATGATCGTGGGCATTATCCTTGTATACATAAAGATTCATTATTAATTAATTTATTAATATAATAAAAAATAAGTTATAAAATGAAAGAAAAATAAAATTACATAAAAAAAATTGATATATATGTAGATGAGAATTAAATACCGAGAGGATTGAAAGAACCAACCGATCAGCTGATTTCTGATTTATAAATAATGCAACTTCATTCATCAATACAAAATTCGCGAAATGCTTTCCGTCATGAACTTGTAGATGAATTTTAAATTTGGTGTGACGAATAAGATCACGTTGACAAAAATAGCACACAAAATTGCAATAATTGACATACTGTGAATG
This sequence comes from Euphrasia confusa, assembly GCA_954870475.1. NCBI lineage: Eukaryota > Viridiplantae > Streptophyta > Magnoliopsida > Lamiales > Orobanchaceae > Euphrasia > Euphrasia confusa. The sequence continues at coordinate 23,237,943 of OX940956.1, forward strand.
ATTGCATGTGGGGCAAATGATGTAATACCATCGCTCGGACAATTTTTCATGGATTTTAAAAGTTGTACAAATTTTAATAACCTGCAATAAATATAATAACAATTATAAATCACTTATTTATTACACATATATAATAAAAAAAATTATTTAGGTTTATAAACATTAAATTCAATAACATACCTTTAGTAAAACTGAACGAAAGTCTTTTTCACATCAGACCAAGACATTGATTGAAAATGATTAGTAAAGAGTTGAAAAAAATGAAATTATTATACAAAAATCTCTAGACAATTAGAGGGAAGAGAAAGAATGAAAAATCACAAATTTAATAGTAGTATAATAGAATAAACGTAGATAAATAAGGAATAAATGTGATATTCTGAATATTACTTATTTAAATAAATCAAAATATATTCATTTAGTTTAAAGATTGATTAATTGAATAATGAATTGTTTTTGAATTAATTAAAATATATTTTAATGCTGCTAATATAAATAGAGGATAATATTATTTCTAATTTTAAATTATTAAAAAATTGAATTATTATTATTTCATTCTCAAATCAATTACGTAACTTTTGAATTTATTTAGTTGCTTATTTAACATACTCATAATTAATAATATTATATATAATTTTAGTTTACCTTTGAATTTATTTAGTTGGTTAAAATAAGAAATAGATTTACATACTCATAATTAATAATATTATTGATATATAATTTTAGTTGACCATTAATTTTATTAAACCCTAAAACCTAGAAAATAGATTTACCATTCTCATAATTAATAATATAATTGATATATAATTTATAATCAGAGATAATAAAATTTTATTTGATTTCTCTAATTAAAGATAAATTTTATTTTATAAATTTATTAAAATACATAATTTAATTAAATCACAATTATTATTATTATTTATATATAAAAAAAGATCAAACTAAAATACATAAATTAATTCTATTTTAGTAATATTTGTAATTAATACAAATAAAAATATTGTTGCGTAAGTTAAAAAATAAAAAAATTAGAATAAAATTAAATAGAGTTATTGTAAATTGAGTAAATTTCATTAATTACATTAAATAGATAAAATATATCATAAAACTACTTTAAAATTACAGTAAATTGAGTAAATTACATAATAAATAAAATTAACACAAACTACTCTAATTTTATCACGAAACACAAAAGCTTGGAATCCATTTAAAATTTGTGCAATCCAATGTTTCGATCTGTTTTCATTAAAAATGACTTACATGCAAAAGTTATTAAAATCAAATTAGTAAAATAATACTTAACTGCAAAAAATACAAAAAACAACAAAAAACAATAAAACATACATAGAGCTCTTGAAAATAAATAAATAAACGTGAGCATAAACAAATAAAAAAAATAGCTAAATGAAAAGGCTACAAAAAATACAAAAAAAACAAAAAAAACAACAAAACTGACATATAGCTCTGCACAAAAATAAATAAATGTGAGGATAAATAAAAAAAATAGCTGAAATAAAAATTGAATAAATAAATGTGACCCTGAACAAATAAAAAAAATAGTTTAAATTAAAAGTGAAAGGTAGTCCAAAAAATAAAAAAACAAAAAAACAACAAAACTTACATAGAGCTCTCCACAAAAATAAATAAATAAATGTGAGCATGAACAAATAAAAAAATAGCTGAAATGAAAAAGTTACAAAAAATACAAAAAAACAAAAAAAACAACAAAAGCTCTGCACAAAAATAAATAAATATGAGCATAAATAAATAAAAAAAATAGCTGAAATGAAAATTGAATAAATAAATGTGAGCATGAACAAATAAAAAAAATAGCTGAAATTAAAAGTGAGAGTTAGTGCAAAAAACACAAAAAAATAAAAAAAATAACAAAACTTACATAGAGTTCTGCACAAAAATAAATAAATGTGAGAATAAACAAATAAAAAAAATAGCTGAAATAAAAAGCCAAGAAAAAATACAAAAAAACAAAAAAAAACAACAAAACTTATAGAGCTCTCCACAAAAATAAATAAATGTGATCATGAATAAATAAAAAAAAAATCTGAAATAAAAATTGAATAAATAAATTTGAGTATAAATAAATAAAAAAAATAGCTGAAATTAAAAGTGAAAGTTAGTGCAAAAAATACAAAAAAACAAAAAAAAACAACAAAACTTACATAGAGTTCTGCACAAAAATAAATAAATGTGAGAATAAACAAAACAAATAAAAAATAGCTGAAATGAAAAGTGAATATATAAATGTGAGCAATGAACAAATAAAAAAAATAGATAAATGAAAAGTGAAATGTAGGGAGTGAGTGAAGATATATAGACACGGATTTGAAGTAGGGTTTGATAATAATTATTATTTTTAAATATAATTAATTTGAATTACCTTAAATTTCGATATTATTGTTTGTATAATAAAAATTAATTAATTAATCGATTAAATATATTAATAACAAATGTACCGTTAAATAAGGAATAAATGTGATATTGTAAATATTTTAAGTCAATATTTACGGAGATTATATTAAGGAGATTATAAATGTAAATTATATTATATAAATAAATAAATAATTACACTAATTAATTAAAAATAATTACGCTAATTAATTAATCTAAAAATATTATAAATGTAAATTATATTATATAAAGAAAAAAAATAATTACCGCTAATTAATTAAAAATATTATATTATAGGTAATATTAGGCTATGGGGCAGATTGCTTTTTAATATTATTTCGAACACCTATATTTTTTTCACCTCATTTTTAGGGGTCGTATATTTTTAACTTTTTTATTTATTAGGGAATTTGTATTTTTTAAATACTAAGTAGGGGAATTTTTTAAAATGTATAAAGTCGTAAATATCCCTACGCCTTAACATATTAATTTATTTACTATATACATATATAAATATATTTGCGTAAGAATATAAATATATTTGCGGAAGAATCAGTAAATTATATATATAAATATATTTGCATAAAAATATTTTATATAAATATATTTGCGCGTAAAATATATTTGCGCAACATTATTTATATATATATATATATATGAATAGATATCTATTATAGATTTACCACATACACTAATATCTATTATAGATATGTCATAAATATGTCATATGTATAGATATCTATCATAGATGTATACATATCTATCATAGATATAAATATGTCATATAAATAGATATGAGCAACCTTTTTAAATAGTCTAAATCCAAATTCAACTAAAATTTTCCCAAATTGATTAAAATGCAAAATGTGAAATAAAAAATCTAGAAATTTAACACACTTAATTCTAACAAATATGCAAATATGGACCTGTTAATATTTCATGTTTATATGGACCTGTTAATATTTCATGTTTAGATATGTATTTCATGTTTAGATATTTAACATACCTAATTCTAACAAATATGCAAATATGGACTTGTTAATATTTCATGTTTAGATATGTATTTCATGTTTAGATATGTTATAATACTAGGTGTCTAGCGTAGTTGTTTAAAATCTTAGCGGATGATATTAGATATGTAGTTATATTAATTACTAATATACTTGAAAAGGTTAATAATGGAACAATGCCCCATATCAAAATTAGGAAAAAATATAGGTACTGATTATAATTCTACTCTTAGAGATGCCCCGGTCCATGATTCCCCCTATATTATATAAAGAAAAAAAATAATTACTGCTAATTAATTAAAAATAATTGCGCTAATTAATTAAAAATAATTACAAATAATTTTCTAATTAATTAAAAATATTTACACTAATTAATCACGCTAGGAGATTATATTAAGGAAATTATAAATGTAAATTATAATATATAAAAAAAAATAATTACGCTAATTAATTAAAAATAATTATTTCAATTAATTTAGCTAAAAATTATCTTAATAAATTACGCTAAAAATAATAATTAATAATGACCATTGTGAACGTAAATAATTATTTCAATTAATTTAGCTAAAAATTATCTTAATAAATTACGCTAAAAATAATAATTAATAATGACCAGTGTGAACGTAAATTTAATCTAACGGTGCTTGTTCCTTGTTTATTAGTAGGTGTGAACACAAAAAAAATCAAACGGTGAAAACATACGACACCTCGGACAACTCGGATAATTGCTAGTTGAATTATATATTATAAGGATAAGGATTTACCATACTCATAATTAATAATATTATTGATATGTTAACATTTGAATTTATCTAATTGCTTAAAATAAGAATAGATTTCAATACTCATAATTAATAATATAATTGAAATATAATTTATAATCAAGATAATAAAATAGAATAAAATGTGAGTATGAATAAATAAAAAAATAGCTTAAATGAAAATAAAAAAAATAGCTGAAATTAAAAGTGATAGTTAGTGCAAAAATACAAAAAAAACAAAAAAAAACTACAAAACTTAAATAGAGTTCTGCACAAAAATAAATAAATGTGAGCATGAACAAATAAAAAAAATAGCTGAAATAAAAAGGCTAAAAAAATATAAAAAAACAAAAAAAAAACAAAACTTACATAGTGCTCTGCACAAAAATAAATAAATGAAATGTGAACAATGAACAAATAAAAAAATAGCTAAATGAAAAGTGAAAGGTAGGGAGTGAGTGAAGATGACGTCTTTTATATAAACACGTATTTGAAATAGGGTTTGATAATATTTATTATTTTTAAATATAACTAATTTGAATTCCCTTATTATTGTTTGTATAATAAAAATTAATTAATTTATCCGATAAATATATCAATAACAAATGCAGATTCTCTCTTATCATAATAATTAATTTAAGTAATATAATAGAATAAACGTAATTAAAGGAGATAGATAAATAAGGAATAAATGTTATATTTTTAATATTTTCAAAGTCAATATTTACGGAGATTATATTATAGAGATTATAAATGTAAATTATATTATATAAATAAATAAATAATTATACTAATTAATTAAAAATAATTACGATAATTAATTACACTAAAAATAATATTTATTATATTAAAAAGATTATAAATGTAAATTATATTATATAAAGAAAGAAAGAAATAATTACACAAAACAATTAAAAATAATTGCGCTAATTAATTAAAAATAATTACGCTAATTAATTACACTAAAAATAATATTATTAATGTAAATTATATTATATAAATAAAGAAATAAATAATTACATTAATTAATTAAAAATAATTGAGCTAATTAATTAAAAATAATAATTATCTAATTAATTACGCTAAATTAATTAGGCAATTATTTGTAATTAATAATTATTTTACCTAATTAATTAAGTTAAAAATAATAATTAATTTGAAATAATTGCCTAATTAATTAAAAATAATTACACTAATTAATTACGCTAAAAATAATATTGAATTATATTAAGGAAAATATAAATGAAAATTATATTATATAAAGAAATAAATAATTACGCTAATTAATCAAAAATAATTGTTTCAATTAATTACGCTAAAAATTCTAATTAATGCTAAAAATAATAATTAATAATGATTAGTGTGAACACAAATTTAATTTAACTGTGCTTGTTTAATAATAGGTATGAACACAAAAAAATCAAACGGTGAAAACATACGACACCTCGGACAATTGCTAGCTAAATTATATATTATAAGGATAAGGAAGGATTCGAATTTTAATTTTAATATTATCGTTTAATCATTAATATTTTTATTTTTTGCAACCTATGTAAGTATTTTTTACTAATTTAAATTTTAGTTTTAATATTATTGTTTAATCATTAATATTTTTATTTTTCGGAAAATATTTTTTACTAATTCGAATTTCTGTTTTAATATTATTATTTTTTTATTATAGTTGTATTGTATGTTAATGATTTTTGTATTTTTTTTGTGCTATCACTACTCTGTTTTTATTTGTTTATACTCACGCTTTTTTTTTTGCATATCTATGTAAGTTTTGTTATTTTTTGTATTTTTTTGCTTTCTTTTACTAATTCGATTTTAATTTAAATATTATTGTTTGATAATTAATGTTTTTATTTTTTTTAGCATTCAAATGTAATATCTTTTACTAATTCAATTTTAATTTTAATAGTAAGTCTTTTTTTATTAATTTGAATTTTAGTTTTAATATTATTGTTTAATCATTAATATTTTTATTTTTTGCAGCCTTATGTAAGTCTTTTTTTACTAATTCAAATTTTAGTTTTAATATTATTTTTTGTTGATTATAATTGTGTTATATTGTAATGATTTTTGTATTTTTTTTCCGGGTTTTTAAATTTTTTACTTTTTTTAATAGTTAATTTTTTTGCATACCCTTTTGTATTTCTTACTTTTTTTTAAGTTTATTTATAAGTAAAAGACTAATCAAACAATCACAACTCCATGAAGTGGAAACATTGAATTGAAAAAGTTTTAAATGGAATCATGTTTTTCATAAGTTTAGAGTATTTTGTGTTAATAATTTATTTATCTTTTATTTTATGATTTTTATGATGTAATTTACGTAATTTAAGTATAATTTATAATATTTTATTTAAATCACAATTATTATTTTAATAAATTTATAATATTTCTATTTAATTTTATTTTAATTTTATTTATATTTTAACTTATAATATATAATATATGTTGTAATTTGATTTATTTGTGTTAACACTTATTAAAAGGTAATAATAGATTAAGAATTTTGTTCACACCTACCGCTAATATTTATTAATATTTAATTTTAACCAATTTAGTATTTAAATATTAAATAGTAATTAATAATAATATTTATATTTTTTTTATTCTCTTTTTACGTGTACAATTTGATTTTATATAATTTATATTTATTAAACTCAAATTGATTTGAAAAATTCAAATTATAAAATAAATTATTTTTTTAATATTTTCTATTAATATCTTCACTTTATTCCTTATTTATCTCCTATTATTTATTTATTTACTTTACCATATAAATTTTAATAAATAATAGTATTAATATTAACTAGTCCTCCTACCCGTGCGATGCACGTGTATTTAATTTAACTATTTGTTAGTCTGGCTTAATATTAGAGGTAGATATTGATAATAGATAAATAAATAATAAGTGAATGATCTAATTGAAAGAATACAATAAAGAAAATTACATTCATATTACAAATTATGGAATACTTCTTTATACACTACATTTGTTCTATTCATAAGACGATCACACTGGTCACAAAGCAAAGCTTCAACCCGGTCGTGTTGGTTACTCTAGACAACTACAATTGATCGTGCGTAAATACTGGTTTTTTCAAAAATATTCCAACATTTGTCAACGACTCACATTGACTCTTATTAATAGTCATGCATACGATATTATAATCGAAAATTGTATTCGTTGAAAAGCAAAATGAAATTTGGTATAGCGAGAAAAATCATCAACGACAACCAACACATATTCTTTCTTAGATATACTTTTAACCTCCATTGGACCCATCAAGTCCATATGTAACAGTTCGAAGGGAGCCGAAGTGCTCATTAGAGTTGGCAGTGCAGGATGAGAAGTTCTCGTCAGTTTGCCTTTTTGACAGTCACCACACACTCGTTTTTCAATTTTGGGGAGTTTAGAGATTCCTCGAACTATCTCCCCCTTAACCAGTTTACTCAGATTTCGAGTGCCAGTGTGGCCAAGCCGTTGATGCCACAAATCAACTTCATCAGGAACGGTCACAGAAAAACAACTATACTCAGTTGTATAGCAATTATTTTTAGCTCGTGGACCTTCCATTATACACTTTCCTTCACCATCAAAAACTCTGCACAACTCCTTATCAAAACTCACGTTCAGTCCTTCATCACACAGTTGACTGATGGAAATCAGGTTAGCAACAAGTCCTTTTACATGGACTAAATTTCTGATAGGAGGTAATCCTTTGATTTGTAGAGTCCCCTTTCCCTTTACGACGCCTTTTGCTCCCCCTCCAAACACTACGGGAGCTCCAGTCATAGGCTCGTAATTTTTTAGAAACTTTTTCGTGCCAGTCATATGGCGGGAACAGCCACTATCAAAATACCAAATTCCTTTGGTTCCAGTCTCAGATGCGTTAAGTGCGACATTGCAGAAAATGAGTTCTCTTGGTTGCCAACAATTTTTGGAGTTAGAGTTAAGTTCAACTTTACTCTTTTGAGACTTAGGCACCCATATCTTTTTGTCATTCAAAATTTTGACACTTCTCTCAGTCATAGTCTTCAGAATTTGAGAAATGGGTTTCTTTATGTCCTTAGCAACTTCAACTTCCTTCTTATCAAAATTTTGTGACTTTGTTTGAACCATCGTGTTCATATTTTTCTCAACACTCAGCTTTTGAGTATTTCGAGATTTTTCAGTCTTCGTCATCAACTCACGGTTCATGTCAGCTTTAAGTTTGTAGCAAAAAGGTCTTATGTGTCCAAGCACATTGCAGTAGTGACATACATATTCTCGTCGTTGACGAGTTTCAACTTTCACAGGTGTCTTGACAAAAACAGATTTAGATTGCGAGTGTCCTACATTCGGCTTAACACTCTGAGTTTTGTTCAACTTTTTCAACAAAGTTTTCTCATATGGCAGAATACCACGAGGATGTTTCACGATATTCCTTGGAAATTGATATGTCTCAGATTTAAAGTTCGAAGTCGAGACTGACTTTTGAGGTTTAGATTCAGGAGACTTAACAATCTTTTTCCCTTCAGCAATCTCTTTTCGTTTCAATATTTCAGACTCAGCTTTAAGTTCATCCTTTGGTTGATCATTTGATGCTTTTACGAAGGTCACATCTTTCTTTTCAGGTGTAGAGTAAATAGATTCAAACACTTTTTGAAATCCAAGTCCATAGCGATTAGGATTCATGTACGAGGCAGCATTGTCAAACACCGAAGAATTTGTGTTCATCTTTTTCAACAGTTCATCAGTCATCTGAAGTTTTTCTTTTAAAACATAGCACTCTTTATCTGTCATAGCAAGATCAGTTTGAGTCTTCAAAAGTGATGATTTCAGATCATCGTTCTCAGAGTCAGAGTTTTTGAAAAGAATTTGAAGTTTCTTAACTTCGGACGTTTCCTTCTTCAACGAAGTCTTCAGTTTTGAGTTTTCAGAACTCAACCTCTCACATACTTCTCTCAGTTTGACAACTTCATTGTAGTGTTTATGTTTTTCTTCGAAAAGGTCATCAAACTTGATTTTAAGTATAGTTAGAGAGTTGTTCAACCTCTTTTTCTCGTCCGTTGTCTTCTCAACTGAGTTTTTCAACTCAACAATTTCATCATACATTTTTTGGTTAGCAATCGAGAGTTCATTACAAGATTCTGTAAGAACTTTCAGTGACACTTCCAGAGTGCTATTCTCAGTGATAGCAGTGTCATGTAAAGTTTTGAGTTCAGAAAGACTTTCTCTTAGAGTGAGTAACTCAACACATACATCTTCGGTTTGAGACACTTTAGATGTCATTATAATCTCATCAGTCTCAGACACGGATTCAACATCCGAGAAAATATCATCGTCACAGAAGTTTCGGTTTGCTGAAGCAACACGAAAGATATTGTCGGCAGTTGCAGTGTCTTTCAGAAAACCATCAAAAACAAAGTTTTCAACCTCCACATTTTCAAGGTCGAAATTTTCACCAAAAGTGACAACTAGAGCGTTGTCCTCATCATTATCAGAATTTTCATTCTCAGATTCCTCACTTTCTGAGATTACATTTTCATCATCAAATACAACATAGCTCACTGGCAGTTTCTTTTTGCGATGCAAGTTGGGACACTCATTCTTAACATGTCCAAATCCCTTACATTCGAAGCACTGCATTTTAGAAACATCCTTGCTAGTTGAAGAATATGGAGAAAGTTTTGTCTCCTTAAATTTTTTGTCAGTGAATGAAGTTTGATTTCGGTTGTCTGAGTTTCTTTGAAAAGAGTTAGAATTTTTCTGAAACTTTCGAAAATTTCGGGCACGATTCTTTCTCTTAAATTCTTGCTTCACAAGATACGTGACAATTTCAGTCAGTGCAGCAAGTTTATCAGGATTATTCGAGTTCATCAAACGTTCAATGTCCTCTGCTTCATCGTCATCAGATTCATCTACATCAGCTGAGAAACTACATTCAGATTTCTCATTTCTCGAAGGAGTTTTCTGCGGTTTCGAACTTCTTGAGCTCTTACCCTTCTCAGAAATTTTTAGAGCAGTCATCGGCTCATACACAAGAGACATTTCAGGGTTGCTACGCACTTTTAAAGTCAAGTCGTAGTTTCTCAAATCAGCCATTAAGTCTGCATAGTCCCATGTCTGATCCCTTTCTTCTCGTGCTTCAAGAGTTAGCACTTTACTTTCGAACCGAGAACTTAGACTATGAAGAGTTTTCTCATAAATCATGACGGCAGGAAAAGTTTCTCCAAGTTCATGAACTTCGTTCACATATCTCATGATTTTGTCTAAGTACTCATTTATGTCTTCATCTTCTCTCATACGGAGTTGATGGAACTGAGCAGTGATAGTTCGAATTTTAGAGCGCTTCACGGCCTTACTTCCTTCGCATGTTCTCTGAAGAGTTTCCCATGCGTCTTTCGCTGAAGTGCAATTTTTCACCAGTTGGTACATACTTAGTTCCAACCATTCACAAATAAGAAGAAGAGCCTTGCTATTCGCAGTTGACAAATCATGCTCTTCTCTAGTCCAGTTACGTTCAGGTTTGGGAGTTCTTACTCCATCGGCATCTTCAGTATACGGACACACCCAACCTTCCAAGACAGCCATCCATGCACGAGAGTCATGGCCTTTAATTCTAGCAGAAACTTTAGCTTTCCAGTTAGAGTAGTTCTGATGAGTAAGCATAATCGGTTTCTGAACAAACATTGGCGACTCCATTATAGCGGAAATATGAAGTCAAGTAACGGATCACGTCTTATACGTATGACGTCCCGCTCTGATACCAATTGAAATTACGCCTTCAGCGTAGGATACCAATTTTTCGTGAAATTGGTCTTGAACTCACAGACAGCAGCTTCCGTCAAAGTAAACACTCACACAATTCGTAGAGTAAAAAGTGGAGACAAGGTTATGTAATAGTTTTTCATTTCATTGATCAACAAAACTAAACTATTACAACTTGAAGAGTATGGTAGGCAAAACGATTACAAGAAGTTTCCCGAGTGTCGCAACAACTCCCACTAACTTGCAATCTAGCACACGAGTACCTAGAGCTAATTTTCCTAACTCTAATCTTGGCACAAGGCGCAAAAGCAACTACACAAACTCGAAACTCGACTACGATTCTAAAAATCAGATTTCGTTCTCTCAAAATCGTCAAATGATGAAAATCAAATCCATGGGTATTTATAGTAGAGCCGCACATGTGAGAGTGATGACGTGGCACGTTCTCATTCGTCGCATGCTTGGCCTAAGTCACATTTCCATGGATGACATCATTATTGTAGAACTTGGATTCTTGAATCTTGGAATCTTGAATCTTCGATTCTTGAATCTTCGAATCTTGAATCTTCAATTTTTAAAAGCAAACTTCAATTTCAATCTTGACTCCATCGATCTCAATTCTTCATCTTCAATTTCTTGTGAAAATCTCTAAGTGTTGAAGCCTCAGAATTTCATCGTCTTCATGGTCGTCGATCTTGTTGAAGTTGCAAACTTGGAACAATTCTTCATTTCCTTAAACTGAGTACCTGAAGAAAAAGAACACGTAGTAAGTACTTAGTCTTAAAATTAAAACACAAAAAAACTTGAGTCACCGTTTATCAAGTACACCAAAACCGGCGACTCCATTCTCCGGAAAAATGACATGAGCATGAGTCGCCGTTTTCATGGCCAGACCCCAAAACCGGCGACTCCAGTCGCTGGAAAATCCCAAGCACCAAAAACGGCGACTGGAGTCGCCGTTTCTTCAACACATCAAAAACAGCGACTCTTGTCGCTGGAAATATTTCATGTCACAAAATCGGCGACACGAGTCGCCGTTTCCATGCACACCAGCCTTGAACCAAAAGCGGCGACACGAGTCGCCGTTTTCCTCGCGTCACCAAAAGCGGCGACTGCTGTCGCCGTTTCCATGTCACTCCTGCTATGCATCAAAACCGGCGACTGGAGTCGCCGTTTCCTTGCTTCACCAAAAGCGGCGACTCTGGTCGCCGTTTCCTTGTCCTTGCATCCAAAGCGGCGACTCTGGTCGCCGTTTCCATGTCATTTCAAAAGTGGAGACTCAAGTCTCCATTTCCATGCGCAAGGTAGTTGACTTCAGATTTTTAACCTGTAACCCTGAAAATCAACAAAAACAAAAACACAAGGAAAAATACGTTGTCGCCAAAATCAACATTTACATTTATATAATATAATTTACATTTATAATCTCCTTAATATAATCTCCGTAAATATTGACTTAAAATATTTACAATATCACATTTATTCCTTATTTAACGGTACATTTGTTATTAATATATTTAATCGATTAATTAATTAATTTTTATTGTACAAACAATAATATCGAAATTTAAGGTAATTCAAATTAATTATATTTAAAAATAATAATTATTATCAAACCCTACTTCAAATCCGTTTCTATATACTCCTTACATTTCACTTTTCATTCAGCTATTTTTTTTATTTTTTCATTGCTTAAATTTATTTATTCACTTTTCATTTCAGCTATTTTTTTTATTTGTTTATTCTCACATTTATTTATTTTTGTGCAGAACTCTATGTAAGTTTTGTTGTTGTTTTTTTTGTGTTTTTTGCACTACCTCTCACTTTTTTTATTTGTTCGCTCACATTTATTTATTCATTTTTCTATTTTTTTTTATTTATTCATGCTCACATTTATTTATTTGTATTCAATTTTCATTTTAGCTATTTTTTTTTATTTATTCATGCTCATATTTATTTATTTGTGTGCAGAGGTATATGTAAGTTTTGTTGTTTTTTTTTGTTTTTTTGTATTTTTTGTAACCTTTTCATTTTTTTGTAGTATTTTCATTTAGCTATTTTTTTTATTTGTTTATGCTCACGTTTATTTATTTATTTTCAGAGCTCTATGTATGTTTTGTTGTTTTTTTGTTGTTTTTTTGTATTTTTTTGCAGTTAAGTATTATTTTACTAATTTAATTTTAATAATTTTTGCATGTAAGTCATTTTTTTGCAGAACTTTTGAATTTCTTACTCATTTTTTTGTTTATTTTGTAGGTTTATTTATAACTATTTATTTTGTAGGTTTCATTATAAGTAAAATAATGAAAAAAGATCGAAACATTGATTGCACAAATTTTAAATGGATTCCAGCTTTTGTTTATGTTTCCTGATAAAATTAGAGTAGTTTGTGTTAATTTTATTTATTATATAATTTACTCAATTTACTGTAATTTTAAAATAGTTTGTTTTCATTTATGATGTATTTTATCTATTTAATGTAATTAATGAAATTTACGCAATTTACAATAATTCTATTTAATTTTATTCTAATTTTTTTTTATTTTTTAACTTACGGAACAATATTTTTATTTGTATTAATTACAAATATCACTAAAACAGAATTAATTTATGTATTTTAGTTTGATCTTTTTTATATATAAATAATAATAATAATTGTGATTTAATTAAATTATGTATTTTAATAAATTTATAAAATAAAATTTATCTTTAATTAGAAAAATCAAATAAATTTTTATTATCTCTGATTATAAATTATATTATTAATTATGAGAATGGTAAATCTATTTCTAGGTTTTAGGGGTTTAATAAAATTAATGGTCAACTAAAATTATATATCAATAATATTATTAATTATGAGTATGTAAATCTATTCCTTATTTTAACCAACTAAATAAATTCAAAGGTAAACTAAAATTATATATAATATTATTAATTATGAGTATGGTAAATAAGAATTATGAGTATGTAAATCTATTCCTTATTTTAACCAACTAAATAAATTCAAAAGTAAACTAAAATTATGTATAATATTATTAATTATGAGTATGGTAAATAAGCAACTAAATAAATTCAAAAGTTAGTAATTGATTTGAGAATAAAATAATAATAATTCAATTTTTTAATAATTTACAATTAGAAATAATATTATCCTCTATTTATATTAGCAGCATTAAAATATATTTTAATTAATTCAAAAACAATTCATTATTCAATTAATCACGCTTTAAACTAAATTAATATATTTTTATTTATTTAAATAAGTAATATTCAGAATATCAAATTTATTCCTTATTTATCTCCTACTTTAAACTAAATTAATATATTTTGATTTATTTAAATAAGTAATATTCAAAATATCACATTTATTCCTTATTTATACGTTTATTCTATTATACTACTATTTATTTATAGTACTAAATAAATTTGAAATTCTTCCTTCTTTCTCATCCCTCTAATTGTCTTTGTATAATAATTTCATTTTTTTTCAACTCTTTACTAATCATTTTCAATCAATGTCTTGGTCTGATGTCAATTCCTCCGAAAAAGATTTTCGTTCAGTTTTACTAAAGGTATGTTATTGAATTTAATGTTTATAGACCTAAATACATTTTTTTATTATATATGTGTAATAAATAAGTGATATATAATTGTTATTATATTTACTGGAGGTTATTAAAATTTGCACAACTTTTAAAATCCATGAAAAACTGTACGAGCGATGTTGGTATTACATCATTTGCCCCACATGCAATCATTCACAGTATGTCAATTATTGCAATTTTGTGTGCTATTTTTGTCAACATGATCTTATTCGTCACACCAAATTTAAAATTCATCTACAAGTTCATGACGGAAAGCATTTCGCGAATTTTGTATTGATGAATGAAGTTGCATTATTTTTAAATCAGAAATCAGCTGATTGGTTGGTTCTTTCAATCCTCTCGGTATTTAATTCTCTCCTACATATATATCAATTTTTTTATGTAATTTTATTTTTCTTTCATTTTATAACTTATTTTTTATTATATTAATTAATAATGTATCTTTATGTATACAAGGATAATGCCGACGATCATATTGGAACATCCTCGACTGAAAGTATAAACAAAGTAACTCCTGCGGTTATATCATCTCTTAATGAAAATGAGTTTATGTTTAAGGTTAGAGTTAACGGAGATAATCTTTTAGGAAGATTATGTCGTTGTATTGTAGGTATGCAAAATTTGGATTCTACATTATTATGGCTGCACAAGGAAAGATTAATCCGTAATCCGTCCTACCTTACAATTCTTGATGGGGTCTCCGAATTAATTAAGAAGTCGAACGATGATTCCTCGGATTATACATTCAATGATGATGTTCTTTGAAGCGATAAAGAATCATGCCATGAACTTATTTTTTTATCTTTTAGTAATATTATCTATTTTTGTACTTTTTTATTTTCAGAACTTTGTATCATGATATCATTTAAACTTAATTTTTACTTTTCGTACTTTTTGTTAATCTATAATTTTTTTTTAATATCAACTTATTATTATCAAATTTCTATTTTATAATTTTAAAATCATTATATCCTTATCCTTATAATATATAATTCAGCTAACAATTGTCTATGTTTTATCCGTTAGATTTTGTTGTGTTCACATCTATTAATAAACAAGTTAGATTAAATTTGTGTTCACACTGTTAATTCGCGTAATTATTTTTAATTAACTAGCGTAATAATTTATTTCTTTATATAATATAATTTACATTTAAATTCTTAATTATAGTAAATATTTACTTCAAATATTCAAAATATCACATTTATTCCTCATTAATTAGCGTAATTAAAGGATGAGGGGAGAAATGTATTTTTTATTAATATATTTATTAGATTAATTAATTTATTTATATTATATAAACAATAATATCGGAATTTAAGTAAATCTACTCCTTATTTTAAGCAACTAAATAAATTTAATATTATCTACTATTTATATTACTATAATCATATCTATATAAATTATATCATCTTCACTCAATCCTTACCTCTCACTATTCTATTTTTTTTATTTGTTCATGCTCACAATTTTTTTTCAGATCTGTATGTAAGTTTTCCTGTTTTTTTTTTATTTTTTGTCAGCCTTCTGTGTAAGCATTTATTTAAATTTAAATTTATTGTTTGATAATTAATGTTTTTATTTTTTTGTAGTTTTCAAGTAAGTATCTTTTACTAGAATTTGAATTTTAATATTATTGAATTTTAATTTTAATATTATTTTAATTATTAATATTTTTATTTTTTGCAAACTTCAATGTGAGTATTTTTTACTAATTTGAATTTTAATTTTAATATTATTGTTTGTTGATTATAATTATATTGTAAATATAAAAATTTGGTAATGATTTTTGTATTTTTTTTCAGGCTTTTTGAATTTTTTACTTTTTTTAATGATTCATTTTTTTTTTTGCAGACCTTTTGTATTTCTTACTTTTTTTTTGTTATTTTTAGGTTTATTTATAAATAAAATACTTTGCAAATCGAACAAGTAGAACTCCATTAAGAAATCGAAACATTGGATTGGAAAAGTTTTAAATGGAACCAAGCTTTAATAAGTATAGAGTATTTTACGTTAATAATTTATTTAGCTTTTATTTTATAATATAATTTATAATATTTTATTTAACTCACAATTATAATTTTAATAAAATTTATAATATTTCTATTTAATTTTATTCTAATTTTATTTCTGGTAACTTACCGTATTTTTATTTAATCCTTATAATATATAATTCAACTAACATTTGTGGCATATATTTTAAGTGTTTGATTTATTTTTGTTCATACTTATTAAAAAATAATAATAGTAAGATTAAGATTTGTATTCACACCAATATTTATTAATATTTAATGTTAATCAATTTATTAAGTAAATATTAAATGCCTAATTAATATATAAATATTAATATTTGTATTTTTCTTATTCTTATTCTCTTACTATTTAATTTTATATAATTTATCTTTATAAACTCCTTAATTATATTAAAGATTGACTTGAAAAATTCAAATTATTAAATAAATCATTTTTTAATATCTTCTATTAATATTTTTACTTTATTCCTTATTTATCATATATTATTTATTTATTTATTTTATCATATAAATCTTAATAGATAATAGTATTAATATTAATTTGTATTAATCATTATACGATATTAATATTAAGTAAATTATGTTGCATTTAATTTAATTTACCCTATTCTATTTTTATTAGTCAATTAAATTATAAATTTTCAACCAAAATATCCCGATTTGATTCTATAATTTGCGATTTTTATTCAATTAATTTTCAAAAATGATAGAAAATTTAATTCAATTTTACCTATATAAAAAGTCTTCATCTTTTACTTATTATCATCATCACTAATAATTCTTTTTATTATTACATTGAGAATGTCAATTTTCTAGAAAAAATATGTTTGATTAAATACTAACAAGTTTTACAAACTATCAAATCATGAAGTTGAAAGTTGATATTATTATAATTTTTTTTACTAAAATCTAAATATATTAATTAATATAGTAATATATATACATATATATATGTAGACTTATTTTTCTTTAAGCAACAATTTATATAGTAATATCATATTCTATTTATTGTATATAATATAAGAATTAATTAAATGTTGCGATATGGTATATAGTTTTTGATACATTTCGTATTAGGTTGGGGTGACCATTATACTATTGCGGAATATGGATGCCTCTGTTGGACTATGCAATGGTAATAGGATGATTGTAACATTATTTAATAATTATATTATCCACGCGAAAGTATTAAGAGGAAATAATTCTTGGAAAATGGTTTTTAATACTCGAATTGCTCTGACGCCATCGAATACCAAATTTCAGTTTGCTTTTCAACGAAGACAATTTTCAATTATGATATCGTATGCCATGACTATTAATAAGAGTAAGGTTAGTCGTTGACAAATTTTGGAATATTTTTGAAAAAACCAGTATTTACGTATAATCAATTGTAGTTATTTAGAGTAACCAACACGACCGGATTGAAGCTTCTGCTTTGTGACCAGTGTGGTGGTCTTATGAATAGAACAAATGTAGTTTATAAAGAAATATTTCATAATTTGTAATATGAATTAAATTTTCTTTATTGTACTATTTCAATTAGATTATTCACTTAATATTTATTTGTCTATTATCAATATCTACATCTAATATTAAGCCGAAAGAGCACTACTCCGACTAACAAATAGTTGAATTAAATACACGTGCATCGCACGGGTAGAAGGACTAGTTTGTATTAATCAAAGCAGTACAAATGTTATTACTAGAAAACACTTCAAAAGATCTTTTTTGATTTTTTATATAATTATAAATATAAATAAATTATTAAAACAGTGTTATTGAGAAATATAGTTGCAATAAAAAAAATAAAAATATTCATTAATAATTTAATATTAATATAAAAATTAATACTGATTATATATTTTTAAAAGATCAATCAAAAATTGATAATTATGATTGAAAAAAACTTCAAATTTTATTTTATTTTATTTTTTGTATCATTATAAAAATTAATAAAACAAATTAAGAATTGAGATAGATAAAATAAAAACAAATTTATTGAAAAATCTAATTTTATTAATTATACAACTCCACATTTATAATTTAAAAGATTATATGTTTCAAGAGATTATGAAAAGTTTGCAATTATTTAAAAAAAAACTCTTAAATTATGTTTTAATTTTATTTTCTTTATATACAAGATTCATTTTTTATAATTCGTATGAATTTTATATTTAAAATGAAAAATAAATGCTGATTTTTTGTATTGAATTTTGATAAATATATCATTTTTTGATTTTCTATATCATTATGAAGACAAATAAATTAATAAATCAATTATATTTATATGATACTTGAAATACAAACAAACATAATTATTCACCAATTTAATTTTATTAGAAATCAATCATGTAACTTTTATAATTTACACGGGTAATATATTTTGAGGAGGAGATTTTCTTGAAATTTGATCCTAAATGTACGAAGTATGATATAGTTCACGCCAGTATTAATTCGTCTAATATATGAATAAACTGCAAAGTTTTAGCTTGACCAAGAATATGAGGTTGCAAAATATCCGCGATGAAAATGATGATCGTTGGTTGCGTGAGTTCTCTGATTGACTATTCTATAGGGGATGGTACTACTTGACGGCGAGAACGACGGGGAAGTAGATATAGAGATCCCAAATGAATATTTGATAATTCAATCGGATAATTATATTGAATCGATTGTTCACTATAGGGGATGGTACTACTTGACGGCGAGAACGACGGGGAAGTAGATATAGAGATCCCAAATGAATATTTGATAATTCAATCGGATAATTATATTGAATCGATTGTTCATGCCGCGTACCCATATTATCATGATTAAATCGAGAATATCAATTTTCTAAAAGGACGAGCGATTCTAGCGCCGACCCTGGATGACGTTAATGAAATCAACGATTTCATGGTTGCAATGCATAATACGAACGAAAGGATTTACCTGAGTTCGATAGTATTTTTACCTATCGAACGAGGAGATAATATGTTCTATTAAATGCATTTGATTGAGTTCTTAAATACCAACAAGTGTTCCAAACTACCAAACCAAGTTGAAGGTTGGTATTCTTATAAACTTTTTTACTAAAATCCAACTCTATTAATTAATATAGTAATATATATATGTGTGTGTGTAGACTTGTTTTTCTTTAAGCAACAATTTATATAGTCATGTCATATTCTATTTATTGTATATAATTAACGAATTAATTAAATGTATTCTGTCGGGCTATGCAATGGTACTAGGATGATTGTAACACAACTTGATAATTATATTATTCACGGGAAATGGTACTAGGATGGTTGTAACACAACTTGATAATTATATTATTCACGCGAAAGTATTAAGATAAAATAATTATGGGAAAATGGTTTTTAATACTCTAATTGCTCTGACGCCCTCAGATACCAAATTCCAGTTTTAATACTCTAATTGCTCTGACGCCCTCGGATACAAAATTACAGTTTGCTTTCCAACTAAATACAATTTCCGATTATGATATTGTATGTCATGACTATTAATAAGAGTTAAGGTCAGTTGTTGACAAATGTTTGAATATTTTTGAAAAAACCAGTATTTACGCACAATCAATTGTAGCGTTGTCTAGAGTAACCAACAAGATCGGGTTGAAACTTCTTCTTTGTGACTAGCGTGTGGAATAGAACAAATGTAATTTATAAAGAAGTAATCCTGAATTTGTAATATAATATAATTTTCTTTATTGTCCTATTTCAATTAGATTATTCACTTAATAATTAATTGTCCATTATCAATGTCTACATCTAATATTAAGTAGAGCACTACTCCGAGTAATAAAAAGTTAATTAAATACACGTGCATCGCACGGGTAAGAGAACTAGTTTAATTAATCTGCTTTGTAGGTGTTTTCTTTGTTGGGATATGTCCTTCGATCCTACGTGTGCAATCGATAAAGTCATAAGGTCGTCTATGGATGTTAAATGATTATTTGATAATATTAATTGTTGGGAACAATATAATATTAATCAATTAAATCATACCTACAGGGTCACACACGGACTCAAAGATGATGTACGTTGCTTGATAAATATATTAATTTAGAATCAATATTTACGTGGAATTAATTAACATGCATGGGATGCATGGCTTGCATGGATGCATGTCATATAGTGTGACATGGCATGCCACACAAGCAAGTGGGGACCACATACAATGCATAGTGGCATGTGTATGTGGCATGACCTTTCACCTCCTTTGTAACCCCTTTGCATGATTATGGTGCATTATGATGCCCATTATGTTGTAGGTTACAAAGGGGTGTAATGGGATGCATAATGATTGACTTAGATAGATGAAAATCAGATTTTCATCACACAATTGCATCAGCCACGAAATTCCACTCAAATAGAGAGAAAAGAGGTGATCTTGGAGATTCATTCTCAAGCAAGCAAGGTGTTCATTATCCGGGTTCGTGTGCAACACGTAGAGGCTGTTGGAAATCGATATCCCGGGTTATTTAAATTTGCGGAAACCAATAACCCGATCAAACCCTTCGCCGGAGATCACATGAACGCCGACTCATCCGCCGGAGTCCGGCCTTTGGAGACCACGCACCCGAAGGCACGCAGCCCGCCCCCAGCCGAACCCCCGCGAGACGGGGTTCGGGTGGGGCTGCTCCCAGCAGCCCCCGCGGCGAGTCCGGCGACTCGCCGCCGCTTGGAGGATCCCCACCGTCGAGGTGGGGAGGGGGACGGCACCAGCCCGTGCCCCCGGCGATCGATCCTTGGATCGATCGCAAGCCCTCGGCCCAGCCGAGGGTTCGATCCTCTCGCCCCCGCCGAAACCCTAGCGGGCGATTGGCGTGGTCCGGTGGCTTCGCCACCACCACGCGATCGTCCGTCTAATCCGGGTTCGAACTTCGGATCTTGTTTTTCGATAATTGATCAATAAACTAGAATTAAATTGCGGAAATTTAATTCACCTTTCGATTCGTTGTGCGGAGAAACGAGATCTTATGATGACCTTGAGATCTTCCCACGTATTCCTTGCACTTGTTCGAACGTCGGGTGGGCGACGATCCTCCGAACACTATGGATCTCCTTCTCTCCTTTCTCTCTCTAGAATTGTGATCTTCAAGTTATGAGAATAGAGAAGACCATGTAGTGCTTTTATAGGCTACGTAGGGGATCTTAAGGAGGTGGAATATTGGGCTTCTAATATTGAAGATTAAATTGAGCCCAGCCCAAATCTATTAATCCTTATCAATATTAATTTTATTTATTTTCCACTATATAAATAAAATTGCACTCCCAATATTTACCCATATTATATCAAATAATATTTCTCCGGTAGTATTATTTATTCCGTGTATTTAAGATATAAATATCCATGAATAAAATTAATTTATTGCTAATTAATTTATTCATCTCTTATATCCGAGACTAGTACCATTCAACCTTAATTATTATGCGGAACAAATCCACCTGCAGGGTTTACATAATAATTCCTTATGAACTCATCTCGGGGATATTATCAACCCTTACGGGATACACTTTCCCGTCAAGTATTCACGGCATGTCATATATAAAATATAGCGACCCAACTTAACCGGTAATTAACCCAATAATTAAATCGGTTAATTCCTTTGGAAAATCAAAGTCACTTATATTAAATATACACACCCGCAATAGTATCGGGGATTAAGAATAAAATACACTGAGACTTAAATCGATTATCGCCGGCAATCCTAATCGATAAATCTCAAATGATCCGCTCAATACACCAAGTGTACAAGTGTGATAAAATAATTAAGACAAATTATTTTCTCTCTCACACAACGACTATACCGATGGATTGGTCCGTGTCCATCTAGGTCGTGAGCAACTGTTTGATTAAATACGAGTAACCGATAGTATGATCTTCTGTGTGGGTCCGACACACCATACTAACTACAACGTATAGAATCCAGGACTATAATTTGCATATATTTAATTATAAATAATTAAATGTAAATAATTGTTTATTTAATTAAATAGATTAGTGGCAATGGATCGTGAGTTTCCGTTACTTAAATCTAGACATTAAGTACACAACTCCAACAATCTCCCACTTGTACTAAGGTCTAGTCATTTCCTCCAAACTCTCGACTCCCATACTCATCATGTGCTTAAGTTGTACTTCCAAGAAGTACTATGTGAATGAGCAATCTAGGTTGCCGCTCTGAAGTTATCTTGGTGACTACAGCGTCGTCTCCCTCGACGATGACTCGTATCAGGTGGTACTTGCACTATGTGTTATCTTACACTTATGGACTTGTGATCTTACCATTTGCCATCGCACCGCTATTTACATAGCCTTTGGCAAATTAAGAATCACATCTAAGTCCCAGAGATTATCCCGGAGTTATACCAAAGCTTTCGCTGCCTCTGAGACCGCTTATTTGGTTACCCATGGTAGAGTCCGAAAAGCATCGTGCTTATCACTCTTCCATGTAAAAAAACTCCTTCTCCTTCAATAGTGAAACACATAGCCTGATATCGACTTACACCGGTCCTCATTCGATTAGAAATCTAAGAGAATGTAATCCAAAGGAAATGTTTGTCTGCTCCGTAATGCAGAACATAGTTTCCAGTACTTCGAAAGTACTTACAATATTCATTACAGTAGTCAAGTATTCCTTTCCAGGATTACCTTGATATCCTCCCACTATGCTAACCGCATAGCCGATATCAGGTTCTTGTTTTTCAACAATGCATTTATTAAGCTTTCCACACTTGAAGTGTAGGAATCCGCTTTTATTGCTTCTATCTCCTTTTGTGTTCCAAAACACATATCCTTAGATAGATGCATTCCGTCTCTGAAAGGTAACGAACCTTTCTCGGAATCTTGCATGTTAAAACGAACCATAATCGTATAAGATATCTAGAGAAGTACAATGTTCTTTTCTTGAGATCCTAGATCTTAAGAACATGCTCTAACTTCTTCTTTATCTCATATATCGATTTTTCTAGACAACCATTATTTTATGTCTGACAACATCTTTACATTGTTACCAATGATAAAATGTTATCTACATAAAACCTCCGAGAAAACACCACCTTGTTTCCATCACGTTTCAGATACACACGATTCGTCAATGCCTTTTGATGAATCCATAAAATGGACTATCTCATCAATGCGCAAGTTCCACGAACTCTAGCTTTGTTACAATCCATAAATGGATCAACTAAGCTTGTACTCTAAATGATCTCGCCTCTTAACAATAAATTTTATTGCTTTCTAAGAAGGCACATTCAGATCTAGTACCGCCTATATGTAGATCTAGGGATCGATTTCACGTATACTAGGTCCAGAGTCCGAAGACTCACCTAGTTTTATGAATATCTCCGGTTCTTATACAACCTCCCACTACAACGGCGTTCCGGTGTGTAAACAGTAATAACAGTAGGTGCAGTTAGTGGTGTACTGCTACTCGGTTCGGCTGGTTCTAAGTCTTAATCGTTTTCTCTCTTTTCAGAAGTATCACGTCATTTTGGGCTTGTGGTTCATCTAATATTCTTACTCTAAGAACCGGGCGTTAGAACTTATAACGTCCTTCTGGTTCATAGTACTATCGAACACACACCTTTTGTTCTTCTAGGATATTCTACAACCACATTTGAATGTGCCGTTGTTTCCAAGACATATCCATAGAACATAGGTAGTTCCGTTTAACTCATGCTTTTACTATTTCTATAAGAGTTCCATTTCTTATTTCCGACACACCATTTCTACAGAGGACTGCATGGTGTAGTCTCTTGGGATCCAATCCCAAGCTCTGATAATAAATCAGAGTCAATCAATTCTAATACTTGTCCGGATCTTACATCTTATATCCATAAAGGATTGCTTAGTCGTATTATCTTCCAAATTAGATTCTTAGGTCGGAAGGTCCACTCCTTCAACTTAATTGATTTTACAATCAATTTTCGACCTTTGAACTTCTTATTTGAATAAATATGACTTAGCATAAGAATCCACAAGTATAAATGATTTAATAAAGAAATCTCTTATTAGTAAAACGAGTTATAAAACGGTTCGTTGCATCGTGGTGGACTCAGGATTCATTATTTATATATTGCTAGCTAATGTACCAAAATAGATAATATCATTATTTCTTCTTATAACCATCAAATGATTAAAAGAAATAAAATATCCATTTATTAGAAATCCAGAACAAAGTTCTTTCTAATTTGAAAGGTACATAAAAGCAATAACCAAAACCGAAATCCTATAATGTCCTCCACTGCAACTGCTGCCTCCTACACAGCATTGCCCATGTAGACTACAATTTCTTCTTTTCTAAGTCGTCGGGTTTCCTGGAACCCTTGCATTTAAAATGCACATACCGTCAGTGGTTCCATATCTACACACCAGGTTCCGGTAGATAATACCACCGACTATGTTTCACGACTAAAGAAGATTTCGTACTTTCTTTGAGAGGATAATCAGACTTCCAGTACCCAGACTGTTTGCATCGAGAACACTTGCCTATTGGCTTTCTCGTCCCATCTCGTGGTCCAAAAGGAACCACTGGGTTTCTTTGCTTTCTTGTCCTTTCCCCCGATTAATGCCTTTAGGTTCGAAACCTTTGGCATTGGCTACAAGAGCTTGCGATTTCCGTCTCAACTCGTCTAAAAGGTCAATCATCTCAAAAACGTTTTTAAGCGTTTCCTCGAAGTGACTGGCCTTTATGAGTATCCTCATCGCTTCTTGTCTAGCCGCCTATGTCAATAGGCTCGGGAGGACAAAGCTCACTGAGTACAACCTTGCACTCTTTAACAGTTTGGGTAATGTCTAGATATCTATTCCAATCATTACATTTAGGGACCAGTGAGTTAAAATCCTTACGTATCACATAAAGTGGGTTCAAGGCCATTTCCTAATCTATGAGCACATATAACAACAAACAATCGATTTAATCTCCGATATTATCTCCCTCAAATAATATCATTAAACCACTAATCACATCTAAAATCCCATCAGGTAAGGCAAGCCACGTTCGTGTGGACGTTTACCCACCCAAATGATTTAGCAATTAGATTTGCTTCGGTCGTACATCATTATAGCGTTACTTCGTTGGGAAGAATACTATAAAGCGTACCTAAGTGTAAACCATTACTCAGTACTAAGGTGAATCGTTTGGAATTGCTACATCACCGCAAGCCACGTTCGTGTGGACGTTTACGATAACTCGCAATCCTTCACAATTCCCTATAACTGTCTACATCAATTATTCCAAAATCCCATTCAGTATAGCAAGCCACGTTCGTGTGGACGTTTACTATACCAATAGATTTATATAATTGAAATCCAATTACTTGATCCATTCGATCTTGTAAATCAAGACGCGGAGAATCATAAGTGAAACTCGAAGTTTCTAACCAGTGATTCACCATGCGAACGACCCTATCTCTCATAGAATGAGGGAGCCGAGCAGACAATCGATCTAGTCATCAAATGACACGAAAGTCTCTAATTTGTGTCCTCGACATGACCAAGTGGCTTTGGCTCCATTCCACTCCCTGGGGTGAGAATGAGTCGACTTGAAATCAGTTTTGGAAAGACAAATTAGGCATTGTTTGATAAACTTAATCAATGTTTCTCGTAAGAGGAATTACAAGAATTCTCCTCCAATGACTTATCTATACGAACTTCAAAAGTCCATAAAAGTCACCAAGAGAACAGCAATGGAGACCATGGCAATGTTTCCATTCCCTCTCCCACTTAGCTTTTTACAATAAAGGGATACGCTATCTAATGCATAATTAAATACACATAAGCATAATAACAAACATACATTTCATGCAAGTACGTTCACAAATAATCAAATAATTACTCAAGTAAAATTATTTCTCGACTATTCGTACCTTGATGAATTCCAGCATGCTTTCCTTGAGTCTTCATTCTACGTCTTGAATACTTTGTCGAGTGACGGAAAAATTCTTTGATTCTTATATTTAATCTTACCAATTAAATAAAATCAATTCCATCGATTTCCATATTTAATTATATTTTAAATAAAATCCAAGATTTTCCAATCCAAAATAAATTTTGAATTAATCTAATGATTTTAAATAAAATACTTAAATTAAATAAAATCAATATTATTAAAATCCATTGATTTCCATATTTAATTCTATTCTAAATAAAATCCAAGATTTTCCAATCCAAAATAAATTTTGAATTAATCTAAAGACTTTAAATAAAATACTTAAATTAAATAAAATCAATATTATTAAAATCCATTGATTTCCATATTTAATTCTATTCTAAATAAAATCCAAGATTTTCCAATCCAAAATAAATTTTGAATTAATCTAATGATTTTAAATAAAATACTTAAATTAAATAAAATCAATATTTTAATAATTTCTCAATCCTATTTAAATTAGATCTCAAGAATCCTAATCAAAATCGAATTTTAATTCTTCTTAAGACTTCTAATCCAAGTAGGTATAGGATATCTAGAGAAACTAGGATTTTCTTTCCTAATTTAACTTTCCATCTAATTCCATTATTTAATTCCATAATTAAGAAATCTAATCCAAATAGAATTTGAATTAATTCCAAAATTAAGTTAAATAAAATTAGAAAGATTAAATTATTTTCCGGAAAGATCGGATTTACCGGGATGAACCAAAAAACGAGACCCTGCTCGAATCAACTAGGTTCGTGCCCATCGAACCATGTACAGCACATTCCTAGCCATGCACACCAACGTGCACTTAGCCATGCACATGTAGAAGAGGCCATGCATTCAACATGCAATAAGGATTAATTCATTCAGCGGGAGAAAGAATAATTACCCAGCAGCTTCATTTTGATCGATCGTCTTTGACAAGAAACCTGTGCACGAGCTTGGTCAATTTCCGGCAATGCGTCTCCCTTGACGAACCATGCCATCGACCCGCTGCCGTCATGTGGTCCCACCGCACGAGCAGCCCGCACACAGCCCGCACAGCAGCCCGCTCCGAGTACGCAGCCGAAGCCGCGACTCACGAGCCGCCGCGCGTAGCGGCTGAACCGCTTGGCCTCACGGCAGCGGTCGACATCCGGCGACCACCACCACTGGTGGTTGATGCCGTCGACCCTCAGCCGCCATACAGCCCGGTCCCGCTACGAGCCCTCGTCCGATCGATCCGGTTCGATTTCCGAAAACCCTCGATTTTAATATTTAATTTTTCCGACAAACACAATTCATACGAGAGATAAAACAAGTACGTAGAACAATATAGTACAATAATTTAACAATTTAAATTAATCCATGGCTATAAACAACGACAATCGATTATCGAAACAATTAACGAAAAACATAACCATACGCTCTGATACCAGTTGTTGGAAATCGATATCCCGGGTTATTTAAATTTGCGGAAACCAATAACCCGATCAAACCCTTCGCCGGAGATCACATGAACGCCGACTCATCCGCCAGAGTCCGGCCTTTGGAGACCACGCACCCGAAGGCACGCAGCCCGCCCCCAGCCGAACCCCCGCGAGACGGGGTTCACGCGATCGAAGATCGTGTCTTGGCGATCGATGGGTGGGGCTGCTCCCAGCAGCCCCCGCGGCGAGTCCGGCGACTCGCCGCCGCTTGGAGGATCCCCACCGTCGAGGTGGGGAGGGGGACGGCACCAGCCCGTGCCCCCGGCGATCGATCCTTGGATCGATCGCAAGCCCTCGGCCCAGCCGAGGGTTCGATCCTCTCGCCCCCGCCGAAACCCTAGCGGGCGATTGGCGTGGTCCGGTGGCTTCGCCACCACCACGCGATCGTCCGTCTAATCCGGGTTCGAACTTCGGATCTTGTTTTTCGATAATTGATCAATAAACTAGAATTAAATTGCGGAAATTTAATTCACCTTTCGATTCGTTGTGCGGAGAAACGAGATCTTATGATGACCTTGAGATCTTCCCACGTATTCCTTGCACTTGTTCGAACGTCGGGTGGGCGACGATCCTCCGAACACTATGGATCTCCTTCTCTCCTTTCGCTCTCTAGAATTGTGATCTTCAAGTTATGAGAATAGAGAAGACCATGTAGTGCTTTTATAGGCTACGTAGGGGATCTTAAGGAGGTGGAATATTGGGCTTCTAATATTGAAGATTAAATTGAGCCCAGCCCAAATCTATTAATCCTTATCAATATTAATTTTATTTATTTTCCACTATATAAATAAAATTGCACTCCCAATATTTACCCATATTATATCAAATAATATTTCTCCGGTAGTATTATTTATTCCGTGTATTTAAGATATAAATATCCATGAATAAAATTAATTTATTGCTAATTAATTTATTCATCTCTTATATCCGAGACTAGTACCATTCAACCTTAATTATTATGCGGAACAAATCCACCTGCAGGGTTTACATAATAATTCCTTATGAACTCATCTCGGGGATATTATCAACCCTTACGGGATACACTTTCCCGTCAAGTATTCACGGCATGTCATATATAAAATATAGCGACCCAACTTAACCGGTAATTAACCCAATAATTAAATCGGTTAATTCCTTTGGAAAATCAAAGTCACTTATATTAAATATACACACCCGCAATAGTATCGGGGATTAAGAATAAAATACACTGAGACTTAAATCGATTATCGCCGGCAATCCTAATCGATAAATCTCAAATGATCCGCTCAATACACCAAGTGTACAAGTGTGATAAAATAATTAAGACAAATTATTTTCTCTCTCACACAACGACTATAACGATGGATTGGTCCGTGTCCATCTAGGTCGTGAGCAACTGTTTGATTAAATACGAGTAACCAATAGTATGATCTTCTGTGTGGGCCCGACACACCATACTAACTACAACGTATAGAATCCAGGACTATAATTTGCATATATTTAATTATAAATAATTAAATGTAAATAATTGTTTATTTAATTAAATAGATTAGTGGCAATGGATCGTGAGTTTCCGTTACTTAAATCTAGACATTAAGTACACAACTCCAACAGAGGCCGGGCCATTTGTGCGGCTTCCACATCCGGACGATCTAAAGGAGTGACGAGGTCATTCACAAGGAGAGCATCTAGTGACTGATCCATGAAGGTGGTTCAATCGACTCAACACCACCTTCATCAACATCAACGAGGCACGCTACACCGGTTGTAAGTGATCTCGTTAATCTCTCTATATATATATATTGGATGTATATATATAAACGTGTCTATACATATAATGTGTGCCTAGATCTTCATGTTGTTCGTGTTCTATTGTTTTACACGCTTCCGCACACACGAACAAGGTAATCGAGCGATTGGATCGGCATCGAAAACCTTCAATTGGTATCAGAGCCTAGGGCTCGTGCACACTTTTGTGTTGGACACAATATGTTTAAATCAACATAATTGGATTATTTGTTTAATTGTGATTATGTGATTAGATGTAAGGCCGGCCACCGTTAGTGGTCGGGTGAATGATTTCGTCGTTTTTTACGTTTCGATTGGCCGTAGTATTTGAGGGCTGCGTCCCTTGGAATCATTTGTAATAGATAGGTTTTTCTATTATATTTGTATTGTACTAGTTGTAAGCGATGGACTTGGTCCATGGTTCGATGGAGGATCTCGGCTCTCCGGCGAAAACGAGAAGAAACGAAGCAAAACGGGCGAAACCGGGGCTGTCAGAGAAAAACGACGACCGTCGTTTTGGAAACGACGACCGTCGTTTTGATTTGACGACCGTCGTTTTGGAAACGACGACCGTCGAAATCCTGATTTTGGGTCAGATTTTTTCCAAACCCTTTCGGCGGGCGCCGTTTTGGAAACGGCGACCGCCGGTGGTGTTCGGCGACCGCTGTTTGTGAAACGGCGGGCGCCGTTCGTGGTTTTTTGGGTACGGAATAGATTTGACCAAAATCGGAGGGCACAGAACTGAAACGGCGGGCGAGGACCAGTCCAGAAGATGTTCAAGGCTTTTGTTGTTACTTTAATTCTTTTCTTTTGAGAGTTGTAAGGTTCTAGGGGCCTTTCGATTTCGTATTTATTTGCTTTGCTAGTTATAGGTTGTTTTATGTTATAAATGTTCAACTTACATATAAACAAACCTATGCATGCAAGTTCCCAAAATAATGAGTATAATGTCTTGTCCAAAAACATCACACTCATGAAGCCCTCGATCATAAGTTGGTAGGTCCGCCTCAGCGGGGTACTACTTGTTATCTTGGGATAAGTGGGAGTAAAGGTTAGACCTTTACACGTGAGTTTGGTTTTCTCATCGATAGATCCACTGCAGGCGTGGCTATCGATACATGAGATGAGAATGGGACTCTCATCGACCGAGAGTGACATTAGATGTCATTGACATGGGATGTCTACCTATCTTGGACTTCTTAAGTGCGGACTCAGTCCGCTTAAGAATTTGCAAGATGAGGGTCTTGGGATTGTTTTGTTCAAGGGAACAAAGATATTAGATATCGATTGAACAAAATGGAATAAATAAGTAGCTTGTTAGACAACCTTATTTGTTTACCGCTTTGTGAATGTTTACATACTTTATTTATCTTTCTTTTGTAGTTTATCATGTTAATTTCAACTCGATTCAAGTTTGGTTCAATTCTTGATTATGAAAAATTGAACAACATAAATTTTCTTGATTCACAACGTAATTTGAGGATGGTCCTCAAATACGAAGACAATGAAAATGTGTTATATGACCACATCCTAAGATATCATTGAACAACTCAATAGCATGTTCGGGGAATATGCTAAGATTGAGCGGTTCGGTGTGACCAGGTTCATCGCTTCAGCTAGGCTAGAAAAATGGAAATCTATGGAATCACATGTGCAACAAATTATTGGATTATTTGCTTCAAGTGACCGCCTAGATTTTTCCTATTATGATTATTTGGCAACCGATTTCATACTTCAATCTCATGATGGTTATAATGCCTTTAGGCTAAAATTTCCACATGAATGGTTTGAAGAAATCGCTTCGTGAGCTCCACGGGATGCTCAAGGCTGCTGAGCCGGCGATAGATAAGGACCCTAAGAGAGAAATTCTTATGATATGGGATAGGGTATTCAAAAGAGCATGGGCAAGAAGGCTACTAGGGTTCCTAGGGAATCTCAATGCGTCTACTGCAAAAGTGTTGGACACTACTTGCAAACATATAAAAATTCATATTTTATTCAATTTCAAAACAAATGCCTAATTTGTCTTTCATTTGATGGATTATAAGGTTAGGATTATTTACACCTTGGGGAGTGATTTAATCCAAAACACTTAAGTTCATCAATGACACAAATTAGAGACTTTCGAGCCATTGGATGGCGTGAAACGATTGTCTAGTTGGCTCCCTCATATTTTATGAGAGATAGGGCTTCAATTGCATGATAATATCGCTGGTTAGAAAACTTCGATTTTTCACTTACGATTTATCACGTTTTGACATTGTATTAATTTTGAATGGGAAATTTGAATGAGACTCAATTATTGGGAATAATTGAATTTTCCCAAAGTTCAAAGAAGATGTGAAGAACAGGGTTGCTTCATCTTCAAGTATTAATGATATAGACATTAAACTTCACAAATTCTACTTCTTGGGTATTGGATGCCAAATGTGGTTCTCACATTTTTATGTGGAGGAACTACATAGAAGTATAAGTTTGGTGAATAGAGATGTCAATCTACGGGCAAGAAATGGAGCGAAGGTCGCTGCATTAGCCGTATGATCATATGATGTTGTTTTGCCTTAGGGCCTTGTTTTAGTATTATAACTATGTAATTTCGTACCTTCAATAAACAATGAATATTGGTTCAGTATTAGATACTGATGGATTAGTTTTTTCACTATTAAATAGTTTGGTAACTATTTTAATTGTGAATTATTCTTTGTTTTGGTACGATTATTATATTGTTTATGTATACTTTAAACTTGACAAATCATATATATCATTAAGACCAAAGGCCAAATCGAATAAGTATCGATGAGACATAACTGAAACATTGTTGATTAGATCAAATCAAAATCTAAACATGTAACGAAGCTTCTTTTAGAAGGAATTTTAGAATCATTTGACTTGGAGTCATTTGATACATGTGAATGATGTGTGATTGAAAAGATAACAATGTCATCTTTCTTGGAGAAAGGAGAACATGTGAGTAATTAGGGATGATCCATACTGATGTATGTGGAACCTATTAGTTCACAAGCACATGAAGGTTATGTTTCGGAAAAGAGAAAACAAACTATATTAGATATAGTTCGACCATTCGATGAGAGGTCTAAATGAACTACTGGTCTCTTTTGGGATCACACAATTCTAGACTTCAACTTATACACTGAATAGGACGCTGTCAAAAGCTGTTGATAAGACACCATACTAGGTATGGAAAGGGAGGGTCCCTAAATTGTTTTCATCAAGATTTGAGGTTCTCAAAGCTTCTCTGACGAGATTTATCTCTATAGAGCTTGAACTCAAATGGGATAAAAGTTTCCTTATGGTATGTCCATAAGAAACTCGAGGGTACAACTTCTACGATCTATTTGAGAACAATATTTTGTTGCTCGAGATAGTGATTTTCTTGAAAAGAGTTATCTTTCCTAGAAATTCAGTGGGAGCTCGGTTGTCTTGAACGAGGTTCAAGTGAAACAACCAATGATGAATACTCAAGACTGGGTTGAGAGTATTCTTATGGTTTTGGAAGCCATACCAGCCCTCGTAGGTCCGAAAGGCATAAATCCACTCTATTATTCAAATACTTAGATATTGTGACCAATGAGAGATATGAATTCATGCTTTTGGAAAGCGGTGAACCTTCGACCTAATTCCAAGCTATGACGAGTCCAACTACTGAAAATTGGCATGGTGCCATGAAATCTGAGATGATATCAATATCTGATAATAAAGTTTGGAACTTGATATATTTGCATCACGGGGTTAAACCCAATGAATGCTAATAGATCTTTAAGATCTAAACAGACAGATGGAAAACCTAGGGTTTTCAAAGCAAGGTTGATGGTAAAAGTTTTATTCACGAGGTGGATTATGGAAAAACTTTCACATGTTGCTTTGATTAAATCATTCAGATCATCTTAGCCATTGCTACTCATCTTGATAATGAGGTATGGTAATATTGGATGTTAAAACTAACTTCTTCAATTGGATTCTAGAAGAGAATGTGTTTTGACACAGCCAAAGAGTTTTATCGATCCTAATAAGGCTGAGAAATTATGCAATCTTATAATTCCATTTATGGAATAAAGCAAAGCATATCGGAGTAGCAGTCTTCAGTTCAATGAATCCATACTGGGTTTTGGATTTCAGAGGAACTCGTAAGAATCTTGTTTTACAAGAAGAACAGTGGGAGTTACGTTGTATACATTGTGTTGTATGTCGATGACATACTCCTTATTGGAAACAATGTCTCTATGCTTAATTCTATTAAAGAATGGCTTGGAAATTGTTTTCAATAAAGGATCTTGGAGATGCACAGTACATATTGGGCATCAAGATCTGTCGGAATAGATCGAAAATGATGTTTGGACTTAGTCAAGTGACCTATATTGATAAGCTACTTGATAAGTTCAGAATGAAAGACGCCAAAAGGGTCTCATTCCAATGAGTCATGGCACATCTCTTAGCAAGATGCAAGGCCCTACGAGACTTGATGAGCAAAAGAGGATGGAAAACATTCCTTACGCTTCGGCAATAGGGTCTATAATATACGCCATGATATGTACACGACCGGACGTATCGTATGCTTTGAGCATGACGAGTCAGTTTCAAGGAAATCCAGGTGAGGCGCATTAGACTGCGGCCAATAATATTCTTATGTACCTTAGATGGACTAAAGAATATTTTGTTGTCTTTGGAAGACAAAAAGAGTTGATATTAACAAGCTGTTTGAATGCTAACTTCAAAACAGACTAAGATAATTTCCGATTTTAATCTGGTTATATCTTTTGTCTGGTTAGAGGTGAAATTTGCTGGAATAGTTCCATGCAATGCAATATAGCTGATTAAACTACAGAAGCTGAGCACAGTATTGCATTGGATGCAATAATGTTGGCAGTTAAGATTTGAAAGTTCTTGAATGAACTAGGTGGCGTAACTAGCTCAGCCCATCCGATAGTTCTCTATTTATAGTAGAGTTATCGCGCAAGCCAATGAGCTAGGAAGCACCACAAGTCTAAAACTGGTGCTCAGGAAGTTCCACATTATCTGGGAGATAGTTTTGTGGAGACATCAAGATAATAAAGTTGCAACTTTTGGTAAGGTTGCAAACCCGTTTTCTAAACCTCTCTAGCAGTTTAAGCTTGAGGCTTTCACGACTGCAATAGAGATCAGACATCTTAGAGATGGGTTGTGATTTCTATTACTGTATTAGATACTTTTGGAGATTTGGTAAACATTCACTCATATGTATAATACATATTTCTTCATATAAATATGGTTTAATTTATATGAATTTTCCAAATGATTAAGTGATATCAATTGGGTTATGAGGTCGACTTACCTCATAATGAAGTCCCAATAGTTGAAATGATATACTTGAATCATATGATTGTTCCTGATTCGTATCATCGAGTACGGACAAACCGATAATACAATGAACTAGATTGCAATGTGTACTATAGCGCCACTTCATGGGCTAGTGACGTGGGACGTCAAGTACAGTTGCATAGATATTAGTTGGGAGCTAATGATCGAACAGACCCGACTGAAATAGTATTTGAGATTTCGAGTCATAATACTATTTTAGTGACTGTCGAGCAATTTCCTCTGACCTGAGTAGTCCAGAGTGATTCCATTGTGAAATGGTGTACTTTGATACAAGTAAACGCCTTTCGTAAAAGGAGGTTATAAAACTTGTTATTGGGTATATCAGGAAGCAAGTGGGAGAGCTTGGATTGACAAGATGGGATTGTCCTCCATTTTATAATGGGATACATGTCTTAACGGCCACTTGGAGAGTCGAGACTGTGGAAAATACGTGGCCACGTCCAGATTCGTATCATAGTGATAAATCTGGTTTTACAGTCTGTCTCAAAGTCCAAGAAAGGTTTGAACCGATTGAGGATGACTCGAGTCTTGCCTCAAGTTCAAACTTAGACATAAAGTGACAACAGGAAATTGGCAGCACACTGGCTCTGAAGGCCAAGTGGGAGATTGTTGGGATATGTCCTTCGATCCTACGTGTGCAATCGATAAAGTCATAAGGTCGTCTATGGATGTTAAATGATTATTTGATAATATTAATTGTTGGGAACCATATAATATTGATCAATTAAATCATACCTACAGGGTCACACACGGACTCAAAGATGATGTACGTTGCTTGATAAATATATTGATTTAGAATCAATATTTACGTGGAATTAATTAACATGCATGGGATGCATGGCTTGCATGGATGCATGTCATATAGTGTGACATGACATGCCACACAAGCAAGTGGGGACCACATACAATGCATAGTGGCATGTGTATGTGGCATGACCTTTCACCTCCTTTGTAACCCCTTTGCATGATTATGGTGCATTATGATGCCCATTATGTTGTAGGTTACAAAGGGGTGTAATGGGATGCATAATGATTGACTTAGATAGATGAAAATCAGATTTTCATCACACAATTGCATTAGCCACGAAATTCCACTCAAATAGAGAGAAAAGAGGTGATCTTGGAGATTCATTCTCAAGCAAGCAAGGTGTTCATTATCCGGGTTCGTGTGCAACACGTAGAGGCCGGGCCATTTGTGCGGCTTCCACACCCGGACGATCTAAAGGAGTGACGAGGTCATTCACAAGGAGAGCATCTAGTGACTGATCCATGAAGGTGGTTCAATCGACTCAACACCACCTTCATCAACATCAACGAGGTACGCTACACCGGTTGTAAGTGATCTCGTTAATCTCTCTCTATATATATATTGGATGTATATATATAAACGTGTCTATACATATAATGTGTGCCTAGATCTTCATGTTGTTCGTGTTCTATTGTTTTACACGCTTCCGCACACACGAACAAGGTAATCGAGCGATTGGATCGGCATCGAAAACCTTCATTCTTATGACACGGTAAAAATTGAAGAAAAGATATTTACTAATTGTTTTAGTTTTTTTCTTCTTATTTTCAGTGCTTTATATTTAATTAATTTGCGTTATCTTACTAATTATTAATTATTATTTTTTTTTTTTGCGTTATATTTTTTAGTTTATACATTATTTGTTTTTTAGGTGTTTTTTTATTAAATACATTGAAAAGATAAAGCAAAAGTTGATGAAAATATGCACCAATTTGTTTTTATTTTCTTTATAAGTGTTTTCTTATGACATTGAACAGATAAAGTAAAAAAAAGATGAAAATATGCACCAGTTGAAATTATTAGAGATTCAATTTACTATTATACAATTTAGTTTTATTCTTTGTAATAAAAGATTATTATTAGTAATATTTTTTAATTATGAATTCTATATATAATTAATTTATTGGACTCAATACACAACATGTGCATCTCTGAATTGTAGGGCTCACGAATTCATTCATAGCAAATCTTTTGATTAATATTTTTGATGAAGAGATATAAAGGCCTTCTTATATAGTCAAAAAATTTGAGGTTAGCTTTTCTATTAAACCAATCTTGGATAATTCGAGGATCATATTTCTTGCAGACACATCTATTACAATTGCTACAATCATGAAATTCCAATGTCTCCTTACAAATTTATTCCAGATACATGTCCGTATATAAAAAATCTCACAAAGTTATTTAAAATGTTTTTGTTATTTTTCTTCTTATGCTGATTTTATATTTTACATACGTATTTGACATGTTGTTGACATTGATAACCCAAGTATGCATAGAGATACTAATGGAGGTGATGCGTACATTCGTTTTTGTGATCTGTAATGTGAAGTAAATATTCTGATGTAGATAATTGATTTTTTTACTATTTGTTCCTATTATGTAAGTAATTCGACTTTTCTTGAATTTACTGTTTTACCGAGATTAAATTCTTGCTCTTTGATCCATTCTCTAATTTAATCATGTAACGCCCCAGAAAATTCAAAGGCTTAAAAGGATTGAATATGCTACTCATACCAACAGATGCATCTACTTTTCTGGGCATCCTCCTATAAGAACTCCAAAGTTAAGCGTGCTGGCTCTGGAGTAGTTCTAGGATGGGTGACCCCTTGGGAAGTCTCCCGGGTGCGCACGAGTGAGGACAAAGTGCGCTGGAAAAGACAAGTGTTGGTACAGTGGGGCCAGGATATCACTCCCGAAGGCAGTCATTGGTAACCGAGCCGGCCCATTAGGGTCGGGCTTCGACCCCTCAACGGGCCGGGACGTTACAAATGGTATCAGAGCCGGTGCCGACCGGAATTGTGGGAACTAAGTGTCTTGCGGGGCCAAGTGCTCCACCCAAAAGTTGGTGAGAGTACCCGCAAGGGGCATTCCTGCACGGATGGTAGGTCCTGGACAAGTAAGGCACGCAACGAGGACGTTGCGCAGAAAAGGTGGGGTGATTGTAACGCCCCAGAAAATTCAAAGGCTTAAAAAGATTGAATATGCTACTCATACCAACAGATGCATCTACTTTTCTGGGCATCCTCCTATAAGAACTCCAAAGTTCTCCCGGGTGCGCACGAGTGAGGACAAAGTGCGCTGGAAAAGACAAGTGTTGGTACAGTGGGGCCAGTATATCACTCCCGAAGGCAGTCATTGGTAACCGAGCCGGCCCATTAGGGTCGGGCTTCGTCCCCTCAACGGGCCGGGACGTTACAAATCACTTATAAGGAAGATATATTTTACCAAGATTATTATTGTTAATTTTTTTTCTACGACCAAATAAAAATGTAAAACTATTTTTGATTATTTTAAGATTTCATTTGATTCTACTTGTATTATCCATATCATAATAATTATATTGAGACTTCACATAATTGTACTATTCTATACTATAACTTAATTTACTATTAAATTAAATAAAAACTATTTATAATCTTTTTTTGTTAAAGGTCAATCAAATAGAAAAATAAAAAGTATAATATAGTACTGCGCATAGGAATGAAACTCCACCGCATCACAAGAGCTAACAGGCTAGCTATCCAACCAACCAACAATAAAAACATATAGCACTAAAGATATCTTAGTTATAATTTTCATATTTATAGTAGTATCAAAGATATAATTTTCCATATTTAATCTTCTGATTAATTATGTCCAACATTTAAAATCATAGTTTCATGAATCATACTATTATCACCTCGAAGTAGTAAAACACTAGAAACCAACCTGTTCGTATGTCGTTATCACTATAGAAAATGATGCGACCCGAGTTCTGTTTCGAGCTAGAACGACGACGAAGACGGTAGAACGGAGGTCAGACGTGAGCCGAGGACGCGCCGAGGAGTTTGGGAAGAATTCTGGCGAGCTTTCGGGCGACAGAGAGAAGTTGTCGGACGACAGGCTGCTTGTCGGGCGACACCTACCAGCTGTCGGACGACAAGTATTGAACGGGGCAGCCAGTTTTGCTTCGATTCGCAGGTTGAGCCTGCGAGCGAAGAAGGTATGTCGGACGACAGCATTTCCTGTCGGACGACAAGTGACTGTCGGACGACACCATATCCTGTCGGCCGACAGGACCCGAAAGTGGGCGGACTTTAGGGTTCAGCGTGAAATCCTTGTTTTATTTCCTTTTCTTTAATATTTTAATGTTGCCTATATATAAAGGCTTGTTAGACTTTTATTAGAACAACCAATTAAGATTATTATTGATGACTAAATACATGTTTTGTGAGTTTTATTAAAATCTCTCTTGGGTTCGAATTCTACCCGATTATCCAAAGAATTCAACAGACGAATCAACGAAGCCATCACCCTTCGTTCGTGTGTCTTCCTCATCCCCGAGTTGCTGCGTCGATCACGTGTTGGGGTCTAGGGTTTCGTCCTTAGATTATTTCACGAATCAGATTCAGAGGTTTTGGGACCCTTCCACCGGTATCTTTTCTCAATTTCTTCTTCGTTCATCTTCTATCTTTCTATCCCCGACGGGGTTCGTATCATTTGGTATCAGAGCCCAGGTTTGGGTTTTAATATTTCGATTACGTAACCTCGTTTTGTTCTTTTTCATTTCTTATTCTTTCTTCTTCGTTTCTTTCTTCTTCCTTGATTAAAAAAAAAATTATTTTCGAAAATTACTGTTCATGAACAGTAACTTTTAAAAAAAAAAATATTGAATTTGTGCTCGATTATTCTTTTTATTGCTGTTCATCGTTCGTTCAGCAATTTAAAGTCATTTCGTGAATTTTGTTGGAGTTGAATTCGACCGGTAGATTGGGAGAGTTCGATTCTTGAGAGAGAGAAAGTGAGAGGAACACGAGCGTGAGTGACTTACCATATTGAGTGATACACGAGAGTGGTGAGGATTTCTCTATTCTGTTTCTAACACTTTTGCAGGAGAACTGAGATGGATGACCCCCAAATTAAGCTCATCGTGGAGTTAGTTCGTTTTGAGTTGAGGAAGTCTTTGGCGCCTGAGTTGGAGAAGGTGCATGCACGACTCACCGCCCTAGAGGTCAGAGCTCATCGTGATAATGCAGGGTATCGGAGAGAATGCGGATACCGAGGAGTTCAGAATAGTCATCATCGAGCCCGTGATCGTAGTCGGGAGTTTCGTATTGAGAAGGTTGAGGCCTCTGACATTAATGAGAGGAGGTCCCGAGCTGAGATCCGGGACGAGTGTTGGGGCGATATTGGGCGTCTGTTAGGAGAATGGTTACAAGCGTCAAAGAAGCCTGGGAAGGTAGAGACCGATGAAAAAGGCGAGATACCAGAACCGTTGGCCTTGGTGGAATCCGAAGAAGAGTCGGTCTTGGTGTATTCCGAGAAAGATTCGACTTCGGTGGAGTCCGTTGAAGAGCACGACGAACCGACATCGTCGGTTTCGGTGGATTCCGACGTCGCGGAGGAGTCGGTGGAGTCCGACAGCGAGGAGGAATTGATGAAATCCGAGGACCTTCCGCAATTGGAGTTACCCATGGTGAAACAAGCCAAGAAAGAAGGGCAACCGACGTCTGTGGTGTTGTGCGAGGAGGCGAAGTTCTACACTAACGTTTTATTGTCTCTACAACCTTTTACTCATTATGCTTTTCAGGAATTTCATGATGACTTCCCTGAAGAAAGATCTCCTAGTTTTCCGCTACATCGAGGGTGTGAGCTGCAGACTGACATTGTTCCGAGTGTGTTCGTGAGAGTGGTGTCCGAGCCTGGCATAGGCTTGGATTTGAGGACAAATCCTCTTCAAGAGGAGGGGAATGATGCGACCCGAGTTCTGTTTCGAGCTAGAACGACGACGAAGACGGTAGAACGGAGGTCAGACGTGAGCCGAG
The DNA here is from genome assembly GCA_954870475.1 of Euphrasia confusa. NCBI lineage: Eukaryota > Viridiplantae > Streptophyta > Magnoliopsida > Lamiales > Orobanchaceae > Euphrasia > Euphrasia confusa. Next base: position 23,278,896 of record OX940956.1, read on the forward strand.
GACGCGCCGAGGAGTTTGGGAAGAATTCTGGCGAGGTGTCGGGCGGCAGAGAGAAGTTGTCGGACGACAGGCGGCTTGTCGGGCGACACCTACCAGCTGTCGGACGACAAGTATTGAACGGGGCAGCCAGTTTTGCTTCGATTCGCAGGTTGAGCCTGTGAGCGACGGAGGTATGTCGGACGACAGCATTTCCTGTCGGACGACAAGTGACTGTCGGACGACACCATATCCTGTCGGCCGACAGGACCCGAAAGTGGGCGGACTTTAGGGTTCAGCGTGAAATCCTTGTTTTATTTGCTTTTCTTTAATATTTTAATGTTGCCTATATATAAAGGCTTGTTAGACTTTTATTAGAACAACCAATTAAGATTATTATTGATGACTAAATACATGTTTTGTGAGTTTTATTAAAATCTCTCTTGGGTTCGAATTCTACCCGATTATCCAAAGAGTTCAATCGACGAATCAACGAAGCCATCACCCTTAGTTCATGTGTCTTCCTCATCCCCGAGTTGCTGCATTGATCACGTGTTGGGGTCTAGGGTTTCGTCCTTAGATTATTTCACGAATCAGATTCAGAGGTTTTGGGACCCTTCCACCGGTATCTTTTCTCAATTTCTTCTTCGTTCATCTTCTATCTTTCTATCCCCGACGAGGTACGTATCAGAAAACAACTTCATCATCGACGAAATCTTAGTTCACCTTCTTCTCGAACAATTGTTATTTCGTATTTAACGATAAAAAATAATTATTATGTATTACGATTTTTATTTTTTCAAATTGTATGAGATTTGTATTCGATATTGTTTTGCGTAATACTAATGTTGCTACAAAGGTTAAGGTTTATCATCATATGGACGATGCACTTGAATACCGCCAATGGTACAATTTAAATTAAACTATATTATCGATTTTTGATTCATTAATAATTTTGTAGTTAATTTTAATCAATTCACGTTAAATTTACATTGAAAACCTCACAACAATACTTAAATTAAAAATAATTCGAAAGACCAAAACATCAAATAAAATGAATGAGAAAATAGTAGATTTTAGCGGCGTGTAAATCGTCCAAAAATCCAAATCCCGTCCTGATCCTGTACATGTCAAAAGTTAACTGGATGAGACGGGAACAATTTGAAAGATTACAATCATCCCGTCTTATTATGTTTTGAAATTTTCATAATGGACATAACAAAATCAGGGTGATCATGTTATTTTTCGTTTTATCTCGCTAACTTATTTAATATTAATATTTTTGTTCTTCACAAAAATCAATAAAAGTAATAAAAATATTATTTCATTTAAATTGAATAATAATCAGTAATTAACTTATTTAAAAATTTATGTTTGAAATTAAAATTTTAAATCAGTTCACTATAAATAATTAAATTAATTAATAAAATTACATTATTTGTGAAGATACTAATTTATTATTATTATAAAACAATCATGATCATTTGTATATATTTGTCATGTATATCATACACGGCTAAATCAAACGTTTCAAAATAATATTTGAATTCTAATATACAATTGTTCGTGGTTAAATACTGATATTTTAAAAAACTAAGTCAATATTGCACAAACATTGATTTTGCCCGTGCGTAAATATATTTTTATATAATGTTATTAGTTGTAAATGGAAATGTCAAGTTCTCTTCATAACATATATATAATAAAATATATTTTTTAAGATTTAAGATTAATTGTGTTTAAACATTTACTAATCACTATAAGATAAATGTTTTAAATAAAGAAATAATTTCTAAGTTTTTTTATCTCATTTTAATTAATAAAAAAAAATTAAAAAATGATTTAAGTTAATTAACTTACGATCTATTAACGCATATGTAAATTCGATATTTATGCAATTTTTTTTAAAGATTTTAGTATTTGAACAGAAGCAGTCGACGATTCAAGATTAACCAATAAAGTTAGGTTTAAATATTTACTGTAAAGATTAAGGTTTAAAATTAAAAAAAATTAAAAGGCTTCAAAAAATTCTTATTTTATTGTAATATAATAATACAATTTTTAAAATACATATATATATATATATATATATATATATATATATATATATATATATATATATATATATATATAAATAGAACTAAATTGAAATATTTTTTTTATTATATATCAAATGAATGTAAAAAAATATAATTCATTTTATTTTTAAAAAAACCTAAAACACTAATTATAAATCAATAACATTAATATCATGGTATTAATTCAAAAAAATAAATAGCATATAGTATTAAACACTTAAATATATATTTTTTAAAAAACCTCTCAATTCAATCAAAATAATATATATATATATATATATATATATATATATTTTTTTTTTTTTTTTAAATTATTTATGTTCATAGACTGCACGATTTATTTACGCACAAACAAAGTAAATATTTGTGTAACATTGATTTTGTTTTTTAAGATACTAATATTTAAGCGAGCAGCTGTATGTTGCGATAAAAAACTAGCTAATAACGTTGGATTAAAACATTTACTATAAATAAATTTGTATAAATAAAAACAATAATTATAAAAAGAGTTTCCAAAATTTCCTATTTTATCTATTTAATTAAGATAAATCAATATGTGTGAAACATATTTTTTTTTAAAACGTTAATATTTAAACAAGAGCAATTATATGTTGTGATTCAAGAGTAACTAGGTTGTATTTAGCAATTATGCGTTGTCATTCAAGAGTAAATATGATGTATTTTTTTTAGGTAGAGATCAATCACATAAAAAAATTAAAAGTGTATGATACAGTAAAGCGCATAGGGAATGAAACCCCCACCGCATCACCGAGCTAACAGACTAGCTCTCCAACCAACCAACTAAACATATAGTACTAAAATATACAAGCATAATCACCAGGCTATATGCCATACCCTCTTCAGCGCACGTGCCTGAAGAGAATCTGGAAGTCGTAACGAGCGGATCCTCTCCTGTATGATAGAAATCGCCTGAGAGGCCACCACTCCAGGCGACACCGAACGAGCCTCATGAATCCTCGTGTTCCTCTCGAGCCAAATATAATAAATCAGAGCAGCGAGAAGTCCACGATACGCGCAAGATATCAAGTGTTTCCCACGCCATCGACTAAAAGTCCGTAATACAGCACTATGCCAACTACCACGTGGCCATAGAAATCCCAAATCCACCTTTAGTCTCCGCAAGCAATCCTTTGAGAAGGGGCACTCAAAGAAAAGGTGAGAGTGTGTCTCCGTGCTCTCCCCACCACAAAGCACACACGAGTCATCCCCCCGACCAATCCAACGCTTATCCCCAGTCGGAAGCCGACCACGGATAGCCATCCAAAGAATAAAACAATGTCGTGGGATACGTCCTGATCCAGTCAAAAGGGCAGCCCACGGCACCCTGGGCCCCTCCGGGCGGAAAAGAGTATATTTACGCATGGGTAAAGTCAATATTTGTGCAAAATTGATTTATTTTTTAAAATGTCAGTATTTAAGCACGAACAATTGTATATTACAATTCAAAAACTGTTTTGAAAAGTTAAAATAAACAGGTTTGGACATGTATATTTATAAATAATGATCCAGAATAATGACAAAATTTTAATTTTATCGACAATTATCACCCTTAAGATAATATAATTGTGTGAGACATGTGATAACGGCTACAAATGGATTTATAGAGTAATAGTCAATTTTTTATGATTCGAGCGTGGACAATAATGTAATCATGATCCACCCATTATTTGATAGTATCTAAAATTTTAAACCGTTATTCATTCAAAATTTAAAATCAACGGTATTAGTGGCTACGAGTCATGATAGCGTACGAGTTTTTTTGGTATTTTTTAAAATCAATGTTTTATTATATAATATGTTATGATAGTCAATACAGGTGCAAACGGATTGCGAGTGAAATTTTGAGTTGTTAATATTTTTATAAATATAAATAAATGTTTAAAAATAAAATAATAATTGTAAAAAGAGCTTTCAAATTTTTTTATTTTATTGTAATTAATAATACAATTTATTTTCTAAATATTATTTAGTTTAACGGATTAAAAGATCTTTTTAAGCACGTGATAAATCAATATGTGTGGAACATATTTTTGTAACACGTTTGTATTTAAACAGGAGCAATGTTGCTATTCAAGAATTAAATATGATGTATTTACGCATGGACAAAGTCAATATTTTTTGCAAAATTGATTTATTTTTTAAAATAACTGTATTTAAGCACGAGTAATTGTATATTAGGATTCAAAAATTGTTTTGAATCATTTGAATAAACAGGTTTGGACATATACATTTATAAATAATAATCCAATTGAATAATGAAAGAATGCTAATTTTATCAACAATTATCACCCTTATGTTATTATAATTTGGTGAGACATGTGATACCGGGTGCAGATGGATTTATAGAGTAATGTCAAATCAGTTTTTATGATTCGAGCGTGGACAATAATGTACTCATGATCCACCCATTGGTTCTAAAATTTTAAACCGTTATTCATTTAAAAAAAAATCAACGATTTGGGTGGCTACGGGTTATGATAGCGTACGAGTTAGTTTTTGTGTTATTTTTTTAATATCTCTGTCTTATTATATAATATGTTATGACAGTCGTGCAAACGGATTGCGAGTGAAATTTTGAGTTATTTTTTTTAGCGAGTAGTCGGATCATGTATCCATGACCCACTTATTATTTGATAGGTTCGAAAATTTTAAACCACAATTCATTTTTATAAATATAAACCAGTACGTTTCATCGGATAAGTGTGGATTTGGCGGGAGAGTTAATATTTTTTAAATATAAATTAAATGTTTACAAATAAAACAATAATTGTAAAAAGATCTTCCAAAATTTCTTATTTATTGTAATTAATAATAAAATTTGTTTTTTTAAATATTATTTAGGTTGACGTATTAGACGATCTATTTAAGCACCGGATAAATCAATATGTGTGCAACATATTTTTTTAAGACATTAATATTTAACCACGAGCAATTGTATGTTGAGATTAAGAGTAACTATGATGTATTTACGCATGGACAAAGTCAATATTTGTGCAACATTGATTTATTTTTTTAAATTTCAGTATTTAAGCACAATCAAGTGTATATTACGATTCAAAAAATGTTTTGAAATTTTTTAATAAGCAGGTTTGGACATGTATATCTATAAATAATGATTTAGTTGAATAATGACAAATGCTAATTTTATCGACAATTATCACCCTTATTTTACTATAAAAAATGTGAGACATGTGATAACGGATGCAGATAGATTTATAGAGTAATGTCGAGTCAATTTTTATGACTCGAGCGTGGACAATTATGTACTCATTATTAACCTGTTATTTGACAGGTTTTAAAATTTTAAACCGTTATTCATTTTAAAAAAATCAATGATTTGGGTAGCTACGGATTATGATATCGTACGAGTTATTTTTTGTTGTATTTTTTAACATCCATATTTTATTATATAATATGTTATGACAGTTAATAATGGTGGATGCGGATTGCGAGTGAAATTTTGAGTTTTTTTAGCAAGTGGTCGATTATTTACCCATTAACAACTCATTATTTAGATTCTAAAATTTTAAACCATAATTAATTTTTATAAATATAAAACCAGTAAATTTCAGGGGTTAAGTGTGGATTTGGAGGGCGAGTTAATATTTTTATTAATATAAAATAAATGTTTAGAAATAAAACAATAATGGTAAAAAGATCTTCCAAATTTTCTTATTTTATTGTAATTAATAATAAAAAAAATTTCTAAATATTATTTAGGTTAAAGTATTAGAAAATCTATTTAATCACGAGATAAATCAATATGTGTACAACATATTTTTTTAAGACGCTAGTATTTAAACAGGAGCAATAGTATGTTGTGATTCAATAATAAATATGATGTATAAATTGATTTATTTTTTAAAATGTCTGTATTTAAGCACGAGTAATTGTATATTACTATTCAAAAATTGTTTCGAAACATTTGAATAAGCAGGTTTGGACAGATTCATTTATAAATAATAATACAGTTGAATAATGAAAGAATGCTAATTTTATCGACAATTATCACCCTTACGTTACTATAATTTTGTGAGACATGTGATAACGGGTGCATATGCATTTATAGAATAATGTCCAGTCAATTTTTTATGACTCGAGCGTGGACAATAATATACTAATGATCCAACAATTATTTGGCAGGTTCTAAAATTTTAAGCCGTTATTCATTAAAAAAAATCAACGATTAGATGGCTACGGGTCATGATAGCGTACGAGTTGATTTTAGTAGTATTTTTTAACTTCCATGTTTTATTATATAAATATTAATGGCAGTCAATACGGGTGCCAGTGAAATTATGAGTTATTTTTTCTTATAGTGGTACGATCATGTACCAATAAATCACTCATTATTTGATAGTTTCTAAAATTTTAAACCATAATTCATTTTTATAAATATAAACCAGAGAGTTTCAGTGGCTAAGTGTGGATTTGGGGACGAGTTAATATTTTTATAAATATAAAATAAATGTTTACAAATAAAACAATAATGTTTAAAAGAGCTTCCAATATTTCTTATTTTATTATAATTAACAATAAAATTTATTTTCTAAATATTATTTAGGTTAATAGATTAGACGATCTATTTAGGCACGTGATAAATCAATATATGTGCAACATATTTTTGTAAGACGTTAGTATTTAAGCAAGAGCAATTATATGTTGCGATTCAAGAGTAATTATGTTAAATTTACGCACGGGCAAAGTCAATATTTGTGCAACATTGATTTATTTTTTTAAGCACAAACAATTGTATATTACGATTCAAAAATTGTTTTGAAACGTTTTAATACGTAGGTTTGGACAGATACATTTATAAATAATAATCCAGTTCAATAATAAAAGAATGTTAATTTTATTGACAATTATAACCCTTATGCTACAATAATTCTGTGAGACATGTGATAACCGGTGTAGATGAATTTATAGAGTAATGTCGAGTCAAATTTTTATAACTCGAGCGTGGACAATAATGTACTCATGATCCATCCATTATTTAACAGGTTCTAAAATTTTATACCGTTATTCATTTTAAAAAAATTCAACTGTTTGGGTGGCTATTGGTCATAATAGCGTACGAGTTGGTTTTTGTGGTATTTATTAAATTTCTTTATTATTATATAATATATTATGACAGTCAATACGGCTGCAGGCGGGTTGCGAGTGAAATTTTGAATTATTTTTTTAAGCTTGTGGTCGATCATGTACCCATGACTCACTCATTATTTGATAGGTTCTAAAATTTTAAACCATAATTCATTTTTATAAATATAAAACCAGTGAGTTTCAGCGGCTAAGTGTTGATTTGGCGGGCGAGTTAATATTGTTATAAATATAAAATAAATGTTTACAAATAAAACAATAATTGTAAAAAGAGCTTCCAAAATTTCTTTTTTTTTTTTTTTATGGCAGAACACATGCTAAGACCGGTGACAGCGGCGGAGATTCAGAGTGTTTTGTTTGCGTTCGATGATGATAGAGCCCCGGGTCCTGATGGTTACTCCTCGGCTTTCTTCAAACAAGCTTGGCCGGTTATTAAATCTGAGAGTCTCACAGCTATTTCAGATTTCTTCCGCACTGGGAAGCTTGTTAGAGAGGTTAACTCAACGATTCTTTCGCTTATACCGAAGGTTGCTGCCCCGAAGCATCCTAAGGACTTTCGCCCCATCTCGTGCTGCAATGTGCTGTACAAGGTGATAGCGAAAATTATTTCGAATCGTATGAGTGTCAGTATGGCTTTATTGGTTGACAGGTCTCAGACGGCTTTCGTCCCTGGCAGACGCATTGGGGATAATATTCTCCTTGCCCAGGAGTTACTGCAGGGATACGGACAGAGGCGACTTCCAGCTAGATGTGTGCTTAAAGTCGATCTTATGAAAGCATATGATACTGTTGAGTGGAGCTTTGTACGGGCGACGATGGAGACCATGGGATTTCATCAGGTGTTCATCAGTTGGATTATGGAGTGTCTCACTACTCCGGCCTACTCGGTGAACATCAATGGATCGGCTGAGGGTTATTTCAGAGGAGCTAGGGGATTGAGGCAGGGGACCCGATGTCTCCATTTATTTTTGTCCTTGTGATGGAGGTATTACATGGGATCTTGGAGTGGCATATACAGGATGAGCCGGAGTTCCAGTATCACTGGAGATGTGAGAGGACACAGACCTATATGCTGAGTTTTGCTGATGACTTACTGCTTGCCTGTCACGCTGACCCTGTGTCTATCGCTACACTTAGACGGGGAGTGCAACTTTTCTCGACTTACTCAGGTCTACATGAGAATGTAGACAAAAGTAACATCTTTCTCTCCCTTCAGGCGCAGGATGATGTGTCGATTCTCCAGCCAGTTTTTGATTTTCCGGTTGGGACCCTTCCGGTGCGTTATCTGGGGGTTCCTTTGATCACCTCCCAGTTGAGTCTGAGGGATTGTGCCCCCCTGCTACAGAGGATTGATGCTAGACTGGGTTCATGGACCTCTCGTACCCTATCTTATGCAGGGCGTTTACAGTTGATCCGATCTGTTCTTGGTACGCTTCATATCTACTGGGCCAGTGTCTTTATACTCCCCCAGGGGATTGTCGAGGAGATTGAGAAGAGACTGAGGAGATTTCTTTGGTTTGGTCTGGGCGAAAAGGGGTACGCCAAGGTTCGATGGGTTGATATTTGCAGGCCTGCTAGTGAGGGTGGACTTGGTATACGTGATCTCACTGCTCAGAATCGAGCCCTTATGACCAGACACATCTGGGCTATTCTGAGTCAGGATCCGGAATCTGTTTGGGTCAGTTGGATTCAGGAGAATCGACTGAGGAGGCATTCCTTTTGGAGTGCTAAGGTGCCGAGGGTATGCTCCTGGAGTTGGCGTCAACTTCTTAAACTACGCCCAGCTGTGTTACCAGCTATACAGATGCAGGTCGGGGATGGATCGCAGTTTTACCTTTGGAGGGACCCGTGGCATCCCCTTGGTCGATTGGAGGAGGTGTGTCAGTTGGGACCGTGGCTTAGGAGGCTTCCTAGGGCTGCGTCGTTGAGTATGGTGATTGTTGATGGGGTGTGGAGGTGGCCAATAGATTTTGCGGCGGAGTTCGTTGATGTTATGGATGGTTTGCCGAGTATAATTGTGAGGACAGATACAGTGCGGTGGACTTTGCATCGATCAGGGACCTACACCTCTGATTCGGCATACACTCTTTTTTGCCCAGAGGGTCCCAGGGTGCCGTGGGCTGCTCTTTTGACTGGACCAGGACGTATCCCACAACACTGTTTCATTCTTTGGATGGCTATCCGTGGTCGGTTGCCGACTAAGGATAAGCGTTGGATTAGTCGGGGGGATGAATCATGTGTACTATGTGATGGGGAGAGCACCGAGACACACTCCCACCTTTTCTTTGAGTGCCCCTTCTCACGGGATTGCTTGCGGAGACTAAAGGGGGAGGTGAGATTTCTATGGCCAAGGGGTGGTTGGCATAGTGCTGTTTTACGGGCCTCTAGTCGTTGGCGTGGGAGGCACTTGATATCTTGTGCGTATCCTGGACTTCTCGCTGCTCTGATCTATTTTATTTGGCTCGAGAGAAACACGAGGATACATGAGGCTCGTTCAGTGTCGTCTGGAGTGGTGGCTTCTGATGCAACCAAGATCCGGGACGACGAAGAGAGCATCGAAATAGGAGTCGGGACGTGCCGAGAAGTCGGGAAGTTTTCTGGCAAGCTGTCGGACGACACCTCCCAGCTGTCGGACGACAGGTCTTGGAAATTTGGATACGAGACAGACGGGATTCGCAGGATGAGCCTGCGATCGACGGAGGTTTGTCGGACGACAGGATTTCCTGTCGGACGACAAGAGGATGTCGGACGACATCATATCCTGTCGGACGACAGGACCTGAAGGGAGGCGGATTTTAGGGTTGCGCGAGATTTATTGCTTTATTTCCTTTTTCTTTCATGTTTTTAGTTTGCCTATATAAAGGCTATGCTTTTCATTATTTTAGACAGATTACTTTTGATGAATAAAAATTATGTTTCGGGAGTTTTATTAAAATCTCTCTCGGGTTCGAATTCTATCCCGAATATCCAAAAGAATTCAACCGACGAATCAACGAGCCAGTCAAATCTCGTTTGTGTGTCTTCATCATCCCCGAGTTGCTGCATCGATTACGTGTTGGGGGTTAGGGTTCCGTCCTTAATTGATTTCACGAATTCAGGTTCAGAGGTTTTGGGACTTCCGCAAGGTATCCTTGTATTTATCGTTTCCGTTCTTCGTTATTCTTCCATCTATCTTTCTATTCCCGACGAGGTACGTATCATTTGGTATCAGAGCCCAGGTTCGGGTTCAAATTTTTACGTAACCTCGTTTCGTTTTCTTTCTTTCTTTCGTGTTTTCTTCTTTATTTTTCGTTTCTTCTTTTTCCTTTAAAAAAAAAGAAAAAAAAATATATTTTTTTTATTATTATTTTATTTTCGAAAATTACTGTTCATGAACAGTAATTTTTATTAAAAAAAAAAATTGAACTTTGAGCTCGATTATTCTTTTTATTGTTGTTCATCGTTCGTTCAACAATTTATAGTTATTCTTCGTTTCGTGGATTTTGTTGGAATTGAATTCGATCGGTGAGTTGGGAGATTTCGAGTCTTGAGAGAGAGAGAAAGTGAGAGAACCGAGTATTGAGTGACTTACCATATTGAGTGATACACGAGAGTGGTGAGGATCTCTATTTTGTTTCTAACACTTTTGCAGGACAACTGACATGGATCATACCCAAGCTAAGCTCATCATGGAGAAGGCGATGGCACGGTTCGAAGGGATGATTAAATCGAAGATGAAGGGGGTGAATGAGCGACTTACCGCCTTAGAGGAGAGAGCTCGTCGTGATGAAGCCTGGAATCGAAGAGGTGGCAACGGATACCGAGAAGTTCAGAGTGGCTATCATCGAGCCCGTGAGCTTTGTCGGGAGCGTCGTGATGAGAGGAGGTCCAGAGCTGAGCGTTGGGACTTCCGCCGAGCCCGTGATCTTAGTCAGGAGCGTTGTGAAGAGAGGAGGGCCAGAGCTGAGCGTTGGGACGAGTGTTGGAGCAATATTGAGCGTAAGTTAGAGGAATGGGTACAATCGCCAATGAAGGCTGAGAAAGTGGCGACTGATGACGACGGCGAGGAACCAACACCGAAGGCAGTGGTGGAGTCCGAAGAAGAGTCGGTCTTGGTGTATTCCGAGGAAGGTTCGGCTTCGGAGGAGGCCGTAGAAGAGTGCGACGAACCGACACCATCGGTTGCCGTGGCTTCTGACATCGAGGAGGTTTCGGTGGATTTTGACGTCGTAGCGGAGTCAGTAGAGTCCGAGGAGGAGATTTCGGTAGAGTTCGAGGAGGAGGTGTCGGTAGAGTCCAAGGAGGAGGAATTGATGAAATCCGAGGACCTTCCGCAATTTGAGTTACCCATGGTGGAACAAGCAACGAAATGGGGACAAGCGAAGTCTGTGGTGTTGTGCGAGGAGGCGAAGTGCTACACTAACGTTTTATTGTCTCTACACCCTTTATTTCATTGTGCTTTTCAGGAACTTCATGATGATTTCCCTGAAGAAGGATCTCCTAGTTTTCATCGAGGGTGTGAGCGGCTGAATTACGTCGTTCCGAGCTTGTTCGTGAGAGTGGTGTTCGATCCCGACATCGGCGTGGATTTGAGGACAAATCCTCTTGAAGAGGAGGGGAATGATGCAACCATGATCCGGGACGACGAAGAGAGCATCGAAATAGGAGTCGGGACGTGCCGAGAAGTCGGGAAGTTTTCTGGCAAGCTGTCGGACGACACCTCCCAGCTGTCGGACGACAGGTCTTGGAAATTTGGATACGAGACAGACGGGATTCGCAGGATGAGCCTGCGATCGACGGAGGTTTGTCGGACGACAGGATTTCCTGTCGGACGACAAGAGGATGTCGGACGACATCATATCCTGTCGGACGACAGGACCTGAAGGGAGGCGGATTTTAGGGTTGCGCGAGATTTATTGCTTTATTTCCTTTTTCTTTCATGTTTTTAGTTTGCCTATATAAAGGCTATGCTTTTCATTATTTTAGACAGATTACTTTTGATGAATAAAAATTATGTTTCGGGAGTTTTATTAAAATCTCTCTCGGGTTCGAATTCTATCCCGAATATCCAAAAGAATTCAACCGACGAATCAACGAGCCAGTCAAATCTCGTTTGTGTGTCTTCATCATCCCCGAGTTGCTGCATCGATTTCGTGTTGGGGGTTAGGGTTCCGTCCTTAATTGATTTCACGAATTCAGGTTCAGAGGTTTTGGGACTTCCGCAAGGTATCCTTGTATTTATCGTTTCCGTTCTTCGTTATTCTTCCATCTATCTTTCTATTCCCGACGAGGTACGTATCAGCTTCTCAGGCGATCTCTATCATACGAGAGAGGATCCACTCGTTACGACTTCCAGACTCTCTTCAGGCACGTGCATTAAAGAGGGTATGGCATATTGCCTGGTGATTGTATTTGTTTTCTTTAGTGTTATACTTTGTTGGTAGATTGTAGAGCTAGTCTGTTAGCTCGTTGATGCGATAGGGTCTTTATTCTCTATGCGCTTTACTGTATTTTACACTTTTATTTTATATGTGATTGACCTTTACCCAAAAAAAAATTCTTATTTTATTATAATTAACAATACAATTTATTTTCTAAATATTATTTAGGTTATTGTATTAGACGATCTATTTAGTGACGGGATAAATCAATATGTGTGCAACATATTTTTGTAAGACATTAGTATTTAAACACGAGCAATTATATGTTGCGATTCAAGAGTAACTATGATGTATTTACGCATGAGCAAATTCAATATTTGTGCAACAATGATTTAATTTTTTTTTTTAATTTCAGTATTTAAGCACAAGCAATTGTATATTATGATTCAAAAATTATTTTGAAACGTTTGAATAAGCAGGTTTGGACAGATATATTTATAAATAATGATTCAGTTGAATAATAAAAGAATGCTAATTTTATCGACAACTATCACTTTTATGCTACTATAATTTTGTGAGACATGTGATAACGGGTGTAGATGGATTTATAGAGTAATGTCAAGTCAATTTTTTATAAGTCGAGCGTGGACAATAATGTTCTCACGATCCACCAATTATTTAACAGGTTCTAAAATTTTAAATCGTTATTCATTAAAAAAAATTCAAGGGTTTGGGTGGCTATTGGTCATGATAGCGTACGAGTTGATTTTTTTGGTATTTTTTACCATCTCTGTTTTATTATATAATATGTTATGACAGACAATACGGGTGCAAGTGGATTGAGAGTGAAATTTTGAGTTATTTTTTTTAGCGAGTGGTCGATCATGTACCCATGACTCACTCATTATTTGATAGGTTTTAAAATTTTAAACCATAATTCATTTTTATAAATATAAAATCAGTGAGTTTCAGCTGCTAAGTGTTGATTTGACTGAGTTAATATTTTTATAAATATAAAATAAATATTCACATATAAAACAATAATTGTAAAAAGAGTTTCCAAAATTTCTTATTTTATTATAATTAACAATACAATTTATTTTCTAAATATTATTTAGGTTAACGGATTAGACGATCTATTTAAGCACAGATAAATCAATATGTGTGTAACATAATTTTTTTAAGACGTTAGTATTTAAACACAAGCAATTGTATGTAGCGATTCAAGAGTAACTATAATATATTTACGCAAGGGCAAATTCAATATTTATGCAACATTGATTTATTTTTTTAAATATCAGTCTTTAAGCACAAGCAATTGTATATTACGATTAAAAAATTGTTTTGAAACGTTTGAATAAGCAGGTTTGGACAGGTATGTTTATAAATAATGATCCAGTTGAATAATGAAAGAATGCTAATTTTATCGACAATTATCACCTTTATGTTACTATAATTCTGTGAGACATGTGATAACGGTGCAAATGGATTTATAAAGTAATGTCGAGTCAATTTTTTATGACTCGAGTGTGGACAATAATGTACTCATGATCCACCCATTATTTGACAAGTTCTAAAATTTTAAACCGTTATTCATTTAAAAAAACAACGATTTGGGTGGCTAAGAGTTATGATAGAGTACGTGTTGGTTTTTGTGGTATTTTTTAACATCCATGTTTTATTATATAATATGTTCTGACAGTCAATACGGGTGCAGGCGAATTGCGAGTGATATTTTGAGTTGTTTTTTTTAGCGAGTGGTCGATCATGTACCCATCAACCACTCATTATTTGATAAGTTCTAAAATTTTAAACGATAATTCATTTTTATAAATATAAAACGAGTGAGTTTCAGCGGTTAAGTGTGAATTTGGCGGGCGACTTAATATTTTTATAAATATAAAATAAATGTTTTAAAAAAACAATAATTGTAAAAATAGCTTACAAAATTTCTTATTTTACTACAATTGATAATATAATTTATTTTCTAAATATTATTTAGGTTAACGGATTAGACGATCTATTTAAGCACGGGATAAATCAATATGTGTGCAACATATTTTTTTAAGACGTTAGTATTTAAACCCGAAAAATTGTATGTTGTGATTCAAGAGTAACTATGAAGTATTTACGCACGGGTAAAGTCAATATTTGTGTAACATTGAATTATTTTTTAAGATGTCAGTATTTAAGCACGAGGAATTGTATATTACGATTCAAAATTTGTTTTTAAACGTTTGAATAAGCAGGTTTGAACAGATATATCTATAAATAATGATTCAGTTGAATAATGAAAGCATGCTAATTTTATCGACAATTATCACCCTTATATTAATATAATTCAGTGAGACATGTGATAACGGGTGTAGATGGATTTATAGAATAATGTCGAGTCAATTTTTTATGACTTGAGCATGGACAATAATGTACCCATGATCCACTCATTATTTGACAGTTTCTAAAATTATAAACCGTTATTTATTTAAAAAAATCAACGGTTTGGGTGGCTACGGGTAATGATAGCGTACGAGTTGGTTTTAGTGGTATTTTTTAACATCCCTATTTTATTATATAATATGTTCTCACATTCAATACGGGTACGTGCAGGCGGATTGCGAATGAAATTTTGAGTTGTTTTTTTTAGAGAGGGGTCGATCATTTACACATGACCCACTCATTATTTGATAGGAATCAAAATCTTAAACCATAATTCATTTTTATAAATATAAAACCAGTGAATTTCAGCGGCTAAGTGTGGATTTGGCGGACGAGTCAGTTTTTTTGCGGGTTCTTTGAACACCCCCACGACGATTTCGAAAAAAGTTGATGAGTCATCGCATATAATTTAATTTATAGACGACGATTGCTACAAAACTTGGAAATTAAGTCTTCGAAATATTGTTTTCTAAATTATATATGGTAAATTGTCCGGTCTTGAAAATTGGAAAGTATTTAAGAAGATATAAATAATACAGATTTTACAAACTACATTAATATTGAAATATATATGAGAGTATTATTAATATTTAATACCCAAAATAAATATAAATTATCTGGATTGGCGTTAAAATTAATATAAATATTTATAGTGATATATATTAATTATATTTTATACACACACTTAAATTCAATTGAATTTTTAATATAAAAAAATTAATATTTTTCTACTAAATTTAGAATCCCAATTTAAAATAATTATATTTTCAAAAACTCATTTGTTAATTATTATCAATATTATTATATTAATGCAAATGATGAATTAGAATTATACGACTTTATGTACAATATTAAATTATTTATGATTAATTAGGTGTAAGTAATTGAGAAATTATTGATAAAAAAAGAGATAAACCTGGGATATATAATTTATATTTCAAAAAATAATTTTGAATCTATCTAACCAACTAGAATAACTTTTACACCAAATGATAAGGCAGTTAAATAAGCGGGTTCGGACAGGTAAATTTATAAGTAATGGTCATTTTGACGTACGAGTTGGTTTTTGTGATATTTTTTTAGTATTTTATTATTTAATATGTTATGATAGTGAATACGGGTGTAGAAGAATTGCGAGTGAAATTTTGAATTGTTATTTTTAGCGAGGGGTCGATCATGTACCCATGAACCCCCACTCATTATTTGATAAGTTCTAAAATTTTAAACCATAATTCATTTTTATAAATATAAGTGTGGATTTGGCGGGTGAGTCAGTTTTTTTGCGGGTTCTTTGAACACCCCAACGACGATTTCAAAGAGGGTTGATGAGTCATCGCATATACTTTATAAATGACGATTGCTACAATAATTTATTGGTGATGGTTACACTATGTTTTAGTTTTACAAAATTACTTAAATGAATAATAATAAACAAGATTTCCATTTTGATTCTTTATCCGTTAAATAATATAAAAAGAAATATTTTTACATTTTGCTTTTGTTGACGGTACCCGATTGGTAATGACAAAACTTGGAAATTATGGAAATCGATGCCAAAATTTTGGGACGTAAAATTTCGGGTCACTTGATATACATTCCTCGGATTATTCTATCTCCATCAGATAAAAAACTCCCCGTTTTCACGCATGGTCAATTGTATGTTGCCCTTTCTAGAGTTACCAACAAAATCGAGTTGAAGCTTTTACTTTGTGATGACAGTGGAAAGCTTACTAATAGATCCAAAATTTGTAATTTAATTTTTCGATAAGTTAATAATAATAATATAGTTTTCCAAATATTTAGCATCCAAACTTCTCCTAAAATAACAAATATTTTTCGATTATAACATAACTAAAACATGTTATTTTTAAATAACTAATACGAAGTAAAAACAATTTACGAAGAAGTTCCCCGTGCATCGCACGGGTCTTTTACTAGTTTCTTATTAATTTAGGAGTCATAAATTAGAAAAATGATTTATTCCTAATTCTAATTATTTTCAATTTGATATGTTTGCTACACCTATAAATTGGGGTTCTCCAGTAGACGAAAATCAGAGAGTGCAATAGAGTGGATTATTGTAAGCCTCAACGATGTAGTGGATTTTCTTTCTTCCCGTGGTTTTTCCCGTGTTTTGGGTTTCCACGTAAATTTGTGTGTTCGTTCTTTTCATTTATCTTTTTCTTCACATCTCATATATTTCGAGAATCGTGAGAGATTTAGTTTCAATATCGCAAAAAGTGGTATCAGAGTTAGGTTACGATCCTGTGACCTGTTATCAGAGCTAGGTTACGATCATGTGACCTGTTATCAAGAGCTTTCGTTGGGGATCCCAGACGCGGAATCCATACGAGGCGAGCGTTGCGGATATTGGTGTTTCTAGATCCAGGTGGAGCTCGCTCCACGAGAATATTTTGGAATATGGCGACGATGGTTGATATTCGGTGTTAGATCGGAACATGTGGTTCTCTTCATGGCGATTCAAGGTGGAGTTGGTTCAGTGGTTCTAACCAACATAGATTTTGATGATGCGCTGCTGGGGCATGGACAAGATGTCAAGCGCGATGGAGCCATAAGAGAAGGTATGGAAGAATAGAAAGGCAAGAGGTATAATTTTACTCTATCCCTCCGGTTATTTGTTTCATGCGGTCGCGGATTTACGATCGAGGGAGACGATGAAGGAGGTTTTGAGTAATGAAAATCCGGAGAATGTCTTGATGTCCAGGGTTGGGCATAGATGAAGAAATTCCATGGGTTTGTCATTACTGCAAGAAAAAATAAGTGGTAAAAATCTAGTTGAATTTCTTAATGTCCAAGGTGGAGCATGGAAGAAATTCTAGGGGGTTTTTCACTACTGCAAGGAAAAGGGCCACATGAAGGGGGACTGTCAGACCCTGAAGAATCAGAGAAAGGAATCGAAGGTGGCCGATACTGGAGAAGCAGGTTTCATCGATAGGGAACTCCTGGTTGTCTCTGATTTGGGGAACGAGTGAAGGGTGGATCTTGGATTCTGGATGTTCGTATCACATATGTCGAAACAGGGATTTGTTTGACAGGTTTGATGAGAGTGTCGGTGGAACGGTGGTCATGGGGCATGACACATCGTGTGAGATAGGCAGCATGGGAACTGTGAGAATCAAGATGGTCGATGGGCATATTCGAACCCTCGGTACTGCAAGGTACGCTCCGGTCCTGAATGGTAATCTTATCTCTCTCAGACCTTAGATCTGAATGAGTACCAACTTCGGTAAAGGTGGAGTGTTGAAAGTAAGTCGGGGCGACTTATTTTGCGAGGCGAGAGAAAGATTTGGTGGATTGTATGAACTAAGCGGCAACACAATTACCAAGTGGGCAACTGGCTCTGCCCAAGGTAGTCATTCGTTGAAAGGTGAGTCGGGTTCACCTTTAAAGAAATGTGCATGTGTGTTGGTGTCGGGGACACCGGGAATACTAACCCAAATAGTATTCAAAATTTGGATAATCGAGCCTAGGCGTACTGTGAATAGCACTGAAGTAATAGCGAATGCAGGGGGTGCTGATACTAAGGGGAAGGCGAGATTTGAGAATGGAAATTGCGTAGAGGTCATAGAGCTTGGTGGTACCCAAGGGATGATCGGTGCAACGTTCAAACTTAGGGTGCTCATGTTTTGAGTGAGTCATGCGGGGCTGGGTGGAAGAAAGAAAAATTGGTCTACAATCGTTAGAGGTTTGTAGGCTTGGAGTCGCGGAGATTCTCGTCAAGATGGAAATTTTTTAAGTGTGACTCGAATTCGAAAGAAACGGGATGAGAAGTTCGAAAGTCCATCGAGAACATCTACTGCTCATGGGCCATGCTATTTTAATTTGGGGGTAATATGTCATGATGACATATCACCAATTGAATAATGCGGACATAATTAAAAGAGTGGGATGCCATGTCCTGGTCAACCGTGAATGGTTGGTCAACTGTACGTGAATGGCAAGGGTAAGTAGTACGGATGTTGATCGACGTGTGATTAATCTCGATTCCTTATTTATTTTAATTGGAGAATTAAAATTATATGAAATATAATTCTATACCTTATTAATTTAGAAGTCATAAATTAAGAAAATGATTTATTCCTAATTCTAATTATTTTCAATTTGATAAGTTTGCTACACCTATAAATTGGGGTTCTCCGGAAGACGAAAATCAGAGAGTGCAATAGAGTGGATTATTGTAAGCCTCAACGATGTAGTGAATTTTATTTCTTCCCGTGGTTTTTCCCATGTTTTGGGTTTCCACGTAAATTTGTGCGTTCGTTCTTTTCGTTTATCTTTTTCTTCGCATCTCATATATATTTCGAGAATCATGAGAGATTTAGTTTCAATATCGCAACAAGTGGTAACAGAGCATCGTAAAGAGCACAACAGTGTTATTTCTGAAAAAATATGGAGGCTTGAATAAATATTGAATTGCGTTAGCTCGCGATCTTAAAGAGTATTTCGGCCTTTATTGTCTGTGTTGAGCGTAAAGGTTAATTCTTGCGAAAAATCGACTAAGACAAGCTCAGCGCCCGCCGGGGAGGTCCAATGGGCGCTCTGGATATGCGTTAGCGAGTGTTTACCCTTCAAAAAAGGGTGTAGGACGTACAAGACTTTAATGAAGTAGCATCGGGGTAGTGAGCGCTGAAAGTAATAAATTCTAGGTCGGAATTTTTTTTCGCCTCCATGTTTCTCCTCTCCTATTTAAACCCTACGCGATTGTAAAATAAGGTTAACACCTCCAGACAATAGAATTGATATTATAGAGATTACAATTCTTGTAATTGAGTTCTATAATTGTTCTAGTGAAATCATTGTAGCGAGAAAGTGGATTTAGACCTCGTTAACGGGTGAACCACTATAAATTCGTCTCTTTTATTTTCGTGCTATTTCCGTTGTGTGTTTGTGTTGCTTTTCAGGCGAGATTCGGACATGATTTACCAAACAACTGGTATGAGAGCGCTTGGTTTTAGCAATCGGAAAAATCAATGGGGGAGAACACTAAATCTTTTGGGGTGATGAAATTTGACGAGAATAACTACAGATATTGGCGGATGCAAATTGAGGACTACCTTTATGGGAAGAGGCTCGACGAAGGCCCTCTCGGAGATGTATACGAACAATGGGAAAGATAACAAATGACGAGAAATGGGAAAGCCTCGACAGGCAAGTCTTAGGGTTGATACGTTTGTCACTATCGATGAACGTATCACACACGGTGCGCGACATACCCACAACCAAGGGCTTAATGAAGGCCCTCTTGGAGATGTACGAGCAACCGTCAGCGAACAACAATTTGTATCTCATGAAGCAGTTGTTCAACTTCAAGCAATTTTGTGTCGAGAGTGAGATAAAGATGGTGAAAACTATTCCGGGGATCCCACAACAAAAATGATTAGCAGAGCGGATGGACATGACCATGAATAAAAAAGTCCGGAGTATGCGGTTGCATTCGGGGATGCCCAAGATATTTTGGGCGGATGCCATTAAAATGGCTGCTCATTGGAATCGAGCACCGTCGATACCTTTGGGATATCGAATCCACGAGGAGGTTGGGAGTGGAATAAAGCTAAATCTTTCCTACTTGCGGGTGTTCGGTAGCTTGGCGTATGTTCATGTAGACGCAGCTGCTCGGTGCAAGCTTGATCCAAAATCAAAGAAGTGCTACTTCATTAGATACGGCGACACGGAGTTCAGATATCGAATTTGGGATGATGAAAGTCGAAAGGTAATCCGAAGCAGGGATGTAATTTTCAACGAGACGATCTTGTACAAGGGTAAAGATGAAGTGGTTGAAGAAAATACCAATCACATGAGTGACATGGAGGAGTTTCCGGTGGAGGTGGAGTATACCGAGAGGATTTAAGGGGATGATACGAGCAGCGATGACGAACAAGGTGAGAATGTTCATCCCAATGTCAATCATGTGACACCGCAGCCGAGGAGGTCGACTTGGGTAAGAAAACTGACCCATAAATTTTCCCTACCACTTAACTATTTTTGTTGATTAAAAGGAGAGAGACAGAGAACTACATCGAGGCATTGCAAATGAGATATTCAATCAAGTGGGAGTCATACATGAAAGACGAGATGAGCTCATTAATGTCGAATCATACTTGGGACCTAGCCGAGCTTCCAAAGGAGAAGAAAGCCTTGCACAATAAATGGGTCTTCCGAGCAAATGAAAAATACGATGGGAGCATTCGATACAAGGCAAGATTGATGGTGACAATTGTAATGTAGCCTAGTGGTAAGGAAATTGTTAGTTTCCCTATAGGTCAAGGATCGAACCCTTGTCCTAGCAAAATTATTTTTTTATTTTTTCTGGAAACGGTTGACGTGACACGTTTACTTGACATTCTGGCGCCACATGTAAATCAGATGTCTTGCACATATTTTTTTTGCCAAAAATAGTGAAAAAGGACCATTAGCGAGAAAAAATAAAGTTAGAAGATTATTAAGTAAATGAATGGAAAGTTTCGATGAGACCAAAAATAATTCTAACCCTATATAAGCGGTGTGCGATTTGTGTCTTAAATCGCAACATGCACATATTACATGAATTAAACACAATTGCAACCGAAATTGAATATGGTCACCAAATTAAAGTTCGAGAAAACTATCTACATACCTGGAAAAGAGTGTTTGCAGCCGTCGGTCGGTCATTCAACATCTTCGACCGATTCTCAGAATTTGACTCAACCGCACGCCGTCTTTTCAAGTTTATTGAATAGTACAATAGCTGATTAGACGTATTCGTGCGCGTCTCTCGTTAAAATCCGAGGTCAATTGTAGTTGACTCGGTATCAATCCAAGGAAACGAAATAGATATGTTCTAGTGTATGAAAAGTGATAGAAACGTAGTTCATTGTACTAAATGCTAGATTCATATTGATTCTCGACAGGAAAAGTAAAGATTGCAAATAAATCAAATAAGAAAGACTCGAATAATTATAATCCAAACTTGACTTCAAATTACTTCCTCCTTTATCGATCTTATATATCCGACTCGTGATTGTTGCTATTTTGCGGAGTACTCGATTGTAGAAGAGGTTCTCGAATATTTTGAGATATAACATGTCCATGAGAAGGTTGTCCTTTCTTGACACCCGAAGTTTCTTGTCCGGTTTCGTCTTCAATTTGAAATTTATCTTTGTCCTTCTCCATATTTTCTCCCGATTGCTCTTGAGATGCCTTGCTTCTTGTAGTAATCATGCACACTCAAGTAAATGGTTAGCAAATAACAAGACAGATAAACTAAATTAACTAAAGGAAATACGAAACTAAAACTAAACAAACACTTAAACTATACTATTCGTTTCCCCCGCAACGGCGCCAATTTTGATTAGACGTATTCGTGCGCGTCTCTCGTCAACGAGGTCAATTGTAGTTGACTCGGTATCAATCCATGGAAATGAAATAGATATGTTCTAGTGTATGAAAAGTGATAGAAACGTAGTTCATTGTGCTAAATCCTAGATTCATATTGATTCTCGACAAGCAAAGTAAAGATTGCAAATAAATCAAATAAGAAAGACTCGAATAATTATAATCCAAACTCGACTTCAAATTACTTCTGTTGGAGTTGTGTACTTAATGTCTAGATTTAAGTATCGGTAAACTCCCGGTCATAGCATTTAACCTATTTAATAAATAAACAATTATTTGCATTTAATTATTATTAATTAATTATGCAAAATATAGTCCTGGATTTTATACGTTGTAGTTAGTATGGTGTGTCGGGCCCACACAGAAGATCATACTATCGGTCACTCGTATTTAATCAAACAGATGCTCACGACCTAGATGGACCCGGACCAATCCATCGGTATAGTCGTTGTGTGAGAGATAAAATAATTTATCTTAATTATTTTATCACACTTGTACACTTGGTGTATTGGGCGGATCGCTTGAGATTTATTGATTAGGATTGCCTTGGATAATCAATTTAAATCTCAGAGTATTTTATTCTTAATCTCCGATATTATTGCGGGTGTGTATATTTAATATTAGAGACTTTGAGTTTCCAAAGGAATTAACCGATTTAATTATTGGGTTAATTACCGGTAAAATTGGGTCGCTATATTTTATATATGACATGCCGTGAATACTTGACGGGAAAGTGTATCCCGGAAGGGTTGATAATATCCCCGAGATGAGTTCATAAGGAATTATTGTGTAAACCTCATGAGTGGATTCGTTCCGCACAATAATTAAGGTTGAACGGTACTAGTCTCGGATATAAGAGATAAATATAATTTATTGAGCAATAAATAAATTTATTCATGGATATTTAAATCTTAAATACACGGAATAAATAATACTACCGGAGAAATATTATTTGATATAATATGGTTTAATATTGGGAGTGCAATTAATTTATATAGTGGAAAATAAATTAATTAATATTGATAAGGATTAATAGATTTGGGCTGGGCTCAATTTAATCTTCAATATTGGAAGCCCAATATTCCACCTCCTTTTGATCCCCTACGTAGCCTATAAAAGCACTACATGGTCTTCACAATTCATTAACCTAAGATACGCCAATCATAAAGTTTTGAAGAGTGAAGGAGATCCATAGGAGTTCGATAGATCATCGCCCACACGACGTTCGGACGAGGTGCAAGGAATACGTGGGAAGATCGCAAGGTCATCAACGTTTGATTTCGTTTCTCCGTACAACGAATCGAGGTAATATAATCGTAAACCCCCTCTATGATTATATGTTCGTTAATTGTGATGTATACATGAACAAGACGATCCGGGAAAACGACGAACTTCGGGGACGGGGATTCGAGATCCCCGGCGAGGATCGAAGGAGGCGGTCGAACCCTAGGGTTCGGACCGCCGCGACGCGCGACAAGGGGAAGCCCCGGCTGGACACCGGGGCATGCGATCGACTTCGGTCGATCGCCGGGGATGCCGTGGGCTGGTGCCACGGCGGATCCCCCCGCCCTCATCGCCGCCGGCGCGGCTACGGGGAACCCTCGGCCAAAGCCGAGGGATGCGATCGATCCTCGGATCGATCGCGGGTCAGATGCGGGGCGACTCGCAGCAACCCCGTGCGTGCTACGGGTTCGCCCGTAGCGGCTCGCACGGGGTGACCCCGTGCGCTGGGGCAGCGAGTCATCGACTCGCTGCGGGGCTGCCGCGAGCAGCCCGGGGATCGCTCGTAGCGATCCCAGCGATCGTCCGAAGACGATCGCGAGCCCCTCGTGGGGGCTCGGCTGGGTGCACGCGGTCCTCGGACCTCGCTGGGCATTCGGTCGGGCCCCGGCTCGTGAGGTGGTTCGCGTTCGGGTCTTCCGGCGATAGGGTTTCGGTCGGGTTATCGGTTCCGCATAATTTTTGATAGCCCGGGACATCGAATCCCAGCAATTGGTATCAGAGCGTTGGTTTCGTGTTCATGTATATGTTCGATTATTGTTCTACCTTGTAGGGATTTCCGGCTATCATGGTTGGATTTAATTATTGTGTTAATTAATTATCATGATTATTCGTTTATTAAACTCTCGGACATGTCGAGATTCGTTTTATGTGGTGAATGCTTGTAATAGTAAAAATTCGGGGGTTGACCGAATTTAGGATTTATTATTATGTTCATTGTTTTTCCGGAAATTGTATAGGGTCGATTTCATGTATAGAATCGATACCGGAATTGTAATTTAGATTATTGTAATTTATTTTGCGATTGGATCGATGAATCGAGACCGCCGGAGAAGACGAGATGACGAGAGGGGGCTAGGGCTCGGATCGACCATCCCCATGGTCGATCCATGAGGATCGATCGACCCTCACATGGAGGAGCCGCCGGCGATGGTGGCCGGCCCTCCTAGGCGTGGGTCGAGGGTGGCGTGGGGACTCCCACCCCATGCTATCCCCGTCCGGAAATTTACTTTCCTATTTTAATTCGGTTTTCCTATTTTGATTATTTCTTTTATGGAATATTCATGGAATATGAAAAGAATTAATTTAGTATTAAATTTATTTTCCTATTTGATTATTCCTACTCATGGGAATATTCATGGATTAGGAATAAAATAAATTTGGAAAGTATAAGAGTCCTAAATTATTTTATTTCCTTATTTCATTATGGATATCATCTAGAATATTCCAAGAGTATCTTGGATAGATTATTCTAGAGATTTAATGGAGTGGAAAAGGAAAATAAAAAATAAATAAAAGTATTAATAATATTTAATTTTATTTTTGATATATTCAATTGACTTAATTTTCGAATTAAGTAACTTTTGGATTAATTAAAAATAAATAGATTTAAATATTGGAGATTAATATTCTCGTCACATGGAGCATTCAAGAACGAAGACTGAAGACTAGAAGATGCATATGAAGATGGAATAAAGCCATGATAGTCGGGAAAATAATTTTCTAGCATTATTGTAACTATGTGATACTATGTGCTTTATTGCTTGTATGCATGCTATATGTGTTTACTTTATGCACTAGATAGCGTATCCCTTTATCGTAAAAAGCTAAGTGGGAGAGGGGATGGAAACATTCCCATGGTCTCCATTGCTGTTCTCTTGGTGACTCTTATGGACTTCCGAAGTTCGTATAGATGAGTCATTGGAGGAGAATTCTTGTAATTCCTTTTACAAGAAACATTGATCAAGTTTATCAAACAATGCCTAATTTGTCTTTCTGAAACTGACTTCAAGTCGACTCATTCTCACCCCGGGGAGTGGAATGGAGCCAAAGCCACTTGGTCATGTGGATGACACAAATTAGAGACCTTCGTACCATCTTTTGAAGGTGGATCGATTGTCTGCTCGGCTCCCTCATTTATGAGAGATAGGGTCGCTCGCATGGTGAATCACTGGTTAGAAACTTCGAGTTTCGCTTATGATTCTCCGCGTCTTGATTTACAATATTTAATGGATCAAGTAAAAGGATGTCAATTGTAAAAATCTTTTGGTATAGTAAACGTCCACACTATCGTGGCTTGCTATACTGAATGGGATTTTGGAACGATTGATGTAGACAGTTTTAGAAGGAAGTAAAGGATCCGTGTATCAACGTAAACGTCCACACTATCGTGGCTTGCGGTGATATGCGACTCCCAAACGAACTTCTTGGTACTGAGTAATGGTTTACACTTAGGTACGCTTCATAGTATTCTTCCCATCGAAGTAACGCTATCGATGATGTACGACCGAAGCAAATCTAATTACGAAATCATTTGGGTGGGTAAACGTCCACACTATCGTGGCTTGCCTTACCTGATGGGATTTTAGATGTAATTAGTAATTTAATGATATTATTTGAGGGAGATAATATCGGACATCAAATTGATTGTTTGTTTACATGTGCTTATAGGTTTAGAGAATAACTATGAATCCACTTTCTGTGATACTCAAGGAACATAAACTCACTGGTCCCAATTACATTGATTGGAAGAGAAATTTAGACATTGTCCTGACTGCTGAAGAGTACAAGTTTGTACTATATGAGCAATGCCCTGCTGAACCCACGGCTACGTCAACTGATGAGGAAAAGGAAACATATCGGAAGTGGAAAAAGGCTGATGAAATGGCTAGGTGCTATATTTTGGCTTCTATGTCAAATGTACTCCAAACCCAGCATCAGTCGATGAACACTGCCGAGGATATGTTATTTAACCTCAAGGAGATGTTTGGACATCATGACCGTGCGGGTAGGCAAGAAGCCATGAGAGTCCTCATGTCGACTACTCAGTCTGAAGGAACGCCCGTTGGGGAGCACGTTCTTAAGATGATGAGTTTGTTGAATGAATTGGAGGTCCTAGGAGCTATGATTGATGGTGAGACGCAAGTCGACATCATACTCCAGTCTCTGGCCCCTAGTTTTGAGCAGTTTCGTATGAGCTATAATATGGGTAAACTATCTTATACTCTTGCGCAACTCCTGACTGAACTGAAGGCGGCAGAGGGGATCTACAAGAAGGGCAAGTCTCAAGCGCTTGTAGCTACCAAGTCCAAAAGCTTGAAAGCTGTTGGAGGTAGGGGCAAGAAAAGGAAGCAAGCCTGGAAACCCAGTGGTGCCAAGAGGAATGGACCACGAGTGGGGGCTAATAAGCCAAGGGGCAAGTGCTTCCGATGCAACAAGTCTGGACACTGGAAGTCTGAATGTCCTCTCAGAGGTACGAATTTTTCTTTAGTCGTAAAAACATAGTCAGCGGTATTATCTACCAGAATTCTGGTGTGTAGATATGGAACCACTGACGGTATGTGCATTGTTTTGAATGCAGGGGTTCCAGAAAACCCGGCGACTTAGAGAAGAAGAGTTCGAGTCTACATGGGCGAAGCTGTTGGGGTAGCAGCGGTTGCAGTGGAAGACATTTATCTGGTTTAATAGATTTAGGATTTCATTTCAAGGTTATTGCTTTATGTACCCCTTTATTTTGAAAAAGAACTTTTGTTCTGGTTTTTCTTTATTAATGAATGGATATTTATTTCTTTAATCATTCAGTGATTTAGATAAGAAATAATGGTGTTATCTATTCTGGTACATTAGATAGCAATATATGAATGATGAATCCTTAGTCTACCACAATGCAACAAACCGTTATGTATAACTTGTTTTACTTATTAGATGTATTTCTTTATCAGTCATTATGCTTGTGAATTCTTGAACTTAGTAGTGTTTATTCAAAGAGGGATTCAAAAGGTCGAAATTGATTTGATCAATTATAGTTGGAGGAATGGACCTCCCGACCTAAGAATCAAATTTTGGAAGATGATACAACTAAGTTAACCTTTCTGGATAAAGGATAGAATTCGGACAAGTATTGAGAAAGATTTGTGATTAATGCAGTAGCATGTGTAATTAGAAAGGTGCGAGTAGTTCTTTAAAAGAATACTCGAAGATGGATTAGAATACTTGATGTGCCATAAAAAGCAAAGTGTTTTTTTTGTAGACACAAAGCTATTATGGGGATCCTTCAAAGTATATCCATTGGAAGCCTGCGACTTGTTCGCGGAGGCTATAACCTATCTAAAACAACACATGGCATATATCAAGGATTGAGATTAAGTCTCAAAAGATTACACCATACACTAGAGTGTAGACATGGTGTGTCAGAAATAAGAAATGGAATTCTAATAGTAAAAGGACAAGTTTATTCGGAACCACCTATGTTCTATGGATATTTCTGGATACAACGACACATTCAATATGGTTGTAGAATATCCTAGAAGAACAAGTAATTGTATGTTCAATAGTACTATGAACCAGAGGGGAGTCCTCGCCCGGTTCTTAGAGGAAGACTATTAGATGAACTACAATGCCCTAACTGACAAGGTACTTTAAAAAGAGGAAAAGGAAAGACTGAGAACCAGCCTAACCGAATAGTAGTACACCACTAACTGCACCTAATGTTATTACTGTTATACACCGGAACGCCATTGCAGTGGGAGGTTGTTAAGCAACCGGAGATGTTCATAAGACTGGAGAAGTTTTTGAACTCTGGATCTAGTAAACATGAAATCGATCCCTAGTTCTGCATAAGGGGCAGTACTAATCTAAATGTGCCTACTTGGATAGCAATAAGCTTTATTGTTAAGAGGCAAGATCATTTAGAAGTACAAGCTTAGTAAATCTATTTATAGATTATCACAAAGCTGTAAATTGTGGAACTTGCGAATTGATGAGATAGTCCATGTAATGGATTCATCAAAAGGCATAGACAAGAAAGGTGTATTGGAGACGTAATGGAAACAAGGTGGTGTTTCTCGGAATTTTGTGTAGATAACACTTCATCGTTGGCAACAATGTAAAAGTGTTGTCAGACATAAAATAGAGGTTGTCTAAATGAATCGAGATATAAGATTAAGATGAAGTTAGATCATATTCTTAGAATCTTTCGATCTCTAGATAAGAACATTTGTACTTATCTTAAGATATCTTATGCGATTATGGTTTGTTTTAAACATGCATAATTCTGAGAAAGGTTATTGCCTTTCGGGAACAGAATGCATCTATCTAAAGGCATGTGTTTTGAACACATGAAGGAGATAGATATAGCAGTTTCCTACACTTCGAGTGTGGAGAGCTTTGTAAATGCAGGGTTGTAAAACGAGAACCTGATATCAACTATGCGGATAGCGTAGTGGGAGGATATCAAAGTAATCTGGATAAGAGATATTCGAATGATGTAAAAGTACTTGGAAGTACTGGATTACTAAGCAAGGCGAAATCTTCTTGGATTACATTTTCTCAGATCCAAAATCAGAGAAAGACCAGTGTAAGTCGATATCAGGCTATGTGTTCACTTTCAAAAGAGGTGGAACCTAAAGATGAAAGAGTGATAAGCATGATGCTTCTTGGACTCTATCATAAACCAAATAGCAGCCTCAGAGGCAGCGGAAGTTTTGGTTAGGTTCCGGAATGACCTCTGAGCTTGGATATGATTCTTGGTTCACCAAAGGCTATGTATATAGCGGTGCATGGTGAACTGGAAGAAGTCATAAGTTCAAAAGGTGATGATAACACATAGAGCAAGTACCAC
This sequence comes from Euphrasia confusa, assembly GCA_954870475.1. Lineage (NCBI taxonomy): Eukaryota > Viridiplantae > Streptophyta > Magnoliopsida > Lamiales > Orobanchaceae > Euphrasia > Euphrasia confusa. Next base: position 23,308,382 of record OX940956.1, read on the forward strand.
CTGATTCGAGTCATCGTCTAGAGAGACGACGCAGTAGTCACCAAGATAACTTCAGAGCGGCAACCTAGATTGCTCATTCACATAATACTTTTGGGAAGTATAGCTTAAGCACGTGATGAGTATGGGAGTCGGGAGTTTGGAGGAAATGACTAGACCTTAGTACAAGTGGGAGATTGTTGGAGTTGTGTACTTAATGTCTAGATTTAAGTATCGGTAAACTCCCGGTCATAGCATTTAACCTATTTAATAAATAAACAATTATTTGCATTTAATTATTATTAATTAATTATGCAAAATATAGTCCTGGATTTTATACGTTGTAGTTAGTATGGTGTGTCGGGCCCACACAGAAGATCATACTATCAGTCACTCGTATTTAATCAAACAGATGCTCACGACCTAGATGGACCCGGACCAATCCATCGGTATAGTCGTTGTGTGAGAGAGAAAATAATTTATCTTAATTATTTTATCACACTTGTACACTTGGTGTATTGGGCGGATCGCTTGAGATTTATTGATTAGGATTGCCTTGGATAATCAATTTAAATCTCAGAGTATTTTATTCTTAATCTCCGATATTATTGCGGGTGTGTATATTTAATATTAGAGACTTTGATTTTCCAAAGGAATTAACCGATTTAATTATTGGGTTAATTACCGGTAAAATTGGGTCGCTATATTTTATATATGACATGCCGTGAATACTTGACGGGAAAGTGTATCCCGGAAGGGTTGATAATATCCCTGAGATGAGTTCATAAGGAATTATTGTGTAAACCTCATGAGTGGATTCGTTCCGCACAATAATTAAGGTTGAACGGTACTAGTCTCGGATATAAGAGATAAATATAATTTATTGAGCAATAAATAAATTTATTCATGGATATTTAAATCTTAAATACACGGAATAAATAATACTACCGGAGAAATATTATTTGATATAATATGGTTTAATATTGGGAGTGCAATTAATTTATATAGTGGAAAATAAATTAATTAATATTGATAAGGATTAATAGATTTGGGCTGGGCTCAATTTAATCTTCAATATTGGAAGCCCAATATTCCACCTCCTTTTGATCCCCTACGTAGCCTATAAAAGCACTACATGGTCTTCACAATTCATTAACTAAGATACGCCAATCATAAAGTCTTGAAGAGTGAAGGAGATCCATAGGAGTTCGATAGATCGTCGCCCACACGACGTTCGGACGAGGTGCAAGGAATACGTGGGAAGATCGCAAGGTCATCAACGTTTGATTTCGTTTCTCCGTACAACGAATCGAGGTAATATAATCGTAAACCCCCTCTATGATTATATGTTCGTTAATTGTGATGTATACATGAACAAGACGATCCGGGAAAACGACGAACCTCAGGGACGGGGATTCGAGATCCCCGGCGAGGATCGAAGGAGGCGGTCGAACCCTAGGGTTAGGACCGCCGCGACGCGCGACAAGGGGAAGCCCCGGCTGGACGCCGGGGAATGCGATCGACTTCGGTCGATCGTCGGGGATGCCGTGAGCTGGTGCCACGGCGGATCCCCCCGCCCTCATCGCCGCCGGCGCGGCTACGGGGAACCCTCGGCCGAAGCCGAGGGATGCGATCGATCCTCGGATCGATCGCGGGTCAGCTGCGGGGCGACTCGCAGCAACCCCGTGCGTGCTACGGGTTCGCCCGTAGCGGCTCGCACGGGGTGACCCCGTGCGCTGGGGCAGTGATGAGCCATTTTATTTGCTCATCTTAGAGCACTTTTACACCCTTTATTGAGTCAGTTTGAGTCGTTAACGTGTCTGGGAGGGCACAATTAGGTGTTTGGGCAGAGTGTGTATTGATGCAGGTAACATGTGGCGCACTGGGCAAAAGAGGCAAGGAAACCCCCTTCTTTGGGCAAAGAAGTATTCTGGAGTGGGTAGTGACTGCAACAGTTTGACCACATCGGGCAAATGGGTAAAGTCATGAAGCAGAAGAACCAGAATTCTTATTAAGTACCGTGCTTGGTCCGACCACCTGTGGAGGAGAAGAAATACCTGCAGACTTCGATTTGGGCAGAGAACGACTGCAGACAGAAGATTCCCTGTGGGCAAGGCGCCAGCGTACCAGAATCCCTGGATTTGGGGGATTTGACTTATCCTCCAACGCGTTGACTGCTGGCGCCTATTCTTTAGGAAGGAGAAACAGCCGCTGCAATTCAAATTCAAATTGAAGTCTATTAAAGGGGCGCGACGGGCAGCAGAAGAACACACATTACGCATCGAGAAATCGAGAGAGCCGCCGGTCCCGAAGTTCGCCGTCGCCGCCGGAGGAGTCGCCGGAGAAGGAAGCGGAGCTGTTCGTCCGAGTTCCTTTTGTTTAATTGCAGTAGATCCGACCTTCGGGTCGAGAAACAATTTCCTTATGTTTTGTTTTTAAGTTTTTAATTCCGTATTTCGCTTTCCTTCAAAAACGTTTTACGATTTGAAGCTATGGTTAATATGATTTGTTTTCCCTTATTTACTTTGTCTTTTATTTCCAGAATGAGTAGCTAAATTCATCGTGCATCTGGGCAGGGACGGATCGAAGGTGAAATTAGGTTTTAGTTAGGCCGCGAGGTTGAAGGGGCTAAAGTAGCCGGTTGGGCGTTTGTTCCCGAGGCAAAGTTGGTTGAGGTTTATTTCTTGGGAGTTTGGGTAAACTAGGACGACCACTAGTGAACCTTTACAAACTGGGATACTGGTGATTGGCAAACCGCATAGATGTACCTTGTAGTATTGTTGCGGGCATAGCACTAGAACTTGCAGGAGATGCGGTCGTATGTTTCGAGCATGCTATTGGCCGAGCGGGTCTGTCTAAAGGGTAATGCGGGTTTGGGCAAACTAGATCCATGTTTGGTCGCATAGGTTATCGAATTGTTCAGATCCAGGGGATTAGGCAAAGTGTTAACTAAGCCTCTTCTTTACACAGTAAGGATAGATGAGGGGTGGGGCAATTGCTGGGCGTGACGCAATAGGACAACTTTTGTTTTTTTTTTGCACCCTATAACTGCTGACAAACCGCTGGTAAAAATCCTTAGTGCCGATGAACGGTAGTTTGCCCTAATGATCCTGAGTGAAGTTGTCTGCCCGGATGCCTTGTTTATCATTTGATTTAAGTTTTCCTTTTAGTATTCTGTTAGATCTGAGTGTTTGCTTTGTTTACTTTTAGATTTATTTATTTGCATGCTATTTCTGTTAGTAGTAGTTAGATCAAAGTGTTTGAAACGATTGCAAAACCGTTGTGCCCACAGCAACCCAAACCAAAATCTTTTTGTGACAACCCCTTGGGCAAAGCCGAGATCACCTACTGTAATTGCCTCCTTGTGGGACCGACCCCACGTACTTGCCATTATCTACGTTTTGTAGTTATAAGAGTACTGGCTAAATATAAATATCATTTTGACAGCGTGTTTGCTCCACGACAAGTATTCGCGTTCGTCAGGCAGAGAGTCATCGACTCGCTGCGGGGCTGCCGCGAGCAGCCCGGGGATCGCTCGTAACGATCCCAGCGATCGTCCGAAGACGATCGCGAGCCCCTCGTGGGGGCTCGGCTGGGTGCACGCGGTCCTCGGACCTCGCTGGGCATTCGGTCGGGCCCCGGCTCGTGAGGTGGTTCGCGTTCGGGTCTTCCGGCGATAGAGTTTCGGTCGGGTTATCGGTTCCGCATAATTTTTGATAGCCCGGGACATCGAATCCCAGCAACTTCCTCCTTTATCGATCTTATATATCCGACTCTTGAAAGTCAAGTTCCCGGTCGGGTTGCTTAACTCGTTTTTGCAAACGTTTAATCCACTTGAATACTTGCTCTCGGTCGGGTTACAAGTTCAAGATTGTGTCGTTATATAATATTTTCCGGATTCAACAATTATCCGCCTCGTTTTTCACGTAGTTATCCGAGTAGAAAGTTTAGTTCAACATCTTAAGCAAAGATCAAATAACAAGGATTACGACAAATGAAAACATAACTTTTAAAATACTCTCAAAGATGAACAAGAAATTAAACAAGAGACTACAACTAAGTAAAAGCTTAGAACAATCTTTTATAAACCTCCGGAAATTCATTTATGAAATCATTCTAACATTCTCAAACTTGAAAGCATTCATAGAGTTTTGCAAGAAATGCAAATACATGAAAATAGAATAAACTAGAATTCTAGAAAATGAAATAACAACTACGATTACGGTAATTAAATCGGCTTCGGACTTGAACGTGAATCTCGTAGTGTCGGCTCCGAGATGATCTTCTCCTTTTCCCCGTCGATATTCCCAGGCGAAAGTTATGTCAAAATCTGATTTTCCTCGCCTAAATGCATAATCTCACTCCCAGGTAACCGCCATTGAACTGCCCCAAAATGGCGCCCGCCATTTGATTTCCGCGCCCGCCTGTTAAATTCGGCGACCGCCGTTTAGGTTTCGGCGACCGCCGTTTTGCCCAAAAATCCTGGTTGGGAGACTGACCCTTTTCAGCACTTTCGGCGGTCGCCATTTCCTCTCCAGCGCCCGCTGTTTCATTCCTTCTACCGCCGAATGCCTTCGGCGGGCTCCGTTTCTTCCTTCTTCAACCCCTTTCTTGTTTCTTCGATCTTTAACTCGATTCTTCGACTTTCATCAACAAATGGCCTATAAAATGAATCAAACAACACTTCCACACTACCATGAGATCCGATACACACAAAAACATAAAAAATGACAAAAACGACACAAACCTAACAAAGCACTACTCACAAACGACATAAAAACATAAACGAAAACACACACACACGACATAAATCACCCCCCCCCCCCCCCCCCCCCCACGCTGAAGTCCTTACTAGTCCCGGGCAAGGTAAAATCATACAACAATGTGTTTGCACAAATCACTTACTTGAACTCACTACGTACCACAATCCCACCACTTTGTCATGAACAATAAACACAAGAAAAATGATAACATGAACTCAAGCTCGCCAAACTCTCCAAGTATATATCTCGAAAATATGAAATGGTAACAACATATCAAGCACATCAAGCTTTCCCACTCATAATGAACATCAAGACATGGATCAATAACGAGATATGCGTAACCACAATATCACAAAAATAATCCGTATACTTTGACAAAGGAGAATTAAGAATCGGTACAAGATTGAAAAACGGTAGGCTAGGGGTCATAGGTGAGAATCGAAAGAATAATAACACAAATAGGCTTGCTCTAGACACCTCCTCCACCAAATGTACTCACAAATCACCCTCCTACACCAAATGCACTCCATCACCACCCCCCTTTTAACTAAAAAACATACCAAATAAATACATGTTTTCGATAGCCTTTTATTTATATATATACTCCCCGCTTCTTACTATATATATATATATATATATATATATATATATATTTTTTTTTTTTATTCTTTTTGATTTTTTCTATCATATTATTTCCCTCATCTATCGTTTTCAGAATCAATGAGTACTCATTTTTTTTTTTTTTTTTTTATCTCTTTTTTTAGGGAGTATGCTTTTTCTTTATATGGTTAGCCTTAACACGAGAACACGTTTACATTATATCAATATCCCTATGAACCTTCACAATCATCCTCGTAACACCCTCACAATCTCGCATATCTCGTGAAACTCTCGGTTACAAGAAAAAGTACCAAGTAGGCTCAAAAGGCTAACTAGGGAGTCCCTCGACGGGCACGGTCATTTTTGGGAATTTATAAATGTGGAGGTAATCCTAGCAATCTCAAACGTCATTTTTTCATTCTCAACCAAGTCAAAGTAACTTCATATAACAAGTGATATAACAAAAAATCCACATGCATTCTCAATCTCAACAAAGTAGTCTCATGTTCACAACTCGAGAAAGTATCATAAGTTCTCTCCAAGGAAAAATAGGCTCAAAAGCTCACATATAAATAGTAAGGAAAAACTCATGCATATCACCAAATTATATTCACGACACATGACAAGTGGTACAACCTACAACCAAATGAGTTCAAGTAACAACTTAACTATATCCCATGCAAACACTACCACATTCGGGACAAACCAATAATTTGAGCGTAGACGAGTGATTTTTCAACAAAACCAAGAAACACAACAACTCAACCCAACTACTAATCAAGATAAAACAAATAAAAACACTAACACATATATACAAAAACATAAAAAGAAAAACAAAAACGTACCTAGGCCGTGCCAAGCACGACCTCTCTCACATCTCGGGTGGGAATTGGTCTCCTCCTCTAGCATATGCCTCGTAAAGTTGTCGTTGCTCTTTTCGCATGTCTTCCATTCGAACTTCCCAATTGTGGTCATGCTCCTCCAACGCCTCTCTCACGATCCGACGATTAGTTTGCTCATTGTAGCTCCTCTCGACCGTCATCCTATTAGCCCACGTAGCGTCATCGAGTGCCATCCGATCTAATATCGCATTTATCGTCTCAAATGCCCTTGCATTTGCATTCATAATTTGTTGGAGGTCCTCGGGATGCATCCTTCCCGAATCCGAGAAATAGGTACCGGCTTGAGGAACCTCGTATGAAGAATTCCAATTCCCCGAGTTTGTCCACCCGGAATCTTGGTTCCCTTGTGCTCCATAGCCCGTGTACGCTTGTTCCCACACCGGATCCCTCGTAGTCGTCCCATCATCAACATTGTGACCTCCTCACGACGATGAACCCGCTCTTGCATGCATGAGGTTGTCCTCCTCAAGTTGAGCCGCTCTCATAATAGACGAACTCACTCTTTCTCTGGCCAACTCCAATTTCCATTATTGAATTCGAGCCGTGTTCATTTGTCGATAACCCATCATTGCTTGTGAACCCTTGTCGGTTCGGATTTCATGCGGTACAAACTCTCCGGCCAAAATCAACCCGCTAGCCTCAAACTCATCCACATCCAAAGGTCGAGGTATTCCCACGGCTCTCCATCATACGACTCATCATCTTCATCAATGATATTATTTTTAATCGTAAGGTGCCGAGCAAAATGGAACAAGGCTCCTTGAGTTCGTATCCCTCTAGTCGCTTGTTCCATCAAACCCCACACTTTCTTCAACGGAGTCGATTCTTGTCCATTCACGGCCGCATTAATCAAAGTAAACTCCAACGAGTTAACTTTGTTGCCCTCCACCTTCCCGAAAATGTTGTTGGTCAAAAACATATGGACAATGCAAAGCACGGGATCGATGAATGCAATTGAACGATCGTGATCCTTCCACTTCTCATTCGGCCCGGCCAACTCTTGCCAATGTGTTGTCTTCACGATCCCACTTTCTCGCTCTTCGGTAAGCCTTTGTTCTCCGCTTTCAAAACTGAACACCTCGTACATTTTAGTTTCCGTAATCTTCACCTCTTCACCATTGAGTCGACACGTAGCATACGATGTCTTCCTCTTCCCATGAACTTGCTTGAACGTACAAAGCATCTCCAATCCAAGCTTTATGGAGTACTTGAAATCCATCTCCGCGAAATCCTTTAGGCTCATACACTCGAAAATCTCTTGAATCTTTTCTGTAGCATTCAATTTCTCCATGAGCTCCCAATCAATCGGACGAGGTAGAATGTGTTCTCCCTTCGAAATAAACTTCTCGTAAGCTCTCCCTTCCTCGTCGGTAAAGATCGGAAACGGAGCTCCATATCGAGCGGAGATGTCTCTAGGTCCGGTCGAAGTGGAAGTAGTAGCGGAGCCTCATCCCCTTTTCCTTGGTGGTGGTGAAGAATCACGAGCTCCAGCCCTTCGTCCACTTCTTGTCATTCAATTGGTTGAAGAAGGTAGAAATTTTGGTTCGGGACTTTTGTCGAACACCTTGTGTGCACCTCAAGAACTTGAGAATTTTAAGCAATTTGGCCGATGAAATTCCCCAAAACCTGCAAATCAAAGTTCTCAAGATATAGGTAAGTGTTTTGGTGGAAGAAATTTGGTCGAATTCGGATAAGAATCAAAAGAGAAAATTTTCGCAAGAGAAAGTGAAGAAAAAGGGTTTTTTGTGTTATGTTGAAACTGCCTTGCCAGTCCCCTTTTAATTCCAGATTTTCTAAAACGGCGACCGCCGTTTCGGTTTGGCGTTCACGGAATCCAATCGGCGATCGCTGAAAACAAATTCGCGACCGTCATTTCGATGCAGAAAGTTCAGTCCCCTTTTCACCCAATCGGCGACTGCCGTTTTGATTTTAGCGATCGCGGTTTGCCTCTGGCGACCGCCGTTTCTGTTTCGGCGGGCGCTGAACTCTCAGAATCCTCGACTTTCATTTTTTGACCCTTTTTCTTCGATTTCTACAACTTCCGAGCCCGTCCAAGTCTAGTAGCCTTATTCATGCTCATTTTAATGTCCAGAGCTTGACTTATTCCATTTTTCCGAGTTCAAATGTTAACTTTCTCGAGTCGAAAAGCCTCGACTTCTTCGTTTTTTGACTCGCCTTCATAATAACGCTTTACCAAATGCCTGTTGACCTTAAACGCATGCTCATCACCTTCTTTCCTCAGTGTAACTGACCCGTTCTCATGCATTGTTACAACTTCATATGGCCCGACCCATCTCGACTTTAGTTTTCCCGGAAATAACCGAAGTCACAAAAGTGCTTTCATGCCCGGTTGTAAGTCTTTTCCAATCAATTTCCGGTCATGATCTTTCTTCATTTTTGCCTTTGAAATCATAGCATTCTCATACGCTTCATTCCTAAGATCCTCGAGTTCCTCGATTTGCAAAGCTCTCTCTTTCCCGACCTTCGTCATTTCCATGTTCACCTTCTTGATAGCCCAAAATGCCTTGTGTTCAATCTCAATCGGTAAATGGCAAGAATTCCCATACACAATTTGGAACGGAGTAGCATTAAGGATTTTCTTGAAAGCAGTCCGGTAAGCCCAAAGTGCATCTCGAAGTTTTTCCGGCCAATCTTTCCTTGAAGGTTTCACGGTTTTAGCAATGATATTCTTAATTTGGTTGTTGCTCGTCTCGGCTTGACCGGAAGTTTGAGGATGATGCAGAGTAGCAACACGATGATCAATCCCATTTAATCTCATCAACCTCTTGAATAATTTGTTGCAAAAGTGTGACCCTCCATCACTAATGATTGCCTTTGGAAAACCAAAGCGAGAAATGATATTCTCCTGCACAAACTTTACAACAACATCAGCTTTACATGTTCGAGTGGGGATTCCCTCAACCCACTTCGACACATAATCAACGGCTAATAAGATGTACTCATACTTGTTAGCATTGATAAAAGGACACATAAAATCAATTCCCCACACATCAAAAATTTCACAAACAAGATTAATTTGCATGGGCATTTCGTTCCTTTTACCAATGTTGCCAATTCTTTAACATCTATCACATGAAAGAATAATGAAATGAACATCTTTAAACAAAGTAGGCCAGAAAAAACCCGATTGTAGAATTTTAGCTCCAGTCTTCCTACTTGCAAAATGTCCACCCGAAGCATCCTCGTGGCATTTAGAAATTATAGCTCGTTGCTCTCCTTCCGGTACACATCTTCTCAACAAATTGTCTTTCCCAAGCTTGAACTAAGGATCGTCCCAATAGTAATACCTACACACGTGCAACAAACATTTGCGTTCTTGGGAAGTAATTCCCTCACGCATCTCACCACTTGCCAAGTAGTTAGCAATGTCGGCATACCATGGAACTTTTTCATCAATAGCATTCACAAGCATGGATTGTTCATATGGAAAAGTTTCAAAAATAGGAACATTAGCAATCACATTATTATCACACGATTCAAGTCTAGATAAGTGATCGGCTACCGCATTTTCACATCCTTTCCTATCTCTAATTTCCACATCGAATTCTTGCAACAAAAGTATCCATCTTATGATTCTCGGTTTAGCTTGTGCTTTAGTCATCAAATACCTAAGAGCCGCATGATCACTATGAATAACCACTTTAGTACCAATCAAATACGATATAAATTTATCTAGCGAGAAAACAACCGCTAACATTTCTTTTTCCGTAGTTGTGAAATTTACTTGTGCATCATTTAAAGTCATACTAGCATAATAAATCACATGCAACATCTTATCAATTCTTTGACCCAACACCGCACCCACAGCAAAGTTCGAAGCATCACACATTATTTCAAATTCAAGATTCCAATTCGGTGACACTAAGATAGGTGCACTCACAAGCTTCTCGTTTAACGTGTTAAAAGCATTCAAACATGAATCACCAAAGACAAACTCAACATCTTGACCAAATAAATGACACAAAGGTTGTGCAATTTTTGAAAAGTCTTTAATGAAACGACGATAAAATCCCGCATGCCCAAGAAAACTTCTAACACCTTTCACATTGACCGGGGGTGGCAAATTTTTAATAACTTCAATTTTAGAAGGATCTACCTCTATTCCTCTCATAGAAACAATATGCCCAAGTACTACCCCTTGTGTAACCGTAAAATTAGATTTTTCCCAACTCAAAGTAAGGTTACACTCAATGCATCTTTTCAAAACCGTGTCAATCTTTTTCAATGCATCATCAAATGACGAACTAAATACGGAAAAATCATCCATAAACACTTCAACAAAATACCCTACCATCTCGGAAAATATGGAAAGCATGCAACGTTGAAACGTACCTGGGGCATTGCAAAGCCCAAATGACATCCTCTTCCATGCAAATGTTCCAAAGGGACTCGTGAAGGTAGTCTTCGATTGATCCTCCGGTGCTATAAATATTTGGTAATAACCTGAAAGTCCATCAAGATAATGATATAAAATATTACCGGGAAGTTTATCAAGAATTTGGTCAATAAAAGGTAAAGGAAAATGATCCTTTTTCGTTGCGGCATTTAACTCCCGGTAATCCATGCACATTCTCCACCCGGTTCTCTCTCGAGTAGCAATGAGCTGACCCGCATCATTCTCCTCGACCGTAACCCCTCCTTTCTTCAGAACCATATGAATAGGTGAAACCCACTCATTATCCGATGTCGGTACAATCAAACCACCTCCATGTAGCTTGATAATTTCTTTCTTCACAACGTCACTAATAAGTGGATTTAGTCGTCTTTGGGGCTGCCTTTTTGGAGTTGCATTCTCGATCAAATCAATCTGGTGCATGCACATAGAAGGGCTGATTCTCTTCAAGTCTTCGATGCTCCACCCAATAGTCGTCTTGTTTTCTTGAAGTACCTCGACCAATCTCACCTCTTCTTCAACGGTCAATTTTGATGAAATGATAACCGGCTTGTTCTCCCCTTCCTCCAAAAACACGTACTTGAGATTAGGAGGCAAATATTTTAAAACCAACTTCACACTCTTTGTTGGTAACGAAACATCCTCCTTTCGGTCCTCTCCCCCCACGCTCAAGTCGAAAAACCGTGGAGCTTGTTCATTCTCTTCTAGCTCTCCCAAATCGTCATCTCCAAGCTCCACTTCATTCTCTTCCTTAATCTCTAAAGCTTGCATCGTCAATGTATCTATCACATCAATAAATGAGCACTCTTCCATCAACGTTGCAGCTGGAGCTATGTTCTTTCTAACCGAAATGGACACCGTTTCTCCAAGTACCGACATTTGGAGTTGCCCCTTCTTCACATCAATGAGAGTATTGGTAGTAGCCATGAAAGGACGTCCCAATAATATGGGAATTCTCCGGTATGTCACCAACATCTAGCACGACGAAATCAACCGGAACTATCAATCCTTCGACTTCAACTAAAATATCTTCAACAATTCCTCTCGGATACCTCACCGGTCGGTCGGCAAGTTGAAGACAAATCCTCGTCGGCTTCAAGTTATCCAGCTTCAATTGGTCAAATATAGCCGACGACATCAAGTTGATTCCGGCTCCCGAGTCTAGCATACCGGACACCTCGTTTCCGGCTCCAATCACAATTTTGATCACAAAGCTTCCACGATCACTCTCTTTTGGTGGTATTTGGTGTTGCATCACGGCACTAGCACCTGCAAACAACACAACTTTCTCGTTCTCCTCAAACTTTCTCTTGTTAGAAGCCAATTCCTTGAAAAATTTAACATAAGAAGGAATATTTGAAATCATATCGAGCAAAGGAACATTTACCTCAACCTTTGCTAGAAGATCATAAAGTTGCTGAAATTGTTGATACTTCCTTTTGTTCCGAAGCTTGCTCGGAAAAGGAACGGGAGGCTTGTACGGGTTCTTCGCTTTGTGAAGAACTACCTTTTCACTTTCGGCCTCGGTTTCTACTCTCTTTCTCTTCTTTCTTTCCTCTTCTTTCTCTTCGAGTTTGTCTTCCTCTTCTTTTTCTTCTCTCTCTTCCTTCTCCTCACAAACAATCTCCTCAATTTCTTCCTCATTTTCTTCATCTAAAACCGCTGCACCTTTGTCTTTTTCAACTTCTTCACTCGACATCCTTACTTTGTTGTCTATTATCTTTATCAACCTCAATACCGTAAGAGCTTTGGCATGGGATGGTTGACTTGGAAGCCTTCCCGAGTCTTCTTTGGCTTGCATCTTTCCAAGTGTAGTAGCTATTTGCCCCATTTGAGTGTTAATACTATTAAGCACCGCATCGTATCCATCCACTTTCACCTCTAAGCTATCCATCCTCAAATCATTTTTCTCGGCATACTTCTTCATCCATTCTTCAAAGTTATTTCTCGATGGTTGCTGAGGTAGCCTTAAGGGCTATTATTGTTGAGTAGGAGCTTGATACGGAGCCCGGTATTGTTGATTCGGTGCTTGGTAAGGAGCTCGGTAAGGTGTGCTCGAAGATTGACCTTGCTGAAAATTTTGCCTCGGTTGCCATTGTTGAGGTTGTGGCCTTGGTTTATAAGGATAATTAGGCCTTTGATTGCCTCCTTGTTGATTGTTGTAGTAGTTCCCTTGTTGGTTATACGGTTGTACCACCGAAGCTTGCACTTCCGGAATCACCATTTCTTCTTGTTGTTGTGGTTGATATGGAACACATGCCCTGTTCCCTTGTTCTCCGACTATGGGCTGCCCTTCAATCATCAAAGGAGCTTGCATTTGAGCCATCGGACAAGTAGCTGGTCCATGCCCTTGATATCCACACAATGTACACACCTCCATTTGGTTCAAAAGGAGTTGTGTCATCCGATTCCCATCCTCCATTTTCAATTCTTTGATTTCTTTCGACATTTCCTTAATTTTCAAGTTGAGGTTGCTTGCTTCTACTTCTTTAACATCGTTCACCACCCTTCTTCTCGAGCTTTTCCTCCTTGAATTCCCAGCTATAGTCTTATGGATGGTCACCATTTCTTCCATAGATCGGTAAGTGATGTCACCTCCGGCTTGATTATCCACGGACCCTTGCAAAGAATCTGTCAAAGAGTCCTAGAAAATTTGGTTAAGTAAGACTTGAGTAAAAGTGTAACGCCCCGGCCCGTTGAGGGGTCGAAGCCCGACCCTAATGGGCCGGCTCGGTTACCAATGACTGCCGTCGGGAGTGATATCCTGGCCCCACTGTACCAACACTTGTCTTTTCCAGCGCACTTTGTCCTCACTCGCGCGTACTTAGGAGACTTCCCAGGGGGTCACCCATCCTAGAATTAATTCAGAGCCAGCAAGCTTAACTTTGGAGTTCTTATAGGAGGATGCCCAGAAAAGAAGATGCATCTTGTTGGTATGAGTAGCATATTCAATCCTTTTAAGCTTTTTTTGAATTTTATGGGGCGTTACAATCACCCCACCTTTTATGCGCAACGTCCTCGTTGTGCGCCTTACTTGCCTTACTTGCCCAGGACCTACCATCCGTGCAGGAATGCCCCTTGCGGGTACTCTCACCAACTTTTGGGTGGAGCACTTGGCCCCGCAAGACACTTAGTTCCCGCAATTCCGGTCGGCACCGGCTCTGATACCATTTCTAACGCCCCGGCCCGTTGAGGGGTCGAAGCTCGACCCTAATGGGCCGGCTCGGTTACCAATGACTGCCGTCGGGAGTGATATCCTGGCCCCACTGTACTAACACTTGTCTTTTCCAGTGCACTTTGTCCTCACTCGCGCGCACTTAGGAGACTTCCCAGGGGGTCACCCATCCTAGAATTACTTCAGAGCCAGCACGCTTAACTTTGAAGTTCTTATAGGAGGATGCCCAGAAAAGAAGATGCATCTTGTTGGTATGAGTAGCATATTCAATCTTTTTAAGCTTTTTTTGAATTTTCTGGGGCGTTGTTGTAACAACCGCAAAATTTAAATAAATAAATTAAGTAATTTGGGACCCAATTAATTAACCATATGAAATAATTATACTATGCATGAGTTCGAAATATCTGAAGTTCATAATAATTTACATGTTGAGTCACATTTTGCATTTTGATTCACCATTAATTTCATTTATTATTTAAGTCATGTAGAAATCCTCAAATTCCAATAATTTTATTATCACTATTTTATATATAAATTATCTAATCTTATTGAGAAAGAAAATCAAACATCCTAAACTCTAAAATATATTATTATTATTATTATTATTATTATTATTATTATAGGATTGCGTTAGTGAGCCCATTAGCATGGTCGAAGTTGAAATCTATAATACCCTAGTATTTCTTAACCCTTAATGCTGTATATATCTATATAACCTAACTATGGTTCTCTCTTCGTCGCCAAACTTGACTGCGTAGATATCCAGACCTTCATAGGTTCTCTCCTCATCAACCTCCTTTATTCCCACCCTACTAATACAAACAAACACCCCACAAGAACGTCGAAGGTCTATTCAATTCAATTTACCTCTGTTTTGTCCATTTAATTTCCCAAACCTACCAAACGTAACTCGTCGTTCCTCAATAGAGTGTGGCCGAATCGGGTCGTTTCAGACCACTACAGATGCATCCCGTACGACCTCGCAGCCGCAAGAGTCCGTCCCGACATCATGATGAAAAGAACTTCTGCTCAACGGAGAAGTCGAAGTCGAAGGCCGATCTCCTGCCGACTCCGATTGAAGACAACAGAGATCGAGGCCGGTCATAAGAACGCGCCGCTGAACTTCGACCCTTATCGCCGGAGTTGTTCTCTTACATGGTACTGCTACCTCCTCCTCGCCAAGACGCCACCTCCGACGAGGAGACAGAGTTTCGTCTCCCTGCCGAGATCTGCCTACTACAGAGGCTTGGACGCGCCAACAATCAGAGGTCCTTGACCCCGTCTTCTATTGATTGCGTCGTTGCTATTTCCTATAGCTCCGCTTTCCATCCAAGATTTCTCTCCCCTATTAGTATCGCAGCGTGAAGAAGAAGAAGAAAGAGGTATGGAATTTAATTAGCGATTTTTCAATTCGATCGACTCTCGTAACCCATCAGTGTATACCATTTGTACTTTAACCTCTTTTAGCCCGTTACAATTTCCAATTCCAAAAGTGAACTCCTTCGGCCCTTTTTATGTCTTCAGAGCCGACCACACCAAATTAAAACCCACTTCCAGTTTTGTCTTTTAAGCTCAAATCTTATATAAATATTTTGTAGCTTAATCAAGCTTTTTAAGATACGTGCCCTTTCATCAGGTTACACTTTTAAAACCCAAAACCCCAATTCCTTATTATATATTGTTACTATATACGTGTGTGTATATATACATATATTCATGTTAATATTATTATATTATATTATTAGGATGTATTGATCTCGAGGATTAGGATTGCACGAGCATTCATTCACGCATTTTTGTCGTCAAGTCAAGTTCTGCATTTTCAAGGTAAGGGTATTTCTAAAACCTTTTCAAATACAATTCATATCAGTGTATGGTACGCAGGTAATTATTTGATATCGAGGACTTTATATTCTATTCATGTTATGTGCACATAGTAGTCGCGCGACGAAATTCATGGCCGTGTTCACGTAGACGAGTGACGTGTTCACGGTAATAAATCAAGCAAGCAAGTGACAGGATTGTTTGATCGTTCGGAAATTTATGTCCTTGGGTATATCCCACTGTCTATCAAGTTCAAGTTAGTTTATAAAGTTGAGAGTTATTCCGATTGCTTTCGTATTGTGCAATGTATGAACTGGTATCCCTACTGAGTTGTTGATAACTCACCCCTTTAAAACCCCATCTTTTCAGGTTAAGCGAAATCGGAGCGAGACGGGGATGTGGCGGCGATAGTAGTAGCAGCGTCTATTCTATAGACATTATTTTGTTTTATGCTTTCCGCTTTTGAAACTTGACACTTGATTATTTTATTTAAATTCAACTATTGAGGGCTATTATTTTGTTAAAGATTTTATTATGAAAAGTCGTTTTGACATTTTGTTATTTTAAATACTACAATTTATTTTGAAAAGTAAGAAAATCCTCTTTAGTTTATTTTATGAAAAATGGGATGTTACAAAAAGTGTGGTGTGGGCATTTAAGAAGTAAATCTTGAAAACGATCCCAAGTCTCATGGAAAAATTCTTCCGGACGATTAGTGAAGCCACAAATTTGATTTCGAAATTCCGTCGTCTTGTGATGTGGGAAGAATTGACTCATGAACTCGTCATAGATGTCGTTCCAATTTTGGAGAGTTTGGTGGCAATGATATCCACCATGACTTGGCCTTGTCCTTCAATGTCATCGGAAAGAACCAACATCGCAACTCGTCTTCTTGAAGTCCATTAAATGGAAAAGTATGAATGGTGTTGTAGAAATCTCGGATGAAACTCAACACATCCTCGTTTTTATTCTCATGATACTCCGGTAGTTGATTGAAATCCATCGGATTTACCTTGTAGTTCTTCACTACTTCCGGTAAATCAACACACGCCGGAGTTGCTCCAATGATAGGCCTTGTGATGTCACCTTGTTGAACTCGTCGAGCCGCTGGGTTTCCATATTGATTCCATTGATTTGGTTGCATCCCATATCCACCATACGGCATCATGTTAGGCACCATGTTTGGCCATTGTATTTTAAATTGGCCTTGCATATTTTGGTTGACTTGAACTCCGGGCTGCTGAAATGGATACCCGTAGTTTTGTTGATATGCCATATTTTGATTCATCATGTTCGGATTCATCATTGGCGGTTGGTTCATCATTTGAGGATTAGACATCATCTGAGGATTGACCATGTTTGGATGATAACCCATAGTCGGATTCATCACATTTTGAGGAGTAAGTTGATGATCTTCATCTTGCGGAGTTGGAGGAATTTGTATCCTTAAATTGACTCCCTCCGGCTGATTGTTGCTATTTTGCGGAGTACTGGATTGTAGAAGAGGTTCTCGAATATTTGGAGATATAACATGTCCATGAGAAGGTTGTCCTTTCTTGACACCCGAAGTTTCTTGTTCGGTTTCGTCTTCAATTTGAACTTTATCTTTGTCCTTCTCCATATTTTCTCCCGATTGCTCTTGAGATGCCTTGCTTCTTGTAGTAATCATGCACACTCAAGTAAATGGTTAGCAAATAACAAGACAGATAAACTAAATTAACTAAATGAAATACGAAACTAAAACTAAACAAACACTTAAACTATACTATTCGTTTCCCCCGCAACGGCGTCAATTTTGATTAGACGTATTCGTGCGCGTCTCTCGTCAAAATCCGAGGTCAATTGTAGTTGACTCGGTATCAATCCATGGAAACGAAAGAGATATGTTCTAGTGTATGAAAAGTGATAGAAACGTAGTTCATTGTACTAAATCCTAGATTCATATTGATTCTCGACAAGCAAAGTAAAGATTGCAAATAAATCAAATAAGAAATACTCGAATAATTATAATCCAAACTCGACTTCAAATTACTTCCTCCTTTATCGATCTTATATATCCGACTCGTGAAAGTCAAGTTCCCGGTCGGGTTGCTTAACTCGTTTTTGTAAACGTTTAATCCACTTGAATACTTGCTCCCGGTCGGATTACAAGTTCAAGATTGTGTCGTTATATAAGATTTTCCGGATTCAACAATTATCCGCCTCGTTTTTCACGTAGTTATCCGAGTAGAAAGTTTAGTTCAACATCTTAAGCAAAGATCAAATAACAAGGATTACGACAAATGAAAACATAACTTTTAAAATACTTTCAAAGATGAACAAGAAATTAAACAAGAGACTACAACTAAGTAAAAGCTTAGAACAATCTTTTATAAACCTCCGGAAATTCATTTATGAAATCATTCTAACATTCTCAAACTTGAAAGCATTCATAGAGTTTTGCAAGAAATGGAAATACATGAAAATAGAATAAACTAGAATTCTAGAAATGAAATAACAAATACGATTACGGTAGTTAAATCGGCTTCGGACTTGAACGTGAATCTCGAAGTGTCGGCTCCGAGATGATCTTCTCCTTTTCCCCATTGATATTCCCAGGCGAAATTTATGTCAAAATCTGATTTTCCTCGCCTAAATGCATAATCTCACTCCCAGGTAACCGCCATGGAACTGCCCCAAAACGGCGCCCGCCATTTGATTTCCGCGCCTGCCAGTTAAATTCGGCGACCGCCGTTTTGTCCAAAAATCCTGGCTGGGAGACTGACCCTTTTCAGCACTTTCGGCGGTCGCCATTTCCTCTCCGGCGCCATTTCCTCTCCGACGCCCGCTGTTTCATTCCTGCGACCGCCGAAGGCCTTCGGCGGTCGCCGTTTCTTCCTTCTTTAGCCCCTTTCTCGTTTCTTCGATCTTTAACTCGATTCTTCGACTTTCATCAACAAATGGCCTATAAAATGCATCAAACAACACTTCCACACCACCGTGAAATCCGATACACACAAAAACATAAAAAATGACAAAAACGACACAAACCTAACAAAGCACTACTGACAAACAACATAAAAACATAAACGAAAACACACACACGACATAAATCAATAGCGGGTTCGACATCTTCGGCCGGAAATTGGGTGTGTGGGAGGAATAAGTGTTTTCTTAATGTGAGTTTGAATCGAATGGTAAGAAAAGGGAAGGGGACCGAGCGAGAGGTGTGAGTTTTTTTTACTCGAGACTAAATTTGCAATGAAATTCATAACTCATAAGTTTATTTGTCAATTGTTTTATTTATTTATCATGTAAAATTTTCTTTTATTAATTATTGAATTAAAAAATAAATCAAAAATAGGGGAGAGTGTATTTTTAGAATACTAATTTATTCAATTTTCTCTCCGAGAAGAACTTAGGTTAGAATTCCGGTGACAAGATGAACACCCTTGTCATGCACATGACTTCGCCATATCGCCTTCCATCAAATTTTTGCAGAAATAATTTTAATCAAGTGCCACTCGTACGCAGTAGAGCTTCTTCCAAATGTCATTTCACTAAACACAATAGCTCTTCAGAATCCGTTCAGGTAAAATTCAAATTCACAATTTTTGTATTTTCTTTTTCTTTTGTAATCATTCCAGAATGTTTTCTGATAAATCTGAATTGGGGCTGTAGTTTGTTTTATTTTCGGTATCGAATGTTATGATGATTGCTACTCAAAATATGACTTGCTGGAATTAGGTCAAGTGCAGAAGACTAAATTGTGTTTTTTTTTTCGCGGACCTTTATGCGAAAGTAAATCGGTGCATTCTCAATTTGGGGACACTTGAAAATAGGGGATGGCATTGCACAATTAAACTCTGATGCTTGTTTTCATTCTTTATGCCCTCAAGATGCTTTCGATACTATGTGCGGTAGCAGAAGTGCGTGTCGTGGATAAAGTGACAAAACTAGCTTCAATTTAGTGATTGTCAATCGTTTATGAAGTCGGCATTTATATCCGCCCTTTCACTTGTTGGTTTTCATGCATTTTCTGATATATGAATACTTGTTACATTTTTCATGAATATAACAAGAAATCCTTAAGTAATTTAGTGTGACCATTATTTTAGTATATAAGGGTTATATATACAAGATCTCTTAGATAATAAAGTTAATGTAACTCCGTGGTTATTCTAATCTTAAATGATTGTCATAGCTTTGTGTTTATACTTTATTGCAATGTGATTTTGAACTTGCTTGTTTAAGTTCATCCTACGAAATTCAAAATATTTCCAGGTTTGATTCATTAAGTTTATCCTACGAAATAATAGAACTTTTAGTGAATATTATTATTTCATAGAACCAAATGACTGAAAGAATTGTATAAACTATAACATTGAAGACAATAAATTCAACTTGATTTGGTTTTCATTTAGTGCAAAATAGCGTTATATGTGGAGTTCCACTTTTTGCTCTTATAGAGTCTATTTTGGTATATAATCACTAAAAACCATGTTAATCATATGTTTTCCTTATAGCAGGGTTTCTCAATTCTCAAAAGCGATAGTAAAGTAGACATTGGAAGTGTATGGAGTTCTATGGGTTTTTATGTGTTTAGCATCCATGTCCCTTTGAGTTTTGGTGGACTGTCAGCTGCTGCCAACATATTTCATCAACCGGTTCTCAATGCTCATCTTGAGGTATGTTTTTCTGTTTTGTTGATCAAGGAAAGATACTGAGTTTATCAAATGCTAATCTAAAATGTTGTTATTATTTTTCCCTGATCACATCTAGATGGTAGGATTGCTCATCATTGAATAAAATAGTTGATTGGATTTTTGCAATCTGAACCAGAAACCGAAAGTCCCATATTATATTTAATTTAATTCGTAGAGGTACCCAAAACAGAGTCCATGGATTTGAAGAGTTTATGAAATCATTTATAAAGCTAGTGTCATTTCCATTCTCATGAGTATGTAGTAGAAGCCCCCATGGTTGCTAATTGTATACTTGATCTTCTCTTTCTTGTTTTGAGATTCATCCTGGGTTTTATATTGAAGGAAGACTCTGAATTGATTATTTGGTTCCTCTTGATTTGATCCCTATGAGTTACATTCTTTTATTCGACCTGATAATTCTTCAAGAAGGAACTGTGGTAGTTTTTTTTTATTCAAGAAAATATATTGTTTAGTTGGATCCTTTTGATGATGAGCACATGTGTTCTTCATTATAGCCTGTAGATGTTGATGACATACTCAGTTTTCTTGTTTCCAGCACAGGCATTCTTACTACTAGGAATTCAAACCTTGGAGCTTAGCATTGTTTTTCTGCTTCTAAAGTGTCCTGGAAAACCTCAGTATGATATTCGAGATTTCTTCCATGCTCACAAATCTTCAAATCAAAGAAGTTGGTTGCTGGCATCTGTGCTTGGTTTCTTATTTCTCCTTTCAGTGGTTTTTATTGCTTCTTATTGTGCTGAAAGATTGATAGGTTACAAGGTAAGCTTATTCTTTTTTTATTATTAATAACACATATACCAACTAACATGAAATATTTAGGTAATTTAAACTAAGATAGTCAAGTCATTTTAAAAGCATCATATCCTTCTCAAGATGAGACTCTAATAATTGCAATGAGATTTGAAGTTCAAAATTTCTGATATATATGAATCTTAGATTTCAATGTGGTTTGAGGCTGCAGCCTTTAAGTTTAGATCCTTCTGAAAATCTTACTGCTAGGTTTAACAGAGATTATTTGTAGACTCAATAATCTTATTCCATGTATATGATGATACTGTCAACGATTAACGACGTACCTAGCACCAACTCTTGAAATATCTGAATAGATCTTAACATCCTAGACTGTGATGTAATATAATTCTTTTCTCTCGTAGATTTTCTTCGAAGTTGAAATCTTTTAGCAGAACCTACTTTCAAATTTAACTTGGGTTTGATAAAGTATCATAATTTTTCATGTTTATTTCTTGAATAGAAAATACTAAGAAAACACATGAATATCATAAGCTTTCCTTGGGTTCATTTTACATGAATGTGTATAATTGATTAGAAAAAAAAATACAGTATAATATAGGTGAACAAAATACTAAATTCCTCACATAGGAACCCAGAGAATGAACTCCCTGTCACAAGCCAAATAGACTAACTTTTTTCACCGAAATATAATCTGCTCTATACGTAAAGTTACTATAGTAAATCATAACCTGCTTTTAAGTAAGGCCCAACTACAAACCCTGCATAAGAGAATTAAGCAAATAAAACAAATAGTACACATGGATTCTTGTTAAGATGATGATAAATCTTCTTGATTATGTCCCTTCATCCTCGCTTGTCTCGTATATACTTTTAAGGGATGTAATCCAAGCAGCACTTACAGTTGTCTAACTTTGTCCTGTCAATAAATGTTTGTATAAATTGAAAACATCCTTCCTCATAAGTTGTGCCCAAGTTTTCTTTTATTCTAAGCCCCGAGTTTTCTTTCTAATTGATGCATGTAACTTTTAAGTTTTCTGATTTATATATTTTAGTCATCATAACAAAGCTATGTTCTGTAATTAAAGTATAATTTTGGATTTAACACTAGAAATGGAACATTTCAATTTTTACTGAGATTTATGCAACATCTAAACAAATCTTGGTATGAACGTCTCGGTCAATTTTTATTCGTTTATCTGAATGTAGTGGCTATTGATGAGAAGCATCTTCTTAATCCTAGAGTCCTATAAAGTAAAAAAAATCCTTTTAGAAATGTCATACTTTTTATGCGTCAATTTTAAAAACAACAATGGCCACTTGACGGTAGCTAAACTATTTACTGCTATCAGGTCTATTTGATAGTTCTTTTAATATAATGATTTGATTGGCATAAACTATCATAAGGAAAAAAATAGATTTCTCGTGGTGCATAATAAAATAGTAAACCCACCCCAAAGTTCTTATTCAAGAGGAAAATGTGTTGATAAATAAATCTCAACATGTCTTGAAGATTAGAATAAATCATTTGCAATAGACAACTTGTACAATACTCTGTACTGTACAAGAGTAATGAATGAAACTCACTGATGACCAAAATCCAAAAGAAGTTTTAAAGGTATGAATGGATATTACTTTTTCTCAATTCAAATTAAGAGCATGCATTTCAAGTTTTTAGACTTATGTAAAGTGTTTGTTTAATATTCTAAAGGATTAGTTTTTCCATATATGCTTTATTACATTAATAGAATGCCTAAGAGACATTTTGCATAATTGTTACATATCCTTGCAATGATTAACAAAGCTCTGATAACATTTAAATTATACATTTTTGGTTATTTGTGATTATTTTGATTGTTGTGTTTTGTTTTATCAAAGTGAACATTTATAGGGTGATATGGAGTTGCATTTATATGATTACACAATGACTAGTAATTTGCATAGAAGATGTTTGTTGTGTTTTGTTTTTATTGTAGGCAAGGTTAGGTTTAATGCTTACTAAAAGATCCATGTGGAGTGTGATCTAGTGCAAATATGTTTATGCATTTGTGTAACTTAAAAGTGTGTAAGTAACATAGATGAAGATTATTTTGTTGATGGTCGATGCTATTGACAATCAATCACGTTAGAGCAACTAGAATTGGTTGCAATTGATGTTTGATGATTCATAATCATCTATTAGAAGTTTCTAGTTGATTTAGAGGAGGATGTTTAGATGAGCTTATTTAAAACAACTTATAACAGGTTATATTGTTAATTTGTTTGACAATTTAAAATCTTATATAAACATAATTACCAAAAAAAACATTTTATAGACGAAAAAATGAAAATAATTTTGTGAAGAGAATAATAAATTTTAAACCAATGTGTGTGTATATATATATATATATATATATATATATATATATATATAAAGTTATATTTTTAGGGATATTTATGTCTTTTATCGTTAAAATTACAAGTATAAGCTACAAAGAAAGTACATCCCTTCTACTTTTTTAAACAACTTATAAGGTGTTAAAGAGCTTTATTTTTTATCTTATAAGCTCTTCTTAAAATTGTTTACCAAATAAATTTTATGAGCTTATAAGTTCTTAAACAACTTATATGTTCTTAAACAACTTATATATTGTTTGTGAGAGAGGCTAACCCTTCTGGGGTATTCAAGTTATTTTTTGATGATCTTCAAAATACTTTGGATTTATGATTTTTCAACAATATTTGTGGTGAAAGTCTTACAAAAAACATATTTGCATCTAGTGCCAAGATATTATATGCAGATACTTGAAAGGAAATTTTTTTCTATAGTATCTCATCATTGTTGCGTGTACCCCCTCTCCCTCTCTCATTGTGTGTGAGAGAAATTACTGTGCTATACAATTGTCTATGCATCTTGATTTTGATTGACTATTTATTGTACTCCAGCCCGCCAAACCCTTTTTTTTATCTCATTGTTCTTGTACCATATCCTGTTGTTTATTGCTGGACACTGTTTTTAATGAAGTTTTAATTCATTTTGGAGATTGATTTCTTCTAAGAGTATCATAATCTGGCGGACCTACAGGATGCGAGCAATCCCTTTCTCAAGGAGAATCTTTCTTGCGGCTCAAACTCCATACTTGCCTGCATTCTTCTCTATTGCGTTGTCACTCCTTTGCTGGAAGAAGTTGTGTACAGAGGCTTTCTTGTAACTTCTCTTGCCTCCAAAATGAAATGGCATCAGGCAGTTACGATCAGCTCCATTGTTTTCAGCGCAGCTCACTTCTCGGGTGAGAATTTTTTACAACTTTTCATTGTCGGATTTGTGCTTGGATGCTCTTATTGCTGGACAGGAAACATTAGTACGTCTATAGCCATACATTCATTGTACAATGCCATGATCCTATTTTTAGCGTATGTATCGTAATGACATGTTTCAGTACGTCTATGGCCAAACATTTGATATTGATGGTGCTCTCTTTTGTATGTATATATCTTCAAATACAATTCCCTGATCCTATTGTTTTTTCTACAAAATGGGGTAAAGTTTAATTTTTATAAAATTGAATGAATTTAATTAATTTATGATCATGCATTACATCCATGAACTAAAAGTGACTTGTGCATTTTTAATCAATACCCCTGTGACAAAGGAGTTACAACACTTCCTTTGTAATTTCCAAATGAAGTGTTGCAACAATTATTGATAGATGAAGTATATGATCATGCATTGCATAAGGGATGCATTGCATCAAGGATCTAACATATTTGGTTTCTATAATATCTTGTACTTGTACAGGTACGGGCACGGAAACTTTAAAAAATATTATTTTTATTAAGTTGATAAAAAAGACAGAGTATAAATGTATTACCTATGTACCGAAGCAGTCACACGACTCACACCTCTTTTCTTATTTTACAAAGGAAGTGTGACAATTAATTTGAAAAATACAGTATTTTAAATTAAAAAATAAAAATAATTGTGATTAAAGTTAGAAAGTATAATTGTATCTTAAAATAAAAAATTAAGAATAATTATTTTCTTTTTTTCTAGAATGAAAATATATGTGAAACGTGCATTAAAACGTGTGTGTATATATATATATATATATATTGTATCGAATAATCTATTGTTCTAATGAGGGTGGAGATCGAGTCAGGGTGGTAATCGAATTACAAGAAAAAACAAACAGAAAAGTTCAGAACTTTAAAATGTCATAAATATGGTGTGGTATATTTTTGCATGACAATTAGGTCCTATGTACGCAACAATGTTAGACGTATTGTTCCAAAAAATACAACAATTTGCCTTTTTTTTGTTGCACATAAGAATAAATGTTCATTCAAAACTGGGAAAAAAGAAAAACTGAGAACTTATGTTGCGTCTGATCGATGTAGCTAGGTAGGAATTAGAGATGTCGTTGTTGAAGTTGTTAATGTGTGAAGGCCACTTGTGAGTTGTCCCACATCGAATAATTGTGAGAGGGGAGTCCATGATATAAGCCTAGGGAGTTCTCCTACTTAGTATCATATGGTTTTGAGTTAGAATGAGGCTCTCTAGTGCATTTTCGAACTCTCACTCTCGTGTGTGCGCTAGGCGTGGGACCGCACATTAGCACCCCGATTCCCCATTGAAACTTGAATTTTGCTTAAAGAAATTATGAATATTTAATCATTTGTTGTGAGAATTAATTTGTTGAAATTTTAATATTAGGAGTGGCATAGATATGGGCGTGAAAATTATGTACTCCATTTATATCGATTGCAAGCACGCATGACAATGAAAATTACGTGTTGATAAAGCGTGTCTACAAATTATAATACTTGAAGTTTTTCTCTACCGTTACTATACCATATACTCACTACATGAAACAAAGTCGTTACAGAGTATGGGAAAATAGTACTATATATATTCGAACGTAGTCGTTACAGTAGTTCAGTAAAATCGTGTGACAGAATCGGGCTTGTCAAATATATCAACATAAGCGAGGACGAAGTCCTTAGGCTCGAATCTTGATCCACGCTACTAGTCGCCCTAGTCTTGAAGCCTATATAAACACCGATTTTGCCAACTAAAAGTCTTAGAAGAATATATTTAACACATTAAAATGTTCCCACAAGTGAGTGAGAGAATTGAAAAATATATATATACTCCTATTAGATATAATCATATTTAGATGTTTAATCTTAATTAAGTTGTTCCAAGGTACTGTAATTAAGAAACATTAAAGATTACCCAACATTTGTCTTCAACTTATAATGTTATTTTTCATTAATTACTTATATTGTACGATCGAAGACTTGAAAAAAATTGTCACCCTAATCATTTGGATGTTTACTATAAACCTCACGCGAGAATCTTTTTGTTTGACTCGCGAACTTGCATGAGAGCTATATTTATTTATGCACTATAAATATTTCTATCAAATAAACTGTAAAACAAACCACAAGAAATTAATTAGCACTTGTTTTATATTTAATTTCCCATGGAGGCTTTGCCCTACATTTTCTTAACTGTATTTTTGCTAGTCGGCTCTCCGGCTTCCTCCGTTTCAGGCGAGAAAATCCCAGGCAGGTGGCTTCCGACCACAGCCACCTGGTACGGGCCCTCAGAAGGCGACGGGAGTACAGGTGGCGCTTGCGGGTACGGCCCACTTGTGGACATGAAGCCGTTCAGGAAACGAGTCACGGCTGTGAGTGATGTCATGTTCAAAAACGGCACGGGTTGCGGAGCTTGTTACAAGCTCATGTGCTTGTACGAGGATATTTGCTCAAGTCGTCCGGCAACTGTCATCGTAACCGACGAGTGTCCGAACGGTGGGCCCTGCGCCGGTGGGAATACGCATTTCGATCTCAGCGGGGCCGCCATGGGGAAGATGGCGAAAAAGGGTATGGGAGGAAAGCTCCGCGACAAAGGCCTCCTTGATAAATCTATGGTTCGGTATATCAGGTATGTATGTACTTCAAATGTACTCTCTTTATATATCACTTTTTTTTTTTAAATATCTCATAATAGTTGACAAAAAAAATAAATTATTTTTTAATTTAAAAATTAAAAAAATATTTTCTTTTTTAATATTCGTGCTAAAAAAGGTCTCTCAACTATTGTAAGAGGGAATGAGTATTAATTTCTGCCTATGTCTCATATAATTATGTGTATTGAGATAGGAGCACACATATTTAATATAAGTTTAAATAGTATACTACGTAGCTGAATAAATTAAGAACAATTGTATTTTAAATTGAAAAAATAAAATATTTTTTTTGAAGGTGTGGATATAATTAGTTGAAACATATGTTAAAAGAAAATTGTGCATCCATGATTATGTGACTTTTTTGATCAAAATTAATTATGTGACTTTTTTTTATATTAATTTAATTATTTAAATATGATTAATTATGCAGGGTTAAATGTGGATACAGAGGTAGAAAAATTACTTTTCGTATTTCTGAGGGATCTTCTCCAGATTGGCTGTCACTATTAGTTACATTCGTGAATGGGGCTGGAACTATTGAATCAATGTCCATAAAGGATCAGGTATATTATTATTAATTACAAGAGTTACCCTATTTAGTTACGATCTATAATGAAAAAATGTGAGGAAAAAATTGATTTCTTCTTTCTTATAAAAAGTCACCTTACATTAATTTATTCAATTAAAATAATTCATTATTTATATAAACAAAAAGTTTGAAACCTAATACAATGGATCGGTTCATAATTTTGTTTTCCAGATTCAAGACAAATCTCTATGAAAAACATCATAGGGTGATTGAGTAAATCGATTTTTATTTAGTTTGGTGGTTGCAATTATTTGTGTGGTTACAATTATTTGTGATGTTGTAAATAAATACTACTATTACATTTGTTTGGAATATTTTTACTAATATTTGATCCAATTTTGTGATACAACTTCCTTAATTTTGAGAAGTCGGGTACTTGTCATGAGATGTACCAGCTATGGGGTGCAATTTATGCCGTTAACGCACCTGGAAAAGGCCCATTCTCCGTAATGATTACATCAAATAACAAAACTATTGAAGCAAACAAAGTGATTCCCAGTAACTGGTCTTTGGGAGAGAGCTACTCCTCCGACGTCAACTTCTAGCTGCTAGTCGATCCTCGATTAACCATTTTTCGATCGCACACTCCAAGCATTACTACTCGGTTTTTTTTTTATATATGTATATTAACATACTATACGAACGTATGTTAATGTACGTACATTGAATGAGCATGTTTTACCAATGGTGCTAGTTGAATATTGAATCCGTATATGTCAATTTGCAATATGAATACTGAGAGTATTTTTTTTCTTCCAAAGCATGAATTATATCGTGAAGTTCATAAAATTAATTTTGATATTTAAAACAAAGTCTATAGAGAAAAATTATAAATTAAATTATTATTATTATTAAATAAATAAATAAATTTGCAAATCAAATTGAAATCACAAATTAAAATCAATTCAAACCAAACATAATTGAAACACCGAGATATATATTGTGTAAATTTGAAATTGCAAATTCAAAATGAAAATTTATGGTTTTCACTTATTTAATACTTCAATTTCTTTTGTATTTTGTGAAAAAAATGGTTTTGTTTTGGGTCGTAGTAGAAAAAAAAGGGTCACTTTCATTCAGGGAAATACAAATGAGAGGATTAATTTTATTTATTTTGATAAGGAGGATGAAAAAAGTTAAGTAAATTTCTATTAAAACAAATAAAAAAAATATAATATATATATATATATATATATATATATATATATATATATATATATATATATATATATATATAAATGATTGTCATATAATAAGTTAGTAACTGATAAAATACGAATTTTGTATTGTAATATTGTGAGAATTAAAGTGATGGAACAGTTTAATTTTGGATTGGACCTTAATTTGGTAATTGTCAAAGCGAGCAAAACCTCCGACTAAAAGGTCAAACTCAATTACGTTGATTTTAATCAATCCAACCAATATCTATATCACGCACATAGGGTGTATAATATATTGTACACCTAATTCAAATCTTTATTATAAATATACAAAAACATTATCAAAATAAAAAAATAATCATTAAAAATATTTTAAGAAATTATTCACTAGTAAAACTAAAATCAGCATTATAAAACATTTCAAAAAAATATTTATTAAGTAATATTAAAATTATCATTATAATTGACAATGATAAAAAGTGGGTATACAATTCTCCTTTTACTCAGAAGTGTAAATTATAAGTTGCCCAATCCAACTTCCAAAAATCATTTATGAAGGAATAAAATCAAAATTCAACAAATTATTAAAATTTTAATCATTCAGTCAATTGAATTGTTTAATTTTTATCATTAGTATGAGAATTGGAAGGACAGTCAATCCAACTGCCAAAAATCATTCCTAAGGAATAAAATCAAATTTCAACAAATTATTAAAATTTTAATCATTCAGTCAATTGAATTGTTTAATTTTTATCATTAGTATGGGAATTGGAAGGGCGTGATTATGTAATTGATATGGATTTTAAGCATGCTCAACTAATTTTGTTATTTGTGATTCAAATTAGATATTATTTATTTTTGTAGCTTATGAATCAAGGCATTAATTTATTTAATGTTTTGAGAATTTCAGTTATATTTAAGTTCTTTTGGACTTAAACGACTTGAATTGAAATGGTCTGAACTGAACTAAACTCAAATTAATATGTCTGAAATTAAATGAATTGAACTGATAAGTCCAAAAGAATAGGTAATAAGAGTCATATAAAAATAATGTTAGTTTGCTCGGTGAGTGAAAATAAATGAATAAAATTGTATTTTAAATTAAAAAATTAAAAAAATTATTTAATTTTTGAAAGTATGATATTTAGTTTGAAGCATCTAAATATGTTAAATAAGCACATATTAAATCGTGATTGAGATATGTTTTCTATTTTTATATATTTATATATTTTTTATAAATATTATTCTCTACGTTTTAGAGAACATCATACTCAAAGTGACATATTAACCATAAATACATAATACATACAATACATGTAGACATGTAGTGTGTATAATTGTGTTTGCGCATATTTGTATAAAATAAAATAATATTAAATTTACGATTATTTTATACATGATTTATTTCATCGAGTGTACTATAAATAAATTTTGTATTTTAAGAAGGAAGTAAAATTATTCAATTTTAAAATACAATGTTCTTTACCGATTTTCAACTATAGATGGAGTAAATTTGAGATAATCATTCAAAGTAAATTGGAGATAATCATTCAATTTTTGCAGTCCTAAATTGTATGGAGTACTTTTTACCTTTCATGTTTCACGTTTCACGAACATAGTGACGTCCATGATTATGTAACTTAAATATTTTGTGAGAATTAAAGTGGCAAAACCATTTTGTAATTTTCAAAGTCAGATTAACTAAAAGCCGAAAGTCAATTCTGTATGTTACTTTCAATTCAAGTTCAATCAATTGAATTAAAAAAAAAAAGTCTTTAAGATTTCAGTAATTAATCAATTTTTCAACAACTTATTATCAATTGAATTGTTTAAATTTTCAACCCATAAATATTATTATGTTGCCATTTAGAGTAAAAATCGCGCACTCGATATTACAAACACGAGATGACACAAGAAAAAGATATGCGAAAAAGAACGAATACATAATTTACGTAGAAGTCCAAAACACAGGAAGGAAGAATCAATTCACTATATCGTAGAGACTTACAATAATTTCTTCTAGTCTGAAAAACCCCAATTTATAGGTGTAGAAAACCTATCAAATGATAAATAATTAGGATTAGGAATAAATCATTTTCCTATGACTCCTAAATAAAGCCACGCAAAAATAAACCCACACAAAATAACTCACGCTTTGCCAAAATCGCGAAAATTCTCGCACAAAACAAAACAGCGCTTGTTGTTCCACCAACAACGTCCGTTGTTCACAAACAGGGCCAACTGATTTGGGCTCGTCCCGCATCGTCTACGTTATGACCAATTTTTCACGCTTTCAGCGCCCGCTGAACCTCCTCCAGCCTCCGCTGGAAGGCTCCGGCGCCCGCTGGACCTTCCAACTTCATTTTCGTCCTCTTTTGCGTTTCGATTCTAGTCATACTTCAACATACTCATTATGTTTCTTACTACTTTCTTATCAATTTGTTGAAATCGGAGGTGTGTGAGTACAATCCCACGACTAGCGCCTATGTGTCTTACTACTTCCTAAAACGGGAGAAGGAGACCCGAGACACGTAAGGAGGTTTAATCCTAAAATCAATTGGTACTAGGTGGAGTAGCTCCCTACACTTATAATATTGTCTCATTTTCCACTCAAATCCAATGTGAGACAACTCACAAGTGGCGACAACAACACAACTTTAACACAATTAATTATGTACATTTCTCTTTTTTGGATGTCCTAACTAATTATGTACACTCTTAAAAAGGATATAAAAACAATTAATTTTCATTTTAAAATAAAAATTTACCTATATTTTTTCTACTTACTTTTTAAAAAAATAAATTTTAACTTAAAAATACATTTTTACTCCTTATTTTTAGATAAAAAAAATGAAAAAGTAACATTTTACTCTATATAGTAATACTCTTTATAGAAATAAACTTCTAATAAAAAATTAAAGTCCCAACTTGGAACTAGTTATAAATAGGAATAAACTCTACATTGTCATAAGTCATACTCGAGTATATTTTTCAAGACCCGTTTAAGGATTTATACCTCTATATAAGAATAATTGATTAATATATAATTCTGTCTTATGATTATTTTGTTTTTTTTGGCAAAATTGTGATAAAGATATTGAACATTTAGTGTTGATGATGATATTGACTTTTTATTGTTGATTTTTAAAAATGATGTATGGTTCCATTTTTTTGTAATTCTTATTTTATTAAATAATTTTTATTCATGTAATATATGTTGTTTATTTCATATTAGGAATTCTTTAGTTATAAATATAGTAGAATATAGATACAAATACAGTAGAATTTATTAACAATTGTAGTAGAATATAGATATAAAGAGAATAAAATTCATTAATAAATAGAGTAGAATTCATTAACAATCTATTGATATAAAGAAAATAAAATAAATTAATAAATGAAGTAGAATTCATTAACAATTGAAGAAGAATATTGATATAAAGAGAGTAGAATGTACTACTACATGCAGTATAACTCATTAGAACATGGCGCCGTCCTCGATTCTAGTTCGCCGACCTCGATTATAAATCGCAACTTCGATACAAGACCTTTTGAAACAAAATCTTTCGAAACAAGCAGACCCACTTTAGGGTTTAAGGTTTAGGGGTTTAGGGGTTTAGGGTTTAGGGTTTAGGGTTAAGGGTTTAGGGGTTTAAGGTTTAGGGTTTAGGGTTTTAGGGTTTAGGGATTTATGGTTTAGGGACTAGGGTTTATTTTTAGCGTTTAAGGATTACGGTTTAGAGTTTATTTTTAGGGTGTAAGGTTTATGGGTTATTTTTAGGGTTTAAGGGGGTTTAGGGTTTAGGGTTTATTTTTAGGGTTTAAAGTTTAGGGTTTAAGGTTTAGGGTTTATTTTTAAGGTTTAGGGTTTATTTTTAAGGTTTAGGGTTTAGGGTTTAGATATAAATGTAGTAGAATATACTACTAAAGAGAGTAGAATTCACTAACCAATGCAGTAAAATTCACTAATAAATGAACTATATGTTTGGAATACATAGAGTAGAAAACAATATTGAAAAGAATGTAATAACTAGAGAAAAATTTATTTTTTGAATTTTACTGTTTTTAATGTTTATATCTACTATGTTTTATACTGATCAGTTCTACTCTATTATAAATATTTGTTGGTTTTTATTGATTTATATCATGTATTTCAAAGTAAAAATAATTTACTAACAAAAGGAGAAGAATTAACTTATAAATTGAGAAGAATGTCGTAATAATGTGAGTAGTTTGTAATTACTGTTCAAAATATCAGCTTAGAATAAATAACCTATGAACTTGTGGAGATTTTCTAAAGAAAGCAGATTATAGAAATCTCACTTATCCTTTTTCACTACTACATGCATAATTATATAATTATAAAGAGAATAGAATATTGTTAAAAAGAAAGTACAAATCAATTTTGAGAAAAATGTTGTTAATTAACCACCACTATCACATTGATGTAAATCAGACGGAAAAACATAGAAGAATTCCAAATCAAACAAAAAAGAATTCCACATATATAAAACAGAGAAGAATGTCACACAAATAGAGAATTACATTTCCAAACAAAACAGAATCATGTCTCATTTCAAAGCCAAACAGAAA
Source organism: Euphrasia confusa (assembly GCA_954870475.1). Taxonomy (NCBI): domain Eukaryota; kingdom Viridiplantae; phylum Streptophyta; class Magnoliopsida; order Lamiales; family Orobanchaceae; genus Euphrasia; species Euphrasia confusa. Next base: position 23,341,788 of record OX940956.1, read on the forward strand.
CAAAAACCAGTGTACTATTGTTATCAACACTGCACAGTTTATGGAACGAAAATCATCAAGGAAATATTTTTGATCAAAATATAGTTTCTACATCTCATCATACACATATAGATAGATACTGATACACACACTAACACATTATATTTTTGAATTTTTGATACAGTAGTAACATCATAGTCCCTTAGGATCAATAAACTTGTAGATTTGCAACGCAACTTCGTTTTTTTATAGTAACATCATAGTCCCTTTGGATCAATGAACTTGTAGATTTGCAACGCGACTTCGTTCCTTATAAGTTCCTTATACCGGAATAATCTCAATTCTTGTGTGGAAAAAACACTTAACATTGTTAAAGTCTCTGATGCTTTTGGAAGATGCTTATTCTTCTGTAATTCAATAAATTTTGGCAAAATAATTCAACTTTCCACGAGTCCCTCCCAAAATTCGATCTTTGTTATGTTTATGATTGACTTTGGATTTTCTTTATTTGCAGGTAATCTAAAAATGCTGGTTGTGGTATGCATTCACTTGAGTCTTGAAACCAGGATTCTAACTTACAAGAATGTTTCAACATGGCATCGTGACCTTTGCCGGTACATTTCTAGTCTTTTACTGCATTTTGAAGGCGGTGTTTCAGTATAAGCTTGGTAGTCCTAATTTACCATTGAATGTCAGGGTCTCTGAGAATATCCCAATTGTGCTCTGTGGGAACAAGGTTGATGTGAAGAACAGGCAGGTGAAGGCTAAGCAGGTGACTTTCCACAGGAAGAAGAACTTGCAGTACTATGAGATTTCAGCAAAGAGTAATTACAACTTCGAGAAGCCTTACCTGTACTTGGCAAGGAAACTTGCTGGTGATGCTAACTTGCACTTTGTCGATGTTGGAATGTGACTCAAAACCGCGTGGAGTCGATGCCGTGAAAGTTTCGGTCGAAACGGAGTTAAAACGAGCAAAGTAGCATTCCAGCGCGTTCGCGCCAGCCTTCAGAGGCTCCAGCGCGTTCGCGCCAGCCTTCAGAGGCTCCAGCGCGTTCGCGCCAGGCTCTGGCGCGTTTGCGCCAACTTTCTACCTGCGGGAATTTTTTGAAAAGTTTTCCAAATTGATGGAAATTGATTCCTACTCCTTTTAGGACTCTTTTTGAGGTAATATATTATTTCCATATATTATTATGGACTCTCCCCTATATAAAGAGAGCTTCTCCATAGACACGAGACACATCGATTATAATTCTATAGCTATTGCGTGAGATTTGAGGGTTTAGAGCGTATATCATCCTTGTAATCGTGAAGCAATATTATAGTGAATTGTTCCTCGTTCCTCCCGTGGTTTTTCCCAGTTGGGTTTCCACGTAAATTCTTGGTCTTCTCTATTTTTCGTTGATTTCTTTTCTTCGGTATTCTCGATATTATCATACTATACATCGTCCGATCTTACAACAAGTGGTATCAGAGCTAAGGATGACGAGCGTGAGGTATGACATACCGTTGCTGGATCTCAACACAAGGTTCCCGACGTGGAAATACAAGATGAGGTTAGTTCTTCGATCCCTGAAGCAAGAGGGCGCCCTCAAAGGTATTGACAACAAGCCGACAGACATGAAGCATGACGAGTGGGAAGAGCTCGATCAGATGGCTATGGCGACCATAGGGCTCCATGTTTCGAACGCTTTGGCGGAGGACATCATGAAAGCGAAGACAACAAAAGAATTGTGGGAGATGCTTGAAGAGATGTGCATTACCAAGACGGTGTCAAGTAAGCACAATTTGAAGAGGAGTTTATATTTCCTCAAGATGGCGGAGGGTTCCTCTATCCCCGCGCACGTAGCGAAATTCAAGGAGAAAGTCGCCGACCTCGGCAACATTGGCGTGAAGCTCGAAGATGACGACCTCGCGTTTTGGCTCCTAATTTCGCTACCCCCTTCTATGGCGAGTTTCCGTGATACTCTCCTATATTCTCGAGATAGCCTCACGTTTAAGGACGTAACCTCAACTCTCTCATCTAGAGAGAATATTTTGATGATGGAGAATCCTAATTCGGGAGAGACGCCAAGCGAAGGATTGAATGTCCGTGGACGGACCAACCAGAGATCGACGGGGCAAGATAGGTCTCGATCGAAGTCACGACATAGTAACAAGGTTTGCAACTATTGCAAGAAGAAGAGTCACATCAAAGCCGATTGTTACTCCTTGAAGAATAGGAAGGAAAGAGAAGGCGGCAACAACAACAACAATAATTCCGGTAAGAGTTCCGGTGAAGTTGGTGTAGCCGAGAATTATTGTGATCTTCTCATGGCTTTGGGTGAGGTCTCCAAATCAAGCGAGGAATGGATTCTAGACTCAGGATGTACGTTCCACATGTGCCCGAATCGCGAGTGGTTCGAGTCTTTTGAAAAGGTGGATCAAGGTGCGGTGACTATGGGTAACAACGCGTCATACAAGATCGAAGGGATAGGAAGCATCCGGATTAAGATGTTTGACGGCGCGATTCGCACCCTAAGAGAGGTTAGATACGTTCCCGGCTTTAAGCGGAATTTAATTTCGCTTAGTACTTTGGAGCTTAAGGGTTACTCGTTCACCGGAGAAGGTGGAGTCGTGAAGGTTGCTAGCGGTTCGTTGGTGGTTATGAGAGGTGAACGTAAGTCGAATAGGCTTTATGTTCTTGAAGGCACCACGGTGAAAGGTGAAGTAGCCGTAGGTGATTCCAAAGTCCCGGATGTCGATACAACGAGACTTTGGCATATGCGTCTAGGGCATATGAGTGATTCCGGAATGGCCGAGTTGAGTAGACAAGGGCTTCTTGGGGATAAGGGCTTGTTAAAGTTAGAGTTTTGTGAGCAGTGCGTCTATGGGAAGAAAACGAGAGTGAAGTTCACTACCGGTGCTCACACGACGAAATACTCCAACAGGAAATACTCGGGTATGTTCATTCCGATCTATGGGGACCATCCCCGGTCCCCTCCACTGGAGGTTCTTACTACATGCTTACCATCATCGATGACTATTCCCGAAAGGTTTGGTCGTTCTTTTTGAAACACAAGAGCGACGTGTTTTCTACCTTCAAAGATTGGAAGGTGATGATAGAGAAACAAACCGGGAAAGTCGTGAAGAACCTACGTACGGACAATGGCCTAGAATTTGTGTCCGAAGAATTCAACCAATTCTGCAAGAGTTCGGGGATTGTGAGGCACCACACTGTGAGATACACCCCTCAGCAAAACGGAGTAGCCGAGAGAATGAATCGCACGATTATGGACAAGGTACGTTGCTTGTTAGCAACTTCTGGGTTGAGTAAAGGTTTTAAGGCTGAAGCGGCTTCTTTAGCATGTTACCTTATCAACCGTTCCCCGTCCATGGCGATTAATAAGAAGACTCCACAAGAGTTGTGGAAGGGATCTCCGGCGAATTATGAGGACTTAAGGGTGTTTGGGTGTCCGGCCTACATGCATGTCAACGACGGGAAATTGAGTGCACGTTCTAAGAAGTGCATATTCGTTGGCTTTAAAGAAGGAGTTAAAGGATACAAGCTTTGGTGTCCAGAGACGAGAAAGATCATACTAAGCCGTGATGTAGTCTTCGATGAGGCTTCTATGATGGGTGATCGGTCGTCTAAAGGGAATCTCGAGGTTCCAAGTACTCCTACTGAGGATGAGCCGGATAGGGTGCAAGAGGAAGATGATGGGTCAAGTTCCTCGACCGATGAGACGAGTAGTTCGACTACTTCGGAAGATCCAAAAGCGAAGGAGCCGCAATGCATAGCACGAGATAGGCCAAGGCGTGAGAATCGACCACCTAAAAGGTTAGCCGAGTATGAGTTAGTGGTCTATGCTCTAAACGTAGCCGATGAAGTTGATTCGTATGAGGAACCTTCCTCATATGCCGAGGCGGTTACGTGTGATGACTCAAGTAAGTGGGTCTTGGCTATGCAAGAAGAGATGGAGTCTCTTCATAAGAATGGCACTTGGGAGTTGGTTGATCTCCCTAAAGGAAAGAAGGTCATCAAGTGCAAATGGATCTTCAAGAAGAAGGAGGGCATCCCTGGGGTCGAGGACGAGAGATATAAGGCAAGATTGGTGGCTAAGGGTTTTAGCCAAATTCCCGGAATAGATTTCAATGATGTGTTTTCACCGGTGGTCAAGCATAACTCGATTCGAACGATTTTAGGCATTGTGGCAATGCATGATTTGGAGCTTGAGCAAATGGATGTGAAGACGGCCTTTCTACATGGGGAGCTCGAGGAAGATATCTACATGGTCCAACCCGAGGGGTTCGAGGGTTCCAACCAAGGAAACAAGGTGTGTTTTCTCAAGAAGTCCTTATATGGTTTGAAACAGTCTCCTAGACAGTGGTATAAACGTTTCGACACGTTTATGATTAAGAATGGTTTCCGAAGGAGCTCCTATGATAGTTGTGTGTATTTCCGGAAAGGCCGTGATGGGTCTTTAGTCTATCTTCTCCTCTACGTCGACGATATGTTGATAGCGGCTAAGGATAAGTCGGAGGTGGAGAGAGTCAAGGCACAACTTAGTAAGGAGTTCGAGATGAAGGATCTTGGTGCGGCAAAGAAGATCCTAGGAATGGAAATCACAAGAGATCGAAAGGATGGCAAGTTGTATATTGGCCAAAAGGGGTACATAGAGAAGGTGCTACGTCGGTTCAACCTTGAGAATGCGAACCCGGTAAGTACTCCCCTTGGAACACAATTTAGACTTACCTCTGCTTATTCTCCTACTACGGAGAAGGACATCGAGGATATGGCTCGAGTCCCTTATTCCAATGTCGTTGGGTCCTTGATGTATGCCATGGTGTGTACTCGTCCGGATTTGGCCCACGCCGTGAGTGCCGTGAGTCGGTATATGGCGAATCCCGGAAGAGAGCATTGGAAGGCGGTGCAATGGGTGTTGCGCTATTTGAGAGGTACGTCTAACAAGAAGTTGGTGTTCGGGAGGAATCAAGATGATGTGCGAGGGTTCGTGGATTCCGACTATGGCGGTGATCTAGATAAAAGAAGATCTCTTACCGGGTATGTTTTTACCATTGGTGGGTGTGCTATAAGTTGGAAAGCTATTTTGCAAAGTACGGTGGCCTTATCAACTACCGAGGCGGAGTATATGGCTGTCACCGAGGCTTGAAAGGAGGCTCTATGGTTGAGAGGTTGGTTTAGAGAACTCTTGAAGAGTTCTAAAACGACGTCAATCTTTTGTGATAGTCAAAGTGCTATATGCCTCACAAAAGATCATGTGTTCCATGAGAGAACAAAGCACATTGATATTCGTTATCACTTTGTCCGTGAGGTGATCGCTCGAGGCGATATTAAGGTGAGTAAGATTAGTACTCACGACAATCTGGCGGACATGTTGACAAAGAGTTTACCCGCAACCAAGTTTGAGCTTTGCTCTAGCTTGGTTGGACTTCGATCGAGAGATTAAGCCCTTAAGGGCGTTTGGAGGAAGACGATAGGCGAAGGATATTCGCGGTTTGGTGTCAAGGTGGAGATTTGTTGGAATGTGACTCAAAACCGCGTGGATTCGATGCCGTGAAAGTTTCGGTCGAAACGGAGTTAAAAAGAGCAATGTAGCATTCCAGCGCGTTCGTGCCAGGGTGGCGCGTTCGCGCCAGCCTTCAGAGGCTCCAGCGCGTTCGCGCCAGGCTCTGGCGCGTTTGCGCCAGCTTTCTACCTGCGGGAATTTTTTGGAAAGTTTTCCAAATTGATGGAAATTGATTCCTACTCCTTTTAGGACTCTTTTTGGGGTAATATATTATTTCCATATATTATTATGGACTCTCCCCTATATAAAGAGAGCTTCTCCATAGACACGAGACACATCGATTATAATTCTATAGCTATTGCGTGAGATTTGAGGGTTTAGAGCGTATATCATCCTTGTAATCGTGAAGCAATATTATAGTGAATTGTTCGTCGTTCCTCCCGTGGTTTTTCCCAGTTGGGTTTCCACGTAAATTCTTGGTCTTCTCTATTTTTCGTTGATTTCTTTTCTTCGGTATTCTCGATATTATCATACTATACATCGTCCGATCTTACAACAGTCGAGTCTCCTGCACTTGCACCACCAGATGTTCTGATTGATTTGGCTGCACATCAAATGCATTACCTCCGTCAAAAGGGTATTTTTTTTTATTCTACTGTTTTTAGTAGTGAGTTCTACTCTGTTTTATATTAAAATTTACTTTGTGTTATTAATACTGTTCTGCTGTGTTTTTTTAGAATGACGAGGGTAGTTACGTTGTGCACCCTGTTTCTGAAGAACAAGGATTAGAAGTTGTTTCTCCAAATACAAGTTCCAGATTCCCCGTAGTGTTATATGATTCTGTCTTATGATTATTTTGTTTTTTGGCAACATTGTGATGAAGATATTGATCTTTTAATTAGTGTTGATAATGATATTGACTTTTTATTGTTGATTTTTAAAAATGATGTATGGTTCCATTTTTTTGTAATTCTTATTTTATTAAATAATTTTTATTCATGTAATATATGTTGTTTATTTATTCATATTAGGAATTATTTAGTTATAAATATAGTAGAATATAGATACAAATACACTAGAATTTATTAACAATTGTAGTAGAATATTGATATAAAAAGAATAAAATTCATTAATAAATAGAGTAAAATTCATTAACAATCTATTGATATAAAGAGAATACAATCTATTCATATTCCTAAACCCTAAACCCTAAAATATTAATAAATAGAGTAGAATTCATTAACAATATATTGATATAAAGAAAATAAAATTAATTAATAAATGGAGTAAAATTCATTAACAACTGAAGAAGAATATTGATATAAAGAGAGTAGAATGCACTACTACATACATTAGAACTCATTAGAACATGGCGCCGTCCTCGATTCTAGTTCGCCGACCTCGATTATAAATCGAATCTTCGATACAAGACTTTTTGAAACAAAAATTTTCAAAACAAGACCCACTTTAGGGTTTAGGGTTTAGGGGTTTATGGTTTATAGTTTAGGGGTTTAGGGTTTAAGGTTTAGGGTTTAGGGTTTAGGATTTAGGGTTTATTTTTAGGGTTTAGGGTTTAGGGGGGTTTAGGGTTTTATTTTTAGGGTTTAGAGTTTAGGGTTTAGGGTTTATTTTTAGTGTTTAGGTCTAGGGTTTAGGTATACATATAGTAGAATATACTACTAAAGATAGTAGAAGTCACTAACCAATGCAGTAGACTTCACTAATTAATGGAGTATATGTTTAGAATACAGAGAGTAGAAAATAATATTTCAAAGAATATAATAAATAGAGTAAATTTTTTTTGAAGTCTACTGTTTTTAATGTTTATATCTACTATGTTTTATTGAGTTCTACACTATTATAAATATTTTTTAGTGTTTATTGATTTATATCTTGTATTTCAAAGTAAAAATAATTTACTGACAAAAGGAGAAGAATTAATTTATAAATTGAGAAGAATGTCGTAATAATGTGAGTAGATTGTAATTACTGTTCAAAATATCAGCTTAGAATAACCTATGAACTTGTGGAGATTTTCTAAAGAAAGCGGATTATAGAAATCTCACTTATCCTTTGTCACTACTACATGCATAATTATATAATTATAAAGAGAATAGAATATTGTTAAAAAGAAAGTAGAAATCAATTTTGTGAAAAATGTTGTTAATTAACCACCACTATCACGTTGATGTAAATCAGACGGCAAAACGTAGAAGAATTCCAAATTAAACAAAAAAGAATTCCACATAAAACAGAGAAGAATGCCACACAAATAGAGAATTACATTTCAAAACAAAACAGAATCATGTCTCATTTCAAAGCCAAACAGAAACAAAAACCAGTGTACTATTGTTATCAACACAGCACAGTTCATGGAACGGAAATCATCAAGGAAATATTTTTGATCAAAATATAGTTGCTACATCTCATCATACACATATAGATAGATACTGATACACACACTAACATATTATATATAGGAAGAAGAAAGAAAATGCTCCTCCTCCTCACTCTTGTTTTACTTGCATTCATGATGAATAGAAAAGAATTCATTACAAGTTAACAAAACAAATAGAGAAGAATTCATTACAAATTAATACAAATTATTAGTAGTGCAAATTCTACTCTGGGTAGTAGTTTATTCTCCAATCTCTTTGTTTGCAAAACAAGCCGTGAGGGTTAGTCCTATTACAAACAAAACAAAACATTTTAGAAAATTACAAAAAAAGCATTACGTGGATACACTAACTAATCTGAACATCGATCACATACACAACACATTGTTCAAAACTCGATACACTAACTACTCTGCACATCGATCACATACACAACACATTGTTCAAAACTCGATACACTAACTACTCTGCACATCGTTCACTTTATTTCCATTTTACTCTTCGGAAAAGAACCTTTTCTTCATCTCTGCCATAACTCCGCCCTTCTCGCAGTAATTATAGTTTCAAGTCTTTCAGAACACTCCAGCCACACGAGCCTACTCATGGAAAATGAATGTGAACCACGAACACAAACAAAGATGAAATTGTATTTGGTTTGACTTCAAAACCAAACATTGATGAGTGATGACCACTTAAACCCGAAAAGTACTTGATCCAACTGAGTACATCAGGCACCTGTAATTAACAGTACATCAACTACAACTGTGAGAAGTTTTGAAAAGTGTATTAGATGTGTGGACAGAGCAAAAAAAACATGAGAGCACTTATTTAGTTATTTTTTTCCAAGAACATGATATATGGTGTAACGAAAGAAATCAAACACCTTTCATTTGCCTTTTGGGGATACTGCATGTTTCACATCCTTCACCGCATTGCACATTGATTGAATAACCATTTTCTTGATTAAAAAAGAAATATTAAGTAAATTTAGACACTGTTGCTCAAACAGAAATGCCCATTTACACAATAATTTTGCATAAAAAATAACTAGGAATGTAATATCATGATAAATTAAATGAGAACACAACCTCTAGCCTGTCTAGCTTCAACCGATGGTTCACATCCTTCACCTCACACACTTCTGAAGGTAGAAATTGCAGCGGTCGCATCTCACACACAGTGTCTGCGTCTTGTTCCTCCTCTTACTGAAGCTTCCTGTTCCATTTTTCTATAAAAAAATCAAGTTATAAAGGGAGTAGAATATAGTTAGAAAAACAATAGATTATTGTTATAAAGAGAGTAGAATGTAGTTTTAGTGTATAGTTTTATGATTTTATGATATAGTTATAAAGGTAGTAGAATATAGTTAGATTTTAGAGTTTAGATTTTAGAATTTTTTTTTTTAGATTTTAGAGTTTAGATTTAAGATTTTTTTACTACCAGTATTATTTTTGAATTATAGTAGTACTCTAGTTTTTTTACAAAATAAACAGTACTTAGAAAATCATGGTTTCGTAATATCTCAATTGATGATTGTAATTGTATTAAAGCTTTGCAGAAAATGAAACAAAATTAACTCTTACGGGATTTTGTAAGAAGGATCTACCATTTTCAAGATGAAGAGATTGCCCTTGTTGCCTCGTGACACCCTGCCATAAAAAATAGAATTGTTAGTAACTTAGTATATTGTGGTTGTTTTAGCTAATCCTTTTATTATAAGTACTAATTTAGTTGTCCAACCGCAACTCTTCATCTAAGTAAGTAATGTCCAAGGCCCCACGAGCTCCTTCGGGAGCTTTAAGAGGTATCATCTCGGAAAAGGTTCTTAACAGTAAGAGAATCGAATAGACTATGTAACATGTTAGTTTGATTAAAAAAAGCAACATACTTAAAATATATAACGATCCAAAACACAACTTACCAGGCCACCAAGCTTGAAATAATCTAATTTCACAGCCACCTTCTTTGAATTCAGAGGTGTTAAATCTGGAGTATAATTTAGTTTGGTGCAAATTAATATGGAGTCTGATTACAAAATAAAATGATTGTATTAAATGTAAAACAAAATAAAATTGCAGGGATAATGTAACCGTGTAGCCTCAAGCATTCTAGAAACCTCGTGAGCACTCTCTGAAACCTTAAGAAAACAATCACCGAGGTCGAAAAATGGGTTGCTACTCAAACTAGCATAAGGTGTCAGAGGTCTTACATTAACATCGTAAAGATCTGTCAGATGATACACGAATCATAAACCGATCTATCACCAGAAAATAGCAATCGAACAACGATTAGCAAACGAGAGCAAATAAAATACAGAGTAGCAATTACCAAGCCATGGCCTTTTGCTCTCATCCGCGTCGACGCTTCGAGCTCCGCCGCAAGCTTCGTCGCGTAATCTGGCAAAAATCAATCGATCAAAACGATCACTTGCAAATCAACATTTTTTTTCTTCATATAATCGTTGTAAAAGACAATTGTATTTGAATAAATATATTCAAGCAATTTTCTTGTATTTCACAGAAGTTGATTCTAACTGAATTTAAGAACACAGACTGGCATTTTCTTGGCCACTTTTGAACTAGTACGAATTCTTTATTAGAAATCTGATAAACAATAGAATGCAGTAAGGGGAGAGGTTTAGGTGCATGATTACATGAATATATCAACACGGACATACCTAAAATTAGTACTAATACGACGTCCCCAAAAGAAGTCACGCTTTGCAAGGAATGTTGTAGTACTACTACCTTTATTTAGTTTTAATGGACGACGGTAAGTTGATTCAAACAACATAATTAAAAGGTACATTAATAAAAGTAGTCGTAGTATTTATTGAAGGATACAAACCTTCTGGTGACTTTTAAAAGTTTTTGGAGTCGACTGGATTTCCCTCCTCGGGCTTGTTCTTGTTGTCAACACAGTAGTATCAGTTGACTTCTCTGTCTTATTCCTTTTTTTGAAAACAACATATCGTACTAGTCAGAAAGTCACAAAATATCATAACAAACCGATGAGATTTTTTCACAAGTCAAAGTAGAATCTAGCATACAACTAAGTTGAATAAATTTTTGATCTCACATTTTTAATTTGTTTATTGTCTTTCACTCAATTCATACTAGTCAAAAAGTTCCAAAACAACTGACTAACAGAGCAGAATTGTTCACAAGTCACAGTAGAATCTAGCATAATTCTAAGTTGAATCAATTTTTGTTATCACATTTTTAATTTGTTTATTGTTTTTAACTCAATTTATATTAGTTAAAAATTTCCAAAACAACATACGAAAACAAAGAAGAATTGTTCATAATTCATAGTAGATTCTAGCACACAACATTATTGAATCAGTTTTGAACAAAGCAAACACTGTAAATTAGATGTAGAACAGAAAAAACACCGACAGATATATTCATCCCAAAGTGAAGAATTTAGTGAATAATAGTGATGATTCCCTTTGATGTTACAATTTTTGATTGATTATTTTTTTCCCTACTCATACATAAAACCATATCATACAATAATTATAAATCAGAGTAGAAAACAATCATTCAAACAATATTCATACAAATAATGCTTTGTATTTTCAACATGTAAACTCAAATGAAGAACGAACAGAGGGGGAAATTTCAATATACATACATTGTGTGGATGTAGAAATATACAGATGAATAGTTTTCAATTTTTGCTTGTTAGGTTTCACTGAGATGAAAATTTTATACAAAACAGAATTTGTATTTCAACATGCAAACTGGTACAAATTGAAATTGGAAAAAATAAAATTTCTAATTACCTTTTATGAAATTAGGTTTTGGTGTGGTTGCTGCGACTTTGCTTCTGTTGCAGGTGCGGTTGATTGTTGCGTGGCGCGGTGTTACGATTGATGGTTGTAGCGGCGCGGCGGTATGTTTGATGGATGCGGCGGCGCGGTGGTTGCGAGAAGTTTGTTTCTTCGGCGGCGGTCGATGTAGCAAAACTGTGATTTCTTCGTCGGCTGAAGTTCGTGCGTGAAGTAGTAGTTTGTGCTCGGAGTCAGAGCGTGAGAAAGGAGAACATATCGATGCTCCGTGTGTTTGGGTTGTGTGTAGTGTGATAATTTTGGGCCGAAAAGTTGTTTTGTTTACGGGCGGTACCATATGAACTGTTCATATGGTACCAGTAACATAGTGTGGGGTCTCAAGTGTAGTATGTGATGATATGAGTGTAATTTCTCGGTGACGCAGGTTCGAACTTCGGGTGGGAAAATTTTTCATTGAAATATTATGAAGGTTTGTCATGGGGTGAAATATGTTGGCTCTCTCGCACAGATGTCTGCTACTCGCACATTCCTCGATTTACATTCTACCCGATCGAGGGACCTCCGATCAGGTGGGGTGGAGTTTCTCGTCTCTCCTCCTTATTAAAAAAAATGCAATACTTTTTTTTGAAATAGAAATTAAGAAAAATGTTATTTTTTACTTTTTAAAAGTAATGAATTTAATGTGTTTTTAAATTGTGAAGTAAAGTATTTGTGATTAAATTTTAAGAAGTATGTGGATAAAGTATGAATAAATTTTATTTTATTTCCTTGTTTGTGTGTATCAACTATTATGAGACACTTTAAAAAGATAAGTATTGCACGTAAAGTATAGAGTATGAGATAATAGGTCAAGAGTTATTATTTGTAAAATTGTAAATGAAGTGAAAATTATGAAAATGATATCGATTATAAGTGTGTCAATAAAAACAACAATTAATGTGATATCGATAGAAATAAGAAATACTTGTCTTAAAATAATAGAAATCTTTTTTGGCACGAAAAATATTATTAAATTTTTTTTATCAAAAAATAAAGAGTAAAATTATATTTTTAATTTAAAAATACTTCTTTTGATTTTCAAAATTTTGCATACTTTTCTATTTTGGTTGTCTTTTAAAAGTTTGTACATTTATGTGGATAGTTTTTTTTTTTAATATCTTTATTCTTCCAATATTCTTATATTTATATTGATACCATTATTTTTTCGTACCTAATTTAGGGAAAATATCACAAATGGTCCTGTACGGATGTCATTTCCCGTAAGTAGTCCTGTATCTTCAAAAGTTATCAGGGTTGGTCATTTTGCCCGGGAAAGTGACGCGTTACTGTCACGCGCCGCCAAAAGTAGTCCTGTATCTTCAAAAGTTATCACAAATGGTCCTGTACGGATGTAATTTCCGATTGCCATGTCAGATTTTTGGCGGCGCGTGACAATAACGCGTCACTTTCCCGGGCCAAAGGACCAACCGTCATAACTTTTGAAAATACAGGACTACTTACGGGAAATGACATCCGTACAGGACCATTTGTGATATTTCCCCCCTAATTTATTACACTAGTCCTCCTACCCGTGCGATGCACGTGTATTTAATTAACTTTTTATTACTCGAAGTAGTGCTTTGCTTAATATTAGATGTAGACATTGATAATGGACAATTAAATATTAATTGAATAATCTAATTGAAATAGTACAATAAAGAAAATTACATTTATATTACAAATTTTGGATTACTTCTTTATAGATTACATTTGTTCTATTCGTAGGACGCACACGCTGGTCACAAAGCAGAAGTTTCAACCCGATCTTGTTGGTTACTCTAGACAACACAACGTACAATTGATCGTGCGTAAATACTGATTTCTTCAAAAATATTCAAACATTTGTCAACAATTGACTTTTACTCTTATTAATAGTCATTATATAAAATATCATAATCGGAAATTGTCTTCGTTGGGAAAGCAAACTGGAATTTGGTATTCGAGGGCGTCAGAGCAATTAGAGTATTAAAACTGGAATTTGGTATCCGAGGGCGTCAGAGCAATTAGAGTATTAAAAACCATTTCCCCGTATTTATTTCCTCCTAATACTTTCGCGTGAATAATATAATTACCAAGTTGTGTTATAACCATCCTAGTACCGTTGCATAGTCCGACAGAGACATCCATATTCCGAAATAGCATAACTGGCACTCCGATTCATGTATTAAAAACTATATACCATTCACAACATTTAATTAATTCGTTAATTATATACAATAAATAGAATATGACATGACTATATAATATATATATATATATATATATATATATATATATATATATATATATATATTACTATATTAATTAATAGAATTAGATTTTAGTAAAAAAGTTTATAATAATACCAACCTTCAACTTCATGGTTCGGTAGTTTGGAACACTTGTTGGTATTTAAGAACTCAACCGAATGCATTTAATCAAACACATTATCTTCTCATTCGTTAGGTAAAATACTATCGAACTCAGGTAAATCCTTTCGTTCGTATTATGCATTACAACCATGAAATCGTTGATTTCATTAATGTCATCCAGGGTCGGCGCTAGAATCGCTCGTCATTCTAGAAAATTGATATTCTCGATGTAATTATGGAAATATGGGTACGCGGCATGAACAATCGATTCAATATAATTATCCGATTGAATTATCAAATATTCATTTGGGATCTCTATATCTACTTCCCCGTCGTTCTCGTCGTCAAGTAGTACCATCCCCTATAGAATAGCTAATCAGAGAACTCACGCAATCTACTACCATCATTTTCATCGCGAATATTTTGCAACCTCATATTTTTGGTCAAGCGCAAAACTTTGCAGTATATTAGACAAATTAATAGTGGCGTGAACTATATCATACCTCGTACATTTAGGGATCAAATTTGAAGAAAATCTGTTTCTGAAAATATATTACCCGTGAAAATTATAAAAGTTGCATTATTAATTTCTAATAAAATTAAATTGGTGAATAATTATGTTTGTTTGTGTTTCAAAAGTATCATCTAAATATAATTGATTTATTAATTTATTTTTCTTCATAATGATATAGAATATCAATAAATGATATATTCATCAAACTTCAATACAAAAAATCAGCATTTATTTTTCATTTTAAATATAAGATTCATGCAATTATTAAAAATGAATCGTTGTATATAAAGAAAATAAAATTGAAACATAATTTAAGAGTTTTTTTAAATAATTGCAAACTTTTCATAATCTCTTGAAACATATAATCTTGTAAATTATAAACGTGGAATTGTATAATTAATAAAATTAGATTTTTCAATAAATATTTTTTTTATTTTATCTATCTCATTTCTTAATTTGTTTTATTAATTTTTATAATGATACAAAAAATAAAATAAAATAAAACTTATGGTTGTTTTCAATCATAATTATCACTTTTTGATTGATCTTTTAAAATATATAATCTGTATTAATTTTTATATTAATATTAAATTATTAATGAATATTTTTATTTTTTTTATTTCAACTATATTTCTCAATAACACTGTTTTAATAATTTATTTATATTTATAATTATATAAAAAATCAAAAAAGATCTTTTGAAGTGTTTTCTAATAATAACATTTGTACTGCTTTGATTAATACAAATTAATATTAATAATATTATTTATTAAAATTTATATGGTAAGGTAAATAAATAAATTATAGCAGATACAAATGTTAGCTATAAAGATTGTAATGTTAAATAAAGAGTTGATTAATACAAATTAATATTAATACTATTATTTATTAAAATTTATATAGTAAAGTAAATAAATAAGGGGAATCATGGATCGGGTAATTACATGTACTACCTATATTTTCCCCAATTTTTGATATAGGGCAGTGTTCCATTATTAACCTTTTCAATGTTTATTAATTAATATAACTAGTATCTAAACATAAAATATAAAAAAAAAGAGATATTTAATATATATGAGATATGAAATAACTGCGGTAGAATTTTATGTTAATATCTCCTTGCCAAATTCGCTATGTAGCTGAGGGTTTCAAACCACCCCACAAATCCCAAACTCGACAACGGCGAACGAACCCAACAAAAAAACCTTCGACATTCGTTGATAATCAATTTGTAATATTTTTACAAATTCTTGTTATGTAATTCAAATTACAACTTCATAAAATTTCTAGGTTTTTTATTTCACTTTTTGTATTTTAATCAATTTGGGAAAATTTTAGTTGAATTTAAATTTAGCAAGACTATCTAAAAAAGGTTCATCATCTTCAATATGTCATATTGGTTTACCGTGACATATCTATGATAAATATATATTGATATGTGTAAATCTGTGATAGATATCTATTCATATATATATATAATCGAATGGTAGCGCAAATATATTTTACCAAATATATTTACTATTCTTGCACAAATATATTTAAATTTTTGCGCAAATATTTATATTCTTACGCAAATATATTTATATATATAATTTACTGATTCTTGCACAAATATATTTAGGCAAATATATTTACATTCTTACACAAATATATTAATATTAGTGAATATTAAATAAATTAATATGTTAACGTAGAGATATTTATGACTTTATACATTTTAAAAAATGCCCCTATTTAGTATTTAAAGAATACAAATATCCTAATAAATAAACAAGTAAAAAATATACAACCCCTCAAAATGAAGTAAAAAAGAATGGGTGTTGAAAATAATATTAAAATGCAATCGGCCTCATACCCTAATATTACCAATAAATAAATAATAGGAGATAAATAAGGAATAAAGTAAAAATATTAATAGAAAATATTAAAAAAATGATTTATTTAATAATTTGAAAATTTCAAATTAATTTGAGTTTAATAAATGTAAATTATATAAAATAAAATCCTACATGTAAAAGAGAGAATAAAAAAATATAAATATTATTATTAATTACTATTTAATATTTAAATAATAAATTGATTAAGATTAAATATTAATAAATATTAGTGAACAAAATTCTTAATCTAATGATTATTATTTTTTAATAAGTGTGAACACAAATAAATCAAATTACAACATATATTATATATTATAAGTTACAATATAAATAAAATTCGAATAAAATTAAATAGAAATATTATAAATTTATAAAAATAATAACTGTGAGTTAAATAAAATATTATAAATTATACTAAATTACATAAATTATATCATAAAAATCATAAAATAAAAGATAAATAAATTATTAACGCAAAATACTCTAAACTTATGAAAAGCTTGATTCCATTTAAAACTTTTTCAATCCAATGTTTCGACTTCGTGGAGTTGTGATTGTTTGTTGAGACTTTTACTTATAAATAAACCAAAAAAAAAAGTAAGAAATACAAAAAGTTATGAAAGAAATTAATTATTAAAAAGAGTAAAAAATTCAAAAACCCGAAAAAAAATACAAAAATCATTACCATATAATACAATTATAATCAACAAACAATAATATTAAAACTAAAATTAGAATTAGTAAAAAATACTTAAATTTACAAAAAATAAAAATATTAATGATTAAACTATAATATTAAAACTAAAATTCAAATTAATAAAAAATACTTACATAAGGCTGCAAAAAATAAAAATATTAATAATTAAACGATAATATTAAAATTAAAATTGAATTAGTAAAAGATATTACATTTGAATGCTACAAAAAAATAAAAACATTAATTATCAAACAATAATATTTAAATTAAAATCGAATTAGTAAAGAAGGCAAAAAATAAAAAAAAAACAACAAAACTTACATAGATCTGCAAAAAAAAAAAAAGCGTGAGCATTAACAAATAAAAAAATAGAATAGTGAGAGCACAAAAAAAAATACAAAAATTATTACTATACAATACAACTATAATCAACAAATAATAATATTAAAATTAAAATTCGAATTAGTAAAAAATATTTTGAAACAAATAAAAATATTAATGATTAAACAATAATATTAAAATTAAAATTCAAATTAGTAAAAAAATACTTACATTAAAGGCTGCAAAAAATAAAAATACTAATGATTAAACATAATATTAAAATTAAAATTTGAATTAATTATCAAACAAAAATATTTAAATTAAAATCGAATTAGTAAAAGAATGCTTGCAAGGCAAAAAATAGCAAAAAACAACAAAACTTACATAGAGTTCTGCAAAAAAAAAAAAAGTGTGAGGATAAACAAATAAAAAAATAAAATAGTGAGAGAGTGAGTGAGTGAAGAATGATATTCTTTATATAGATCCAGATTTGAATTATTCATGATTATAGTAATATAAATAGTAGATAATATTAAATTTATTTAGTTGGTTAAAATAAGTAGTAAATTACCTTAAATTCCGATATAATTGTTTATATAATATAAATTAATTAATTAATCTGTTAAATATATTAATAAAAATATAGATTCTTTCATCATTCTTTAATTACGTTAATTAATTTTATTACTATAAATAAATAAATAGTAGTATAATTGAATAAACGTAATTAAAGGAGATAAATAAGGAATAAAGGTGATATTTTGAATATTTCAAATCAATATTTATAATTAAGGAGATTATAAAGGTAAATTATATTATATATTAAATTAATAATTACGCTAATTAATTAAAAATAATTACGCTAATTAATTACCAGTGTAAACACAAATTTAATTTAACGATTCTTATTTATTAATAGGTGTGAATACAATAAAATCTAACGGGTAAAACATATGCCACCTAGGACAATTGCTAGTTGAATTATATATTACTAGTGACATGCTCGTGCGATGCACGGGGAAGTCTCATTCTACAATCGCGCATTCGTAAATTGCTATTTGTACACAATGTTCGCGAAGAATGATTTAAAAACTTATTAACTAAAAAAGTTTTATACCCAAAGCAATCAATGGTCACAAATTTTGAAAGACTTATTTGTACACTACAAATTTGGAATGACCTCTTTGTACACACCATTGACGGTTCTGTTTGTGAGTTTCCCAATTTCGTCGCAGAGTAAGAGATTCAAGCCGGATTTGTTGGTCACTCTCGAAACAGCAACATACAACTAACCATGTGTAAATACAGGTTTCTTCAAAAATATATCAACATTAGACAGAGACTGATCTTGACTGTTATTTATCGACATGGCATACGATATCATGATCGGAAATTGCCTTCGTTGCAAAGCAAATGGATATTACGCATTCGTAAATTGTTATTTTACTACAAACTATACTTGTACGTGGCACGTGTTCCATGTATTTTGATATTATTGACTACAAATGTTCGATTAGCAACGCAATCAATGATTAAAAAAAATTGGAAAACCTCGTTGTACACTACATTGATAGTTCTTTTTGTGAGTTTCCTGCTCTCATCAGTAAGGGTTGACAATTTGTTTTGAAATCTCAATTTGGTCCGGTCCTGTCCCGAAAGTTAGCGAAATAAAACAGGATTAATTTAAAAAATAGCAATTAAGTCCCGTTTTAATTTTTTCATAAAGGGACGGAATCGCTCCATTCTATTGAATCTCCTCCCGTCCCACTAATTTAATTAATATAAATATAATTTTTATTTTTTCAAGCAAATTAATAAAAAAAACCAAAATATTAATTATATTCTCAATTAAATTATAATTAATATATTTAAACCATCACATAGTAATTTATATAATTTATAAAAAATTCATTTAAATTAAATAGAAATTAGTATTATTCAAGTTCTTTTATAATGTATGTGAAATAAAAATTTAAATATATATTGTGATGAAACTAATATATTTCATTTGAATTAAATTTTAAATATATATATATATATATATTGTGTGAAATTAAGGTAGTGATGGGATTCTCCAAATCCCACACTGTCTGGTCCAGTCTTATCCCGTCTCATCTCGTTCCGTCTTGTCTCATCTTGTCGCGTCTCGTCCCGTCGCGTCCCATTTCATCCCGTCCCGTTTTGTCTTGTCAAGTCTTGTCCTGTCTCATCCCGTCCCTTCGCGTCTCGTCCCGTCTTATCTTGTTTCGTCTCATTCCGTCTTGTCTCGTCTCGTCTCGTTCCGTCAAGTGACATGATTTTTTGTCTTCAATTCTAATTTATGTTAAGTAAATGATTTTTTATCTTCAACTCTAGTTTATAAAAAAACTCTTGTAGCATAAAGTACTCATTTTAATTGTCAATATTTTGGAGCTTCATATTCTTAACAGCAGATACTCAATCAAAAAAGTGTCGTAGCATATTAGCGTCTCTCGTCGTTGTGCATGAACAAAAATAAGCTTCTCCCGTGCATATATTCAATCAAAAAACTCTCATAGCATATAGGTTTCTCTCGACGTTATGCTAAACAAAAGATTTTAACCGTTATTTCTAGTTTAAATATTTTTTTATTATGTTAAGCAAAAATATTTAATCATCATCTATAGTTTAACTATTTTTCAATTATATTATTAATTAAAAAACTTTTATCGTTATATATTTTTCATTTTTGTTAAATAAATGAATTTTTATTTTCAACTTAGTTTATCAAAAAACTCTCGTAACATAAGGTACTCATTTTAATTGTCAATATTTTGCGGTCTCATATTCTTAACAGCAGATACTCAATCAAACAGCTATGGTAGCATATAAGATTCTCCCGTCGTTGTGCGCGAACAAAAATAGGCTTCTCCCGTGCAGATACTCAATCAAAAAACTCTCATAGAATATAGAATTCTTCCGTCGTTATGTTAAACAAAAAAATTTAATCGTCATTTCTAATTTAAATATTTTTTTATTATGTTAAGCAAAAATCTTTTATCGTCATCTTTAGTTAAAATATTTTTTCAATTATATTATTAATTAAAGGACTTTTATCGTCATATATTTTTCATTTATGTTAAGTAAATGATTTTTTATTTTCAACTCTAGTTTATCAAAAAACCCTCGTAGCATAAAGTACTAATTTTAATTTTCAATATTTTGGAGTCTCATATTTTTAATAGTAGATAATCAATCAAAAAACTCTCGTAGCATATAAGCTTCTTCCGTCGTTGTGCAGGAACAAAAATAGGCTTCTCTCGTGCAGATACTCAATCAAAAAACTCTCGTAGCATGTAGGTTTCTATCGTTATTATGCTCGATAAAATATTTTTATCGTCATTTCGAATTTAAAAAAAAAATATTATGTTAACCAAAATTTTTTCATCGTTATCTATAGTTTAAATATTTTTCAATTATGTTAAGTAAAAGACTTTCATACGTTAATTTAAATATTTTTCAATTATGTTAAGCAAAAGAGTTTAATCTTTTAAATATATTTCAATCATATTAATTGAAATACTTTAATAGTCGTTAAAATATTTTTTAATTATATTATTAATTTAAAAACTTTTATCGTCATATATTTAAGTAAATGATTTTTTATCTTCAACTCTAGTTTATCAAAAAACTCTCATAGCATAAGGTGGTCATTTTAATTATCAATATTTTGCAGCCTCATATTCTTAACAGCGGATACTAAATCAAAAACTTTTGTAACATATAAGTTTCTCCGGTCATTGTGAATGAACAAAAATAGGTTTCTCTCCTGCAAATACTCAATAAGAAAACTATCGTAGAATATATGTTTCTCCTGTCGTTATGCTTAACAAAAGATTTTTATAGTTTTTTCTAGTTTAAATATTTTTTTATTATTATAAGAAAAAATCTTTTATCGTAGTTTAAATATTTTTTTATTATATTAATTAAAAGGCTTTCATTGTCATCTATAATTTATATATTAATATTTTTTTATTATGTTAATCAAATGACTTTTATCGTCATCTATAATTTACATATTTTCCTATTATATAAAGCAAAAGATTTTTTTATAATTATCTCTAGTTTAAATATTTTTCAATAACGTTTATCAAAAGACTTGCATACGTTTAGTTTAAATATTTTTCAATTATATTAAGCAAAATATTATTTTTCAATTATGTTAAGCAAAAGATTTTTATCTTCATTTATAGTTTAAACATATTTCAAATATGTAAATCGAAATATTTTAATCGCCATCTTTAGTTAAAATATTTTTCAATTATATTACTAATTAAAAGATTTTATCGTCATATATTTTTCATTTATGTTAAGTAAATGATTTTTTATCTTCAATTCTAGTTTATCAAAAAACTCTCAGCATAAGGTAATCATTCAAATTGTCAATATTTTGCAGGTTCATATTTTTAACAGTAGATACTTAATCAAAAAACTCTTATAGCATTTAAGCTTCTCACGTCGTTGTGCATGAACAAAAATAGGCTTCTCCCGTGCAAATACTCTATCAAAAAACTCTCGTAGCATATAAGGTTCTTTCGTCGTTGTGCATGAACAAAAATAGGCTTCTCTCGTGGTTAGGCCAAACAAAAGATTTTCATCGTCATTTCTAGTTTAAATATTTTTTTATTATTTTAAGCAAAATTCTTTCTTCGTCATCTATAGTTTACATATTTTTCATTTGTGTTAAGTAAAATACTTTCATCTTCATCTGTAGTTTCAATATGTGTCTACTATGTTAAGTAAAAGATTTATCATAACGATTAGAGTTTTAATATTTTTCAATCATGTTAATCAAAAGACTTTCAACGTGATCTCATTTTTAAATATTTTTCAATTATATTAATCAAAAGACTCTTATTAGTTTAATTATTTTTTAATTATGTTAAGCAAAGTTAGTTTAATTATTTTTTGATTATGTTAAGCAAAGTATTTTTTATCTGGTTTATATATATTTTTATTTTGTAACCAAAAGATTTTCATCTTTATCTCTAATTTAAATATTTTTCAATAATATCAATCAAAAGACTTTCAAACATTAATTTAAATATTTTTCAATTATGTTAAGCAAAAGATTTTAATTTTCATCCCTAGTTTAAATATATTTCAATTATGTTAATCGAAATACTTTAATTGTCGTTAAAATATTTTTCAATTATATTATTAATTAAAAAACTTTTATCTTCAGATATTTTTCATTTATGTTAAGTAAATAATTTTTTATCTTCAACTCTAGTTTATAAAAAAAAGCCTCGTAGCATAAGATGCTCATTTTAATTGTCAATATTTTGCAGTCTCATATTCTTAACAGCGGATACTAAATCAATTATTTTTCGTAGAATATAAGTTTCTCCCGTCGTTGTGCATGAACAAAAATAGGCTTCTACTCAATCAAAAAACTCTAGTAGCATATATGCTTCTCAGTAGTTATGCTAAACAAAATATTTTTATCGTCATTTCTAGTTTAAATATTTTTTTATTATTATAAGCAAAAACTTTATATCGTCATATATAGATTAATTTTTTTTTTAGTTATGTTAATCAAAAGACTTTACTCGTCATCTATAATTTACATATTTTTCTATTTTGTAAATCAAAATATTTTTTTCATCGTTATCTCTAGTTTAAATATTTTGTAAATCAAAATATTATCTCTAGTTTAAATATTTTTCAATAAAGTTAATTAAAAGACTAACATAAGTTAGTTTAAATATTTTACAATTACGTTAAGAAAAATATTTTTATCTTCATCTCTAGTTTAAATATATTTTTATTTTAATTGAAATATTTTAATCGTTATCTCTAAATAAAATATTTATCAATTATATTATTAATTAAAAGACTTTTATCGTCATATATTTTTCATTTTAAGTAAAAATATTTTTCAATTATATTATTAATTAAAAGACTTTTATCGTCATATATATTTCATTTATGTTAAGTAAATGATTTTGTATCTTCAACTCTAGTTTATCAAAAAACTCTCGTAGCATAAGGTGATCATATTAATTGTTAATATTTTCGCGTAGCATATAAGTTTCTCCGTGCATGAATAAAAATAGGCTTCTTCTGTGCAGATATTCAATCAAAAAACTCTTGTAGCATATAGACTTCGTTATGCAAAACAAAAGATTTGTATTGTCATTTCTAGTTTAAATATGTTTTTATTATTATAAGCAAAAATATTTTATCGTCATATATAGTTTAAATATTTTTTTTATTATGTTAATCAAAAGACTTTTATCGTCATAATTAATTTACATATTTTTCTATTATGTAAATCAAAAGATTTTTTCATCGTTATATCTAGTTTAAATATATTTCAATTATGTTAGTCAAAATACTTTAATCGTCATCTCTAGTTAATATATTTTTTCAATTATATTATCATATATTTTTCATTAATGTTAAGTAAATGATTTTTTTTTTATCTTCAACTCTAGTTTATCAAAAAACTCTGGTAGCATAAGTTAATCATTCCAATTGTCAATATTTTGCAGCCTAATATTCTTAACAGTATACTCAATCAAAAAACTCTCATAGCATATATAAGCTTCTCCCGTCGTTGTGCATGAACAAAAATAGGCTTCTCCTGTGCAAATACTCAATCCAAAAACCATCGTGGCATATAGGATTCTACCGTTGTTATGCTAAACAAAAGATTTTTATCGTCATTTCTAATTTATATAATTTTTTATTATGTTAATAAAAAGATTTTTATCGTCATTTCTAATTTATATAATTTTTTATTATGTTAATAAAAAATCTTTGATCCTAATACGTACTTTAAATATTTTTTAATTATGTTAAGTAAAAGACTTTCATCTTCATTTTTAGTTTAAATATGTGACTACTTTTTTTTTTGGTAAAGGTCAATCACATATAAAATAAAAGTAAGGTAGTACAATAAATCGCATGGGGAAAACCCCACCGCATCACCGAGCTAACAAACTAGCTCTCCAAACATCCAACAAAAATATATAGCACAAAAGAAATAGAAAATACTATCACCAGACTATATGCCACACCCTCTTCAGTGTCCGTGTCTGAAGAGTATCTGGAAGTCGTAGTGAGATGATTCGGTCCCGTATGATAGAAAGGGCTTGAGTAGCCACCACTCCTGGGGACACCGAGCGAGCTTCATGTATCCTTATATTTAGTTAAAATATTTTTCAATCATGTTAATCGAAAGACTTTCATCTTGATCTCTAGTTTAAATATCGTTCAATTATGTTAATCAAAAGACTCTTATCGTTACTTTAATTTGAATATTTTTTAATTATGATAAACAAAAGATTTCCATCATTTTGGTTTATATATTATTCTAATATGTAAAACAAAAGTTTTTCATCTTTATCTCTAATTTAAATATTCTTCAATAATGTTAATCAAAAGACTTTGATACGTTAGTTTAAATATTTTTATGTTAAGAAAAAAAATTTAATCTTCATCTCTTGTTTAAATATATTTCAGTTATGTTAATCAAAATAATTTAATCGTCATCTCTAGTAAAAATATTTTTCAATATATTATTAAAAGTCTTTTCAATATATAACGATAAAAGTCTTTTATATACTCGATAAATTAATAACCTCTATAAATTAATAAAATTTCACCATCCTGAGGGTATTAATTTATAGAGGTTTTACTGTATTTTACAATCTCATATTCTTAACAACAGATATTCAATAAAAAAACTCCAATAGCATATAAGTTCCTCCCGTCGTTGTGCATGAACAAAAATAGAATTCTCCCGTTTAAATACTCAATCAAAAAACTCTCTTATAACATATAGGCTTCTCCCGTCGTTATGCTAAACAAAATATTTTTATCGTCATTTCTAGTTTAAATATTTTTTCATTATTATAAGCAAAAATCTTTTATCGTCATATATAGTTTAAATATTTTTTATTATGTTAATTAAAAGACTTTCATCGTCATCTATAATTTTGTTTCAATTTTCAAAAAATGGTCTAATAGTAGGGCTAGCGATAACCTCAAACTTTTTCACGATGTAAGCATCACCTTCACTAATTTGATTGTCAAAAATATTTATTAAAGATTTGGTCACGGATGCATGAATCCGCGAACCCTGCAACGAATAGTATCATATTATGAAATTTTTACTATTTCAAATTTATATAGGAATCATAACAAATATTGGGAAATTACATGTCTTGAAAACTCGATAAAGTTATATTTGTATAACAGATAACCAAGGTTGAAAACAATTAAGCCGAAAATGTTGACATATAGAAATATGATCAAATTAATTAAATTTATTTAGAAAATTTTCTTATAACCTGGTTATCGATGAGTATAACTTCCATGGCCAACGCAGCACCGTTCAAGTCTTTGGTGATCCACTTTCTTGTGCATCGAACAACAATCTTCCAATCAATGAATCCAGTCGAAGTTAGTTGAGAAATACGATGGGGGAAATCCATGTTTTTTACAACAAAAAGAGAAGACAAAGAACAAAATTTAATTTTTTTTTAATTGTAATTGTGATTATGATTTTTGAGAAAACTCGTGAATTACATGAGATATTGGATAAGAAGATAAATTTAAAGTTTCATTAAAATTAAATAACACACTTTTTTCTAATTAAAAATAAGTGTAGTTTTTTTTTTAATTTTATTACAACTGTATAAATTTGCATGGCGGTTATTGATTATATGTAATTATAAACTGATATGAAGTGTAAGTTAAATTTCGAAAAAACATATTACACTTTCTCTTAAATAGTTCTTATAATAATAGCATACATCAATTCTAAAAATATATAATATAATTTAATTTTTTCCATTTTTATGTGTCATACAGCACAACATCAAAATGTTAATGACAACAAAAAAATGTAGATAGATGTTAAACATAAGAGAAAAAGTCATAACTGTAGTACCAAAAAAATGCACCAACTTAAAGTGGTGAATATCAAGAAATGTACAAAAAAAGATGCTGAAAATAAAAACTGGACCAGTTCAAAATAAAACAAATTATACTAATCAAAACATACTACGGTCTATCACTCCATATCAGAATCGGAAAGCAATTCAAGTTCTGGTTTGACGTACGACGTCGTTGAATCAAGATCGTAGTAGAACTCCAACGTCATGCCAATCTCATAAAAATACTTTTATTTTTATCAGATGTACTTTTTCTTCGCAAAGAGACGGACATTTTATCTCCTCTTCCATTGGACAGCGTGAGTTCCGATTTATTCTCAATACAAGTATCCTGCGCAAATTTTCTAGGAATCGTCTGCGAACGACAATGAAAACTTGAGAATAATGATAAACTAAAGGAAATAGTAAAAGAGTTAGTATTAGCACTTACAAATTTGTATTTCTGATTCTGGTCAAGTTTTTCAAAAAATTTGACCAGCGAGACTCGAGAAATCTACTTCCGGACCACTTCGGATGACATCAACATCGTATTTTATCTCAACCCTATCAACACCATAAATGTGTACATTGAAGTGGGAGTGAGATATCCAATGGAATGTCAGCAGGTGCCCTTTTGTAATATTGTATTTTTTCCGGAAAGCCGGCCAACCGCTCATTATTTGAAGACGACCTTCTTCGTCTTTACCCAATGCAACAGGATGCATTGGAGCATAAGGTGTCTTGAGATTGGTGAAAAATGGCATACAGTAGATGCACTTGTCAACGAACGATGTTGGTATAATCTAGCAAAAGAAGTAATAGATCAAAACACAGAATTACAGAAAAGAAAATTTTATGAACCAAAACGTAGTATATATACTTACAATAGTATCCATATCTCCACCGTATATAGTAATGTGGAATCTCATGGGGCAGAGTATTCTTCTTGTTACTTCAGAATAAGTATCATTAAGAAGAGAATAAATATGATCAAAATAGTGTTAAAACTAAATCATAAACAATCTTAAACAAAATTCAGTTAATTGATGTAATGATACAAAAAAAAGACATGGCTAATTGATAATTACAATATTAGATACAAACATATAAATCGATCAAGCAGCTTGAAGCCCCAACCCTAAATTAATAAACAAATAAATCGATCAAGCAGCTTGTAGCCCTAACCCTAAATTAATAAATTAGTCAATCAAGCAGATAGAAGTCGTAACACTAATCGCATAAACAGTTAAATAATTAATTAATCTCTACAATTAGGTTTAGAAGCTCTAACCCTAATTGCATAAACAGTTACTGTTGGACAAAGTTAAAATCCCGTCATATTCGGCAACAAATGATGGATTACAGTATCAATAGGATAGAAGACTCACAATCAACTACATTAGAATTGATCTTGCCACGACCTCTAGTGAAACTGCTACCGTTATATATACTGCAATTCATTCTTGTACTGCCAAATAAAAGCTTGTAATCAATGAATCCCCTTAAAAAAAGTGTGAACAAATAAACAAAAATATAGAATGAATATTAAAACATAGTCAGAATTATAGGGTTATTGATTCAAACCTGGTAAGCGTGAGAGGAGTATTTTTAATCAATCAAGCAGAAGATATGTAATATTTAGTAACCCTAGATTTGTTTTGTATTTGGAAACTTATGTATGATTTAACTAAACAGCGGGCAGAAAAATTAAAAACTCTTGATATTCCTAATTTAAAGATGACGAAGATTATATAATATAATATTCATGATTTAAAATATATTTGAAATTAGAATATATGGATTGAGATTTTATAGTATTTGTATTAAAATTAAAATCGTATTAAGTATGAGTAAAGCGAAGAGTTGGCCGGAAAATTAATTTTTCGGAAAATTAATTTTTCTTTATATTACTAATTTAAAGTGTATTTAATAGTACATAAAATAATATTTATGATTTAAAATGTATTTAAAATTATAATATATGGATTGAGATTTTATATTGTTTAAATAAAAAATAAAATAGCGAATTATAAATAATAATTCAACTTCAAACTTAATTATAGTAATATATAAAAGTAGATAATATAAAGATTATCTAGTTGCTTAAAATACGGAATAGATTTACCATACTAATAATTACTAATATTATTGATTCCTATAATTAAGGATATGATTGCTTTTATATGAATTTATAATATTATTTATACATCAAATATGGTTGGATAGTTGATTAATTAATTAAGGAATTATTTTCGAATTGATTGCTTTTATAGCTGCTATAATTAAAATATGATAAATATCACGTTTAATTAGTTGATAAAAAATAAAAAGAAAATTATTGACTTTTATTTAGTTGCTTAAAATAAGAAATATATTTACTATACCATCAATAATAATATTAGGGGAAAAATGGCAATAAGGCCAATTTTCAACATTTTTTGACCAATAAGGCCAAGTTTCAATTTATGTGTCAATTAGGCCTTTTTGTTCCAATTAGGCCAAAAAAATGTATATGGAAGGACGAAAATACCCCTACTCTATTTCTACTCAACCCACTCCACACCTACCCCACCCCACCCTTGCCCAGACACTGAATACCATGAAAAAACACTGAACGTCAGATTTTTTTTTTCTACTCAACCCACATCACCCCCACCACAGACACTGAATGTCAGACACTGAATACCATGAAAAGACACTGAATAACATTAAAAGACACTGAATAACACTGAATAACATTAAAAGACACTGAATAACATTAAAATACACTGAATAACACTGAATAACATTAAAAGACACTAAATAACACTGAATAACATTAAAAGACACTGAATAACACTGAATAACATTAAAAGACACTGAATAACACTGAATAACACTGAAAGACACTGAATAACACTGAATAACATTAAAAGACACTGAATAACACTGAATAACATTAAAAGACACTGAATAAAATTAAAAGACACTGAATACCATTAAAAGACACTGAATAACATTAAAAGACACTGAATAACACTGAATAACATTAAAAGACACTGAATACCATGAAAAGATACTGAATAACATTAAAAGACACTGAATAACATTAAAAGACACTTAATAACACTGAATAACATTAAAAGACACTGAATAACACTAAAAGACACTGAATAAACACGGAATAACATTAAGACACTGAATAACATTAAAAAACACTGAATAACATTAAAAGACACTGAATAACACTGAATAACACTAAAAGACACTAAATAACATTAAAAGACACTGAATAACACTGAAAGACACTGAATAACACTAAATAACATTAAAAGACACTGAATACCATTAAAAGACACTGAACGTCACCCCAGACACTGAATAACATTAAAAGACACTGAATATCATTAAAAACACTGAATGTCGGATTTTTACACTAGAATATTATATGAACACTGAATATCATTATAAAACACTAAATATTATAAGAACACTGAACGTCATTAAAAAACACTGAATCTAATAAAAAAACTGAATATTATAAAAACACTGAATGTCATAAAAAAACACTGAACGTCGTAAAAAACAATGAAAATGAAATAAATATCTCAAAAATAAAAAATAAAATAAAAAATACAACGACTCTCGCCCTCAACGACGACGTACTCGAACTTATCGTCTTCAAGTCGGGCTTACAAAACCCCTCGGGTTCCCTCGACACCTGCGATCAAAATCCATTTGTACAGTCAAGTTGTATATTAAGCTCGAGGTTTTGGGATTTGTTGTATTAGGAACATAACAAGAATTTTCCACTTAACACATGAAGATTGTAAGAGACAAAAGTAGGCCCATCTAATCATAAGCTAAAAGAGTATTAGCATTCATTGAGATTCTAGTTCAGGACGCAGCAATCGAAATACATAATTTCTCCATGCAATATTGCCACAAGTGAGCCGATTTGAATGAATCTATTTTGGGACAGTAGTTGACTTGTACAGTTGTACCATATCAGTGCCACGATGATTTAATTGCAATTTTCAAGCAACACATATGTACTTAATAATCACCCGCACCAAAACTGAGTTCTAGTTGATCTTGATTTAGGGTAAAAGAGTCTACAATTGATCATTTACTGTAGGCTCGTACTGCAAATGCTTTGAAAAATAAACAAAAAACATAGTGAGCAAATTGTTGGAGTTGTGTACTTAATGTCTAGATTTAAGTATCGGAAACTCCCGATCCATTGCCATTAATCTATTTAATTAAATAAACAATTATTTATTGCCATTAATCTACCTAGAGTTTCGGCGTGCGCATCGGGGGCGAACCCCGGCTGGACGCCGGGGGTGCGATCGATCCTTGTGATCGATCGCTGGCCGCGGGCTGAGACCCGTGGCGGCCTGCTGGTGGCGGGCCGACCTCCCCAGGCGGCGGCGAGTCGCCAGACTCGCCGCTGGGGCTGCTGGGCAGCCCCACCCGATCGCGCTGATGGCGCGATCATCGATCGCATGGAGCCCCGCTCGCGGGGGTTCGGCTGGGGCAGCCGCGTGCCTTCGGGTGCGTGGGCTCCTCGGTCGTGCTCCGGTTCGCATGGCGGTGCTCACGTGATCTCCTGCGAAGGGTTTTTGATCGGGCTATGGTTTCCGCAAATTTTAATAGCCCGGGATATCGAATTCCAACACAAATATATTGGTCAAAAAATATCATCAATGGCCTCTTAATTCTAAATTCCTCTAGAGTCTAGAAAATAGGAGTTCTTGACCAAAGAAGATGTCACATATACCCTATAGATTATGGTATTCTAATTCATAGATGTTTTACAGAAAAAAAATATAAGAATCATACAAAACTTCTAGATTAAAAATCATTAGGTGGTAGCAAATAATCACCTGAAATACATAAGCCCAATAATAGTCATAATGGCACCGGTATTTTTTTCGTTCGTACGGGTAAAACACGTGCTTGACTTTATAATTTAAAAGCCCTAATTCACACACCTTAGATGACCTCAGATCAACACCTGCAAATATGTCTATATCAGTGACATTAAAAATAAAATATTAAGGGACACTTGTACAGAAAAGAAACCAAAGTAGCACAATCACAATCACAATTTTGATTTTGTATTCTCCAAGAACCACCATCATCTCAACTTAGAACCTACAGATTAACTCTAACTCTCAGTTCACCATATTCTCCCGTGCAACAACGGAACAAGCCAGATTCAATAGTGCAAAGAGTCTAAATACATGGCGCACTATGAGAACTTCACTTCGTCGGGAACGTTGACACCCGACCACCCGATCCATCGAGCTTCGAACTCCTTGAAGTCTAAGAGCCACACGGGGTGCAACCATTACTACCAAAAACTCACAATCACTGAACAAAAAAAGGGGCGAAAAATACACAAAACTCGATTCAATTTCAATTTCAGACACTATTTGATCCAATTACCAAAAATAGAACACACAGTTGAATTTCACTTTCACATAATAATTCCTCACTGAATCAATTGACACAAAATCGAAAAGAATATCTACCTGCTGAAGAACCGACGAGGAGAATGCGACGGGCGGAGAGATTTAGGGTAGCCCAGTTGCACATCGAGATGACATCGTCGACCTCTGCGAAACCCGTTATCGAGGCCCGGCCCGTAGACTTGAGAACGCCCCGCATGTCGAAGGTGACGTACGGCCGTGAGCCCTCTATCGGCTAGCCACCGAGCTATTCCCTTCATCAGCCCCTGAAACCCTCCGAGCACGGAGTATGGGTGCACCAAGACCACCACCGATTCGCCGCCACCGCCGCCGTCGGGTCGGTAAACCCGGGCATCCAAATTGTCGAGCATTTCGTCGAACAACTTATGCGCACAATCCCCGACCCGATGAATCTCGACAACTGAGACGACGAGAGAGGAGACGCTTCGTATTTCGAGAGCTTCCCTTGTGTAGACTCGCTCTTCTCGATTCGAATCGACCATGGGGCGGCGACTGTGGATGGGTGACGAGAGGAAGGAGAAGGCAGTGGCGATTCTCGATCGATTTTGCGCGCTCGTCGGGATGCGCCAGATCAAAACCTGACGAATCGTCGGGATGCGCCAGAGCAAGCCTCTTTCGATCAAAACCTGACGAATCGAATTCACGGTCTTCTCTTCCTCCTTGTCGTTTTATCGAACACCTTGCGAGCACTCCAGAAACACCCGCCCCTTGGGCATTTCGTCGAGGCGCAGATCCTCGAGTCGATCTTCCACGCCACCGTAGTCCACCCAGGCATTGTAGAACCGAACGACATCTGCCGGCGAGGTGAGGAGGAAGTGTTCGAGAAGGCGGACAACTAGCAGCGGAAGAGGAGATCGATCGCGAGCTCCGTTCGGATCGACGAGGAAGGTGACTCCGTTCGGAGCTGGAGCTTCCGGAAGAGGAGGAGCTCGCGGGCGATGTTGAGGTCGTCGTCGTCGGGCCCCGCGGCGGCGGCGTGCTAAAATCGGCCGGGAGAGAGCACATAGATTAGGGATTCATGTTTCTGTTTTGCGTACGCCAACGGGGAGAAAAGAGGGTAAAGGGTAATAGGGTCTTTGCACATTTTAGGCGGCCTAATTGGCACGCGTAATTTCTCGAAAGCCTTATTGGCGAAAAAATGTTAAAAATTGGCCTTATTGCCATTTTTCCCTAATATTATTAATATTGATTCCTATAATTAAGGATATAATTTTTTTAATTCAGAATATTATTTCTATATCAAATAATTATGATATATTTGTTTTAGTGATATTTTTAAAAGTAAAATATAAAATACCGAAACAATAAAAATGCAATAAAATAAAGAATATAAATATTATAAATTTTATTAAAATGATAAAAAAAAAAAGAGTTACATAGAAGGATTAAGAATTAAAGTAAAGTGCGTAAATTACATCATAAAAAAACACATTATTAACAAAAACTACTCTAAACCTATTAGAAAACATAACTCAAAGGCTCGGTTCCATGTTCACGGCTTCGATAATCTTCGTCGACTTCTGAGTTTTCGACTTGCCGATTTTTGTACTTATAAACAAACCTAATGAGAAAAAAAAAACAAAACGTGAAATAAAAATTATAACTTGAAAAAAGATAAAAACATAGAAAAAATACAATAAAAAGGACGAAATTAAAACAATAGAAAAAATAAAAGATTGCTTACATTGAAGGCTACAAAAAATAAAAATATTAGGATCATACAATAATATTAAAATTAAATTTTGAATTAGTAAAAGATGATTACATTGATTTGCTGCAAAAAAAATACAATATTAATCATAAAAAAAGCTAATTAAAATTAAATTTCGAATTAGTAAAAGAATGCTTACGCGGCAAAAAATACAAACATTAATCGTCAAACAATAATATTTTAATTAAAATAGAATTAGTATAAGAATACTTAAATTGAAGGCTGCAAAAAAATAAAAACATTAAACAATAATATTTTAATTAAAATAGAATTAGTAAATGAAATGCTTACATTGAAGGCTGCAAAAAATAAAAACATTAATCGTCAAACAATAATATTCAAATTAAAATAGAATTAGTAAAAGAATGCTTACATTGAAGGCTAGACTGCAAAAAATAAAAACATTAACCGTCAAACAATAATATTCAAATTAAAATAGAATTAGCAAAAGAATGCTTACATAGAAGGCTGCAAAAAATACAAAAATAATTTATTTCAAAAAATTAAATGTAAATACGAAATTAAGAACATTAATACGAAAAAAAAGAGGTGGAATGAAAAGTGAGAGGTATGGAGTGAGTGAATATGACGTCCTTTATATAGGATGGATTTGAATTAGGGTTTGACCATTATTATTATTTTTTAAATATACATAATTTGAATTTCTGATTTTATTAATTGAATTTACTTTATTTAAATTCTGCAATTATAGTAATATAATTCGAATTATGCATGATTAGAGTTATATAAATAGTAGATAATATCAAATTTATTTATTTGCTTAAAATAAGGAGTAGATTTACCATAATATAAATTAATTAATTAACAATCGGTGAAATATATTAATAAAAAATATATATTATCTCCCATTAATTGCGCGTAGTTGACCTATAATTAAGGAAATTATTTTGAATTAATTACCGTAATTAGAGTAACCGGTTATAAAATTATTTTTTTTATAATTTAAATAATTGAAAAATCGAAAACTTTGGAAAATTAACATCCGTGGATAGGTGTGAACACGTACACTTTTTTTTGATCATCCAACGATTGTGAATTCGCCACGGAGGACATTTGCTTCTCGATTTATATATTGTAAGATAAGGATACACAACAATTCTTAGTATACTCTTACTTTTTATTATTTAAAGCCTAAAGAACTATTGTCTCTTAATACATAAAAATTATTCTATGCTAACTTTAAAGAATCGGATGGTGCAGTGAGTAAAATTTAAAAAGTATGTTAAAAATATGAGTAAAATTATATATTTAAAATGAAAAAAATAAGAGTATTTAATAATTTATTATTAAAAACAATAATAATATCTAAATTTGGACTAAGTTTTTTTTTATAATTCTTAATATGTTTTGTTGCATTTTGATCTTATAATATTATTTAAAATTATTTTTAAATGTATTATTCTTAATTTATTGATAAAACTAGCATGGAGCAATTGAAAGTAGGTTTTAGTATATATTTTTTATTATAAAAATGTATAAAATAATTTATTTCTTATTATTTATTTATTTTTGCTCCGATCTTGAATTAACTACAAATATAATGTAAAATGATATTTTATGTATAGCAATTTTGTTTATTACAATAATTATTAAATTATATAAAAAAAATTATACGTGACACTAATATAGTAAGTAAAAAATTAATGATTCTAATTATTAAATGGAATGAACGATTTTAATTTTTTACAAATTATAACAATTTTAAAGATTTACAAAAGAAATGTGTAAAAGTGTAACCCATCCATAGTCTACATTTAGACCATCCACAGCAGGGTGTCAAATAGAGTGTCAAATTGAGTTTAACTCATCCAGTAGGGAAGCATTGAAAGTGTTAAGTTTGACACTTGGTGGGGTCGGATTAAAATTTGATCCCCGGTCAAATTTTTTTGACACCCTCCAGCGGCCCCCACCACCTATTATTTTATAACAACAATAAATAAAAGAGTCAATCATTAATTGACACATGACATTTTAATTATTTTTTCTTTTCATTTTAAAATCATTTTTTATAAAATAATTATTCACAATAAAAACAAAATAAAAATATCATTATTTTTCATTTTTTATCCTCTATAAATAGACTGTAGATTTATATCATTTGGACACAAAAAAATCACAATTTTTTGCACTTTTTTCTCTTTATTTTCAGTATTTTGTTTATTTTTATTTATTAAATGTGGTGAGTAATAATGGTATTTATTATTTTAAAATATTGTGATTTTTTTTAAAATTATATTTTAGTAATTTTTAATTTAATAATTATATATATAAAATAATCAAAAAGAAATTTAAAATATGGTAGGATATAGAATATGGTGATGTGGAAGAAAAAGAAAATAGTTTGACACCTAGAATAACACCCTGCTGGAGCTGGTGCGGAAAAGAGGGTGTTAATTGAAGGTCTCAAGCTCACGTAGCCGGAGAAAAGTGTCAAATTTGACACCCGCTGTTGTAGATGGTCTTAGTGACAATGAATGCATTCTCCCCCAAAAGCGCTAAGCTTTGTTGACAGGAATACAAGTATACAACTAGTCAACGGTTCATTCTATGCTAACTAAAGGTTTCTACCCTAATTCCATACATCTTTAGACATGTGTAAATTACTTTTCATCTCAACCACATAGATTTATTTTTAACATTTTAAGAAAGCCAAATGTCATACATCCATGGACTAGGGCACTACCCCATTAGACTATCTACAATGGTTTCAACATTCAACACCCTACTTTATTACTTCACGTCATTTTCTCTCTCGTCCAACTAATCATTCAACACACATTCAACTTTTATACTCTACAATAGTTTTGTTTAATAAAATTCAACACCCTATCCCACCACTTTTATTTTATCTTTTTATTTTCTTTTATAATTTTATTTTTATTACAATTCAATAAACAAATATAAATATCAATTAATAATAAAATAAAATATATATGTTTTTAATTTTGATTTTTTTAAACTAGTCTCAACACCCGTGCGATGCACGGAAAAGTTTTAGCTAACATTGTTATTATGTACAATTTAATATATTAAAAAAATTAATGTATGATGTTTATACTCCATTAGTTTGGTGTTGAAGTTTATAAGACTTTAGTAATTTTTGTAATACATTATTAGCTAGGTTGTATTGTTTCAAGTATTAGTATTATTTTTAAAGCTTTTTTTCTCTTCACAAAATAAGGTTATTTCAATTATAAACAATTAAATTTCAATTGTACAGATAATGATAAGATAGAGTTGTCCATGCGTAAATACCGATTTCTTTAAAAATATACCAACCTTAGACGAAGACCGACCTTGGCGCGTATTAATCGTCATATCATACGATATAGCATACGACTCTTATTAATCGTTATAGCATACGGCGTCAAAGTAATTCGAGGGACAAAGACACTTCCCCAACTTCCCCAACATTTTTTCCTCCTAAAACTTTTGCCTCAATGACATAATTACCGAGTTTTGTTACAATCAACCGCGTACCATTGGAAAGTCCGGCAGAAAGATCAAAATTACGCAACAACATTATCGGTACACCAACCTTGCAAATACAAAACAAAAATTAAATCAATACAATCAAATGACATTATTAATAAGTTTTTGAGGAATAACAAAAGGAATATAGTACGTATTAAACAACATAAGAATTCATGTGCACAAAGCATAATATACATACCTTAAACTTCAATTCATGATTTGGAACTCCGGAACACCTGATGGTATTTAGAAACTCTACGGAATGCATTTGTTCAAACATATTAACTCCACATTCGGTAAGCGCAATAGAATCCGAACTCAAGTAAATCTTTTCGTCGGTAGTATGCATCGACACCATATAATTGTTAATGCTATATATATACTTCTTAAAGCGTTGGAGCCAGAATGGCCCTCCCTTGTAAGATTCTCACTACCGATGTGTTTATGGAAAGAAGTATACGTTGTTTGGACAATGGATTCTATATAATTATCGGACTAAGTTATCAAAAACTTTTCATGAATATCTATATAGGCTTCTCCCGTCGTTGTCATCGCCAAGAGTATCATCCCCAAAATCAGATATTCAATCCAAAAACTCTCGTAGAAAAAGATAATAATTTAATTGTCAATATTTTGCATCCTCGTATTTTTCGTAAAATGGAAAATTTTGCAATCGCTCCATATCTTAGAATAATTAATCGTGGCATGAACAAAAAAATTCGAGCTAAAATTTCTAGTATGTGGCTAGTTACTGCACCCGCGTGCGATCCACGAAAGAGTTTTAAATTGTACCTAATGACAAATATTTTTCTCACTCTCGAAACAACAACATACAATTTTCAGTGTGTAAATATCGATCTCTTAAAAAATATACTATCGTTGGACAAATAATAACCTTGACATTTATTATTCGCTGGACAAAGACTGAAATTGATATTTATTAAACTACAATATAAATCTTGTCGCCATAATTTTTTCCTCTCAATAGTTTCGATAACATAATTACCAAGTGTTGTTATAATTACCGCGTTCAATTGCACAGACCATTGGAAGGATTGATATTTCGCATAAATATTAACGGGACGCCAACCTTAACAACAAAAATAAAATATAAAGAATTAATCAACAAAAATATATTGAAAAACGTGTTATTCATAAAATTAGAACTAACCAAAATACTTATTAGAACCTCGTCCACATAGAAATGTGATTTAGGGAAAAAAATATTAACCTTTAATATCTATTGATGGTTTGTTAACTCAGGACACTTGATAGTGTTTAGGAACTCAAATGAATGCATTTGTCCAAACATACTAAGTTTACGATCGATTAGCGCAATAAAATCAGAACTAATGCAGATTATTTTGTTTGTATCATACATGGACGTCATAATCGTTAATTTTATCCACTTCGTTCAGTGTTCGATTCTCGTCCTTGCAAAAAAGAAATATCAAGAATGTGTTCATAATAAGAAGGGAATGTTGCTTGAACATTGATTTTATAAAATTATCGTACTAAGTTATTAAAAAAATCATGAATATCTATATAGGCTTCTCCCGTCGTTGTCATCGTCAAGAGTACCATCTCCAAAATCAGATATTAAAATATATATATGTTGTGATGAGATTAATTTTTAATCATTATTTAGTAATAAATTTGTAGCACCCGAGTCTCGGTTTTACAATTGGTAGTTACTAATCCCCTAAGCTCGTTTTAAAAACTTCACTAATCATAATTAATTAAATAACAACCACTCTCTAATAATATTATTATCCATTTGAAACTATTTACATAATATTAATACTCTAATAATATAATATAAAAAGTGTTGGTTTTAACAAATAAAAATAAATTATTAATTTTATTAAGTTAAAGCTAAACAAATAAAATAAAATAAATGTAAGAATTAATACATTTTTGTTATTGTTTCTCACAATCCTTCTACAATAAAACAAATCTCACACAATCTTTCTACTACCAAACAAATCCATATGCACAAGCTACCTCCTTCTTACTACCGGCAAATCTTACACCAAAAATGGTCTTTCCTCAGCTTTTACTTTTAGAAACAAGGTCAATGTTTGAATTCATGCCAAAAATGAGAAGAGTAAACTCTTTCAAAACACACCTCACAACACTCTCACTCAAATCTCACAAAATTTTCCAGAAGGAGTTGAGCATTTGGGGATAGGACGAGCATAGGAGCTTAGGAGTCGAGTTGAGCTAGGGTCGCACACGCTTCAAGAGGTAGGGGATTCTTCATCTCTTTTATAACATTATATTTCAATGTTTGTTGCACGTGATTGTATGCTTGAGTTTACAAATGACGTTTTAGCCTGTGATCCTCTTAAGGGTCTGTGATCTTTTATTTGATCATCGGACTTGTTCCGCGTCAGGGTTGAAACTTATTACATAGCCTGTGATCCTCTTAAGGGTCTGTGATTGTTCCGCACAAGGGTTGTGTAATACATGCTATGATATGACTATGTGTTTGTTCATGCTATATTGATTATATGTTCGTATAATGATTATTTTGTTATATTTGAGATGAATGTTTCCCTGCTGAGCACGTTGAGCTCACCCCAATCAACGACATGTTTTTAGGTACGGTTGGAGACTCGGAGGAGTGTGACGGGCATGGCACAGTGTGACATCACTTTTTATTGTTTATTGGTTTTGTTAAAACTCGACTTTCACTTTTGTAACCTCTTTGACTTTGACTGTTATGTGTCAACTTTTATGCTCGACTTTTGAAACATATTTTCATGTTTGAATGACTAGTTTTATTTCTAAGTAAATACTTGTTTTGACGACTTAAATTATTTTTACGTAACCCCCCGCACTTTATCAAATTAATCTTTTTAAAATTAATTTCTCTATTTTTAAATACTTTTCGCTGCGATTTTACAAAAACGAAAAACGGGGCGTTACAAGGTGGTATCAGAGCAGGATTTAGATTCTGTAGACTTTAAAACTTTTTCAAAAAAATAAAATAAAATAAAAGCTTTCATGTTTTAAAAATAAAAGAAAGAGAGGTCACTATTGCCTCCGTCATTCCTCGCCGAGCTCTCCTTAAGGTACATTTTTAGATTTTGCGATCCTAGACTTAGAACTCTGAGCTTAGCTTTTGCACGTTATGTTTGCAATGAGTGCTTAGATGGCACGCACTATGAGGACTTGTACTAGGAGGGATCTGAGGCCAGACAGTTCGCTACGGCGCAAGATTCATCGGTATAGCACGTACGTTAAGGATGTTAGTCACACGCTAGGAGAGCATCTGTTGACGATGCATAGGATGTGGCAGGAGCTACGAGACTTGGGTTATCACCACGTCAGTCACAGAGATGGAGCCAGGAGGTGCATTGGTTCGTTGCCGAAGAGGATGCAGAAGTTTCCTAGAGAGTTCTACCACGGCTATCGGACGCCAGGGACGTCTCGATTCCTTTACGACGAGTTCACTCGAACTCTCTACTATCACTTGATGTTCTTTGGGATACCAGAGGAAGGGGAAATCCCGCCCAGATGCAGTAGGTGTGGGAAGAACCACGGAGGACCCTGTCTTCTAGGGCTACGCTTTTGCTACACGTGTCGCAAGCGAGGACACCAGGCTCGTCAGTGCCCACGACGTGACCAGATTTGAGCACGGAGGATTATGAGATCCATTTCGATTTTCCAGATTTACGATGTAGTACTTTAGTCTTCATGTTTAGTAGAAAACGTGACATGTATTATGACTATGTATTGCTGGACGAATATGAATCGAATGATATGTTTTGAAATGTTATCTTGTTCATGCTTACGTGGCAATATGTTTTTGAATTTGAATATCTTATTTTTTTTTCCGACTAAATGGATGAAGATGTTTAAATCAAAAGCTAAATGTTCTTACGACAGAAAGAAATGACAACGCGAAGGAACGGTAACGCAGCTAACAATGCTTGCCCTAACGGAGCAGACCAACCGCCCCTTGCTCAGGCTACTGTTGATGCCATGGGAATGGCTTTCACGCATTTCCTTCAGAACTTTCAGGCCAACGGAGGCGCAAATGCTAATAACAGTGTGGAAAAGTTCCGCAGCTTTGGACCGCCGACCTTCAATGGAAAAGATGGTCCTGCAGTCGTTGAAGAATGGTTCCGCTCACTAGAGCGCATTTTCCGCACGATGAACTGTGGAGATGCCCAGAAGATAGCTTGTGCCACGTTTCAGCTGGTGGAGGATGCTGATCATTGGTGGGAAGGGTTTTACTGCAGTCAGACGGACGCAGAGCGTAATGCTATGACCTGGGTTGACTTCAAGACTGAGGTCATGAATCAGTACTTTCCACAGTCGTTCCGTAACCAGAAGGAGACAGAATTCTTGAACCTCAAGCAGGGAAGCACGACCGTAACTGAGTATGAGAGGAGATTCAACGAGCTGAGCAGGTTTGCCCCACATCTGGTGGACACTGATGCGAAGAGATCTTCTAGATTTGAACGAGGACTAAGGCCCCAACTAGCCGGTATCCTAGCAGCACAGGGTGATCTGGGGTATTATGAGCTGGTCAAAAGGGCTCACAAAGTCGAGGCGGGACTGAGAGGAGATGAGGTGAAACCGAAGCCTTTTTTGGTCAATGAGAAGCGCAAGTGGAACGGTGGTAACAACAATGGCAACCATCAGAACAAGCAGATGAAGACTGGAGGAAACAACAAGCCATGGTGTCGTGAGTGTGGGAAACAACATAATGGAGCTTGCATGCTGGGACAGAACAAGTGTTTCTGATGCCGCCAGCCAGGTCACATGACTCGTGATTGCCCTCGGAACAACCAGAACTTTTGTGCGCCTCAAGCACCGAGACAGAATGGAGGTGGACAGCGTCCAGGAGGACAGGCTCGCATGTATGCGATGGCTCGTGATGATACTGAGAATGACCACGGGGTGATGACAGGTATGTTAACCATTTCTGGAGTTCCTGATTTTGTACTTTTTGATACGGGTGCTTCACACTCATTCGTGTCTAGAAAGTTTCACAACTTGATAAGAGAACACAGTACTAGAGTAGATAACTCGTTAGAGGTAAGTTTACCCTCGGGTGGAGTGATCGCTACGAATGATATGGACAAGGATTTGAAAGTCGACATTGGAGGAAGACACCTTTCTGCAGACGTGTATGTGATCGAGATGACGGACTTTGATCTTATTTTGGGGATGGATTGGCTCACTAAATACCAGACAAAGATTCAGTGTCGTGAACGACAGATTACGTTCAGACTTTCTGAAGGAGATGAGTTCACTTTCTCTGGGTCAAAGACGAAGACAGTGCCCCAAGTGATATCCGCGATGAAAGCTGTGAAGTTACTAAAGAAGAAGAGTTGTCAGGGTTTCCTTGTGAATTTGGTCAACCAACCGACACCAGAAGTGATGCCCACTAACGTACCAGTTGTACAAGATTTTGTGGATGTATTTCCGAAGGAGTTGCCGGGACTACCTCCTAACAGACAGGTGGAGTTTACGATCGACTTAGTGCCAGGAGCAGCACCCATGTCCAAAGCACCCTACCGCATGGCGCCGAAGGAGTTGGAAGAACTGAAAGCGCAAATCCAAGAGTTGTTGGACATTGGCTACATTCGACCGAGTGTGTCACCATGGGGAGCCCCCGTTCTGTTTGTGAAGAAGAAGGACGGATCACTCAGGATGTGTATCGATTACAGAGAATTGAATAGGCTCACTGTGAAGAACAAGTACCCGTTGCCGAGGATCGAGGATTTGTTTGACCAACTGAGAGGAGCTACTACATTCTCGAAGATTGACTTGAGGTCAGGCTATCATCAGTTGAGAATCAAGGAGAGCGACATACCGAGAACAACGTTCAGGACGCGATATGGACATTACGAGTTTGTGGTCATGCCGTTTGGTTTGAGCAATGCGCCAGCTGTTTTCATGGATCTGATGAATAGAGTTTTTCATCCGTTCTTGGACCAGTTTGTCATAGTCTTCATTGACGACATTCTGATTTACTCGAAGAGTCCAGAAGAGCATGCAGTACATTTGAAGTCTGTACTGGAGATACTCCGGGCAGAGAAGTTGTACGCAAAGTTCGAGAAGTGCGAGTTTTGGATCGAACGTGTTGTGTTTTTGGGACACATTGTTACCGCGGAGGGTATTGAAGTGGATCCGACTAAGGTGGAAGCTGTGAAGGAATGGGTTACGCCCAAGAACGCCAGTGAAGTTCGTAGTTTCTTGGGTCTAGCAGGTTACTACAGAAGGTTCATCGAGGATTTTTCTAAGATAGCTACTCCGATGACACGTTTGACCAGGAAGGGAGAGAAGTTTGTTTGGAATGAGAAGTGTGAAGAGAGTTTTGCAGAACTGAAGAAGAGGTTGACCACGGCCCCTGTTTTGACGATTCCGGACCCCACCAAGGATTTCGTGATCTATAGTGATGCGTCGAAGCTTGG
This sequence comes from Euphrasia confusa, assembly GCA_954870475.1. Lineage (NCBI taxonomy): Eukaryota > Viridiplantae > Streptophyta > Magnoliopsida > Lamiales > Orobanchaceae > Euphrasia > Euphrasia confusa. Next base: position 23,385,282 of record OX940956.1, read on the forward strand.
GTTAGGGTGTGTCTTAATGCAAGAAGGGAAGGTTGTTGCTTACGCTTCAAGGCAACTAAAGCCGCATGAGACGAATTACCCCACGCACGATCTTGAGTTAGCCGCGGTAGTTCACGCGCTTAAGATCTGGAGACACTATTTGTATGGAGGCAAATGTGAGATTTTCACCAACCACAAGAGTCTTAAGTATATATTTACTCAGAAGGAGTTGAATATGAGGAAACGAAGATGGTTGGAATTGGTGAAGGACTATGATTGCACGATTAGCTATCATCCGGGAAAAGCTAATGTCGTTGTTGATGCTTTGAGTCGGAAAGGGAAGTTAACGAGCTTACTTTCTGAAGATGAACTGTTGGTAAGAGAATTCGACAGGATGAGGATTGAAGTGGTTATGCCACCAAGCAGTACGAGTGCGACTCTAGCAGCGTTAACCTTACAACCGACGTTGAGAGACAGAGTTAAGAGTGCGCAAACCCAAGATGGATTTTTGAGGAAGATGCGGGACAGAGTTCAGAAGGAAAACATCAAGGGTTTCACGATCGGAAGCGATGATGTTTTGATGTACGAGGGAAGATTGTGCATCCCTAAGGACGACGAGCTAAGGAAGGAGCTTTTGACTGAAGCTCATTGCACGCCTTATACAGCACATCCTGGTGGGACCAAGATGTATCGAGATTTACGAACGATGTTTTGGTGGCGAGCAATGAAAAGAGACATCGCCTTATTCGTAGAACGATGTTTGGTATGTCAACAAGTCAAAGCCGAACACCAACGACCATCGGGGTTGCTGCGACCGATGGATATACCAGAATGGAAGTGGGAACATATCACAATGGACTTCGTTTTGGGTTTACCGCCTTCCACAAGGGGTAATAAAGCTGTGTGGGTCATAATTGACCGGTTAACGAAGTCAGCTCACTTTCTACCGATCAAGATGACTTTCACTATGGAGCAGTATGCTCAGATCTACATTCGGGAGATTGTCAAGTTGCATGGAGTTCCAGTTTCTATAGTCTCAGACAGAGATACGAGGTTTACCTCGAACTTTTGGAAGAGTTTGCAGAGTGCCCTGGGGACAAAACTGAAGTTCAGTACGGCATATCACCCACAGACCGATGGACAGTCGGAGAGGACGATCCAGATTTTGGAGGATATGCTACGAACATGTGTACTTGATCTTGGAACTCAATGGGAGACGCTTTTACCGTTAGTCGAGTTTGCTTACAACAACAGTTTCCAAGCGACGATTGGTATGGCACCGTATGAAGCTTTGTACGGGAGGAAATGCAGATCCCCGTTATACTGGAATGAAGTGGTGAGAAGAAAATTTTGGGACCTGAGTTAGTTCAGCAAACAGTTGAGCATATTGCAACGATTCAGAGTTGAATCAAGATGGCTCAGGATAGACAGAAGGCGTATGCTGATCGGAGGAGGAAGGAGTTACACTTTGAAGTTGGTGATAACGTGTTTCTAAAGGTAGCGCCAGTCAAGGGAATAGTAAGATTCAGAGAGAAAGGAAAGTTGAAACCGCGTTTCATCGGGCCGTTTGAGATTCTCAAGAGGATTGGAGAACTTGCTTATGAGTTGGCATTGCCACCAAACTTGTCTGGAGTGCACAGTGTGTTTCACGTTTCGATGCTTCGGAAGTATGTGCACGATCCAGGCCATGTCGTGAGTTATGACGAATTGGATGTCAGGAAGGATTTGACTTACGAGGAGACTCCTGAAGCAATATTGGACCGAAAGATTCATCACTTGAGAAACAAGGACGTAACTCTTGTCAAAGTACAATGGAAGCGTCACGGAAAGAGTGAGGCCACGTGGGAGAACGAGGAAGAATTTCGCGCTAAGTACCCAAATTCGTTACTACAGGTACGATTTCGAATTTCGAGGACGAAATTTCTTTTAAAAGGGGTAGTGTTGTAGCACCCGAGTCTCGGTTTTACAATTGGTAGTTACTAATCCCCTAAGCTCGTTTTAAAAACTTCACTAATCATAATTAATTAAATAACAACCACTCTCTAATAATATTATTATCCATTTGAAACTATTTACATAATATTAATACTCTAATAATATAATATAAAAAGTGTTGGTTTTAACAAATAAAAATAAATTATTAATTTTATTAAGTTAAAGCTAAACAAATAAAATAAAATAAATGTAAGAATTAATACATTTTTGTTATTGTTTCTACTGCACCCAACACAGTCCTTCTACAATAAAACAAATCTCACACAATCTTTCTACTACCAAACAAATCCATATGCACAAGCTACCTCCTTCTTACTACCGGCAAATCTTACACCAAAAATGGTCTTTCCTCAGCTTTTACTTTTAGAAACAAGGTCAATGTTTGAATTCATGCCAAAAATGAGAAGAGTAAACTCTTTCAAAACACACCTCACAACACTCTCACTCAAATCTCACAAAATTTTCCAGAAGGAGTTGAGCATTCACTACTAAAAATATTGCATTAGAAATCGGTTATTCACTGATTTCTATGAAAATCCGGACTGATGTTGATGGAGCCGATATCTATAGTCTGCAACTATAGACATCAGTGATTAACCGATTTCTATGTGCATTTTAGAAATCAGTTTTTATTTTCCAACCGATTTCTTTTGTGTTCATAGAAATCGGTTGATTTCCAGTAGTAACCCACAAAACTAACTGATATCTAACACCCTTTTAATATCAGTTATTTAGCTTAGAACCGATAACTATATAGTATTACATAATCATTTTTATTTTTAAAACCGATTTCTATATAAACATTTTATTTTAATAATTGATTTCTATAGAGAGATTTAAAAGTCGTATAATTCTTGTAATTTTTATATTAAAATTGCACAAATTTATAAATTCATCAAATACCATAATGCATAAAATATCTTAAACATTCATACACAATATTGTAGTTAGAGTACAATCATTATCTAAAATCAAAACATTCATAATTGTAGCTAGAGTACATTCAAAATGTCCCAAAAGACGAGGCTGCGATTTCACTTTCCGTATTCTGCAGAAACCACCTGAGACTTTGCTAAAGAAAAGACATTCCAAAACATGAGTTTCTCATCTCCTGCTCCTGTTACAATAGTCTGCAAACATATGCATAGTAAGAAAAATGTGACAACAATGAAAAACGAAAACTTGCACTTGTGTTCTAATTTGGAACAAAAAGGAAAAAATAATCCCACCTGTCCATCCGGGGAAATGGCAAGGTACAGTACCCTGTATGTATGTCCAGTTAGAGCTGCCAACTGCATTGGCAGTAGTTTAAAAGCATATCAAAAGATTGTTAGGTTATTGTATACAGGCGTATCGCAAAATTGAAATTCTACAACAGTCTATCATAGGTATACCTTTGACATCGACGGATATTTCCATACTAGGATTTGGTTCTGGAAGTGGCCATGTGTGCTCACTAGCTCATTCACGTTCTTAGACCACGCGAGATTGCACACATGAAAGTCATATTTTAAGTCCGGTATCTTAAATATTGTCACAGTCCTCTTCCTCAGGATTTGTCTAAATTCTTGATTGAATTTTCGTTTAAAATAAAATAAAATCATGTACTCGGAAACAGAAAAAAATATACATATCCCGACATAAATGACATCTAAAACCAGTAGAACAATAACCTATATCACGTACATTTCACAAACGAATCCAATATGACATAGTGTTGAGTATATGATTTCAGTCGAGTGCATTTTAAATTGAATTAGAAGAAGTGTCGGTTACCTGACTTCCAGTATCCATAGAACTCAAATGTGTATTGGTGGTGGTGTTCCACAACTTGATGCATCTATCAGCCGTTCCACCTCCTGATGCGAGGAGCCCGTACAGATGAACATAAGCTGAGTTGAATGTTGACTCCACACAAATAGCTACAAAAAAAATGCCAATTAGTGAGACAACGAATAAATTGAATTCCATGGAAACATCAATCTTAAGAAATTCTCAAAAAGGTAAGAATTAGTGAGACAGCGAATAAATTGAATTCCATGGAAACATCAATCTTAAGAATTCTCAAAAAGGTAAGAATTATGTGCGTGTGAGTTAAAAAATATATAATGTACACTATATTCAACTGGAACAAAGAGAGTAAAATAAAACAAAAATATTTCATTGAAATACTTAAATTATACATCATTTAGATATAAATAATGTATAATAATCCTTTTTGATATATATCGAATGCTTGGAAACAGAGAGACAAGTATTTTATCCTCTCCCAATTCCCATAGGTCCAGAGAAAGGGAAGTGAATACAAAAAATTTAAAAAAATCAATAAACGTATTGTTGACAATTGACATAGCATTTCATACTCTCGTACACACATGAAGCTCTCGACTATTGACTATTTGTATGATCGACTAGTATGAACGAGTACATCGTATATTTAGAACTATCTTACATAGCAAAAGCTCAACATCAAATGAATTTCAAAAATATTAATTGGAGGAATCATATCCTTAGAAAGAACTCAAAGATACTACTTCTGCATTAAGGAAGAAGATACATACCTTCGATAAAAACTCATTGTAGGCAAGGAGATAATTGCAATCCAGGTGATCCTTAGGCATCACTCTCTCGACCAATCCACAGAGTCGATGTAAGGCTGCTCAACCAATTTCCTTCAATTCCACCACCAAACACAATGTCAATATTGCGTCTGTGTGTGTTTTCCAGTTCTCAATTTACATGAATTGTTTATGTTATATTAAACAATCAAAATTATAATCATGAGTTGGTTAAAATTCAACAAAATATTAAGAGATTCACCTTATGATTATTAACCTAATTCAGAGATTCAATTATGTTAAAAAAAATTGACCTTAGAGACTTGACGAGAGTACCACCAGACAAAACGAAGGTGAACGATCCTCTCTCCCGAGAAACTTCACCCGCTAGTCAGCGGCGTATTTCGCCAGCGACGCCGCCAGATCTTCCTCCGTGTTGAACACCTTGACTTTTTTCCCCTTGCTCTTCGGAGTTACTATCTCAGACGTCGATGCTTTCATCCTACCGCGCCTGAAACTCGATTCTGACGATTTCAGCCCGAGGGGGGCTGAAATTAGGCTTCACGGCGAAGATTCCGAAGGACATCCGATTGTGCGTGTAGGTTTGATTTACCCTAATTTCAGATCCACAATTTCATATCAATTTCAATTCAACCATTTACCTTCGGAAGCCGGCGATGGTGGCTCTGGGACGGAGGATAAAGCGCGGAGGCGCCGTGATTCGGCAAGGATGGTGGCTCTGGGACGGAGTGAGCTGGGATTCCGACGGGGCAGCCTTCTTTGAAGGAGAAGCCTTCCTCGACTCAGGTGGTTGTAAGTACTCTTGCTTCGGCGACGTCGCAGCTGCGGTGGATTTTCGAAGGGGGCCAACGGCGGAGGTTTCTGAGGTAGGGTTTGTGTGAGAAAAGAGGGATATGAATACTGAACTCGATTTTCATCTAAGTTTTATTTTTAAGGTTTGTGAAGGTACGAGAGTTTTTTTATTTATCTTTAGTAAATTTTAATAAAAAAATTACAACATGTAAAAGATATCAGTTTGTTAAAAGCACCGATTACTAAGTAAAACAAAATTTTAAAAAAGAAGTTATAGTAATCGGTTTACTCAAACACAAATTTCGTTGATACCAAATGTATCATTATTTTTACAACTGATATCATTGATGTCATAGAAATCAGTTGAATCAGCGACCGATTTCTTTGAAGTGATATCTAATCTACTTTTTTTAGTAGTGATTTGGGGATAGGACGAGCATAGGAGCTTAGGAGTCGAGTTGAGCTAGGGTCTCACACGCTTCAAGAGGTAGGGGATTCTTCATCTCTTTTATAACATTATATTTCAATGTATGTTGCACGTGATTGTATGCTTGAGTTTACAAATGACGTTTTAGCCTGTGATCCTCTTAAGGGTCTGTGATCTTTTATTTGATCATCGGACTTGTTCCGCGTCAGGGTTGAAACTTATTACATAGCTTGTGATCCTCTTAAGGGTCTGTGATTGTTCCGCACAAGGGTTGTGTAATACATGCTATGATATGACTATGTGTTTGTTCATGCTATATTGATTATATGTTCGTATAATGATTATTTTGTTATATTTGAGATGAATATTTCCCTACTGAGCACGTTGAGCTCACCCCAATCAACGACATGTTTTTAGGTACGGTTGGAGACTTGGAGGAGTGTGACGGGCATGGAACAGTGTGACATCACTTTTTATTGTTTATTGGTTTTGTTAAAACTCGACTTTCACTTTTGTAACCTCTTTGACTTTGACTGTTATGTGTCAACTTTTATGCTCGACTTTTGAAACATATTTTCATGTTTGAATGACTAGTTTTATTTCGAAGTAAATACTTGTTTTGACTACTTAAATTATTTTTACGTAACCCCCGCACTTTATCAAATTAATCTTTTTAAAATTAATTTCTCTATTTTTAAATACTTTTCGCTGCGATTTTACAAAAACGAAAAACGGGGCGTTACAAAATTATTTCATATATATTTATTTATATATATATGTTTGATATGAAAAAACTTTTTGATTCTTATATTTAAATATTTGTTGTTTTAAAGCTCAATAATATTTTTCATTTTTTTTTTTAATTATATAGAGAATTTTTATTTTTTACTTAAAATTTTGGAATGTCCAATTTCCACCCAAACCCAAGCGGTATTGAGACATGAATGGCGAATTTTTAAAATTCGAATCTCATCTTTTCTCGATAATTTATTTTCAGGACGGGACTAGATTTTTCAAATCTCACACCGTCTTGTCTCGTCTTATTCCCACCCGTACTCATCACCAAGTAAGAGCTTCTAACAACATATAATTGCTTGTGCGTAAAATAAATTTTGGAAGACCTATTTATAAATTACAATTTTTGTTTTATTTGTAAACATTAATGTTATAGTAAATGTTTCACCCCAACTTAATTAGTTACTCTTGAATCGCAACATAAATTACATGTGCTTAAATAATGACATCTTAAAAAAAAACTTAATGTTGCACAAATATTGAGTTTTATCTCCCGTAAATAGATCGTTCTATCCGTTAACCTAATAACTTTTCTCGTAAATAGATCGGACTGTCCGTTAACCGAAAAATGTTTCAACCCTGTATTCATTAGTTACTTTGAATAGATACATACAATTGTTCATCCTTAAATACAGACATCTTAAAAAATAGCATTGTTGCACAAATATTGACTTTGCTCGTAAATAGATCGTACCGTTAACCGAAAAACATTTTTCACAAAATATATTTTAGTATATACTACGTTATTTATAAAACTTGACATTTCAATGTAAGATTAATAGAATGATATAAACGTTATTAATGTATAACCAACATTTTTGTTTTTATAAAATCTATTTGAAACTCTAATACAATATATAATTAAGATATATATTTACGAAATTTAAATTAAAGATAATTGTTTGTATCATATATGGATGTCGTAATCGTTAATTTCATCCACTTCGTTCAGTGTTCGATTCTCGTCTTTGCAAAAAAAACAAATATTAAGAATGTGTTTATAATAAGAAGGGAATATTGCTTGAACATTGAATTTATAAAATTATCATACTAAGTTATTAAAAAAAAATCATGAATATCTATATAGGTTTCTCCTGTCGTTGTCATCGTCAAGAGTACTATCTCCAAAATCAAATATTCAAGTATATATGTTGTGATGAGATTAATTTTTAATCATTATTTAGTAATAAATTATTTCATATGTATTTATTTATATATATATATATATATATATATATATATTTGATATGAAAAAACTTTTTGATTCTTATTTTATTTAAATATTTATTGTTTCATAACTCGATAATATTTTTCATTTTTTTTTTTAATTATATAGAGTATTTTTATTTTTTACTTAAAATTTTGGAATATTTCAATCTCCACCCGAAACCAAGCGGGGTTGAGACATGAATGGAGAAATTTTAAAATTCGAATCTCATCTTTTCCCGATAATTTATTTTCAGGACGGGACTGGATTTTTCAAATGTCACCCTGTTTTGTCTCGTTTTACTCCCACCCGTACTCATTACCGAGTAAGAGCTTCTAACAACATATAATTGCTTGTGCGTAAAAGAAATTTTGGAAGACCTATTTATAAATTACAATTTTTGTTTTATTTGTAAATATTAATGTTATAGTAAATGTTTCAACCCAACTTAATTAGTTACTCTTAAATCGCAACATAAATTGCATGTGCTTAAATAATGACATCTTAAAAAAAAACTTAATGTTGCACAAATATTGAGTTTTATCTCCCGTAAATAGATCGTTCTATCCGTTAACCTAATAACTTTTCTCGTAAATAGATCGGACTGTCTGTTAACCGAAAAATGTTTCAACCCTGTATTCATTAGTTACTTTGAATCGATACATACAATTGTTCATCCTTAAATACAGACATCTTAAAAAATAGCATTGTTGCACAAATATTGACTTTGCTCGTAAATAGATCGTACCGTTAACCGAAAAACTTTTCACAAAATATATTTTAGTATATACTACGTTATTTATAAAACTTGACATTTCAATGTAAGATTAATTAATAGAATGATATAAACGTTATTAATGTATAACCAACATTTTTGTTTTTATAAAATCTATTTGAAACTCTAATACAATATATAATTAAGATATATATTTACGAAATTCAAATTAAAGATAATTGTTTGTATCATATATGGATGTCGTAATCGTTAATTTCATCCACTTCGTTCAGTGTTCGATTCTCGTCTTTGCAAAAAAAACAAATATTAAGAATGTGTTTATAATAAGAAGGGAATATTGCTTGAACATTGAATTTATAAAATTATCATACTAAGTTATTAAAAAAAATCATGAATATCTATATAGGTTTCTCCTGTCGTTGTCATCGTCAAGAGTACTATCTCCAAAATCAAATATTCAAGTATATATGTTGTGATGAGATTAATTTTTAATCATTATTTAGTAATAAATTATTTCATATGTATTTATTTATATATATATATATATTTGATATGAAAAAACTTTTTGATTCTTATTTTATTTAAATATTTATTGTTTTATAACTCGATAATATTTTTCATTTTTTTTAAATTATATAGAGTAATTTTATTTTTTACTTAAAATTTTGGAATATTCCAATCTCCACCCGAAACCAAGCGGGATTGAGACATGAATGGAGAAATTTTAAAATTCGAATCTCATCTTTTCCGATAATTTATTTTTAGGACGGGACTGGATTTTTCAAATGTCACCCTGTTTTGTCTCGTTTTACTCCCACCCGTACTCATCACCGAGTAAGAGCTTCTAACAACATATAATTATTTGTGCGTAAAAGAAATTTTGGAAGACCTATTTATAAATTACAATTTTTGTTTTATTTGTAAACATTAATGTTATAGTATAGAATCCACGTTTGGCATACCCACAATGTGATTACAAAATCTTTCTAGTTGATTATCTCCATCAACATTGACCTTCAACATAAACTCATTTCCACGGAAGAGTTTTAGCTAACATTGTTATTATGTAAAATTTAATATATTAAAAAATTAATGTACGATGTTTATACTCCATCAATTTGGTGTTTAAGTTTATAAGACGTTAGTAATTTTTGTAATACACTATTAGTTAGAGTTGTATTGTTTCAAGTATTAGTATTATTTTTTAAGCTTTTTTTATTTCACAAAAGCATGTTATTTCAATTCTAAACAAATAAATTTAAATTGTTGTGTAAAGAAAAATAATGATAAGAGTTAATTAACCATTACAAAATTTGAAACACTTCATTGTACACTACATTTTTTGTTTTATTGGTAAGCTTTCCACTTTCTTCACAGAGTAAAAATTTCAACCCGGCTCTCGATGTGACTCTCGACACCGCAACGTAGAGTTGTCAAAGTAATTATCTTCGTTGGAAAGTAAACGGAAACTTTGCATCAGACGGCGTCAAAGTAAATTTGAGGGACAAAGAACAATTACCCAACTGTTTTTCCTCTCAATACTTTTGCCTCGATGACATAATTACTGAGTTTGGTTAAAACCAACCGCGTAACAATTACCCAACATATGTGGTTAGCATAATACGTTATCTCAACACCATCAACATCATAGATGTGTACATGGAAGTAGATTGGATCAATCCAATGAAAAGTAAGCAACTGCCCCGTTCTAACACCATATTTTTCCAGGAACTCCTGCCAACCGGAGAATATATGCAGACGACCGTCTTTGTCTTCACCCAAAGCAACATAATGAACAGGACCATAAGGTGTCTTCATTTGGGCGAAAGACGGCATACGGTATGAGCACATTTCAAGGAATGATGTAGGTATTTTCTTAGCAAAAGAGATAATTGGTTAAATTCAGATTTAAATATAAACACAAAATCTGAAGACGACATAGTATATATACTTACAACACTATCAATATCTCCATCGTTGATCGTAATGTAGAATCTCATCGGACATGGTACTCTTCTTGTTACTTGAGAAACATTTAGCATATCAGTAGATAATACTTAAGATGTATCAAACAGACCAAAAAAAAAGACAACAAATCGGTATAATGCTCAGTTAATCAGGTTAAAGCCCTAGTTATACCGAACAACTAACATGATCTCCAAATTAATTAAGTATAATACAAAAACAGAAATAAGAGAAAACTGATATAAACAGATATTCGAATCATTCTATCAATATTTTAAAAGTTAATATAAGGAATATGAGTTTATTAAAAAAATCGATGAAACCCTATCCCAAACTAGCAACAATACAACAATAAGTTAATATGAAAAATCTAAAATAAACTCAGAAACAAAAGATTTGTTAGAATAACAATAGAAGAGAAGACTCACAATCAACTACACTGGGACTGATCTTTCCGTGAACTGTAGTCGAAGTGCTACCGATATTAAACTTTCTGCGACCCTCTGGCGAAGTGCTACTGGAATTTCCAGCCTCTGGATAACTGAAATTCATGTTAAGTCGAAGTATATGGACAATTTTTGGAGATGGAGAAGAACAACGAAGAACCCTAGTTTGTTTTGAAAAATGTTAGAATTTTTATGAATGAACTGAAGAGTCGGCCAAAAGTAAAATACTGTTCCAATACTGCAATTATATTATTAAATCTAAATTCATTGGAAATATACCTAATTTAAAGTGTAGTTAATTAAGTCGAATCATATTTAAAATTTTAAAAAAAAATCTTGCAACTTAAATATACAAATATGATGATAAATAATTCACTTAATTACCTTAATGGTAAGTTATAAATACTAAATGAATTAATTAAATTGTCCTTATGTTCTGATATTTCGGTAAGTAAAGATTTACTTTAATGATTTTAAATGCGATTGATTATTTATTAAAGGTATACAACTAATTATATTTATTTACTTTCTACAATCAAGGCGTTACAACTTTGAATTGATCTATATTTACCAATAATTTGTGAGGGCTATTGTAAGTAAGTAATGATTGTTAAATTAGTTAATTTAATAAATATTAAGTTAAAAAAATTAAAAAAAATTAAGTCAATAATGTTTTATTATTATCTAAGTTTTAATTAAGTAAAAGAAAATTATTGAACTTTTTAAGAGAAAAAAAAGAAAAAAAATGATTGCGGAAAAAGAGTTGATACTTTATTAATTAATAGAGAAGAAGATACAAAAAAACTAATATCATTATAATACAAACAAACTAATCTAAGAAAACAATAATACTATAACACAAACAAACTAATTTAAGAGGACAATAATACTTCTTCACTTTAAAGTTCAATACTTTCTCCATCATCTTCTAAATTTATCATGAAACCTACAAAGGAAACCAAAAGTAGAATACGATCAATCATTTATAAAATGAATAAATCGAAATACTTACATTGAGTACTGCAATTAGTTTTAAATCCATGAAAAACATTCAAAACAATAATCGAATTAAAAAAATAGAACCTTTGATAACCTGCAAAAATAAACACTTCTTATTAGTAATCCAAAATCGAATACAAATTATGCCTGGAAAAGAAATACACGAAGGTGAAAAAAATTAGAAAGGAAATAAATATAAAGATGTGTACCTTGATAGCTACAAAAAAGAAAAACCAAAATATTAGACGCAAAACAAAAAATAGAAATGCAAAATAGAAGTTACGTACCTTGGTAACTACAAAACAAAAAAACGAAAAAATATAGACCCGCATAAAAAAACGATAAATATAATTAGAAATGCAAAAAAGAATGTTTGAAAACGTACCTTGTCACCTACAAAAGAAAAAACATTCACAATAATAATTATAATAAGGGATAATTATAGTTTAGTACCTGAACTATAGGCACTTTCGGACTTTGGTGACTGGTCTATTTTTTTTGGAGGTTTGGTATCTGAACTTAGGCGAAATTAGACTTTAATACCTGAAACGGCGGATCCCGGCGACACGTGCCTTTCACGTGCTTATTTTAATACAAGTTGTGAGTTCTAGAGGGTATTATCGACATTTCCTTACATTATTAATATATACATAATTAATATATGTTTTAAAATATAAAAATTATATTTTAGAAAGTGAAGTTTCAATTTTACCCTCGTCTTCTTCTTTTGTTCAAACCCACCAACAATGGCTTTTTCTTCTTATCTCGGTACTCATGAAATCAAAATACTGAAATTCCAAAATCGAAACAGAGATCTTTTTAGATTTGTATATATTTCCAGACCTTCTTCCTTCGACCCAAACCCTTATAGTCGTCACTGGAGCTTCCGAGAAACGGGTCATCTACTCCGACCCGACCAACATCACCGAAAACTGGGTCGACGTACAATGGTGTTTTCTGCTCACCGGCCTCGACGACTCTGCCCTGACCATTGTCGCCGAAGTCGATCGGAACCCCATCCATCTCCTCCATAAAAGCATTGTAAAATCTGGATATAAAAGCATGAACTCTTTGTTACGTTTCTAGCATATCTAATTGAACTTGAGAACGGAAAAGGAATCTCGATAATAGAGTGAAAGAATCACTTAACAAGCCATACCCTGATTCAAACCATCAACCAAAATCGATACAAATCGTCGAACACCTCTCGCGCGTGAGGTCACCACCCTAGCGGATCTCAATTGACTCTACCTCTCTAATTGCAGCCTCTCCGGCGAGATCCCGGAAGATATCGGGAACCTCGTAGGTCTGATCGATCTGGAATTGGCCCGGAATTGCCTCTCCGGCGAGATCCCCGCCGGGATCTCGAAGATGAACAAGCTCTGGCAGCTCGAGATCTACCAGAATAACATCACGGGAGAGCTCCCCCGGGGCTTCGGGAACCTGACGAGCCTCGAGTTCTCCGAAATTAGGCTCCTGAACAAGCTGAAAAGCCTCCAGCTATATGAGAACAGCTTCTCCGGTGAAATCCCGGCCGAGCTCGGGGACTTCTAGAGCCTCGAGATGCTGTCTCTGTACCTGAACAACCTCTCCGACCCGCTTCACAAAAGCTCGGTTCGTGGGCCGAGTTCTCCTTCATCGACGTCTCCCAGAATTCCCACTCCGGTCCGATCCCGCCGGACATGTGCAACAGTGCAAGAGGGGCACCATATACGTATATTTGGTGGTCATACGTATATTTGACCGTCAATACATATATCATGCTCCCAGGAGTACAATTAAAATCGTACTTCCACCCTTTAAAATATAAAAGCCCAATAAAATCATCATTTAATAATTAAAAAATCTTCATTTCAAAAAACAATTATTAAATTCTTTAAATTAGCACACTAATAAATATATTACCATACACAATGAATATTTATCAATAAATAAATGAAGATATAATACTGGGTGTACAATTATAATCGTACTCCTAGGAACAAGGTATAAATTGCCTTTGACCGTATGATTGATTGTATAGAGAAATCAAAATACATATATTTTATTTTATAAATAAAATTGAAAAATATTTAAAAGGTTAAAAATGTAACTTCTCATATTCAGCCAACATAATCGTGACACTTGTGAACTGAAGGCACGTGTTTTGCACGTGTTGCCGGGATCCGCCGTTTCAGGTATTAAAGTCTAATTTCGCCTAAGTTCAGGTACCAAACCCCAAAAAAAAAAGATCAGTCACCAAAGCCCGAAAGTGCCTATAGTTCAGGTACTAAACTATAATTATCCCTTATAATAATAGTATAAGAAAATAAAAAAAAACGATGTCTATGAAGTTGAGATGAGTGAAGATGGAGAGTCTTTTATAGGAGTAGATTTGAAATAGGGTTTGTATAAAATCGTAAATTTGGTATTTTATTATTTAGTCAATTATTTAATTATAACTGAAATATGGCAATTAAATTCAAATCATGCTTAATTATAAGAACAAATAATAAAGATAATTATGTTTATATAAAAATTCGATTAAATAATAATATAATATACATGAATTGTGTATGCGTAGTTTACCTATAATTAAGGAAATGATTTTAATTAATTAGCGTAATCAAGGAATTGTTTTTAATTAATTAAAAGGAATGGTTTTTTAATTAAATTACTTAATTTAAACATGCGGTTAATATATAAAAGCAGAAACCATTTATTTCTTAATTATCTATTTAAGTTGTAATTAATAAATTAAACGGACGATTAGGATTAAATTTTATAGTGTGAACATGTTTTAAATCTAACGGTGGATAGATAGTCCACGAGTGACATTTCTAGCTAAATTATATTATGTATGATTAAAATAGTTAATAGTTAATTTTGAAATCTATTTTTCAAATTGAAAAAAATGTATATATTTTTGTCCAAATTTAATAAAAATCGTATAAACTTTTACTAGTATTTATTCATCCAATAATTTGGTGACAATTGGCAACGGATCCCACGCCCATTGTCTTTCAGGCCTCTTGAAATTATTCAACATGGTAGCATCCACCAGGTTTCAACAAACATTTTCAACTCCCATTGCACTCATTCAACTGTTGATTTTTTCTTTTCAACTACCCCATTGTGGGTAGTCTTAGGGTAGCATAGAAAAAACCCTAGTCAACTACTACTACGTTAAATTGTTTATGTTAGTACTTAGTAATATGGTTCACGTTGTTCTGACATTCTCGCTCCCTTTCAACCTTAGCCGGGTTTTCATCAAACTCGTCTCAACACATACCTGAGAAAATCTCTCTTGATGTTATTAAGCAACGGGAAGTTTCAATACGTAGATGAAAGAGGGAATGATCATTAGATAGTGTAACATAAATAAACATAGAGCCAAAACCAGAATATAGTCACGAGTAGTTGTCTAGCTAGTAGAGTTTCAAGTTTCAAAACATGTATACGAAGAGCAGAGTTGTAAGCATCAGAGGCCCCCTAAGCCTCTTCACTGAGTTTTTTTTAATCTCTATATAGTGTACACCAGAAACTATGAACACAAAATAATAGACTCTACAAATACGTCTCTCAAGAAGCGCAATGACCTGCAGATCTCACTTGAAGAAGACGAAAATCCGATCTGTTAACAGAAGCAGTATGCCAGTATCACTATATAATCTATGACTGCCATAGTCATAGTTGATTGAAAGCCATCATCTTCTTAAAGCTCATTCTTTCTGCACTAAATGTTCCACATCCCCGAGCTGAATCTCACTTTCTTGCAGCTCGTACCCGTCTTGAAACAACAACTCTATCTGCTCAAGCGATTTACCTTTGGTTTCCGGAACACATTTGTACACAAAAGCTACCGCAAGCGCGGAAACAGCCGAGAAGAGAAAGAAAGTCCCGCCCATGCTGATAGTATCAGCAACCGAGAGGAAAGACATGGCCACAAATCCACTGCACACTCTGTTACCAACAGCCCCAAGAGCCGATGCTTGAGCACGGACTCTTAAAGGGAATATTTCAGAAGTCAAAACCCAGCAAATTGGACCGATTCCTACAGAAAAGAATGCTACATTCCCGCATATCGACAAAATGGCCATCGTGATCCCAACCGACCCATCTCCTAGGAAAGTGAGAGTCGCACCCAAGCTGAATAAGCAAAATGTCATCCCAATCGTGCTCACGTAAAGAAGAGGCTTTCGACCGGCTCTGTCTATAAGAAGAATGGCGATTAGTATGAACACAGTCTTCGACAATCCAACGGCTACGGTTGCAGCAAGAAGCTTTGTGTTATCAACAATGCCTGCTGCTCTCAAGATCTCAGGACTGTAATACACTGTGGCGTCTATACCCGTGATCTGTTGAAAGCACTGGATTCCACAGCCGGCTATCAGCATTCTGCAGAGTGGTGGAGAAGGGTTCAATAGTTCACGCCAAACGGCTTTCTCTTTGTGCTTGTCGTGAAGATCATTGTCGAGCCCAGCGGCCAATAAGATTTCGGCAAACCTCTCATCTACCTCAGCTTCGTTTTCGTTCGTCTTCTGGAGAACTACTTTCGCTTCGTCTAACCTGTTCTGCATCGCTAACCATCTTGGTGACTCGGGTATTATGAACAAGGCGAATGCAATGAAGACTGAGGGCATGATTCCAACGGCAAGCATGATTCTCCAACTGATGTGAGACGAAAGGCCTGAGAACGCGTAGTTGGACACATAACCGAGAAGTATTCCGAAGTTTATGAAGATTTCGGGGAACGACGTGAGGGAACCTCTGGCGACTGTCGGTGATATCTCGGCAATATAGATTGGTGCTATCATTACCCCAAATCCAATTCCGATGCCAGCCAAGATTCTTCCCATCATGAGTACCTCGTATGAAGGGGCAAACGTCATTACAGCTGCACCAGATTGAAAAACAATGGCTGCAAGGCCCATGGTCCATTTTCTACCGATGGCATCTGATGTTCTTCCTCCGATTAAGCTGCCCAAAAGGGACATGACACTCAGAATGCCAACAAGGACCTCTTCCTGCACTTTAGTTATCTTCAAATCTTCTTGGATAAATATGATTGCCCCACTCATCACTCCCACGTCTGTAAAAAATTGAATGTAATTTTAATCAAAGTGGAATACCAACTCCTTTCGTTGTTTAAGCCAATTTATCATTCTTCAATATGGCATGAACAAATATTAAAAAGGCGGAGATATCCAAGAAATTGAAATGCATTTCTGAGAATGTGAGGGATGAGATAGTATTCACAAATAGTCAGAGATTTCCATAAAAAAGATCCTCGTGAAATCTAGAAAAACAAAACTACCCAATCCTGGCAGCTTGTTATCTACAAAGAGACTTGCCTGTATTTCCAATAAAGACCAACATTTTAGAATTGACTCTTTATTATCTGCTAAACCACTATATTTAGCACTAGTAGATGATCAACTTCTTAGCAGCATCCCTCTCACGAAGTCAAACGCAACGCAAAATACGTACATTGTAAACGGAAAATAGCAACCGAAACAAAAGGGGCAGAGCCCAAATCTCGAGGAGTAAGGTGCTACAAAAATTCCAACACCAAGTTAAGGTCAAGAATGTTCTTGTACCTCAAAATGGTACTATGGACTAATTTAATTACACACAAAATATATACTGTATTAGTCAGAAGAAGAAATATTGTTGACTTATTATCCTTTTCCAATTTTTTTTTCTTTATAAGTAGTTCGGTTGTCTAAATCTGAACAAGCAACAAGAATATCGGAAAATTAAAAAACAAAATTGAAATGTGTATGAAGAAAGAGGTTACCATATCCAAGGAGAACACTATTCAGAGATGCAAAAACAGAACAGGCAAACACATATTTCCTGGTCGTCTTCTTCCTCTCCAACATCTGATCGGAGACGTCAAAGTCTTCATCGTGAGCATCTTCCTCGTCAATCGTAGATTGAGAATCAATTCGTGCGTACTTGGATCCCGTCTCTACACTCCCATTTTCTGGGATGCCCACCAAACCCATCATCTCTGCGATCGGATTTTTTTTTGTTATGTTGTTTTTTTATTATTACGGACGAATCAAAGGAAGGAATGTAGGTTTGATGTAGGAAGAGAAACACTATTTTTATTTTTTATCTTTTAGATCTGAGAGGGAAAGGGGGGATTTTTTTTTCTTTTGTTCATGGAAGCAACACTATATTTTCTTGTTGATTTTCTTGTTGTATGTTTCATTGGTGCTTTCTAAATGACAGTTGTTGCGTCGTGGATGGTGTTGGTGCTATGTCTATTTATTTTTTATTTTTGGTGTTCAATTTAAATAAATTAGTATAGTGCCGAGTGCATTGTAAAGAAGTTTTAACCATTTATAATAAATTTTTATCATTTAGAACTTAAATTATAAGAAAAAAATGTCAGTTTTTCAATAATAATTTCTCTTTATTGATTACTTAAAATATATAACCCTCCAATTATAAAAAATGTTGAATATGTTATAAACTCAAGAGGTATTGAGAGGGAATAATAGATCCGAAAGAAAGACAATATAAGAGAACATAGGAAGAGAATAGAATTGTTATGAATTGTTGTTTCATTCATATGGAGAGACCCCTTTATATAGGATACAAAGTAGGGTTTCTGTCTTGTTCACCAAGAAAGGGTAAATTAGTCATTCATTAATTAATAATATTCATAACACTCCCCCTTGAATGACTATTTACAGGATTGCTGTCTCGTTAAA
The DNA here is from genome assembly GCA_954870475.1 of Euphrasia confusa. Taxonomy (NCBI): domain Eukaryota; kingdom Viridiplantae; phylum Streptophyta; class Magnoliopsida; order Lamiales; family Orobanchaceae; genus Euphrasia; species Euphrasia confusa. Next base: position 23,403,906 of record OX940956.1, read on the forward strand.
ACCTTGCCAGGAAAACCCAGTGGGACAAAACCTGAGCGTAGGAAAAAGAGTACAGCTTGCTCCCCCTGATTGTAATCACCGAAAATCTTTGACTTCTTAAAAGTAGTTATTTGTGATCAATCAGTCTCGTTAAAACCTGTAACTAATAAAACCATATAGGAAAAACTTAGTTATTCAAATATAAATTTTGGTCTTCAGGACCCAACCTTTGAATTGTTGAGTTTCACATTCATTTGTATTATTTTATATTTTTCGTCCTTCAGGGACATGCCTATACCAGACATCTATATTGACTAGAGCTTTCGCAATTACTATAACCGGCCGGTAAATCTTCAGGAGTATATTAGATGCGTCTAATGTCGAATATACAATCCTTAACAAATGAATAATGTGAACTTCAATTCACAATCATCTAGAAGATTATATTTTTCTTTAAACTTCAGGTTCTCTCGAAAACAAACTAATATGGAACATTATGATGTCCTCATTAATTATTATCGAGTGATGTACATGCCTCGTTAAAAACCTCGTTATAAAACCTTGTAGGAAAAAATACTCGAGGAAAAGAGTACACGACATTCACATTTATATTGTGGTGATTGTCTCGTTAAAAACCTTAAACTAAGAAAACCCCATGGAAAAACTTAGTAGAGGGAAAAAGAGTGCAATCACTGATTCACTGGTCTTCGGGACCAAAATCACTGGTCTTCGGGACCTTGTCTTCAATATCATTTGTGTCCATAATGACATAGTAATATGATATTGTACATATTCTGATTTTCATTTCCTTTCATATCAGGAATTTTAAAATCCATATAGGATTTTCATGCATGTATCTTTCTAATGACTTCTACATAGTCAAATCATACATTTGTGCATATCTATATTTATCGTTGTTGCTGCCAAAAGTATAAAGTAGCGGAACTTAAAGTCATCATCCTTAAATATATCGAGTTTCTGCGAAAAACTCTTGAGCAACTAATCTCGCTTTTATATCTCACCACATCATTTCTCGTTTTTCGTACAAACACCCATGTATATCCTTCAGGGATAATATTTTGAGGTGTGTACTATAGAGTCAAAATATATCTTTATTTAGCGAGTCATGATCAACCTCAATTGCTCGTTTCTATTTCTTTGAGTGCTGCCAGCACACTATTATTGATTTAAGTTTTGGATCCAAATTTTCTAGAGCAATTCTTGAGGAAAATATGTCGTTGGCGACTTTTTCCATGTTGATGACAATTCATTCTATCAACCAAATCTTTCATCATTTCCCAAAATATTTAATTTGGTTGTTCCGCAATCCCAATATTTTCTATTATCATGTGCACGTGTTTTTTCAATGGGATTTCCATCTAACTCTCTTCAGGAGATTTTGAGGGTGACTTAATTTTTTTTGTTTTTCCGCGGATTTATTTTATATCTTGAGATCGATCTACTACGCTTCAGACGTATATTAGAATCAACATTTGAGTTGATCTCTTTTGTATTTGAACTCTTATAGTTCATTTTATCACAAATATATGTGATTTTGTCACACCTTCATTAATTTGTAAATGAATTTGGCAGATTACTTGCTAAATATTGCAAGTCATTTATTATCATGAACTTCGGGTTCAATTGATTGGTGTGTGGATCTAGAATTAAAGATCCTTTTCATTCAATGAAATTTCTCGGCATTCATATCTTTTATAATCTTATCTCCCACTAATGCCGAGAACTGATCTTCCTTAAATGTGCAAATCAGCGTAATTGCTATGAACCGATCTTCTGGATCGTGGGCTCGAGATATTATGCCCGTTCATAAAAATACACTTTAGTGGTGATATGAATATAAGTTGCATATTTCAAATTAATTCGCAGATGAAAAATGTTTAATTCATTTCCACGCACAATCATGATATGCATCATCTTCATGTTTAAGTACATTTGTAGTACTCGTGGGGATAATTAGTAAAGCTCTTCCGGAGCCCACTCTTAATAGGTCATGCGTAATAATATATTTACCAATGATCCTTCGGGATACAGTATCTTTACCAATCATCCTTCGGAGATACAATATTTTTACCAATGATCCTTCAGGATCAAAATATTAGGTACAAATTAATTGTGTCATTCAAACTTTATTTACGAATAATCAAATCAAATATTCTTCAGGAATATTTATCAAATTTAATAAATTGTGTATTCTTCAGGAATAACACGTCAAACATTAAGAAAATAATCGTCTTTTTCGATATTTCATGAGTACCCACATAATAAGATACATTTGTTCTCAATTTTCAAAAGATTATCCTTCAGAGATAATTCATATAATCATTGTTTCAAGATAACAATCGATTTTGACGTTTCACTAGGCGTATCACGAGATGTAACTTTATTCAAAAATATATTATGTTTTGAACTTTGCTTCTTCGGGAGCAATTTATAAAAATATTTAAATTTTAATTGCTACACGCTATTTGATTTGATATTTCTGCGGGAATATCCTATCATGATTTTCTTCAAGAACATTTAAAATTTAATTTTGATATTTAATCATGAATATCATATCATAATGTTCTTCGGGAATATCATGATTTTCTTCAAGAACATTTAAAATTTAATTTTGATATTTAATCATGAATATCATATCATAATGTTCTTCAGGAACATTTAAAATTTATTGCTACTACGAGAGCAATTTAATTTGATATTTACAAACTTATTGCTACTACGGGAGCAGTTTAATTAGATATTTATCGAATAATATCAAATCATGATGTTCTTCCAGAACGATCAATATAATATTTTAAACCAGAATTTATGTTCTTCAGGAACAGTCAATTTAATTGATATATTAAAAATAATTGATTTGATAATACTTCAAGAATATCAAATTTTCATGGGATTCAAACTCATGTTGTTATCCCAATATTCAAGCAAATAACCATCGAGCTATTCAACAAGGTTTGGATTAAATTTTCCTAAAGTTTCACCCACTTTGGATTTTAGGAAGTACCTCGATTGATTTATGGGCGAGTTCGCACATACATGACTTGACCACGAAAGACTCGCACGATGTTCTTCAGGAACATTTAATTTTGATATTTCTTCGGAAATATCATATCACAATATTCTTCAGAAACATTAAAAATTTAATTGATTTACTAGGCATAATTAATATGATATTACTTCAAGAATATCAGATTATAATGTTATTCGGAAACATATGATGTTACTTCAGGAATATCAAATCATAATGTTCTTCGGGAACATATGATATTACTTCGAGAATATAAAATTATAATGTTTTTCGGAACATATGATATTACTTCAGGAATATCAGATTATAATGTTTTTCGGGAATATTTGAATTTAAGAAAAAGAGAGTAGAAGTAGATATATTTATAATTATTAATAAATATAAACATAAATTATTACTTGATATTTCGGATCTTGGATGGGTAGAACTTCGATGAAGATCGCGGTTGAGCTTTCGTGCTGATAACGTGTTATAAACTCAAGAGGTATTGAGAGGGAATAATAGATCCGAAAGAAAGACAATATAAGAGAACATAGGAAGAGAATAGAATTGTTATGAATTGTTGTTTCATTCATATGGAGAGACCCCTTTATATAGGATACAAAGTAGGGTTTCTGTCTTGTTCACCAAGAAAGGGTAAATTAGTCATTCATTAATTAATAATATTCATAACAGAATAATGATTTTTCATTTTTGGGGTGAGTAACAAAACTAGTTTTATAATTTAATATATTTTATCACATTGTCTTATCAACTGTATATCACTAATATAATCAAACAATACAACTTCAAACGCCAATACACATATGCAATCCAACAGCAATGCAAGCTACTTTGCAACTCATACATGCCATGACTACACACTCGGGCCTCAAAAATATACTCAAGAATGTTAGGATTTTCGTCTGACCGCGTCGCTGCAAGTGACGATAAACACGAACAAGAAATAAAAACAAAAATAAAGACACGAAGAATTATAGTAATTCACCCAAAATATATAGGATACGTCCACTCGCCGTTGCAGATCTTTCACTAGAATAATAATAGACGACTCCGGGAGATTACAAACGCACACACACGTATTCTCAGTATTCTCGCTCTTGTCTCTCGCTATTCTAGAATTCTCACGATGATGCTCTCGATACTAATTACATTGTTGGGAGACCCTCTAATATAGGCTTACACATATAAGAAACCCTAATAGCAATTAAGGTAGGAGTCCACGCCAAAAAATGACACAATTTTTCGAAACTTCGCACACAAGTCAAGAATCCGCGCTGCTCAGACCGCGTTCAGCGGTTGCTGAACACGAACAACGATCGTTGTTCATCATGTAGCGATCGCTACAGCAGTGTAGCGCCTGCTGCCCGCGTCGTCCCGCAACGTCGAACATTCTGCACATTTTCTCCAAAGGACCTCGAGAAATAACTATTGCACCCTTCATCACTTTCCAAGACCCATCGTCGAAGGTCACCCTATGGCCGTCTCTCGCAAGCTGACTGATCGAGATCACATTTCTCCTCAGTTTCGGCACATATCTCACCTTCGACAGCTTCAACGACTTTCTACGAGACGTCTTCAGTGTCACGTTACCAACACCACCAATGTTCAAAGTCCGACCATCCCCGAGGCGAACTTTCCCACGATTCCTAGCAATGAAACCGTCCATGCAATCGTGAATCTAGCACTTGGTTGTCGCATTGGCTTCAGCCTTCGGAGGCTCCTTGTAATGCCGCTTGACCTGCCCCGCCCTCCCGCAATTCCAACACTTCGCCTTATTGCCTTCTCTCGTCTTCGACCCTTCGCTGCCATGGTTAGTGCTACTCCTTTGCCTCGCCTTCGGCTCTCAGTACTCAGGACAGAACCAGACGGTGCCTCCAGAGAATCCTTCTTTCGCAACTCCTCGGCCAGGACGCAATCCCTGACATCAGCGAATTTCAGGTTCTCCTTCCCCATTGAGTTACTAACCGCAGCCCTCATGGGCTCCCAGCTGTCTAGCAAAGGCGCCAGCAAAATCAGTGCGCACACCTCCTCCTCGAATGCAATTCCAGCCGCCTCCAACTTGTTCAGGGTCGAGCTCATCTCATGGATATTAGCCGCGACATCGAAGCCGTCTTTCATTCTCAAGTTGAACAGTCTCTTCATGAGGTGTATCTTGTTGTTGGCATTGGGCTTCTCATACTTGTTGGCAAGGGACTTCATCAAGCCTTGAGTAGTGGTCTCATCGGCCACATCATCCGCTACATTCATCGACAGAGATAAACGAATCTCAAGCCATGTTACATCCTCCATCTTGTCCAGCTTCGAAAACAATGGATGATAAAGCTTCCTCCCGTACATGTAGTCCTCGATCTGCATCCTCCAATGTCTGTAATTCATTCCATCAAATCTCGTCACCGCGAAACTCGCAAGATCGCCCATCGTCTCTTCAATCGCCTTCCTTGGAGCTCTGATACCATTTGTTAGGATTTTCGCCTAACCGTGTCGCTGCAAGAGACGATAAACACGAACGAGAAATAAAAACAAAAATAAAGACACGAAGGATTATAGTGGTTCACCCAAAATAGGCTACGTCCACTCGCCGCTGCAGATCTTTCACTAGAATAATAATAGACGTCTCCGAGAGATTACAAACGCACACACACATATTCTCAGTAGTCTCGCTCTCGTCTCTTGCTATTCTAGAATTCTCACGATGATGCTCTCGATACTACTAATTACATTGTTTGGAGACCCTCTTATATAGGCTTAGACATATAAGAAACCCTAATAGCAATTAAGGTAGGAGTCCACGCCGAAAAAATACACAAAATCCCGAAACTTTGCGCACAAGTCAAGAATCCGCGCTGCCCAGACCGCGTTCAGCGGTCTCTGAACACGAACAGCGAACGTTGTTCATCATGTAGCGGTCGCTACAGCAGTGTAGCGCCCGCTGCCCGCGTCGTCCCGCAACGTCGAACATTCTACACAGTTTCTCCAAAGGACGAGCGCCCGCTGGCCCTTTCCAGCTCCCGCTGGTCACACCTAGCGGGCGCTAGCCTTCCCTAGCGGTTGCTAGGTAGGGGTGGCTCTCGGTTCGGTTTTCAAAAACTGAACCGATTTTGTCGGTTAAGCGACACCGAAAACACCTAAATTGGAAACCCGAAACCGATAACCAATCGGTTTTCGGTTTTTTAATCGGTTGTTTAAAAACCAAAATTAAAAAAGAAATTACTGTTACATGCTTCCATAATTCAAATTCAAAGCAATTTCAAACTAAAACAGAGAAAACAAAAGTCTACAGACCATAACACAAAATATCCAAAACAAAACAATTAAAACAAATGCCAACAACAGAAAGTTCCGAGTTCGATTATTTCCAAAACAATTTATGGTCTTCATTTCACGTGCCGACTCTTTAAACTCTTGGCCCTCTTCAACTAAACTCGTTAATCTCTACAGTACAAATATAACAATGTAAGTAACAATAAACAATGTTAAACAAAATGACATTGGAAAAAACGCATATACCTATTCAATGGTCCAAAGTCTTGTTCGTCATTCCATTCTCAAACTTTCATCGAGCTTAACACTACTCATAAAAAAAAATAGATATCACATAATGTAAGCTTACTAACTTTAAAATTAAAAACGCTTACACTTTATAAATTCAGATTCTTGTTCTTCTTCGGGCTCTTCTTCTTCTTTCTTAGTTGGGCTGAATTTCATCCAATCTTTTGTGCATATCAAAGCCTCGATCGTAACAGGGTTCAATGAGCTTCTGAATACATCTAAAACACGACCCCCCGTGCTAAATGCAGATTCTGAGGCAACGGTAGATACATAAATAGCAAAAATATCTCTTGCTATTTCCGACAAGATAGGGAAGCGACAACCATGCACCGACCACCAAATGAGAATATCAAATGAATTCTCCTTCTTGAACTTCTCGGCGAGGTATACAGTCAATTAAACTCAGTAGTTTAATTGTAAGTTTCAATTTACTTCACCAAGGTCCACCTTGATTGGTTTAAACTATTGTTTTACTATCCATTGAACAGAGTACAATTTCTGAGAAAGTTGTTCACTAACATATATCTGTACACAGTTAGAGGCAGAGAAACTGGACACAATCCCAATGCATGATTTAATATTTGAGCCACTGTACGAGTATTTGGGCAGTGCAAACATGATCATCATCCCACTAACCCACAACAGTGCAAGCCATTTTACGCTCCTAATGTTCGACACCAATGATGCGTGTTTTTACCACTATGATTCGATTTCTCAAATACAACCCGGAGATGAAGAAAGCATAAGAAACGCTAAGAAGTGTTGGGGATCGTGCATGTATACGCAGCGGAAAACAAAAATTTTATGAAAAACCGTTTTTCATTAATGTAAACATTTTACATTATATTTATTTTATTTTATTGAAAATCATATTTTCAATATTACATGCACCCATCGACTAGGAACTGAGTTTGACCAGTTACGTTGCGTTAACAGAATTATCTCTCGGTTTCCACAAAACCGAATTCATACAACATGTGTAACTGTACAGGACTATATCTATGATTCAACATTGGGAGCAGATATAGTATATGCCATTAATATAGGTTTCATTAATTAACGAAATAAACCGTTATATAATGGAATACGGTTAACCGCTCGGCCAACCGTTGGCTCGCCGGTCACCTATTCCAACAAGAAGATGGTAGTCTTAAGAATTTGATCTATGTGAAATTTGACATCATATATATGATGTATTATGTTCCAAATATTATTGATGCTTACATGTTTCTCAAAATCCGTGCACCCTTGTTAATGCACAGGTAGCACTGATCAATTTGTGGTTTCAAGGGGTAAAGTTCCAGGCAGAGTGCATGCTGCAACAAGGTTCACGACGACAAGAATCACAACATATTGTGATTCGAACAACATATTGTTCTTATTTCAACTACTCCCAAGAGTTTTAGATTAATAATCATATTATTTAATCTCCGAACAAGTCGGTGCCCAACGAATCAGTGACGAGCGTCTAGCAGCCACGCTTCACTAATTCCCTAGATACAAATGAAGTGCCTGCAAGAACCTTGTAATATAGTTAGCGTACATTACGATCCCTCCGATACATATGTCCCGATCAAACTAGAGATATTGGTTAATCGAGATCTCTTGTTGAGTTTGATAACTGTGCGTACGTTCTAGGTTTCGTAAAATCCATTCGTGATTGATTCAGAGAAACACATTTCTCTAATCACCTCACTATTCAACTCTGGCCAGAGATTCCGGGATTACGAACCATCAGAACACACAGGACATCCATGATCTATATCAAGCGATCAGATCCCCTACTACCATGCACAGACTTCACATCAGATTTTGAACTGCACGAACATTGTCTCCTTTTTCGACTTACTCCCTTTCCAGGGAATCAGAGACACGTCACGATACAGCTAGTCCTCTGATGAAGTCACGGTGATGTCTGAGTCTTAAGGATTAATTGTGTACAACTATATTATGGAATTCTCTACTCGATCAGTGATAACCACTTAGAGATTCCAGGGAGAGGGGGTTCAGTGAACTCATCAACAGTGAGCACCCACTCAAGTATGTCGATGTCCAAACATCGAGGCTCGAGATTAGCCCACATACACTAAGTGCTAGTCTCAAGGGGGAAAGGCCGGGTATCCTTGTTATTGGCGTAACCCATCGACTAGGAACTGAGTTTGACCAGTTACGTTGCGTTAACAGAATTATCTCTCGGTTTCCACAAAACCGAATTCATACAACATGTGTAACTGTACAGGACTATATCTATGATTCAACATTGGGAGCAGATATAGTATATGCCATTAATATAGGTTTCATTAATTAACGAAATAAACCGTTATATAATGGAATACGGTTAACCGCTCGGCCAACCGTTGGCTCGCCGGTCACCTATTCCAACAAGAAGATGGTAGTCTTAATAATTTGATCTATGTGAAATTTGACATCATATATATGATGTATTATGTTCCAAATATTATTGATGCTTGCATGTTTCTCAAAATCCGTGCACCCTTGTTAATGCACAGGTAGCACTGATCAATTTGTGGTTTCAAGGGGTAAAGTTCCAGGCAGAGTGCATGCTGCAACAAGGTTCACGACGAAAACTTAATTAGGGAGAGAGCACGGACACTGCCCTGAAGATGGACAGAGTTCCTTTGACCGAAAAAGATATCCGCAGTGTAAAGTGGGTGCAACAAAACTACAAGACTGATTTCCCAGTCAGCGATGAGACTGAAGATTCCCCAAAGCAGGCCTGCAGATCGTACGTGTTACTATCTTTCTCAGTACTAAATAAAGTTAAACAAGAAACCGTATTGTGTGTAACATCATATTATTTTTTCAATCTCCAGGTTGGATTGTGGCGTCTATGTCATGCACTATATGGAATCATTGGCAACTGACTCATATTTGTTTAATCCGTTTGGACCAAATAACTATAGATGTGAACTTATCAAGAGATTTGCAGCTAGTTCAGGATGTTGGAGATCACCACGTTAACAATTATAGGTACAACGATCGACATTAGGCGTTTTCTTCAAACTGCTAATTTCTGCGGCACACTGCCAATTATGCAACTAGCACTTGATCTATACAGAACATGTGCATCTCTTAGTTAAATTTAGAATTTTTGGATGAGGGTTGTTAGTCTTTTGACATTTAGAGATTCGTATTAATAACCATGTTTGGTTAGTAGCTTGATAGCTTTTTCCCAAAACATGTATGACTCCCAACCGTCTGTTGCAATGGATAATTGATCGATATATCATTGAATCATTTACTTTTTGACTTATACACCATGGACTGGCTACCAAGTTCAACAGCAGAATCAGTGTTGCAACCAATCTTATTCCATAGCCATCTTCATATGATGGCTACAAAAATCTGTGATTTTATGATGGCGTAAAGAATTAGTGATGCAACAAAATAATCTAATTTTACGATCGGAAGAGAAATAGACAAGGAATAATCGAAAAGGATACCTGGTGGAAGATCCCAAAACCCTTGATCCTAACCCACGAAATGATTTAGGTTTGAAGCCCTAAACCCCAACGAGACGTTGAATCAATAATTCGGAGACGATGATGACACACAAACGAAGGGTGAATGCTTCGTTGATTCACCGGTTGAATTCTATTGGTAGAACCTGGAAGAATTCGAAAAACAAAGAGAGAAATAAATCTCACGAAATAATAATTTTCAATATCAAAGTTGTGTGCGTAAAAACAATGTCTTGGGGCCTTAAATAGGCATAGAAACCTGACGCTACCGTCGTTTGAGTAGCGCAAAATAAATTTATAAGAACCTAAAGCTTCACACCAACAACAAGTATTAGTGGTAAGTATTAGGTGTCGATCCCACGAGGAGTTTATTGTTATTTTCTCACGGCTTTGCCCAATGTGGGTTGTCACGATTTTAGAAAGTGTTTTGAGTGAATGACCGAACAACTAAAATAACTAAAAACAAATAATAAATAAACTGAAAATAAAAGCAAGAAATAAAAATACTCAGCTACTGTACTTGACCAATAACGGAACTAAATTACTCAACTAATGAACTCGACCAAACTGTAAAACAGAGCATCTGGGCACAGTCGTCACCTTGTCTACCTGATCAAGTTTCTACTGTTCATCGGCACATAAGATTTTGCTAACAGCTTTATCTTTCGGTTATAGGTTGTCCAATTAAAGTATAAACGCCCCTATGATGTCACGCACGCATATACCCCAACCCTTATTCACTCTTTCGGTTTAAAGTCGTACTAGATCTCTCTAAGTAAAACCCCTAGTATTGATCAATTCGACACTATGTTAGCCGACATGAGTCTAAGTTGATCAAACTGCCTTAATCTCTAAGCGAACCCGAAATGGCCAATAGCATGCCCGGACAGACCCGAGTCATACGACCACATCTCCAGCAACATGTAATACTATGCGGACGCCAAGTCTCCCTGCACGTTGATCCGCGTATGTGTGTGTTAGGTGAAAAGGGTTTCCTACTGGCTACTGTACGTTGCCCAAGACCCTAACATGCCTGTAGATACTACCCTGTTGAATCGGGAACAAAACTAAGTTAGTTGCTATAATCAAAAGCCTCTCAGTATTTTAATAATCAGGTCGACCAAGTTCGGACGTTGCCCAGGCGCAGATTTCTAGCTACTCATGAACAAACAGAAAATAAATAAAATAAAAATAAAACATGCTGGAATTAAACTAAGAATTTAAAGAAACAATTGTCTTGAATAATCAGAAATTAAAAGACGAAAATAAAAACAAGAATTTAAACGAAATTGCCCAGCTATGCCCGAAGGCGATAGCGGGCGAGAACTCGTCTTCCTCTTCCTCCAATCTTCTTTGGTGGGCTGAATATTTTCGTATGTGAGTTCTTGTATGTGTAGACACGTGATTTCTAGGGTGTCATGTGTATTTATAGATGCTGGAAGTCTTGGGCTCCAAGTAAAATCGCTGACTTGATCAGTTTAATTGAGATAAGGAAAGAAAAGATTCTTTCCTAATCCAATCCTGAAAAATAGGGATCCTGCCGCGTCCTTGACCAATTCCGTGTAGATATAGGACTCAATCTGATGTAGAGACGTGTTGGACAATGACTCTAACGTTGGATGAGAGTCCATCTTTGATACTTCTATGAATCTGGTCGCCTTTTAAGACTCCATAACTCCCAGGACTCTTTGTACACTACTTGCTCAACGTCCGTCTCTGGTCAACTCGGATCTTTGTCCAACCTCTTTACTTCGTACGGTACTTGGTCAAGCTTCGGTCTTGATCACTTCCTGACTTTGGCCAATATGACATGGGTGTTCGGGTCAGGCTAACTTGCTCAACCAGCATACTTGCTCAATGCGGCGATTTCTTTCCAAATGTGCGTCTTTTCACGTTTCACCTGCATAACTTGACCATACACTCCAAATGTGCCCTCCCAGACACAAGGAAGGTGAAAACAACTAAAAAGACTCGATTAACTTGACTCAAAAGAACTAAAAATGAGCCAAAAAATATGGCTCATCACACGCACACACTTTAATTACGCTTGTCCTCAAGCGTGTGGTATGACTTGCGCTGCTCAAGTAGAAAACAAGGGAGGGAGGGAAAGAAATAAACAGAAGACACTAGCATGCATTTCAGAATATTACCTTGAGCAAGTAAACAGACAGTCAAAATCATAGTCCAAGGGATGCATAAAAAATAGTCAAGACGCTGCATTAGGATTTTTTTTTGTTCTCTCCCTAAGTGTTTCTCTCTTTCATTGTATGGGTAGTGTATCACTCAATTTTGTTTTGGAATGCGCTTTGCCTTGGGCTTGACCAATTTCTGACCTATGACAATTCTTAGTTGAGCTGGGCATATCATCAGGACTTTTTAGGGTGTTTGTGTAGGCTGTATTGGGCATATCTCAATGTTGACCGTAGGCAGTGTTGCTTATTTTACTTGGCAACTTTTTTTCTACCTCTAATTCACTTCCCTTCTTACGGGCCTTAGCACACCCGTTTATTCTGGAGTTTTTTTTTTTTTTTTTTTTTTTTAATTTTTTTATTTTTAACTTGATCAACCAGTTCGCAGGATTTGCTTGCTGCCACTGACAAGTTTTTTTTTTTTTTTTTTTTTGTGAAGACTTCTTTCTGACTTGCCCCTTTTATGTACTCGGGCACATTTTCATGTTGGTCAGAGTTTCCCCCAGGTGATCAAAGAACAGGCTAGGCTCAAGGGGCTATCAAGGGTCTTCTTTATTTATTGACAAAAATGAACAAAAATTGCCTAAGTCATCTAATACCTCAACTCAACAATCAAATCACACAAGTAGAAATAAGGCAAACCTCAGCATTACGGCATTCCAAACAAACTCTCAAGAAAGAAATATATTCATAACGTTGGCTCAAATCTCACGGCTACCTAATTGCAGTTCCATCGTCCCATATTCTCATGCATAGACTAATAATTTTGAAAACTGTTCAAATTGACCAAGTATATTCATCAAGCATGCAAAACGACCAAGGACAAGGGTTGCTCCTACCCGTTCCCCCACTCACACACTTTGCCTCCGGCAAAGTGGGTGAAATAGTAATAAGATTGGGCAGGGACTTCCCTTGACATAAAACTCCAACTCCAAACGACGTTGGCGCACCTCTCCACTCACACACTTTGCCTTGGGCAAAGTGTGTCAATGAAGAGATCAACCCTTGACTCGAAAGAAAAGAGAAGGGAAAGAAATAAAAGAAAAACAAGTGGGAGGGCAAGTGAGGAGGAGGTAAAGTCAAGGTAAAACCTGAATTGAGCAATGGGTGAAGTGGACCATTATGATTTCAGCAGCTCTACGTGGTCATCTTTGCATGTTGCCCTGATGCCTTAAGACTACGCCCTCAGTCAGTAACTTGGGCACGCCTACCCAGACCTTGGCTACTCTCAGTGGTCATCCTTGCGACTTCAGGGAACTCGTCCATCTTCTAGCGTAAACTGCTGAAAGTTGATCAAATAGCCTCGCGGTATGCTCAAGTAGCTACCCATATGCCTCCTTGACCTGCACATCAAAAAACAAACAAACCCTTTCTCCTTTCGGATTCAGACAAGTCAAAGTTCTCTATTCGATTTTATTCAAAATAAAAGAAAAGAAAATTAAAATAATATACAAGAAATACCAGGTTGCCTCCTGGTCAACGCCTTAGTTATCGTCATGGGCATGACGTGATGTATGCTCACCATTCTTCACGATGGAAGGGCTTGAGCTTCTCCTCGTTATGGCCATAGGAGGCCTTCAGGCACTTGAGTAAATCTGTGAAGTTGCTCATCATCCATCCATGTAAAGTGCCTGGTGGGTTGCCCAAACCAAACTGTACTTGAATGTTGGTCAGGGGCGAATTGCTCTTCTCTTCCGAATTTTGGGTGAACAACCCTCGTGTCTTCCTTTCTGAACCTTCACTTAAAACATCACTATTGATCTCTCTGATAGTATTAACTTGTCCAAAGTAGAGATATTTCGTGTGCTTGGGCAATATCTTCGATTTTTGCTCGGGTGTCCGCTCAAAGGATGGCTCCAATCTCTCCTCTCGGACATCATTCTCAATTTGCCTCGTCTGCATTAAAATATCATATGGTTGTAACATACCAATATGAAATACCTCGTGTTTCTTCACTTGGACAATATCAAGTTTCTGTTCTTGGGCAAGTTTCTCCTCTTGGGCAGGTTGCTCCTCTGGTGCAGGTTGCTCTTCTACTGCAGGTTGCTCCTCTTGGTGTTTGTAATTCCCGTAACCAAAATTAGGTGTGTTGGTCAGGGCATACTGGTCGTAGCAATTCTGTCTGTCTTGACCATAACTGTGTATTGGCCAACCTGCGTGTCTTCCCTCATAGTGTAGTGGGCGCTGGTCATGATCAACTTCATTTGTTTTGACTTCTTTGAGTGGTCTTGTGGCCATGATCTCCAAGAGTTTCTCAATGGTGCCGCAAAGTTTATCAATTTTATCTTCGGCAGACTTGGGCATAGCAGATGTCTGCTTGGGCAAGTAATCTTCATCACGAGATCCTTCGGCCAAGTCTTTTAATATTTTGAACGCCTCACTTGCAGTTTTATCGAGAATAGAACCTCCACATGCAGCATAAATGAGCATTCTTTCTGGTCCCCTTAGTCCAGATAAGAAGTATTGGATCAATTCATGATCCGGAAATAGACGATATGGGCATAGTGCTTGAATCTCATTGAATCGTACCCAATAGTCGAAGAAAGATTCTCCTATGCCCATTTTGATGTTGTAAATCACCTTCTTGATCTGCATGATCCGAGATATGGGGAAGTGCTTCTTCAAGAATTGATGTTGGAGCTGCTGCCATGTTGTAATTTCTCCCTTGGGCAAGGTGTATAGCCATTCTCTTGCCTCATCGACGAGGGAGAAGGGAAAAGCTAATAGCCGAATGTACTCTGCCAGGTTTCCCATGGCAGGTATAGTCCCACATGCTAGCTCAAAATTTCGCACATGTAATTGAGGGTCCTCCCAGGGCATATCGCTGAACTTGGGCAACAGCTGCAGAAAACTGGGATTCATTGACCAATCTGTAGTGATGTTGGGCAAAGTTATGCCCACGAGTTTAAAGTCCAAAGAGTTAGGGAGCCTCAGTTCCCTCAATGTCTTCTCTACTCCTCGGTTGTTCACGTCATCCATCATCTTTTTGTCCTCTGCTCAAGTAGTGATCTTGGGCAAAGGTGGTTCTATGGGCTGCACGTGCTGCTTAACCTGCTTTCCTCGTCCTGCTCCTTGATGTCCTCTTTGGTCAACCTGGAACAAAAACAAAAAAAATCGCAAGTCAAATAGCACAAAGAAAATAACTGGAATATAAACTCCCCGGCAACGGCGCCAATTTTGACGCTACCGTCGTTTGAGTAGCGCAAAATAAATTTATAAGAACCTAAAGCTTCACACCAACAACAAGTATTAGTGGTAAGTATTAGGTGTCGATCCCACGAGGAGTTTATTGTTATTTTCTCACGGCTTTGCCCAATGTGGGTTGTCACGATTTTAGAAAGTGTTTTGAGTGAATGACCGAACAACTAAAATAACTAAAAACAAATAATAAATAAACTGAAAATAAAAGCAAGAAATAAAAATACTCAGCTACTGTACTTGACCAATAACGGAACTAAATTACTCAACTAATGAACTCGACCAAACTGTAAAACAGAGCATCTGGGCACAGTCGTCACCTTGTCTACCTGATCAAGTTTCTACTGTTCATCGGCACATAAGATTTTGCTAACAGCTTTATCTTTCGGTTATAGGTTGTCCAATTAAAGTATAAACGCCCCTATGATGTCACGCACGCATATACCCCAACCCTTATTCACTCTTTCGGTTTAAAGTCGTACTAGATCTCTCTAAGTAAAACCCCTAGTATTGATCAATTCGACACTATGTTAGCCGACATGAGTCTAAGTTGATCAAACTGCCTTAATCTCTAAGCGAACCCGAAATGGCCAATAGCATGCCCGGACAGACCCGAGTCATACGACCACATCTCCAGCAACATGTAATACTATGCGGACGCCAAGTCTCCCTGCACGTTGATCCGCGTATGTGTGTGTTAGGTGAAAAGGGTTTCCTACTGGCTACTGTACGTTGCCCAAGACCCTAACATGCCTGTAGATACTACCCTGTTGAATCGGGAACAAAACTAAGTTAGTTGCTATAATCAAAAGCCTCTCAGTATTTTAATAATCAGGTCGACCAAGTTCGGACGTTGCCCAGGCGCAGATTTCTAGCTACTCATGAACAAACAGAAAATAAATAAAATAAAAATAAAACATGCTGGAATTAAACTAAGAATTTAAAGAAACAATTGTCTTGAATAATCAGAAATTAAAAGACGAAAATAAAAACAAGAATTTAAACGAAATTGCCCAGCTATGCCCGAAGGCGATAGCGGGCGAGAACTCGTCTTCCTCTTCCTCCAATCTTCTTTGGTGGGCTGAATATTTTCGTATGTGAGTTCTTGTATGTGTAGACACGTGATTTCTAGGGTGTCATGTGTATTTATAGATGCTGGAAGTCTTGGGCTCCAAGTAAAATCGCTGACTTGATCAGTTTAATTGAGATAAGGAAAGAAAAGATTCTTTCCTAATCCAATCCTGAAAAATAGGGATCCTGCCGCGTCCTTGACCAATTCCGTGTAGATATAGGACTCAATCTGATGTAGAGACGTGTTGGACAATGACTCTAACGTTGGATGAGAGTCCATCTTTGATACTTCTATGAATCTGGTCGCCTTTTAAGACTCCATAACTCCCAGGACTCTTTGTACACTACTTGCTCAACGTCCGTCTCTGGTCAACTCGGATCTTTGTCCAACCTCTTTACTTCGTACGGTACTTGGTCAAGCTTCGGTCTTGATCACTTCCTGACTTTGGCCAATATGACATGGGTGTTCGGGTCAGGCTAACTTGCTCAACCAGCATACTTGCTCAATGCGGCGATTTCTTTCCACATGTGCGTCTTTTCACGTTTCACCTGCATAACTTGACCATACACTCCAAATGTGCCCTCCCAGACACAAGGAAGGTGAAAACAACTAAAAAGACTCGATTAACTTGACTCAAAAGAACTAAAAATGAGCCAAAAAATATGGCTCATCAAAACCCTAAAATCGAAAAAGGCATAAAAGACAAAAAGCTGGAAAATAAAAGACGTTTGCACTGCTGAATCTGCCTAGTTGTCGGCCGACAGGAATGAGTGTCGGCCGACACTCAACCCGAATTTCGAGTTTCCCTCGTGTTCCACCTCGGGTTCCACAGAAACTCTTCCTCGGTCCATTTGTTGGCCGAGAGGCCTTGGTGTCGGCCGACACCAAGCCAAAAATGCCGCCAAAATCTTCGTCTTCATCCCAACGCACGTCCGATCCCCGTTTTGGCGTCTTCTTCGTCGTTCCAGCCTGAAAACGAACCTCTTGTCTCTTTGACGGACCTCGGGACGCATCACATAACCATATTCATATGTTACATTAAAACATGAGAATGAACAGATGAACAAACATGCACAAGGAACACATATGTACACACATAATATAACATCAACGTCCGATTATCATAGTGAAAGAATGAATTGACAACAGGTCGTTAACGTCTAAAATCCAAATTTTATTCAAATCAAAACCAAGGTCTAAATCCAAACAACTGGTGCAAAATGGTTCATATTCAACCTCGGTTGAAAAGGAGAAAACTCTTGTTATATGAGAAAAATAAACTTATCAATCAATAAACAAACTATATGTTGCATCTCAAATTTAGGAAGCACGTGTCGAGGAAAATCCATAATCAAGGGCTAAATAGCTTCTTTACATGTGACCTTGTTATGACCAGACATTTTCTTGCACCGAATGCACTTGATCACCCTTTTAATCTCGCTTCTCGGCTTTAACTTGGTCATTCTTGGTCTGCCGGCAGGTCGTTTTGTTTTTGGAGGTTGGATGTTAACGTCCTTTGCAACCATCTCAACAGGCTTGGAGATTGTGGGAACGGGATTTATTGTAAAAGAATATATCGATTGATATGTATCCAGCTGCATAAACATGGCAATAAGTATGAAGATAAATCACAAAACAGTCTAATGAAAACACTAGCTTCTAGAAATGACAAACATTGAAGGTAGGACTAATGTAAGAATAAATATATGTTCCATGTTTTTGTGCTGCAACAAGAGCATGTGCACAGGGGAAACCATAAACCTGCCATTCCCCACACGAACAACTTGAGATTTCAAGGTTCACCATTACTGAATTTGTGTCGCTCTGAACCTCGTAAACATATGAATCTGATCTTTTAATTTCCCAGTGTCTTCCTAGTTCCATATTGGCTGCCAAATTCTTCTCCATGGCTGGACATAATTATGTAGTCCAACCAAGGGCTTCGTCTTTTCGAGAAGCAATGAGATCCATAAATTTAATACGTAACTGTACATTCAAATCAGTAATTGGCAAGCTCTTTAAGTCCTTTACCCAAGAGTTGAAACACTCAGCGAGATTGTTGGTCATTTCCCCAAACCTTTCACCGTTGAAGTGACAAGATGCCCATGTCTCTTTTGGCAGTTCCTTGAAAAAGTTTTCGACCACATGACCACCTTCTTGTTTGAGCTTCTCCAGATTAATTTCAAAATACACTTTTGTACGAGAATATGCACAAACCATGAATAAGAATGATATCCTCTTGTCATGCACTGAAGCAGATGGGAACTTGTTGACGAGATTAGTTTGCAAATGTCTGTAACAGAATCCGAGAGGGCTGTTGGGAAACACTTTCTTAACTGCGTTCAACAACCTAATATTACGATCTGAAATAAATGTGATTTTCCGGTACGGGAACTTGGATAAACACTTTTCTATATTATGAAAGAAATACATCCAGTTGCTCTCAGTTTCAGAGTCGACAATGGCATATGCAAACGGGTACAAGCCTTTATACAAGAATAATTCAAAGTTAGCAACTATGAATAACTTTTGTAACAAACTACTCTGAAACATACTCAAGTAACAATATATAACATTGCGTGGACTATGAGATACACACAAAAAAATAAAAGCGAATAAACTAACAGTTATTGCCACAATCAGAATTGAACAATTTCAAAAGTTGTTAAGCCAGGAATCAAAGTGAGTTAACAGAAACATATAACCTACAAAAGATCTAGTTTAAAAATCCCACAAAAATAAGAAAGGGAAACGCAATCAATAAATTGGGTGGAAACTATAACAACAATTCAAATATGTTATACTTACCGCCATTAGCGTCCTCGGCCGTTGCAGCCAAAAGCATTCCTCTATACTTGTTGGTGATGAATGTAGCGTCAATATGAAGTACAGGTCGACAAAATTGAAAATTGTTGACCAATGCATCGTACGACATGAACATACGTTGGAACCTGTATTCATTATTTTGTGATTCTGATAATGGAAGAATCTGAACATCAATACGGGAGTTGGGATTAGCTGCCGTGGTTTGATCACCAAACCATTTTAGTTGACGATAAGATTTAGACTCCATACCAAGAATAGATTCTCTAGCACGTTCCTTCCCATACAAAGCCTTGTGATACGGAATATCTAAGTCGTAGTTTAACTTCATATCCTTTGCAATTTCGATCGCTTTGGAGTTAGGGTTATCACGAAGCTTATCGAGCTTGACTTCCTTCACAATCTTGCTAGACAGCATCTTGCTTTTGCAGAGACGTACAATAGAACGACATTGATGTTCATTGCACAATTCATATATATGGAAGAAATCATTGTGCCTGTGATGATAAAAATACCTATTAATATTGCGGAAACTAATTAACGAACATACATTACCAACGGTGTAATCATTTAACAATATATACTACAGTAACAACAGAGAGCTTTTAGTTATCATTTGGCCGCTTCCTGTTTGTTTGCACGGACGATTAGTAACTTCTGCCTTTGATATATTTTGGCAGTGGTATGACTCATAATATACTATGCAACCTATGATACGCACACAAGACGAATGAAAATAACTAACATGAGAAAGACGCAAAAAAATTACCTAAGTAAGGATGCTTTCACGCACCAGTTGCAACATTCCGAGTATTTTTTTTTACAAACGTCTCTAATACGATCGGGCTTATTTATTTCATAAGCATATTCAAAACCAACCTCTACAGCGTACATGCGCAACTTCAACCTAAACTCTACAACTCCCTTTACAAAAGTCTGACCTTTGTGTGTAATGAAGTTCTCCCAGGAACGCGAAATATATTGCTTGACTTCCTCTCTTCTAAAGCATCCAAGAAACTCATTTTCTAAATGCACACCACAACCAACTTCGTCTTGTCTCGCAAGAGCATGGTGGAGGTTCGAAGCACTGGAGTCGGAGGGGGTGAGTACACTAATGTCCACCCAATCTGATTTCTGGTGATTTAGTACTCTAAACATCATGATCATCATCATATCAACTTCATTACGCAGTCGGTAAACTGTTGTCTCAAGAAGAACAGAGTACTTTAGTTGAAAGCTTTTGTCATTCAGTTCCGGAAATTGCAAGCGTATATTTTCGCATAGCTCGGTATATGAGAAGTTGCCACTAAACGATATTGGAGCCCCTTCTCCACTCCACAAAATCTTAGCAATGAAATTAGACATTGAACCTGAAGAAGACGTCATACGATTAGAGTAAATCGGAAAATTGTATTCACCACGGCATACGTCAATCGGGGAGTTAAAAATGATTATGCTTAAAAGACAAATGGAACTATGCAACAAAGACATGTGATGCCCAATAAACCATGAGATGCACAGAAATTATGTCAACAGAAAACCTCGTATTGTAATGAAATGGACTATTAATAACTTCTAATAAACCATGAATCAAAAGAAAAACTGAATTGACAATAAACCACGACACACACATGAATTAGTAGACACATATAACATTGCTTAACACCATAAAATAAGTCCAATTTTAAGACCAACCAAAATACAAACTACAACTGAAAAATCACAACTTTAATTTTGAACCCATCAGAAGAAAGGACCGATTGTTAAACTATGAATCAAACTGAACTCACATCAACATACATCCTACTATATAACAACGCAACCTACACACCAAAAGGTCTGATTGGCAGACATATTGCCTACAACACAAACTGCAAAAACCGCAACCTACACTAGAAATAAAAATTAGAAATTTTATGCCACAAAACCGACAACAGGATTGGTATATAAACTTATTTGAATTGCGAAAGTTGTGAATGATTTCATCACGAAATCAATCCAGATCCATAGTCAATCGTTGTTGCTAATTGATGGAACGACTATTGACTATTGCCCAGAACATATGAAAAGTTGGTCGTAATGAAAAAGGATCGACTTTCACCTCTCCAGTCTAGGTCATACAAAACCTTGAGTACGGCTACTTTGTCATGTGTTATTTTCAATTGAACTCATCTCAATCATATAGAACTATCGAATCTGGGTTTGAAAACGCAATCACAAAAAGAAATCTGGTCCATAACGATTAAGATTCTTAAAATAATAAGGATTCGGTAATAAGAAATTGATTTGAATAATAAAGGTTATAAAAGACAATTTGAATTTCAATAGTGTCCCTAAAACACAATTATATAACATATCAATACAATAAAATTTAATAAAGATTTACATAACATACCTTTTGTAATATAAGTCAATAGTTTGTTTTTTTTTTTTTTTTTTTTTGAATAACTTAACCCAAACTAATTTACATATGTATTAGGGTTTTAGTAATAAATGATGCTTTAGATTATTTTAATTAAAAAATGTTATTTCTAATTATTATAAAATCAATGTAATCTATTATTATGATCTGTATTATTTAAATTAAAAAAAATATTACATGAAAAATATGAAAAAAACAAATCATTGCTATAAAAATGAGTAGGAAGGTGGAAATATCAGTAAAAATATAACGTAAATATGAAACTTAATATATATGTTGAAAGTACATGAGATTATATCAATAGTTAAATCATAAACCCCATCGGACATTAAACATATTACTGGGTTTCAAAAAGAAAATGGCTGAGAAAGTCATAAATATATTTGTGAAAGAACAAAGGTTCATTAAGGAAACACGGCATGGTTGCTACTTAAAGCGTCAATTCTTATATGTCGATCTTTGGGCAGAATTGTCGATCGTAGCTTGTGCAAGTTTACATGATCTCTATAATCAATCTGTTAAAATTAAAAAAGTTACATAAATTATAGTATGATACAAACAAATCATTGAATTGGAAAGGGGTTGGAAGGTGGAACTTAAACAAAATTGTTGCTTTAATTAGAAATATATATACATTGCAAGTACAGGATAATATATTAATAGTTGTTCCACGATTAAGATCCAACATTAAACAAAATTGTGAAACAAACAGAAAGTCACAAATGTTTTGGGAAAGAAAAGATTAAATTTCATCATGGACAGTTGCTACTTGAAGCATCTTATCTTATGTGCAGAAGATCCTTATGTAGCTTGAACAAGTCTACATTGTCTGAGTATTCTTCAACATCATAAATTTTTTCACGACGGTCGACATGACACGATGCAATCCTAACTCTGAACAGGAACTCCTTCCCAATTAGATTCTGAAGCTGAGATGGATCATGCACAGTCAATATCAGAAAATTATAATAAATGGAAAATGCTCTAGATAGTTGAGTGGCATCTTCAAGTTTTAATAGAAAAATGGAAATAAAAGAAAGAAAAAAAATTTGTACGTACCTTGATGCATACAGCAGCAGTAATTCCAATTATTTCAACGACAATATGATCAAGTAAGCAAATAAGAACAGTGGAGACACCATTTGAAACAGACACTATGACTTTATATTTAGTGGGTTTACTTAAAATATCATTGCACCAAGCACAAATGACATTGTCATGTTCATCTGGACGTTTGAACTTGCAGTAATCACAAACGTTTATGAAACAATTGTCTTTACTAACAATGTCGCATATCCATCCAAAACTCCAAATAGTCATAGGCTGAAACAATTTTAAAATTTTGATATTACTTTTATATTAATATATTAATATATTGAAACGACAGTGGAGGGAATGAAACGTATGCATACCTCATTAGCTCGATCCAATTTTGAGAGGCTTACAACATTCTGAGGAATAGAATGTAAACCCGGAGATGAAAATCGAAACTCGGAGTAATAGGTTCGATGGCTCAACCTAATTGTATTAATGAGAATTGTTAATAAAATTCACAATCGAAATTAAAAAGTAAATTATACAAATACAATTAGAACGACCTCAAATTCACATTCACCATTGAAATTTATCTTCGTATGTTTACATGCTGAATAGATAACAACACGACCTACAAAAACAAATAACACCCTGTAAATTAAATCTAGAAAGAATATGTGAAAAATATTAAAAAAATAATGTTGAAAAAATAGACAAAATAATAAAAATCGTTGAAAGACTCCATTGTCAAGAATTTGTTAAGTGTTGGAAGAACAACTCATGATGGAGTTGTATTCTAAATGTCTAGTTTAGTGCAAATACGGAACTCCTTATCTATACCTTAATTCGAGATATGATTCAAACATGATTGCATTTAATGCAATAGTCCTTGATGTATACGTTGTAGACAGTATGGCGTGAGGAGACACGCGGAAGATCATACTGTCGGTTACTCGTATACTATCGAACAGTAGCTCACGACTTAGATGGACAGGGACAATCCATCGGTACGTCGTAGTGTGACTGGTAGATAGTCGGTCTTGACTATCATGTTACACTCGTACACTTGGTGTATTGAGCAGGACCACGGGAGGGCGTTCGATTTATACTAATCGCAGTAATCGAGCTAGACCTCAGATATTACGGATATACGAATTCTTAATCCCTATATAATTATAGGTGCGTGTGTCCAATTCTCGGTTCTTTGACTTGCCAATGAGTGAGACTAAATGTTTAGTCGAGATTCTCGGTAAATTGGGGATCGTAATTGTACGCACGGCATGCTATAGATTATAGACAGGAAACCGTGTCCCGTTTATCGGGTTGATGACGTCCCCGAGATGAGCTCATAAAGTTTATCATGTAAACCCTGCAGGTGGATTCGTTCCACATGATAATAAGGATGAGTGGTACTAGTCTCGGATAATAAGAAACGAATTAATTTAATTATTAGTAATTAAATAAATTCGTGGACGTTCGATATCTTAAACACGGGGAAAGTCGTTTATGTAATTTCGGCGGAATTATTATTGTTGAAATAATATTAAAATTAATTTCGGGAATTCAATTATTATTTTATAGTGGAGTTAATAATAATTAAAATTGAAATCGATTAATTAAGGAATTGCTTTTACGTATTCCAAGTTAATTAATATTTCAATTTAGCCCTTAATTAATTTATCCTAAGGTCCCTAACGTAACTCTATATAAACCCCCTCCCTTACTCTCCTAAGACCTAACATTCGCCGCTATTTCATTTTGCTGAGAAAAACAATTGCGTTAACGCAATTATTATTTTTCTCTGTAAAATTAAATAAGTTTGCGCTAATATTTTTCTCTAAGAGAGAAAAAGATATATTAACGCTGTTGTTGGTAGAGAGAGTACAGACGGGAGAACTCCAGCGGATCGTTGCCCACACAACGGTTGGAGACGGGATCTGAGGCATACGTTCGAAGCTCTAAGGTCTCAACAATTCGGCTCCTCCGAATCACGCATCAAAGGTAAAGAATCGAAAACCCTTTTCCGCATCTTTTTCGATTCTTCTCGTACGTAATAATACAACGGACCATCGATTGGTTTCCGAGGCTTGGGATCGATGTTCTCAGACCACTGGGAAGTCGCTGACTTCCGGTATGGTGGTCGGATTGAGAAAAACGAGCCGGAACAGCCCGAACAGCAGCAACCCGTTGCTGGAATCGCGACGCCGTCGGCCGACAGGTATATGCCGTCGGCCTCCACTGCCCCGTCGGCCGACAGCTATATGCTGTCGGCCTCCACTGCCCTGTCGGGCGACAGCCTTATGGCGTCGGCCGACAGACAGGGCAGAAGCCCCGTTTTCGCGCGGTCGTGCCTCGAGTGCGATGGCTGGGCGTGATTAGGGTCTGGGACTTCGTCGTGAGTGCAATAGGGATGCTAGGGGTCGACTGGGCTTGTCCGGATGTTCGAGTAGTCGAACGGACATGTCCCGGGTAGTCGATTTCCAACAATTGGTATCAGAGCCGGTTTATCGGTTTGTTGTATTGTTCGTACGTTTTGTGATGCAGGATGAACCCGATTATTATGGCCAACATTATGGGATGTTGTATGATAATTTTGTTGTGGTTTGTTAAACTCTCGGGCTTGTCGAGATTGTTTTGTTTTGGAAAACGTTGCTTGTTTGTAATAGATAAAAACGACGGGTTGAGTCGTTAGGTTTATTTATTTATTTCCGTTGTTTTTCCGGGCATGTATAGGGTCGATCACCTTGTATAGGATCGATGCCGGATTTAGTAAGTTTATTATTGTAATTTTTCTTACTATATTTGGTGGATCGAGACGAGACCGAAACCCGGAGGAACGAGAGTCGAGGAGGGCGAACCGGCAACGGGCTGCCATCGAACACACCCCGTGTTTCGTGACGGGCAGCAGCGGGGCTGGGGTTCGTTCGACCCCACGGACGACTCAACGAGGCTCGAGACGAGACTCCAGTGGGAGGAGTTCGTCTCTTGACCCTCGAGCGAGTCGGTGGTGGACCGAGACCAAGACGAGCAACGAGATGAAGTTCCAAGAGACGTGCATTGGAGAATACTTAAGGCCATAATAATCGGGGCCAAGTTAAATGCTTTTTACGTGTTTTACGTGCTTTTATTATGCTTAATTATTTTATGCATGTTATCCCTTATCGTAAAATACTAAGTGGGAGAGGGATTGGAAACAATCCCGCGGTCTCCATTCTCTGTTTTGATGGTGATGTGTGTCACTTACGAGTTGGCTTTAGTGTCATCCTCCCTATCGGATAAAGTTGACACACGGATATCACTGGATCAAAATTCGAATTAAATTCCACTTATAATAATCGAACAATTATATTTTTCAAAAGCAAGTGCCTAATCTGTCTTTCAAAGACTAAGTTCAACTCGACTCATTCTCACCCCGGGGAGTGGAATGGAGCCAAAGCGCTTGCTTATGTCGATGACACAGATTAGAGACATTCGAGTCATTCGATGACTAGATCGATTGTCTGGTTGGCTCCCTCACCTAGTGAGAGATAGGGCTCAATTGCATGATTGATCGCTGGTTAGAAACTTCGAGTTTCACTTACGAGATATCAAGCTTTGAATAATAAAATTGTGAAATTTAATGTAAAAGTCAATTAACAAAGTTGTTTGTTTTAGTAAACGTCCACACTATCGTGGCTTGCTAAATGGAAACGGTACTTTGGGTTAATTGAGACTCTATGACATTTAAATAAATGGGATTCAATTAATAAAGTTGTTTGTTTTAGTAAACGTCCACACTAACGTGGCTTGCTAGATGGAAACGGAACTTTGGGATTAATTGAGGCTCGACAGTTATAGAAAGTCGTGGAGGACCGCATGTCAACGTAAACGTCCACAAGAACGTGGCTTGCGGTGGATATGTAGTTCCCGAGCGGTGGACTTAGTACTGAGAAATGGTATACACTTAGGTACGCTTTATAGTATCCTCCCCATCGGAGTCACTGCTATAATGATGTACGACCGAAGTAAAAATCCAATTATAAAATCGTTTGGATTAGTATACGTCCACAAGAACGTGGCATGCTAGTCTGATGGGATTTTGGAAATGATTGGTAGTTTAATGATATTATTTGAGGGAAATGATATCGAATTAAACTCATTGTTTGTTTTATATGGTATTATTCCCATTAAAAGTCAACAAACTCACTGAACCTGTTTTGTATGGATTAAAGAAGAAACTTGGACATTGTCATAACTGCAGCGGAGTACAATTATGTACTCCAAGTCAATTGACCTGCTGAACCAAATGATGTTTCCACTACTGAGGAAAGGAAGCTCATGGAAGTGGATCAAGGCTCTGAGATGACGCGGAGCTGCATTATGGCTTTCATGTCAAAATGTGCTGCGACATCGGGATCAAGCCATGACCATTACCTATGATATGATGCTTAACCTCAAGAAACTTTTTGGTTATCAGGACAGGACAACCGGGCAAAATGCAATGAGGCAACTCATGACGGCCATCGCATCCGAAGGAACGCCCGTGGGGAATCACGTTCTTAGGATGATGTGCTATCTGAATGAGATAGAGATTCTAGGATCAGTTATCGATGGGGTAACCCAAGTCGATATTGTGCTCCAGTATCTGCCGAGAAGTTTTGAGCAGTTCCGCCTGAACTATAACATGAATAAGGGGTCTTACTCATTGGCGAAACTCCTGATTGAACTTCAAGCGGCTGAGGGAATCTCTAAGGGCTCTCAAGCACTTGTGGTTGAGAAATTGGCTCTTCCTAGGCCTTCGGGCGGCAAAAGGAAGAAGAAGCAAATACGGAAACCCAGTGGGCCTAATATATCTGGACCACGGAATGGGACAAGCAAGCCCAAGGGGCAAGTGCTTCCGTTGTAAGCAGTCTGGATACTGGGAGTTTTAATTGTCCTCTCAAGCAACAAGAAGTTGACTCTTCCTTAGTCACCGAAACATGTTTAGTGGTAGTATCTGCCAGTACCTGGTGTGTGGATACGGGAACCACTAATCATGTCTGCACTTAATGCGGGGGTTCCAGGAAACCCGGAGACTTAGAAAGGAAGAAGTTATAACCTACATGGGCAATACTGTTAAGATAACAGCCGTTGCAGTGGGAGATGTTAAATGTTTTAACGGTAGGATTTTAGTTCTAACAAATTGTCTTTATGTGCCGGCATTTAGAAAGAAATTTCATTTCGGATTTCTAAATTGGCTTATAATGGATATTCCGTTTCTTTGGATGGTTTTATACCTATCAGAGTAGGAAACGGGGATATTATCTATTCTGTTACATTGATAGACAATTTAATACTAAATCCGTGTTCTTCCACGATGCAACACACCGGAGCTAATAACACATTGTCAAAACCCAATAAGAGTAAAGATCCTTCTAGGATGAATCAAATGTACTTATGGAATCTTAGGATAGATCAATTTAACTTGAGTACGATTCAAAAGGATGAAAGCTGATAGACCACTCAGCTAGGTTGAAGGAAAGGACCTTCCAACCTTCGAATCATACTTGGAAGTTTAAATGACCAAGCAACCCTTTACGGTTAAAGGGAAAAGATCCAAGAAAGTACTAGAGTTGATTCGCTCTGATATATGCAGACCTCTTTGAGGAGTAAGGCATACTTATCAGAAAATGGGATTAAACCCCGACAGACTACACCATTTATGCCTCGG
Source organism: Euphrasia confusa (assembly GCA_954870475.1). Lineage (NCBI taxonomy): Eukaryota > Viridiplantae > Streptophyta > Magnoliopsida > Lamiales > Orobanchaceae > Euphrasia > Euphrasia confusa. The sequence continues at coordinate 23,432,396 of OX940956.1, forward strand.
CAAAATAATGTGTTGTAAAGAAGGAATAGGACTCTTATAGATATGGGAAAGTAGACAATGAGTTATTCGGAGTTACCTAATTCGTTTTTGGGATATGGCTTGGAAACAGCGGCGTTTATCCTGAACTTGATTCCTTTGAAAACTTGTACAGATATTCGGCTGTTTATAGGATACCCTAAGAAAACGAGTTGAGATATGTAATATAGTCCAAAGGACCAGATGTTCGTTGATTGCATCAATGTTCAGTTCTTAGACATGGACTATATATATGCAATATCACAAGCCCAAGAGTAGGGTAATACTTAATGTGCTTAGAGGGACTGATCAAGACTTAGAACCAGCCTAACTGAGTAGTTCACTACTATAATCTGTAGTCACTAAAGATACACCGGAGCGTCGTCGTAGTGGGAGGGTTGTTAGACAACCCAACAGGTTCATGTTTATAGGTGAGTCTTCGGACTTGTTACCTGGAGAACATGAAGCCGACCCCTAGATCTATGACGAGACGCTGAAAGATCAAGATGCTCAGTCTTGGTAAAAGACGATGAAATATAAGATTGAATCTTTGGATTCAAATCATGTCTGGGATCCTGTAACCAGAGGGATTCATCGAAAAGAGCCAAGAGCATTCGGTAAGCAAGCTTAATCAATCTTAGGATTGAAGGAAGCTTCAAGATCTTGGACACATGCGGACCTATGAGAAAATCCATTTCATGGATTCATTCAAGGCATGTTTAGGTCCTGAGTGTAATAAAGAAGTGATAGAAAAGATGTGGTGTTTTCTCATTTTTTATGTAGACGACATCCTTCTAAATTGGCAACAATATGAAAGATGTTATCGGACATAAAGGGATGGTTGTCCGAGTAATTCAATGCAAGAGACTTAGGAGAAGTCGGGAATGTTCTTGGGATCAAAGTAATAAATGATCGCCAGAAAAGAACATAGAACTTATCTCGAGCCTCATACATAAATACAATTCTTACTCGTTGCAGCATACAGAATTCCAAGAAAGGTCTTCACCTTTTAGATGTGGAATTCTTCTATCTAAAGTTTTGTGCCCGACACAATAAAGGAGATAGATGATCTATGCACGAGATTGATATCTACTATGCCGTGGGCATGGTGGTGAGATATCATAGTAATCCTGGAAAGGATCACTCGACTGATGTAAAGAACATGTTTAGGTTCCTGCAGAGGACCAGGAATTATGTTCTGAGTTACAAAGCAGTCAAGTTATTTCCATTGGATTACATAGAATTGTATTTCCAAATCAAACAGGGACAGTTGAAAGTCGAAGTCAGGCTATGTGTTCTCACTGTGAAGTGGAGCAGTCACATGGAAGAATGTAAAGCAGCGATGCATTACGGACTCTACCATGGAAACTGAAAGGATAACGGCCTCTGAGGCAGTTAAAAGGTCAGTGTGGCTCCAGAACTTCCTAAGGGACTTAGATGTGGTTTCTAGTTCACCCAAAGCTATTTTGAATAGCGGTATTGGAAAAATTGAAATGCCACGAGTCCACAGTGGGAGATAACATGTAGAGCGCAAGTACCACCTGATTCGAGAGATCGTATAGTAAGACGATGCAGTTGTCACCTAGATAGCATCGAGAGGATTGCCTGGTAAAACCATTCACAGAAGCTCTTCCAGCGGAAGCGTTGGGAAGGCGTGATGAGGTTATGGGAATCTGATGTTTGGGAGAGGGCGACTAGACTTTTAGTATAAGTGGGAGATTGATGGAGTTGTATTCTAAATGTCTAGTTTAGTGCAAATACGGAACTCCTTATCTATACCTTAATTCGAGATATGATTCAAACATGATTGCATTTAATGCAATAGTCCTTGATGTATACGTTGTAGACAGTATGGCGTGAGGAGACACGCGGAAGATCATACTGTCGGTTACTCGTATACTATCGAACAGTAGCTCACGACTTAGATGGACAGGGACAATCCATCGGTACGTCGTAGTGTGACTGGTAGATAGTCGGTCTTGACTATCATGTTACACTCGTACACTTGGTGTATTGAGCAGGACCACGGGAGGGCGTTTGATTTATACTAATCGCAGTAATCGAGCTAGACCTCAGATATTACGGATATACGAATTCTTAATCCCTATATAATTATAGGTGCGTGTGTCCAATTCTCGGTTCTTTGACTTGCCAATGAGTGAGACTAAATGTTTAGTCGAGATTCTCGGTAAATTGGGGATCGTAATTGTACGCACGGCATGCTATAGATTATAGACAGGAAACCGTGTCCCGTTTATCGGGTTGATGACGTCCCCGAGATGAGCTCATAAAGTTTATCATGTAAACCCTGCAGGTGGATTCGTTCCACATGATAATAAGGATGAGTGGTACTAGTCTCGGATAATAAGAAACGAATTAATTTAATTATTAGTAATTAAATAAATTCGTGGACGTTCGATATCTTAAACACGGGGAAAGTCGTTTATGTAATTTCGGCGGAATTATTATTGTTGAAATAATATTAAAATTAATTTCGGGAATTCAATTATTATTTTATAGTGGAGTTAATAATAATTAAAATTGAAATCGATTAATTAAGGAATTGCTTTTACGTATTCCAAGTTAATTAATATTTCAATTTAGCCCTTAATTAATTTATCCTAAGGTCCCTAACGTAACTCTATATAAACCCCCTCCCTTACTCTCCTAAGACCTAACATTCGCCGCTATTTCATTTTGCTGAGAAAAACAATTGCGTTAACGCAATTATTATTTTTCTCTGTAAAATTAAATAAGTTTGCGCTAATATTTTTCTCTAAGAGAGAAAAAGATATATTAACGCTGTTGTTGGTAGAGAGAGTACAGACGGGAGAACTCCAGCGGATCGTTGCCCACACAACGGTTGGAGACGGGATCTGAGGCATACGTTCGAAGCTCTAAGGTCTCAACAATTCGGCTCCTCCGAATCACGCATCAAAGGTAAAGAATCGAAAACCCTTTTCCGCATCTTTTTCGATTCTTCTCGTACGTAATAATACAACGGACCATCGATTGGTTTCCGAGGCTTGGGATCGATGTTCTCAGACCACTGGGAAGTCGCTGACTTCCGGTATGGTGGTCGGATTGAGAAAAACGAGCCGGAACAGCCCGAACAGCAGCAACCCGTTGCTGGAATCGCGACGCCGTCGGCCGACAGGTATATGCCGTCGGCCTCCACTGCCCCGTCGGCCGACAGCTATATGCTGTCGGCCTCCACTGCCCTGTCGGGCAACAGCCTTATGGCGTCGGCCGACAGACAGGGCAGAAGCCCCGTTTTCGCGCGGTCGTGCCTCGAGTGCGATGGCTGGGAGTGATTAGGGTCTGGGACTTCGTCGTGAGTGCAATAGGGATGCTAGGGGTCGACTGGGCTTGTCCGGATGTTCGAGTAGTCGAACGGACATGTCCCGGGTAGTCGATTTCCAACAAATCAAACCTTTGTAGAAAGTAGATTGACAAAGCTGGATTATAACAACCTTCTGATTTAATAAGCCACTTAAACCATTTTCAACAAAGACTCTCTCTTTCTTTGAAAATTGAGGCTTTATCAAAAGACCAACACTTATAAACATGAAACATTGAAAATCCAAAAACAAAAGAATGGTAATAGTTAAGCAAATTAAAAGATTTGGAATTTATAAAGGAGAAAAATAAAAGTAATACTCCAAGTCCTGCAAAACAAACTGCACCACTCCATTTCCCGTATCTTTGGATACAGACATGACGTGTCCAATTACATGTGAAAGTAACAACACTCAGTGTTTTCATTAATTTAAATTCATCAAAGGGACAACAATTATTGAAGATAATTTGTTAAAATGAAAAAAAATAATATACAACATACCAAAAAAGGGCAAAAATCATCATTTACTCCATCACTAAATATGTCTATAAAACTTTTAAAGTTGTAAATGGAACTGGAAAAACCTTCAAAAAAAATTTGAACAATGCAGGTCTCATCTATGAACTTAATCTTGAATGGATTATTGCACATAGCATTCTTATACTCCACAGATTGAACTTTGAAATAAGATATTTCATAAATCTCATTCTCGACAATGAGATCATCAAACTGTTTTATCAACGGATACTTCACAGAGCCATGAATAAATGCACCCTAAACAAAGAAATAAATCAAATTAATAACTTAAAATATAAAAGAATAACTGATGTTATTTAATAAGAAAAAATATTACTTCATGATCAACCATTATTAATTCTAAAGACAACGGGAATTTTGCATATCCCTTATTTGTCCATTTACGACAAACTCTAACACATACTTTCCATGTTTTTTTGTTGTTGTCAAGGTTGCAAACAAAATCATACATTGCCATTATATATCGCGTTCGAACTGAATTGAGAATCTTAAAATTGTTAGATATGTAGATAATATAGATATCAGTTCAAATTGGAGGGTGTAGAGATGATAATTCACCTGTAAAAAGATGATAATTAACAGTTTGGAAGAATAAGAGATATGATAATTAATATGTAAAAAATAAAAAATAAACTTATTAAGGCAATTAAGAAAACAGGAGAAATGGACCATCTGATTCTGAAAATTGAAAATAATAAAAAAAAAAAAAAGATTAACACAGATAAGATAATAAGGGAGAATGCCAGGATGTTTAAATAAAAGGAGAACACACCATACTATTAATTTCAAAAATGGAATCAAATTAAGAGAACCAAAAATTAATATTGAGCAGATTAGCAGCAATTAAAATTGAACATTAAACTATGAAAAAGTAACATTGAAGTTCTGATCAAAATTTGTTCTTACAGATTTGGAAGAAGACGATCAATGAGTATTAAGCTGAAAAAAAATGAAAGAAAACACTAAGAAGGCAAAAAGAAGATAAAAAATAAAAGTATTTCAAGATTGAAATCAAAAGAATGGGATATCAAAGCTGGAAATATACTTCAGAAACTGTAAGGAAGGCCTGGATAAATATTAACCTGCAAAAAACTCAAATACAATCATCGAATAATCAGATCCTGAATTCCAAATGTGCAAAAAACGGAATATGAAAAGAAAATATGCCTGAGACCGAGCGTATGAAGGCTGAAGGGACGAATTGAAGAGAATAACTACTGCGAGAAGGGGAAAAAGAAGATTCAAATTTATAAATTTCAAATTGTTAACCCTAAATACCTGCAACGAAAACCGATGAATAAAGATAGTACCTTTAGAGATAATCCATGTTTGATGAACGAATCGAATCCGGGAGATGGCGGACAACCAAAGTAACAACAGATGTTGATGTAGGGGATGGTTCTGCAAATCCGAATTGCTGCTGCATCTCCACCATGATTTCAGATCGATTAGTTTTCAAAATTAGTAATTAACATCGAAATTGCAAATTTAGATTGTTAAACTGCCATAAAAAATTGATAAGAAAACAAAAATTATGATAGAGAAGCAAATGTGGGAAGAAAAACCTTGATCGAAACCCAAAATCTGATAGGGCAAGGGATGAAGGTTGAAGGAGATGAGATGGATGAATTTGGAAAATGAGAAGAGAAGAGGAAGAAGCGGAATAAGAGCTGTCAAATTGGAAAAGTTGACCGAAATTAAGATTTCAATTACTGATATTGATTTAATTAAGATTTAATGAGAAAATATAAATTGACGTGGCAAAATTGAGAGTTTCTATTAGACAATAGAATTTGAAATTGAAGGAAAAAAGTTTCTCAATATGTAAAATTGAGCATTCTGATTAGTTAATAAATTTTAATTTCATGTAAAATTGAAGCTTTTCACTGATTGTAGTTAAAAAAAATAAAGATTCTGAATTTATATACTGTATTAATAGATTAACGCTCTAAAATAAAATAAAATATATGCCATAAAAAATTAATAGAAAAAGATTGAGAGTTACATTTAATCTATCTATACATATATAATTTCAGGATCTTCTAATCCCACGTGGACCAATAGGAAAGCAATAATAATGTTGTGTTCACACTATAAATTATAAATAAAAATAATATAAATTATAAATAGTAATATTATTAAGCATATTTAAATTATTATATATAAATTTTAAATAATAATTTGAAATTATATATTTTTGGTAATAATAATTAATCATCATCTTAAATATATAAATTTTTATTTATTTTCTCAAAATTCATTTTTATTAATTGAAATTAATATTAATTTAATTTCAATTAATAGGTCATTTTTTATTTTTCTGAACATAATCGATTTACATGTATACGTTCTTCTATTCATTCATTTTTTTCCTCGATTTTTTAATTTTATTTATTAGTTATGATTTTTTCGGAGATTCCATGAAATTGTTGAGTTATTAATTATGTTCGACTAGATCTTTTTTTTAATTTTTAGTTTATCCCTAATTCAGTTATGTTAAATTTGTTTTGCAGGTTAACATACGTTATATTAATATAATTGCATTTCTCTCATCTCATCTCCTTCATGTTCACCAAATAATTCATTTTTTTTATATTTATATTTATTTTTCAGCTTTATAACTTTTATTTTCCATTTATTTGGATTTTCCCCCAGCGGTTTTAGATATTTATTGGATGCGTTTGATACTAGAGAAATGCAGAGACGAGAAACTCATATTCCACCAGATCAGAGGCTCCTCGAACGGGTAGAATGAGACGAGAAACTCCTCTTCCACCAGATCAGAGGCTCCTCGATCGGGTACGATGTAAATCGAGAGATGCGCCCGAGTAGCAGACACATGTAGGAATAAAAGATGAAATAAAAAAGTGTAAATAAAAAAACAATGAGATGTACACATGTCTCAATCCCCATGGGAGTGGGCACTACCCATGGGGTAGCTAAGAATCAACCGTGGGAGAGAGATCGGGTAGGATGAGACGAGAAACTCCTCTTCCACTAGATCAGAGGCTCCTCGATCGGGTAGGATGTAAATCGAGGGATGTGCCCGAGTAGCAGACACATGTGGGAGAGAGCCAATAGGTCTCATTCAATGACTAACTTCATAATATTTCAATGAAAATTTGTCATATACGAGATTCGAATGCAGAGACGAGAAACTCCTCTTCCACCAGATCAGAGGCTCCTCGATCGGGTAGGATGAGACGAGAAACTCCTCTTCCACCAGATCAGAGGCTCCTCGATCGGGTAGGATGAGACGAGAAACTCCTCTTCCACCAGATTAGAGGCTTCTCGATCGGGTAGAATGTAAATCGAGGGATGCGCCCGAGTAGCAGACACATTTGGGAGAGAGCCAATAGATTTCATCCAATGACTAACTTCATAATATTTAAATGAAAAATTGTCATATACGATATTCGAACTCTGCGTCGTTGGGGAATTACACCAACATCATGATTTTTCCACTCGGCTATGCCCCAAGAAGCTTACATACTATAAATTACATCAAACATGCGTAGTCTTTGAAAATAATAAAATTTTCATAATTGAGATAACGGTTAATAATGAGATTAATACGAATTTACAAATTTAAGTTAAAGTTTGATTATTAAATAAAATAATTTGTTAGTCCATTAATAATTGGAGATTAAATAAAATTTTAGATTATTTTAAATAAACCGTGACTAGTATAATATAATTGGTACTAGTATAATATAAAGTAAGAGTCCTTTAATCTAAAATTACACTTACTTTTTTTTTTTTTTTTTACAATAACCCTTTATTTTCTAGATATTTTTAGTTGGATTATAGTCACCGCCTCTAAAACTCTCTAAATACAGATGATGCGGCCTAATCGATCATTCGGAGTTTTTCTGGGCGAGAGGTAAACTAATCCCATTCCCATCTTCTTCTCGTTCGTTCCGAATTTTCTCACACAAAATTGGTGAGGTGAGATTCAGATTCAGCCTCGTACCAATAAAATGGTGTTTGTTAAATCCACCGATTCCAAAACCCTAGTTTTAAATCTGAATCCTGCGACCACCACTCTACAAGCGCTTAGCCTCTATATCCAGCGTAATTACCTCATACCCATCTCTCAGCAGCGCCTTTACCTGTCTCCTCGCCTTCTTTCCACCCATCAAAACGACGCCGTCCTGCTCTCTCACCTCGGCGTTTCCCCCAACTCAACCCTAACCCTACACGTCCCGTTCCTCGGCGGTATGCAAGCGCCTGTAGCTCCCAGGGGCAGGTTAGAGTTCCTCAACACGAAACCACCCCAAAATTATGTCGCCGGGCTCGGCCGTGGTGCCACGGGCTTCACCACCCGTTCTGATATTGGTCCGGCCCGCGCCGCTCCCGACTTGCCGGATAGATCTGCCGCGGCGATCGGCCCCGCTGATCCCGCTGGCAGTAGCCGCGGCCCTGGAAAGGGCACTGGGGATGAGGATGAGGATGAAGAAAATGCAGAGAAGGGTTATGACGAGAATCAAAAGTTTGACGAGTTTGAAGGGAATGATGCGGGGTTGTTTGCATCTTCCGAGTACGATGACGAAGATAAGGAGGCCGATGCAGTGTGGGAGGAGATTGATAAGAAGATGGATTCACGCAGGAAAGATAGGAGGGAGGCAAGGCTTAAAGAAGAAATCGAAAAGTATCGTGCTTCGAATCCGAAAATTACTGAACAGTTTGCCGACTTGAAGAGAAAATTGCACACTATGTCTACTGAAGACTGGGATAGTATACCAGAGATTGGGGATTACTCTTCTAGAAATAAGAAGAAGAGGTTTGAAAGTTTTGTTCCGGTTCCAGATACCCTTTTGGAGAAGGCCAGACAGGAAAAAGAGCACGTGAGTGCTTTGGATCCAAAGAGCAGGGCAGCTGGTGGGACCGACACTCCATGGGCGCAGACACCAGTTACTGATCTTACTGCTGTGGGTGAAGGGAGAGGAACTGTGCTGTCCTTGAAGTTGGATAGACTATCCGACTCCGTTTCAGGGTTGACAGTGGTGGATCCTAAGGGTTACTTGACCGACTTGAAGAGCATGAAGATTACTAGTGATGCAGAGGTATCTGATATTAATAAAGCCAGGCTGTTGCTTAAATCTGTCACACAGACGAATCCAAAGCATCCTCATGGTTGGATAGCTGCTGCTCGGTTGGAAGAGGTTGCAGGAAAGTTTCCGGCTGCACAGCATTTGATCAAGAAAGGATGTGAAGAGTGCCCTAAGAGTGAGGATGTCTGGTTAGAGGCGTGCCGCCTCGCGTCCCACCTTGAAGCTAAGGCTGTGATTGCCCGAGGGGTTAAAGCTATCCCCAATTCTGTGAAGTTGTGGATGCAAGCAGCAAAGCTTGAGCAGGATGACGCCAACAAGAGTAGGGTGTTGAGAAAAGGGCTTGAGCATATTCCTGACTCGGTGAGGCTGTGGAAGGCAGTTGTTGAGCTTGCCAATGAGGAAGATGCTCGGCTATTGTTGCAGAGAGCTGTGGAATGCTGTCCGTTGCATGTGGAATTGTGGCTTGCCCTTGCTAGATTGGAAACTTATGCCAATGCTAAGAAGGTGTTAAATAAAGCTAGGCAGAAGCTTTCAAAGGAGCCAGCTATTTGGATAACTGCCGCAAAGCTGGAGGAAGCCAATGGGAACAGTGACAGTGTTGGGAAGATTATAGAAAGGGGTATCAAGACTTTAAAGATGGAAGGCCTCGAAATTGACAGAGAAATGTGGATGAAAGAGGCTGAGGCAGCTGAGAGAGCTGGATCTGTGGAGACTTGTCAGGCTATAATTCGTAACACTATCGAGGTTGGGGTAGAGGATGAAGACAGGAAGAGGACCTGGGTTGCTGATGCTGAGGAGTGCAAGAAGAGAGGTTCCATTGAGACAGCTAGGGCCATATATGCTCATGCCCTTACTGTGTTTTTGACTAAAAAGAGCATATGGCTGAAAGCAGCTCAGCTTGAAAAGAGTCACGGGACCAGGGACTCTCTTGATGCACTGCTTCGTAGGGCAGTTACTTACATACCACATGCCGAGGTTTTGTGGCTCATGGGTGCCAAAGAGAAGTGGCTTGCTGGTGATGTCCCTGCTGCTCGGGCTATTCTTTACGAAGCATATGCTGCAATCCCTGATTCAGAGGAGATTTGGCTTGCTGCATTCAAGCTTGAGTTTGAGAACCAAGAACCGGAGAGAGCTAGAAAGCTTCTTGCAAAGGCGCGAGAAAAAGGTGGTACGGAAAGAGTCTGGATGAAATCTGCTATTGTCGAGAGAGAATTGGGGAACACTTCAGAGGAGAGGAGTTTGTTGGATGAGGGGCTGAAACTCTTCCCTTCGTTTTTCAAACTCTGGCTCATGCTTGGGCAGTTGGAGGAGCGCCTTGGAAACTTAAAACAAGCAAAGGGAACATACGAGTTGGGCTTGAAGCACTGCCCCGATTGCATTTCTTTGTGGCTTTCGCTGGCCCAGCTGGAGGAAAAAGTAAATGGGCTAAGCAAAGCCCGTGCAGTACTCACTATGGCCAGAAAAAGAAATCCTCAGAGTCCTCAACTGTGGCTTGCTGCCGTGCGGGCCGAGTCTCGACATGGGTATAAGAAAGAAGCTGATATATTGATGGCCAAGGCTTTGCAGGAATGCCCTACCAGTGGCATTCTTTGGGCTGCATCCATCGAGATGGTTCCCCGGCCTCAACAAAGAACTAAAAGCAAGGATGCATACAAAAGATGTGGGGACGACCCTCATGTCCTTGCTGCTGTAGGTAAGATATTTTGGCAAGAAAGGAAGGTTGATAGAGCAAGAACCTGGTTCAACAGGAGTGTGACGCTTGCCCCAGATATTGGTGATTTCTGGGCTTTGTATTATAAATTTGAAATTCAACACGGTACGGAGGAGTCCCAGAAGGATGTGCTGAGCAGATGTGTTGCTGCAGAGCCGAAGCATGGCGAAAAGTGGCAAACCATTTCAAAAGCTGTGGAAAATTCGCACCAGACAACGGAATTCATCTTGAGGAAGGTGGTAGTTGGGATGGGAAAAGAGGAGCATGCAACTGAGAATAATGGCAAAAACTAAGTAATATGCTGTTCCTTATGTCTGCTTGATTACGAGACGTAATTTCTAATTTTGTTACCTTAAGCTCAATTTCTAACCTTTTGAACATATTTTTTTTTTCTTTTGTTGATAACTTTCAGGTACTTGAACAATGCAAAGGGCTTGTGGGTCCTGGAATGTTTGCGTATTTCTGATGTTGAAGTAAGTATTTGACGGTTGTGTAAAACCTTGTTCTGGAACTCTGTGATTAGTAGGAGTTGCAGCATATAACTAACGACATGATGTTGTTGGAGATAGTCTGTTGCTTCTCATTCTGTGTCGTTTGTCGGGTTGGCACTTTCTTATAGAAGTTGAATTGTGTGCTTGTAGCTTAAGATGAGGTTTCCATGTATCTTTACTTGAGCTCTTTTTTACGTGCAATTTATAGACCGAGTAACTTTTGTTGATTGGCTGTCACTCATAGTACTATGTTATTCGTTGGTATGTCACAATCTGCTCTTATGAGAACCCCCCGTGAAAACAGGAAGTAACATTTAGCAGACAATACCCAAGAGGGACTAATTATCAAGTCCTTTGGTGCATTTTACTGATTCTTCATTTTAGTAACACTGATCAAAATCAATATTTTGTTTTATTCTCCTTTAATGGACTAATTAGTAGGAACCTCTCCTACTAGAGTATAGATTTAGCTATTGAGGCTGAGTAAATTAATTCAAATTAGCATAACTATAAAATATATTTTCTTCTAAATTATTATTTTTATACGGAGTATTTTATAACTACGTCAAAATATATTTTCCTCTAAATTTGATATTGCATGTGTGGTTATCTGTCACCAAAAAGATGATAATTGATGGGAATTGTGAAGGTTGGAATTGATATAGTTGTGATGAAAAAGTAAGAGGGTACAATGGTGGTAAAAAAGTGAATTTTATGTTGGTGGCATATTGTAGTCTGAAAATGTTGAGGGGCCAAGTGAATTGGTTTGGTTATTCACTTGAAAGTACCTCTCATTCTTCCTTCAAGAGGAACGAACATTGTTTTGGGTGAATTATTGAAAGCAGTGTGATTTATATGTATGAATCTATGTATGAAATATTTACATGAATGAATCATTTGAAAAGAGACTCGAGAACAATATTTAGTTGTGCTCTATTTTGTCACTTAGGATAAGTTGTTGGTCAAATTTTGATAATAATAATTTGTTGTGGATGGATTTTTGAGGGTATTTAGTCGTGATTTGTATTTTGTCAAGTTGGTCAAAAATTCTAATGGATCGTTGCTCGAAGATACTTTATAAAAATAAAAAATCAAAGAACAAGGAAAATTTTATATGAGATTTCTTTAGCAACACACGGGGAAATTAAATTGTTCAGTTTGCCATGAGCTAAGGTTGAGTGAGTACTCATTTTACCAAGTGTAATGTGCTTGAGGATTGTAGAAGTTGATTTATACTAATAAATCAGTGTCTAGAAATTGAGCCACAATTCTTTGTTCTAGCTGAACATCATTGGATCTTTTACCAGGAAAATGTTGTATTCACATTTCTCTTTCCAATTTTGAAATGAATATAATGCTTGCAAGCGTTTACTCCAAAGCAAAACAAAAACCAGAAACGATGTTGGAGTAAAGCCGTTTGTCATTCAGACATACGTCTTTTGTTCCTCAACCTGTACTTAATGTGCAAGCAATATATCTAGCTGCTGCTCCTCCCACCGCCATAGATTAAGCTTTTCAGTTTACGCGCTTTCTCTGAATCACTTGCTTCTTTGGAGAGCTGGTTCTCAAACGAAGACGAGTTGTTATAACAGCTCCAGTAAACTCCCGATAAATATGAAAGCTCAATACATATGAGAGTTGTGCTTTCTAAGGAGTATCTTGTTAACATCCAACGGGAAAGTGTTGGTGGTGTTTCTTGTGGATGATGCCGAGGTGTTTAGGCTTGATACCGAGAAGCTTTTTCTGGAGGACAGGTTTGGGGAACTTGACAAGGGATTCAAGAAAAATTGCATATACTTCACCAGTTCACCCATCATAGAATCCACGAGTGGTTGGTTTTTGACATGGACACTAGACTTATATTGCCATATTTGGAAGTGAAAATTTAAACCCGAATGATTGTTTCATAAACTATTTTTTTTTAATTTATAATATTACTTTTGATTTTTTAATTAACTTTTTTAACTTCGAAATTTTCCAATATGCACTTATCATACACTACAAAAAAGCAATCAAACGCCTAAAATCACCGACTGCACGGAACAGTCGATGATCTCACCGACCGCACTACTAATGCAACGTCGACTGCAGTAGTGTAACACCCGTATTTCGTTTTTAGGAATTTTAATTATATCTAAATCAATTATTATATTTAATTATCCCTTAAACTCCAATTAAATTACTAAAATAAAATTGACAACCTATAACATTAATATAATCTTTCAAATTGATTAAATTCTACTTAAATAATAAATATTAATAATATTGCTCATTAATTAACTTTATCATAACAATTATTATTATTGAATTGGAAATTGATATTTTTCAAATACAATAAAAGCAAATAAAACTCAGTCAAATTTTGTTCTATTAATTTGCTTTCTTTGATTATTCCCTTTTTCTAATTCAATATTCTCACATTCCCCTCGCCTCCTCTACAAATCACACAATAGAACACATCCATCATATCTATTTTACGGCAAAGACAACCAACACACTTTTAATACAACCATATATATGTATCAGAACTCCAGTATATTTTAAACTACGGTTCTATATTCGTCTCACAATCCTTGACTTTTAAATTTCTGACAGTAGAAACAAAAACAAAATATACATCAAAATATATAATTCAAAATTACATCAACATACATAACCAATTAACTTTTCTGAGACCAGGTTGTTTTCTCTATATATACATGAACAAATGATCAACAACATCTAGATGATTTTTCAATCAAATTCCTAGATTTGCACTCTTGATTGCCTTGAACTTGGCTGCTAGTTCCTCATAATCCGGAAGCTTCGGGTGGATATGGCTACAAGGAGAGTGCCGAAATGAATTTGACCTGCAGACAATAGCTGTTTCACTTACTGAAGTTTCCATCGACAATATCAACTTCTCCTCCGTGGCATTTCGATCCTCAGTGTCTATCTCGTAATCCGCTGCTTCATGGTTCAAAGGGATCATCCCAAACGATTTGAACACGAACAATCTCAGGTCCCCATCTTTGCTCAAAGGGGAAACTAACTCCTCGATGTGGTCGAAATATATGATAGAGGACTTGTTTTCATGAAGAGACATTATTAAATGTCTTCCGCTTTCTATTATATGTTCTTCAGGGCTTTCTTGTACTTCCAACGCCTGCTGCAATGACATCCATCACATATGAATATGATCAAAACCTCTCGAATCAATGCGACAAACAAACAAACAAACAAACAAACAAACAAACCTTTTCCGGTTTATACTCGAGATACAGCGGTCCTTGCTTGATGGAGCTGATAGTTAATTCAGCCAGCAATTTGTACTTCAAGTCATCCGTCACGACGTTTTTAATGCAGAGATTATCCTTTATCTGCAACATCAAAATCCATCCAATTAGCTACTACTACTACTACTAATGTATGTATTTAATTAGTACGGTAATACAATATTCGATTAATTACGCTAATTAATTACCTGAGGGTTGACGAGATTCCCGGGGCGCAATTCGAGCGCGGTGATTACGAATCTGTGGCCATAGCGCTCTCCGAAAAGCTTCTTGATGGGAGTAAGCTCAGGTAGCTCCCCGAATCTGGGCGACGAGAAAATCAGAGTCGAGGCCGCTTCGTTTATATCAGCTGGGCAGTCCCTGAATATAGTTTGTTTTACAAAACAACACATTATTTACTTTTTTTTTTTGAACGGAAAAATAAATATATTAAAAAGGAGTACCCGAAGTACTCAAAAGAACAAGAGTCACCTACTTAAGGCACAATCTAGAATTACAACCCAACTTTGTAAAGAAAGTTGACTAGAAGACTTTTTAAATAAATACATTATTTCTACTACAACACAACAACACATTATTACTTAAAAGTAGCTATAGGTACCTGTGTTTGCGGATGTAGGGGAGATGAAATATTATAAATTGACAGTAATGGTCCAACAGATCATACGATTCAATCATGCGCTCGTCCACGATAATCTGCTCAACCTAATATCAATCAATAAATTGGAAATCAGAATATAATCGTCGACTAAGTAATTGGAAACAGAGACGAAAACGTACTCTTTGAAACGCGATTCGATGGTGACCGTTTTTGAGAAGCTGCGAGACGTCGTCTCTCAAGTGATTGGCAATGCAGCATCGCTTGCTCTTCAGAACTCGGAGACGGCACCGGACCATTTGTATCAATTTCTTGCTGCATGAATTCATTACAAAATTCAACACAATCAAATTCATAATATTCATATATATGTTTTCTTTCACTCACCATTTGGAAGCCTTTCTCCATCCGAATAAGTTTTCAAGCATTTTTATAATAATTTATTTAGCAACTGCGTCTGCGTGTGTTTTAGCTGCTGCACGCACACAACAGAAAAAAGGGTTCAAATAAGTAAATTGAGGGTAGTTATTTTAAGAGTGGAAAATAACCAACTGCACCACTAACACACATTCATAAACAAAAATAATCAAAATTCATTTTAATAAATTTTATATTTATATATTTCTACGTACGCATTCACTTGTTTAAACTTGCGGAAAAGCAAACAATATGCATACAAAGAAATTTGTAGTGATTCAAACTCGATGATGACGAGCTAGGGTTACGTTTACTCGAGAGATAAAATCACAACTTTCTGATTGATTTATAATAATGATTCCTATTTACAAATGTACATACTTAACTCACAAGAAATATTTCCTATTCTAAATGGGTCTCAACTTTTTAGACTTCAAATTCTAATTGTTAACTTTCCTATTCCCAAAATATAAAACAAAATCAAAACTAACTAAGATATCAAATAATTGATTAAAACTAAAAAAATTCAATTAGGAGTGTTTTTTTCAATCATTCCGATTTTATTCCAGTCTTAATAGCCATACTTATTAAAAAAATATATTAATTATGTTAAACAAAAAATTATAAATAAAATCTTTTGTAAAGTAATAAAAGTGATTTATTAATAAGAGTTGAGAATCTAAAAATATAATTTAATTTTGCAAGTGAAAAAGTAAAATTAAGGGTTTATTACACGTTTCTACTCAATATTTGGTTGCTTTTACAATTTTCTACAATTTTTTAGAATAAGACTAGCTTTAATTTTTCATAACTTTAAAAGAATAAATGTGGAGTAGACTTATGTACAATATATACGGGATGCAAATGCCTTAGTTCAAGTACTAATCAATTTTGAATGCGGGATGCAAATGCATTTTAATTGAGTTCAAGTACTAATCAATTTTCAATGCGGGTACCAACTCGTACCGAATAATGATCGTCACTCATTCTCACTCATTCCCATCGACAAAAAATTTATTTATTTTAATATGCATATTCCTATATCGAATAAGAATTTATTTATTTTAATATTCATATTCCTATTTATGATTTGATTTGTATTTTTTAACTTATAAATAGAATTTTTTAAATAATTAAAACCACACAAATTATACCACACATTAAAATAATTTTTTAAACTTCCCAACCCAAAAAACAAATGTGACACATCATCTCCAACCGATACCAAAAATCTATTTCGGAGTAAGGGAGATGCTCCAACCGATACCAAAACATAAACATATTATAAGTTATATGGTGGAACCCACCTAAAAAATACTTAGATTTACGTTTACCTTAAACTCAAACCAAAATCTATTTATTATTTATAAAAGCATCCTTTTATTTTACAAGTTAATAAAAAAAAGTTATTAACTTTTTATTTTAGTTTTTTATTTAATATATTTGTAATGCAATTTTTTTTAATAATCATATCATTAATAATTAAAATAAAATTTTATTTTTAAAATAAAAATAAATGTTTATAATTAAATATTAAATATTTTATATTTGCGGAATTTTGTCATATTTAATTAATATTTTATTTCTATTTTTTATATTTATTATTTTTAAAAATTTTAATTGAAAATAATATTTATTAGATTTTTTAAATTTAATGTAGAAAGTTACGGAGTTAAATTATAAATTTGTAAAGATATTGAATATTTATAAAAATAGTATAAAAAGTTGTATAAGAAGAATAATTTGAGAATATTCTTTTAAGTTTGAGTATTGGAATCTCGGTTGGAGCAAAATTACTGTAAACTTAAAAATAAACTTATATTTTAGTTTAGGTTTTTGTGTTCGGTTGGAGATGGCCCAAGGAAAAGAGGTGCAGTAGTAGTTTTTTTGTGTTTAGTAATTTAAAATACTTATAAATATAATGAATAATAATTTATAAGTAAGTAAAAATAATTAATTAGTTGACATAGTAGTAATATAAGTGTAAATAAACTGTTTTGTAAAGATAAAATTCTAAAAACTTTTTATTATAAAATATACAAACAATTTCTAGATTGGTGAAAAAAAGTATCCAAACATAAGAGTATAATGTTAAAAAAATGTTCTAAAGATTCATTTGACAATTAAATATAGTGAGTTTATGTTATATGGTCATCCAAGTCTTGCTAGTTGTACAAATTGTACTTGTATCACTTAATTTGTAACCGTAAACCCTAACAATAAATTTGTACTTCTATTTATTTAATTATTGTTATATATTTTTAAATGATGAATAATGTAGCAAAGAAAAGAGCCAAATATTGTTAGAACACATTAACTACATTTCTCCTAAATATTTAGTACTTGTATATATGTATATTTAATTAATACTTGGTAGGACAATATTTAGAATGGGACAATTATAGAATAAATTTATTATATTCAATTTTCCTTTAAAAAAAAACTAAAAAAAAAGAGAAAAAAAAGAGAGGAGAGTGTGGTGTTATACACATGACACCACTTAATTATACCCCTACCCCACACCCCAACTATAATATTCCTTTTTTAAATTTTATTTTTTGTATTACAAAAGTAGCACCTCAACATTTAATGTAATGGCACCAACACAACTCATAATTAACCATTTCACTCCTAAGCGCTTGCTTTTATCTCCTCTCTTTCTTTTCATTGCCATCCTCATCTCCATATCTATATGATTTGGCTTCTTCTAATCATGACATTCTTAAAAAATTAAAAAATTAAAAAAATTAAAAAGCCCACTTGAGTAGCATAGCATGACTCCCTCTCCCTCCTATATATATACAAGTCTTTGAGTTGAAGAAGTTGTATTGTATTGTAAACCTCAAAGGATCTTTTCATATATATTCATTTTTCAATAAGTTTGTTTACAATGCTACATTTTGTTCTTAATTAGCTCCTTTTGATGCATCATGCCTATTCTATACCTTCATTTGAATGCTCATTAAGGGGTGTCAATTCATTTCGTTGTGTCGTTTTGCTGTCGCGCTATCGGTGTTTCATGTTTTATGTCGTATTAGACGTTACATTTAACAAATAATTAAGTGGATTTCCTAATTTTGTGTTTTTTGTATCATGTTTCATGTCTGATATCTAAATCGTATTAGACGTTACATTTAACAAATAATTAAGTGGATTTCCTAATTTTGTGTTTTTTGTATCATGTTTCATGTCTGATATCTAAATCGTTGTAAACATCGAATAGTATAGATCCAACAAAATAACACTGATCCATACATTTTGAACAAGTCTTTTTAGTCCTCTAGGGTTTTTTCTTCCATGAGTGATTTTATTTTATTTCAACTCTCTGTGTGTATGTGTTTTCAAAACTGAAAGAAAAAGAATTATACTATTCTCTTGCACAACTATAACAAATTAAAAGAGCTAGCTGCTCAAAAACTTAATTAGTTATAAAATGTAATTTCTACTATAATGGATTAAATTACTCTCTCTCTCTCACTCTCTTTCTTTTGTTTAATTGAATATGGTGTTTTGATATATGTAGGAAATTAATTAATAAAGATGGAGGGAGAACAGAATTCAAACATGGTCGTCGGGCGAGTAGATGAGTTGCAGGTGACAAGAGACCACCTTGAGCAGCAGCAAGATTACGACGACGACAGCGACAACTTGAACTCCGGTGAGGATAGCCAGCAGCCTAAGAGGAAGCGATACAATCGCCATACTCCACATCAGATCCAACATATGGAATCGTAAGTTTTTTACTTTTTGTGTCGAAACATTAATGTTTTTCCCGTCTATAGTAGTAGATCTTTTTATTTATATATCAAATGTATCGACTTTGGAAATGCCGGTTTGAGTTGTTCGTTTCCGTTCCCATGGATCGTTAAGGTTTTTCAAGGAGTGTCCCCACCCGGACGAGAGGCAACGAAGAGAACTTAGCCGTGAGCTTGGAATGGAGCCAATGCAAATCAAGTTTTGGTTCCAAAATAAGCGTACTCAAATGAAGGTACGTACATACGCGTGTATATATATAATTAAGTCGTCATTAATCTTGAAATTATTAAATGTAAACTTGAATGTATCTTCTTATAAGAAAATGAAATTAAAGGTTTATAAGAAAATTAAAGGTTATGTATCTAAATAATGAGAAGTTATGTATTTTAGTTGAATAGTCACACATGATATTATAAATAGTCGTGTGGAATAAAAACTCGTTAGGGGTGTCATTCGACACACATGAGTCTATTACTTATAATGACTTACCCCTCTCTTCATGAATTAGTATATGGGTTACCCTCAAATTTCTAACAATTAATTGTACAGTACTAATTAAGTCATTCGTTCGTTCGTTTGACTTGATGAATTCTCACTGCAGACGCAGCACGAGCATAAGGAGAACACCCTACTCCGGACGGAAAACGAAAAACTTCGAGCTGAAAACCTGAGGTATAGAGAAGTTCTCAGCAACTCGTCTTGCCCTACTTGCGGGGGTGCCCCTACTCCTATTCGAGAAACATCCTTTCAGGAACAACAGCTAAGGATGGAGAATGCTCGACTGCGAGAGGAGGTAATTATTATTAACAAAATTATACGCAAGCTCATTACTAATTACCCTAGCTCTCTATCGTGTTTATTTTTTGTTTCTTCTTCTTTCACTAATTAAAAAAAAAAAGATCGATCACATTTCTACGATGACGACTACAAAGTCGTCCTCCGCATGCCACCCCGTGCCAAGCTCCACGGACCCTTTTGCGCCTTCTCCTTCGGCAGTGGCATTTGGAGGTGGAAATATGGTGAACAATGACGTGGCGGTGCAGAATGAAGGTGGTGGTTTGAAGGTGGTGGTCTTGGAGCTTGCGATTGCAGCCATGGAGGAGCTGTTGCAAGTAGGGCAGATGGGGGACCCGCTGTGGGTCCCGAGCATGGACCGAAACACTACGTCTCTGAATGAGGAAGAGTACATGAGGTCATTTGCAAGACTGTTTGGGCCCAAGCAAACCGGATTCAAATCAGAGGCCACTCGTGAGACTCTTGTTGTACCTATGAATGCTCAAAAGGTTATCCAAATCCTCATGGACGTGGTACGTACAATACATTATGATTCTTAATTGTTAGTTTATATCTATTAACAATATTAATTGGTGGTGGTGCTGCAGGAGCAATGGTCGAATGTTTTCTCGGGTGTCGTCTCCAGGGCTAGCAATCTGCAAGTCATTGCACCTGGTGTTTGTGGAACCTACAATGAAGCTTTACAACTGGTATGTATTTATGTGTATTTACAATTAGGGTTTAGGTCATATAGTAATTCTTGAAGATAAAATATAAAGTCATCATGTGTGGAATGACAGTAGTACCCCTAATGACTTCTGATTCCACATGACTACTTATAATACATAGATAACATTTCGTTTTCCTATAAGAAGATACATTCAAATTTACATTTAATAATTACAACACGTACGTGTTGCAGATGAATGCGGAGTTCCACGTTCCTTCACCGCTTGTTCCGACTCGCGAGAGCTATTTCATTAGGTACTGCCGACAGGATGTGGATGGAACTTGGGCCGTCGTGGATGTTTCCTTAGACCAGTTACTGCTGCAATCAAACCCATTGGTCTCTTCGTGTCGGAAAAGGCCCTCGGGCTGTATTGTCCAAGACATCCCCAACGGACATTCAAAGGTAATCGATCACATCGTACGTAACCATACGAAATAGCTAATTAACCGAACTTAATACATACAACTATATACATATATAGGTGATATGGGTCGAGCACGTTGAAGTAGATGATGGTGGTAACCAAAGCATATACAAGCCTTTCATTATGGCAGGGCTAGCCTTCGGGGCAAGGCGCTGGGTTTCAATACTCGACGGTTATTGTGATCGTCTTGCCATTAACGCTCATCCAACTGGCGGCGACCTCTCTTACATAGGTAATATATATACTTCCTCTCTCTCATACAAATTGCACTACTTTCCTTTTCGAGTGTTACATCCCAAAAAAAAGAAATAAATATTTATATTTTTTCATTTTAAAATACAATTTATTTTTGCATGCATGTATATTATATGTAATTGTATACAACATGTTAGCAGAGTTGGATGGTAGGCAAAGCATGCTGAAGCTTACTGAGAGAATGGTGACGAATTTTTGCCTGGGAGTGAACGCTTCAATGGGAAACACATGGTCGGCCCTATCCGGGAACCCGAACGAATCTGTGAAGATCATGACCCGCAAGAATGTGGATGACCCGACCACGCCATTCGGTATCCAGATCAATGTTGCCATTTCTTTCTGGCTGCCCGCCTCTCCCAAAATCGTGTTTGATTATTTGATAGATGATAATAATCGAAAGGAGGTACGCAATCAATTCATTATTAATAATCTATTGTTACATTAAACAATGTTAATAAAACTTAATTAACGTTGATCGATCAGTGGGACATGCTTTCGAACGGGGGCGACTTTGAACAAGTCATGAAGATGGCGAGTGGCAGCAAAGTAGGCAACCGCATTTGCATATATCAAACCAAGGTGACAACCTCGTACTTAATTAGATTACATCGACAACACGTACTGTTTATAGTTAAATATATTTAAATATATTATATATATATAGGGTGGAAGTGATCATGAGGAGGGAACTGTGACAACAATGCTGCAAGAAAGTCGTATAGACCCGACAGCATCTTACATAGTTTACACTCCGATAGACATGGGTTGTGTGAATGTGGTTTTAGGAGGTGGGGATCCAAGTCTTGTCCCTGTACTGCCATCTGGATTTGCCATTCTACCAGACGGCCCCATTGGCCGCCTACCTAGAGGAGGAATAAGAGCTGATCATACTGGAGGCTCTCTTTTGACAACCGCGCTTCAGGTTTTATTTAATTAATTAATTTATATATGTTCGTTTATTTCAAACTAGCTTGTTGTATTATGTCGCGATAATGAATGTTGTGTTTATTGTGTAACAAATTTCGTACTTTTAATTACAGGTTTTGGTGAATTCTGGTCCCAATCCAAAGCTGTCCATGGTATCGATTTCAATTGCCGGAAAACTTATCAGCTCCACAGTTGAAAAAATTAAACATGCCTTGGTTGCAAAGTCTTCACAAGGTACGTATGTATACGTAGTATTATATATATATGGACGATCGTGCGAACTAACTAGCTAGTGTTTCACAAAATCTGATGGGCTTGGCAATGGTTGTGTTTCTAGGTTTTTGATGTCAGGAGATGGCGTATGGACGCGCGAATCGACAAGCAAACAAGTTTCAAGTCTTTTTTAATTAATAAATTCTGTCATGTTGTTTTTAAATTATATTGGAATTTTGGCTGCAGCTTCAGTAGCTAGCTAGCTAGGTAACTACTGCGCTTGAGGAGTAGTGTACGTAGTTAATGATACTATTGGTTTTCAGTTTTTTTATTCAGAATTAATGTTGTTCGATTCGATGGATTATTAAGCGACGATTTGATTTTGGTTACATGCATGGTTTTATTCCATCATATTCATTTCAATAATTTATGTTAATAACCATATATGCATGTTAATACATACTGTTATTAATTACTAATTAGTGTTAACCATTGCTTTGCTTCCACCAAGCTTTGAGCTCATGCATGCGATCCCTCTATACTACGCACTAATATTATCTCTCTTCGGAGCTGGTCGCTTGAGTTTCTTTGTGTCGCCTCTTGCAACATTATTACTCGCTCACCTTCCTTTGCGCGTTTACCTCCATCCTTGATCACTAGTGTTCAAGGTCCTGATTTGACATAAAACTAAAAAATAATTTAGTATGAAACTAAGGGGATCCCAAAATGAGAGGATAATATTATAACATTATAAACAAGAGAAATTAGGCTAAGAAACTATTAATGATAGATATTATTCATGTATCAATTTATAAACACAACATGAGTCGATCATGACTAATACTACCTCTGTCCCAAATTAATGATCACACTTCCTTTGTAACTTGTAAATGAAGTGTGATCATTGGTTTAAAAATTAATATCTACGATTTCTTCTATTTTTCCCTTATTTTAAATTTAAGTCTTGCCTGTATTGATGGGAAATAACGAAAGAGATGTAATAATGTAAATACGTACTATTATTTATCATATTTAATTTCCATAAAACTAATTTTAAATTTCTCTTCAATTTTAAATTTGGTATGAACATTAATAAGCAAACATTGCGTTTTTACGAAAGCTAGCGCTATTTTCATTCCTATTTAGAGCATCTCCAATCGATACCAAAAACGTATTTTGGAGTAGGGAAGATGATCCAACCGAGAAAATATAATGTTATTATAGAGGTTCACCCACACAAAAAATACTTAAATTTATGAACTCAAACAAAAAACTATTTAATATTTATAAAATAATTCTTTATTTTTACAAATTAATAAAAACAATCTATCAATCATTTTTTTAGTTTCTTATTTAATATTTTTTATAATGTAAATTGTTTTAATAATCATATCATTAATAATTAAAATAAATTTTAATAAAAATATTTTTAAAAATGAAATAAAAATAAATATCACAATATAAAATATAATTAAATATTAAATTTATTAATTAAAATTAAAAATAAAATTAACACAATACGAAGTTGGGATATCACAATATTTTTTTATTATATTTGAAATTTTAAATTAAAATAATGATTATTAAATTTTTTAATGTAAAAATTATGGGGTTAAATTAAAAATTTGTAAAGATATTGATTATCTAAAAAAATAGTATAAAACTCGGTATTAGGGCAACCCCAATGGTTGTGAAATGGCAAGGGCCATTGCCATTTTTTGGCAAAAAGCCAAAAAAATCAACCCCAATGGTTGAAATGGCCCTTGCCAAAAAATGGCCATTGCCAAATTTCCATGTATATATGAGCAAATATACATGGAAAATGGCTCTTCCCATTTATGCCATGTCATCACAACATTCACTTCAACCACTCAAAATTCAATAAGCTTTTTTTAATTATAAAATTGATATGATCACATACCAAAAAACAACATTATATTATTTAATTTAATAAAATAACCATTGCTATATTTAAACCATTGGGGTAAATTTTATCAAATGACAATTAACCCTTGCCATTTTTTTGGCAAAATAGAAAATAACTCTTGCCATTTTAGCAAAATCATTGGGGTTGCTCTTAGAAGAATATTTTGAGATTATTCTTTTAAGTTTGAGTATTGAAATCTGGTTTGGAGCCAAATTACTGTAAACTTAAAACTAATCTTATATTTGAGTTTTAGTTTTTGTGTTTGGTTGGAGATTACCATTTGTTTTTGTTAGACTGAAATTAACTGAATTTAATGAACTTTAATGGATCTGAACTGATAATTATTATAAGTTATTAAATATTTTTTAAAATATATTAATAATATCCTAACATTAACTAGATTGTATACTTAATTTTTTATTTGAATTATTTATTATTTATTTTATTATAATTTATTTTGAAACGAACTTATTCGAGCTGAACTGAACTGAAACGATTTGAACAGAGTTGAACCGAAATGGACTGAAATTAAGTTCAAAACAATAGAGCCTAAGTGCATCTCCATCTTCTTATAATATTAATTATTTATTATATTTACTTAAAACATTATATAATCTTTCTATTATGCCCTTATACACTAACAATACACCCCCACCCTTAGTAAGTCAAGATTTAATAACATTATAATAAGAAAATAATTTCTTAATTTCTATTGGTCTTTCT
The DNA here is from genome assembly GCA_954870475.1 of Euphrasia confusa. Lineage (NCBI taxonomy): Eukaryota > Viridiplantae > Streptophyta > Magnoliopsida > Lamiales > Orobanchaceae > Euphrasia > Euphrasia confusa. The sequence goes on from OX940956.1 coordinate 23,457,563, forward strand.
CATAATCAAACCACAATTGAAGATTTTGAATTGGAGAAACCATTTATTATTTCAACAACTGCATGCTTTTTGCATGCTTTATGCTTCAATCTTTTTTTTTTTAATTATTATATTCTGAAATATATATACGGTCTAAACTCAAGAAATCTCTTTCTTTTTTATATTGAAAAAAAAAATAAGGGTAATTCCGTGTGGGCAGATTCTGCCCATGGGCAGAACGCTCAATTTTATTTATTTTATTTATTTTTTATTTTTATATGACTTAAAATATAATCATTATAATATATATGTAAAAATATAATTTTTATTTGTTATTATTATAGGTTAAAATATATTTTTTCTATTTAATTGATTTTTTAAATATAAATATAAGAATATACATTATCTTTAACAAATTATTTTTTTATTTAATTTTTTTGTGCAATATATATTTTATATAGTATAATTAATTATATTACATGTAAAAAGTTTAATTAAAATATTATTAGATTTTATAAAATAAGTTTTTAAGTAGTTTCTGCCCATGGCCAGATTCTGCCCATTTAGCATTGTCCAAAAAATAATACCATAAATATCTTAAAAAAATACCAATAATAATACGATTGATGCTATTATATAGTTGAGGCTTGTTGAAAGTATTTCTCCAATTTAAATCTTCAATTGTAGTTTGTTTGTTTCTATGTTGTGTGATTAATTCAAATTACAATTGAAAAGAAGGGTAGTGAATTGTCAAAGTACATCAGCAGCCGCGAGCGTCCTTAATTAATTTTTCTTATTAGTAATAAGGATGATGGTGTAGGAATATTAAGCAATGTTTTAAGTAAAAATAATAAATTATTAAAATTATTAAAAGATTGAAGTGTATTTAGAGTAAAAGAGGTGAAAATAGAGCTACATCTTCACAAAAAAAAAAAAATTGTTAAAAATTTATTTTTAAGTTAAAAAATAAAGATTTTATTTAAAATAGGCAATAGAACGTTTCTTATGGCTAAAGCGAGTTTAAACACAATTTATGATGCGTTTTGTGGATCAATTACTTTATCTTACTTTATGTTCAGATAACAATTTAATTTTTAATGATTAAACAAGATTATTTATTTTCCTCATATGGGATTGTGATCCTCTCCTCTTATTTTTACTAATACTTCCTAACAAGTCAATTCTAGCATTTTATTATATGAATTCAAATCCTCCATTATCAATTAAAATAAATTTTATATTATCTTTTTATTTACGATAAATACATTTCTCATTCCCGCTATATTTTCCCTAATATTTACAGAACAACATGAATCACTCTCTTCCCGCGGCATTTTCTCTATTATCCCATCTCTTCTCTTCGGCATGAGACATTAATATTTTAGTGAGCCGATTGAGTTTTTTAGAGATATTATGGAAGAAGAGAAATAAAATAATTATAGTTTGGAGCAATCAAAAGAAAACATGAAACTTAGTTTTTTCATGGAATTGTATTATGAGATTGCTGCATATGATTTTTATAATCAATATGCACGTAATCAAGGTTTTAGCATTAGAAAAGATGTTTATGCTACGGATAAACAAGGTGTACTCACTTCAACAACATTTGTTTGTTGCAAGGGAGGTATGCGAAAGGTGGATAAGAGAGATAATTTGACGAAAAATCCAAGTAGAGAAACAAGAACTAATTGCGGAGCAATAATGAGAATTAAATTGGTGAGGCGCACAGGAAAGTATTCTGTTTATCGTTTTATTGAAGAGCATAATCATCCTCTTATCATCAAATAATCTGTACATTTTCTCCCATCTCATCGAAAAATTACATCATCAAATGAAGCGTTTTTGTTGGAGTTGTATACTTAATGTCTAGATTTAAGTGATATTAACTCCCGATCCATTACCATTAATCTATTTAATTAAATAAACAATTATTTGCGTTTAATTATTTATAATTAAATATATGCAAATTATAGTCCTAGATTATATACGTTGTAGTTAGTATGGTGTGCGTCGTCACACGGAAGATCATACTATCGGTTACTCGTATATAATCGAACAGTTGCTCACGACCTAGATGGACAAGGACCAATCCATCGGTATAGTCGTTGTATGAGTGAGAAAATAATTGGTCTTGATTATTTTATCATACTTGTACACTTGGTGTATTGGGCGGATCGCTTGAGATTTATCGATTAGGATTGCCTTAGATAATCGATTTAAATCTCAGTGTATTTTATTCTTAATCCCTGATATTATTGCGGGTGTGTGCATTTAATATTAGTGACTTTGATTTTCCAAAGGAATTGACCGGTTAGTATATTGGGTCAATTACCGATAAAGTTGGGTCACGGTATTTTATGTATGACATGCCGTGAATTCTTGACGGGAAATTGTGTCCCGATAAGGGTTGATAATGTCCCCGAGATGAGTTCATAAGGAATTATTATGTAAACCCTGCAGGTGGATTTGTTCCGCATAATAATTAAGGTTGAATGGTACTAGTCTCGGATACAAGAGATGAATAAATTAATTAGCAATAAATTAATTTTATTCATGGACATTTCTATCTTAAACACACGGAATAAATAATACTACCGGAGAGATAATATTATTTGATATAATATGATATAATATTGGGAGTGCAATTATATTTATATAGTGGAAAATAAATATAATTAATATTAATGGATTAATAGATTTGGGCTTGAGCTCAATTTAATCATTAATATTGGAAGTCCAATATTCCACCTCCTTAAGATCCCCTACGTAGCCTATAAAAGCACTACATGGTCTTCTCTATTCTCGTTACTTGAAGATCACAATTCTAGAGAGAGAAAGTAGAGAAGGAGATCCATAGAGTTCGGAGGATCGTCGCCCACCCGACGTTCGAACGAGTGCAAGGAATACGTGGGAAGGTCTCAAAGTCTTCAATAAGATCTCGTTTCTCCGCACAACGAATCAAAAGGTGAATTAAATATTTCCGCTATTTAATTCATGTTTATTGAAATATTATCGAAAAACAAGATCTGATAAACGGGGATCCAAACCGGGACAAGTCGGGAGGTGGCGGTCTTGGACCGTCGGACCGCCGGCGACTCGAGCCTCGGCTGGACGGACCACCCCGTGGGAGCCCTCGGCTGGGCAGCCCACAGCCCGCCTAGGCGGCGGGCGATCGCCCCGCGGGGAGCGATCGACAAGTCGCGGCTTCGGCCGTGGCTAGGGCTCGATCGGACGCTCCTCGGGCTGTGGCTCCGGGCTGTTCCGTCGTGGTTTCCGGGACGTCGATCGGAGTCGGTTCTACGACAATTCCGGGTGATCGATTTCCAACAGTTTTTGGACTTGACAACAAATTCAGAGCTTTCTCTAAAGTCTGCGTTTGAATTAATGGGCCAGCAAGCCGGTGGTAGGGAGTCGTTGGGGTTTACATAGGTAGATCAAAAGAACTACCATCGAACTGTTCGACAGAAAAAAATGAAATTCGGAGAAGCTGGTTACCTGATAGAATACTTTTCAAAACAAATGTTGGAAAATCCTTCGTTTTTCTATGAGATGCAGTTGGACACCGAAGAACAAATTACCTGTTGGGAGATGGAGTCGAAATCGAGGACGAAGAAGGACGAAATCGCCGAGGACGAAAACGGCGGTCACCGGGAAGGACCTAATTGTTCTAGTGGAAATATCTGCAGCGGCGAGTGGAGGTAGCCTAATTGGGTGAACCACTATAAATCCTTGTCTCGTTTATCTTTCGTTTTATTTCTGAGCTTTGTTTTATCGTCTCTTGCAGCGACGCAGTTAGGCGTAAATTCTAACAACTGGTATTAGAGCTTCAAGGGAAGCGATTGAAGAGATGATGGGCGACCTTGCGAACTTCACTGTGACGAGATTTGATGGAAAGAACTACAGGCACTGGAGGATGCAGATTGAGGACTACCTGTACGGGAGGAAGCTTTATCATTCATTGTTGCCGAAGCCGGAGAAGATGGAAGATGATAAATGGCTTGAGCTCGACAAGCAGGTTATGAGGATTATCCGTTTATCCCTGTCAATGAGGGTGGCGGATGACGTGGCCGATGAGTCTACTACTCAAGGCTTGATGAAGGCCCTTGCCAATATGTATGAGAAGCCCACTGCCAACAACAAGATACACCTGATGAAGAAGCTGTTCAACTTGAGGATGAGGGACGACATGGATGCCGTGGCCAATATACATGAGATGAGCTCTGTATTGAACAAGTTGAAGGCAATCGGAATAGCGTTCGAGGACGAGGTGTGCGCACTGATCTTGCTGGCGTCTTTGTCGGATAGTTGGGAGCCCATGAGGGTTGCGATTAGTAATTCCATGGGGAAGGAAAATCTCAAACTTGCTGATGTCAGAGATAGCATTTTGGCTGAGGAGATGCGAAAGAAGGATTTTCAGGAGGCACCGTCTGGTTCTGTCCTGAGTACTGAGAGCCGAGGACGAGGGGGAGCGACACTAATCATGGCAGGGACATATCAAGCGGCATTGAAGGCAAGAAGGTGGTTTGTTGGAATTGCAAGAAGGAGGGACATATCAAGCGGCATTGCAGGGAGCCTGCGAAGGCTCAAACCAATGCGGTGACTGACAAGGATTATGGAGATGTCTTGCTAACATCTTCTGAGAATCTTGAAGACTCATGGGTGCTGGATTCGGGAGCGTCGTTTTACACCACAACAAGGCGCGATTGCATGGAGGGTTTCATTGCTGGGAATCGCGGGAAAGTTTTCCTCGGGAATGGTCGAACTTTGAAGGTTGGTGGTATTGAAAACGTGACACTGAAGACGTCTCGTAGACAGACGTTGAAGCTTTCGAAGGTGCGTATGTGCCGAAGTTGAGGATAAATATGATCTCGATCAGTCAGCTTGTGAGAGACGGCCATAAGGTGGCCTTCGGTGATAGGTCTTGGAAAGTGACGAAGGGTGCGATGGTGATTGCTCGTTGTCGAAAGACGAGCACCCTTTACACTACGGCTGGAGGTCGTATTGAGATTGGTGGGGCCGAAAGCCGAAAACACCAATGCGCCTGAGCATTGCGAACTGGGTCGTGTGAGTGAGGATTCGGGGATGTCTCGCATGGATCGGAGTTCGGTTATCGAAGAGCAGAGCAGAGTTCGATTCTCGGTGATCGAGAGAGAGTCGACGAGTGGAGAGCTGACAAGTGACATGGAAGATTTCCCGGTGAGAGACCAACCGAATGAGATCTTGAAGACCAGTCACGAGCTTTCAAGTCGATACGATGAGGCAATGTTGGCTGGGAAATCGAGCAAGTGGGAGCTGGAAATGAGAAATGAGGCGACCTCGTTATTGTCACACGGTTCTTTGTCCATAGAAAACAAAGAGATGCGTTCGGGTAAGCTTTAACGCGTCTCTGCTGGAGGAAGGTTTATGAAAAAGTCAAAGTGCATGTTGATGAAGGCCTGGAAGAACATGAGAAGTCGCGATGCGTCGAAGTTGGTGGAAACTTCGATTGGGCGACGTTGGTAATGACCGGGATGCCGCTGCAGTGGGAGGTGATCGAGTTTCGCCTCCAAGTGGGAGATTGTTGGGAGATAGAGTCGAAATCGAGGATGAAGAAGGACGAAATCGCCGAGGACGAAAACGGTGGTCGCCGGGAAGGACCTGCGGTCGCGGGTAATGGGCTGCGACTGCCGTCGGGGCATTGTCGGGCGCCGAAATTAAGAGAAATCGGGCTGACAGACAGGGCGTTTCGAGGGCCTTTCGGCGGGCGCGTGATGGGCTCCCACGGGCGCCGTTTTGAGGATTTTTGGCGACGAGATTTTTCTTGTTCGCCAAGTTTCGCAGATTTCGTGTCCTTTTTGGCGTGAAATCCTACCTAATATAATAATATTAGGGTTTTTTTATATGTTTTAGTCTATATAAGAAAGCCCCCCAACAATGTAATCTGAATCCCGAGAGTATTATTGTGAGAATTCTAGAATAGCGAGAGACGAGAGCGAGAATACTGAGAATACGTGTGTGTGCGTTTATAATCTCCCAGAGTCGTCCATTATTCTAGTGGAAATATCTGCAGCGGCGAGTGGAGGTATCCTAATTGGGTGAACCACTATAAATCCTTGTCTCGTTTATCTTTCGTTTTATTTCTGGTCTTGTTTTATCGTCTCTTGCAGCAACACGATTAGGCGTAAATCCTAACAACTTGTATCAGAGCTTCAAGGGAAGCGATTGAAGAGATGATGGGTGACCTTGCGAACTTCACTGTAACGAGATTTGATGGAAAGAACTACAGGCACTGGAGGATGCATAGTTAAGAGCTAGATAGTTATGTTAACTTAGATTGTCTCTTGTTTGGTTGAGTCTTATGGGCCTATGTTAGTATTAAAAGGCCCGTTGCTATATATCGTGGCCCTTCGGATTATTTAACTCTCCAAGTTGGTAGGATACAATATCCTGTTGAAACAGTGATTAAAATCACTTATTTTGAGTTTTCTCTATGATAAATTATAAGTTTATATATCTATTTTATTTTAACAATTTATTTATTAAATAAGACATAACAGCTTATCAGCTTTTAAAACAATAAGACATATAAGTTTATATATCTATTTTATCCAAACTGTTTAACAACTTATTCATTAAATAAGATATAACAGCTTACCAACTCTTAAAATAACTTATAATACGTAACATGTTATAAGCTCTTTTAAATAAGCTCGTCCAAACATGCTCGAATTATAAAATAATTACTAAACAAATTTTAAAAAATTACTATAGACTTAACTTTTAAACAATTTATAAACTATTTTAAAGAGCTAAAAAACGCTTTAAACAGACTACAGAAAATTATAGCCTAATTCCGAAAACCGACCTTAAATTTTGTGTAAATGTTAAAAAATACATTAAATGGGATAGCAAAACATCTTTTATTATACTAGGAGATAAAAAAACCATTTTTATACACAAATAGACCGATTTGCCCTTATTTTTGTCAATAAAAGCACACAGATGCATTCAACCCTAATTCTTCATTCTCACTTTTTTCCGCTCGCCTCCCTCAAATTTTCTCTCTCTTCAAACTTCATTTCGCACTGAGACATCCACGGATCCACCCACCACCAATTTTCGTCTGTAGCTCGCATGCTTCATTCTCTTCGAATGCGGGGCTGGTCGACGCCAATCTTCGTCTGAGGGTTTGGTCCCGTCTCGTCCCTCGTCTAGGCGGCGACCCGCTATGAATGGAGGCCTCTCGGCGCCGAAGGACATTTTTTTTGTTTAATTTTCATTGATTTGAAAGAAACCTTTTTTTTTAATAAGTATATATTCCATATTTATAGATTTGGAAGAAAGCTTTTGTTTTTTGAATTTGTAAATATATACCATATTTGATATGGATGATGTTATAAATGTTTTTGAATGATATAGATTTGTTTTATTATTATTTGTTTATTTGATATGGATCTGATCTAAAATTTGTTTTATAATCTTAGATAGTAGAATTTTTGAACACTTCAACCTATAAGATTTTTTTTCCATTAATTAATTACTCAAAATTTCTTAAATTAAATTAAAATTTTGAATTCACGTATGAAGAGTGGGATTCCACCACATTCGACATGGAATGTGAAATTCTACATGGCGAATGTAAGATTCGATGGCGAACGTGGCGAATGTGGGATTCGACTCACATTCGGCATATCGAATGTCGAACGTGCGATTCTACATGTCGAATGTGGGATTCGCCGTGTCGAAAATTACTTACACAATTCGCCACAATAGAAGGGCATTTTAAATAGTTCATAACTTTTATGTGTAAAAAACGGTTTTTTTAAATGGTAGTGTAAAATGGTAGTGTAAATAAGTTGTTTTGCTATTCAAATTTTGTAGTTAAATTTTTCTTTCTAAATTTATTGTCATTTAAATTTATTTTGGGAGAAAAATTAAAGTACACTATATAGGATAGCGCTACATCTTATTTGCACTAGCATATAAAAAGTATGGTTATTTACACAAAAAAGCGCTGAATGCCCCAATTTGCCCTCAGAGGTGGTCGAGTGTGGTAAAATCTCATTCGACAATCATATTCGATACACTCATTCGACAAAAGTCTTAGTTTTTTTTTTATGTTTAACTTTTCGAACTGTTATCGAATGGTGTAATATTATATTTGTCGAATATGTTTATATTCTGATATCGAATACAATTGTTTGTCGAATGAACAAATTGTTTAAAATAGATTAAGTTTATACATGGTGATATTTGTTTCTGGAATATGTTATTATTAGTTTGTCGAATATAAAAATTTTGGCGAATGAGAATATTGTTTGTCGAATATGTTATTATTGCTTGTCGAATGTGTCTATATTGTTTATCGAATGTAATCCCTAGTTTGTCGAATATGTTTCAAGAACCAGATACAATGGTAATTTTGTTTGTCGAATGTGTCTATATCGTTTAGCGAATGTACTCCATAGTTTATCGAATATGTTCTAAGAGTAGGTTACAATGTTTTTTTTTAATCGAATACTTGTATGCATTAAATTCACTGATTTGTCATTACTTTATCTCTGTTAATACGCTATCTAATGTGGATGGTACGATTGGAAAATTCAAATTGAAGTAGATAATTAAATGTTTATTTGGGCGAATGCAGTGAATGTGTGCGATTGAAATGAATGGGGCGAACGAAATTAATGCACCCCTTCACCAACCAACGTTACTGTCCCGTCTATAAACCCTAAATTGTGCTATAAATTGGCGCTTGTCCTTTACGAAAAACATATCCTTTTCACCGAAAAAAAACCCTAAAATATAAACATGGAAGTCATGGTAATTAACAAGTTGTGGAAGATCATTGTTGCTGATGATTTCAGTGATGTTCTTCACCTGGACTCCGATTTTGCAAAAACCCACGAGTACGTGATTGGTCGTGTTGAACTCACTGACAAATTCGGGCTCGTGTGGAATGTCAATGTATCTTGGGTTACAGGTTACCTGTCTTTCACTCGAGGTTGGTCCAAATTTTCTGCAGCACATCACCTCAGGTTGGGCAATATTGTTCTGTTCGAGCACACCAGATTCCATATCTTCCTCGTTTCCATTTACGGTAGAGATGGGAAGGAGATTGTGAACTTCAATAATTCGTGGGCTCCTGGATCAGACAATTTGCCTAATTTCTATGATGTCGTCAAGTCCATTCTGAGCGATAATCAAGCCTTTGTTGACGTCGTCATAGATGATGATGACAATGAGGGCGCTGTCCTGGACGACGAAGAAGGAATGGACGAGAACGATGATGAGGATGATGATGACGATGACGGTGCTGAGAATTAGGGACATGGGTGTCTGTATAATTATATTGTCTTGTTTTAATTATGTTTTTACCTTGATTATGAATGAAGTTTGAATATTAGGTTTATCAAATTGCGTTCGATGAATTTCAATTCTCATTCGCCACAAAATTATTTCATTCGACAAAGATTAAAACACTAAAAATCATTCGATACCCAATGTTAATCGCATTCGACAAATGTTAATTCACGTTCGACAAGGATTAATGATATTCGATAAGGATTAATACTATTCGACAAAAATATATGTCGTTGTTTTTTTAATTAAAAATCTAATTTATTTTGAAATTAATATTTACAATAAAACACCCAAAATGTGGCATTTTTTCCTTCCTTTGTCGATTAGAATAATTTTCTTTGCGAATACATTCAAATTCCTCTGTACAAATGGCAGACATCCCGCCGGCCGACGCCAATGAAACCATAGAAGAAGAAGTTCCGTCGATGGACTATGATATACAAGGTTTGGACGAGACCCAGGAAAGTTACATGTCGACACAAGCTCTTGAGGAATTAATGACAGAGTTAAATAGCACACAAAATGTCTACACTAAGCCAACCGAGGAAGAAGAAAATACTGAGGTGAGTAATTTTCGATTTCGATTACGGGATTTAGGGTTTCTGATTTGGGGGTTTCTTATTACGGGATTTAGGGTTTCTGATTTTAGGGTGTTTACTGATTAAGGGAATCTATCTGCTGTAATAGATTCTGATTTAAGGTTCGATTTTGGGATTTAAAGTTTATGATTTAGGGTTACTTGTTTACAACGCCCTTTGTCGAACACACAATTCTCTTGTCGAATGATTGTCTGTTTGTCGATTGCTTGAGTATCTTGTTGGTTGATTAATCTGTTGACAAAACATGAATGGTGGTGGGTGAGGGAAGTATTCCAAGGCACTGGAAGCAAGGCTGGGCTGTATAACAAGCTAAAGCATTTAGACGTGCTACACGATAAGATACGCGACAGACATGATTTGTTGGTGAAGTTGGAGAATTCATGTTTCAAAAAAAATTTCAGACTACCACGGGGCCAAAAGGACTTGCCCAACAGTGTTGTTCATACCCTCTTGAGTAGACAAGTAAGCTTTACTGGTGTTAGATCAGATGAGCTGTGGTTCAGGGTTGGAAGGAAGAACATATGTTTAGGGCCTGCCGAATTTGCGCTTGTGACAGGTCTTTGATTTGGCAAAACAACATTCGACACCACTATTGATTACACACCAAGACCTGATGGTCTGTATGCCCGTTTTTTCCTAATGAAACAAAGCAACCGTGGGTGAAAGAGCTTTTTGAACACTATAAGAGCGGCCATTTTGCATCAACTGACAACAACAACGAAGACGAACTAAAAGTGTTGAAGATTTTGTTCGTTTATCTAATTTTATTGGGTGCAGACGATGGTAAGAAGAGAGTAGACACGTGGGTGTGGGAGCTGATTGAGGATGATGTTAAGTGGGAGCAGTTTCCATAGGGTTCCTTATGTTTGAAGACCTTACTTCAACATATTGATTGCGTACGGACAGATGACCCCTCGAAGAAGTACCATGTGTACGGGTGCATTCTTGCGCTTCTGGTAAGTTACTATTTTAATGTTTTGGCTTCGTCGAATCCATGTACGCGCAATGTGGCAGGAGAAGATGGCAACAGTGTTAGTCCCACTAAAGTGGTTTTCACAAATATACACTACAAAAAAAAGGAGTTTTTGCGACCACGCAATGTGGTCGCAAAAAACGGGTTGTGGTCGCAAATACTAGTATTTGCGACCACGCGTGGTCGCAAAAGTGTGGTCGCAAATACTTGGTCTCAAATGTTTTTTTGGCGACAACAGCGCGGTCGCGAATACATTTGCGACCACGCCCGTTATTAGCGACCACATATGTGGTCGCTAATGCTCCATGCTGATGTGGCACTAAGCGGTGACGTGGCTGATTATTTGCGACCACGCGTGGTCGCAAATACGACTGGTCAAACTTTCGGTCTGATAACATTAGCGACCACGCGTGGTCGCAAATACCTATTTTGCTGAAGAAAAAAAATATTTTAAAATTGCAATTTCTCACCTGCAAATCAATCCCAATCGCAATACAAACCGAATCCAAAATACAGTTCAAATACAAATACAATCCAAAATCATCATCAAAACATTTATTCAAGTTCATCAACACCATCCTAATAGAGTAGACAAATAGTACAATCCGTAATCAAACTAAAAATAAGCTACGGTGAGTCACGGGTCAAATCACGAGCTGGAGAACCAGGAGGAGTAGTCGAACCACCTGCACCTGACATGGAAGGAGGTCGCATATCAGGAAACATCCTAGCCATGTGCTCGTTCCAGAAGAGCATGTCAGCCATTCGCTTGTCGTACTCAGCCTGGGATAATGCAGCAGCAGAAGATTGACTTGAAAACGAGGAACGAGACGATACCGATGGAAAAGAACCTATAACACACAATATAAAATGTGGTCTTAGTAGTTGTTCATTTGATTTAAGTTCAAATAGTTAAAGGTTGTATATATATTAAAATTAACCTGGAATTGAAGGACCAAGGCCCTTACGGTATCCACGAGTAGTCCCTAAAACCTCATCCAATATGGCAACATCATCCACAGGTGTACCGCTGGCAGATGCTTGTGTCGACCTATCATTTAGTTCAGCCTACAATATTCAAATTCATGATTAGCTAGTTCTTAAACAATAGGAGTTTTTATATCAAAAAATCAATTATTACTTACAATTTTAGCTGCAGAATCGGCATCTAAAGGTTGACCATCTGGCCCAACATGAAACTTGATCCAGTTCTCAACCGGAGTAACCCCTTGTTGGGTTTGCGGATCAACCTATATATTTAAAAGAAAACAAACGTTATGTAATATTCAATACATTTAACATACATAACAATGAATAAAATGATTTATTACCGATTTATCCATATGTCCAACATAAGACAATCGACCATGAAGACTACGCATAGTATTCTTCGACCGGTTCTGACTGGACTTCTGCGAACGGGTCTGTTTCAAACATTCAAAATATTAAAACCCGTATATTCATTTGGGAGGTGCACTAACAAGTGTAACATCACATCGAAGAACGCCGGAGGAAAGATTGCTTCTAGTTTGCATAATATGACTACAATGTCATCACATGCCTTCTGTAAGTCACTAACCTTCAATGTTCGAGAGCATATAAGCTTGAAAAAATTGCACAACTCTGTTATAGTGTCAACAATGTTTTTATCCATGAACTTGCGTATTCCAGTTGACAGCAGTCTTTGAATTAAAACATGACAATCATGAGATTTCAACCCAGAAACCTTCCACTTGTTGTTACTTACAATGACATTCTTCTTCAGATTCGAAGCAAACCCATCGGGGAATTTTATATTCATCAACCATTCGCCGAATTTCTTACACTGGTCAGGAGTCAATGTGTATGGTGCATGCGGCTTCATCATTCGACTACCATCTTTGTAGAGATGCAAGTTCGGCCTGATCCCCAATTTTTGCAAATCTAAGCGTGCTTTGTCAGTATCTTTCGTTTTACCTTCTATGTTAAGTAGAGTACCTAACAAATTATCGCATACATTCTTCTCTATGTGCATGACGTCCAAATTATGCATCAGAGACAGCGAACTCCAGTAAGGTAATGTCCAAAAAATACTCTTCTTTGTCCAGTTCAAATCTCCTACCTGACGTTTACGTTTTTTGCCACCGTATCCTTCATGTTTTCCAGGTATCCGATTCTCCAGATGGTACATCTGTGCCAATAACTCTTCGGTGGTTTTAGGAACAGGAGGTGGGCGTTTCTCGGGTTTGCCATCAAAGATTTTCTTCTTTCTCATAGGATTATTCATATCTAGCCATCGTCTATGCCCCACATAACACAACTTACTCGTGATGGGCACAGAAGGAGTTTGATCGTTGCAGGTGGGACATGCCATGTAACCTTGACCACTCCAACCGGATAGGATACTTCGAGCCTGAAAATCATTTATAGTCATCAATAAAGCCGCTCTCATTCGAAAAGTAGTTTGTGACTCAGCATCTTTCACTTACATTCCTTCAGACCACAATTCATTCAATTCATCAATCAAAGGTCTCAGGTAAACATCAATGTCCTTACCAGGTGATTTTGGACCTGATATAAGTAATGTGAGATGTCTGTACGGGTCTTTATTACATAACCACGGAGGCAAATTGTACACAGTGGTAATAACAGGCCACATGCTGTACGACAAACTCATATCTCCGAACGGGTTAAATCCATCTGTTGCCAAACCCAACCGTACATTTCTCGGTTCTCTAGAGAAGTCAGGAAACTTTAAATCAAAGTCTTTCCATTCTTTCCCATCCACCGGATGGCGCATTACATCTTCATCATTTGACCGCCCCTTCAAATGCCATGTCATATGTTTAGCCGTTTGACGCGAAGCATACAATCGTTTCAGTCTGTCCTTAAGTGGAATGTAACGTAGAGTTTTCTGTGGAACTTTCTTTCCTTTAGTTCTCTTCCAACGATCTGTGTCACACACTGGACATTTCTGCATCTCAGAGTTTTCTTTCCAATATAAACAACAATCATGAGGACAAGCGTGTATTACTTCGTATCCCAATCCTAACTTCTTCAGCTGTTTCTTGCATTCGTAGAATGAAGTCGGCAACTTACAACCAGCAGGCAAAACTTTCAGAAGTAATTTCAGCAACACGTCAACACTCTCGTTAGGCCACTTATACAGAACTTTTATGTGCAACAACTGAGCAATAAAGTGCAAAGTCGAAGGTCTGGTGCAACCGGGGTACAACTCTTCTTCAAGTGTTGAGAATAATGATGTTAAATCAGCATCATTGTCTGCGTCGAGATTTACTCCTGAATTCCCAACAAAGTCTTGCACTATATCTTCCATCTCGTTCACAGGTTGTTCTTGAACAGGTTGTTCTTCTCGTGGTCTTCTAGGCATTCGAGGCTCTGTTGGAGTTGTGTACTTAATGTCTAGATTTAAGTATCGGTAAACTCCCGGTCATAGCATTTAACCTATTTAAATAATAAACAATTATTTGCATTTAATTATTATTAATTATGCAAAATATAGTCCTGGATTTTATACGTTGTAGTTAGTATGGTGTGTCGGGCCCACACAGAAGATCATATTATCGGTCATTCGTATTTAATCAAACAGATGCTCACGACCTAGATGGACCCGGACCAATCCATCGGTATAGTCGTTGTGTGAGAGAGAAAATAATTTATCTTAATTATTTTATCACACTTGTACACTTGGTGTATTGGGCGGATCGCTTGAGATTTATCAATTAGGATTGCCGTTGATAATTGATTTAAATCTCAGAGTATTTTATTCTTAATCCCCGATACTATTGCGGGTGTATATATTTAATATAAGAGACTTTGATTTTCCAAAGGAATTAACCGATTTAATTATTGGGTTAATTACCGGTAAAATTGGGTCGCTATATTTTATATATGACATGCCGTGAATACTTGACGGGAAAGTGTATCCCGTAAGGGTTGATAATATCCCCGAGATGAGTTCATAAGGAATTGTTGTGTAAACCTCATGAGTGGATTCGTTCCGCACAATAATTAAGGTTGAACGGTACTAGTCTCGGATATAAGAGATGAATATAATTTATTGAGCAATAAATAAATTTATTCATGGATATTTAAATCTTAAATACACGGAATAAATAATACTACCGGAGAAATATTATTTGATATAATATGGTTTAATATTGGGAGTGCAATTAATTTATATAGTGGAAAATAAATTAATTAATATTGATAAGGATTAATAGATTTGGGCTGGGCTCAATTTAATCTTCAATATTGGAAGCCCAATATTCCACCTCCTTTTGATCTCCTACGTAGCCTATAAAAGCACTACATGGCCTTCATAATTCATACGCCAATCATAAAGTCTTGAGAGTGAAGGAGATCCATAGGAGTTCGATAGATCGTCGCCCACACGACGTTCGGACGAGGTGCAAGGAATACGTGGGAAGATCGTAAGGTCATCAACGTTTGATTTCGTTTCTCCGCACAACGAATCGAGGTACATAATCACAAACCCCCTCCATGATTATATGTTCGTTTAATTGTGATGTATACATGAACAAGACGATCCGGGAAAACGACGAACCTCGGGGACGGGGATTCGAGATCCCCGGCGAGGATCGAAGGGGCGGTCGAACCCTAGGGTTCGGACCGCCGCGACGCGCGACAAGGGGAAGCCCCGGCTGGACGCCGGGGCATGCGATCGACTTCGGTCGATCGCCGGGGATGCCGTGGGCTGGTGCCACGGCGGATCCCTCCGCCCTCATCGCCGCCGGCGCGGCTACGGGAAACCCTCGGCCAAAGTCGATGGATGCGATCGATCCTCGGATCGATCGCGGGTCAGCTGCGGGGCGACTCGCAGCGACCCCGTGCGTGCTACGGGTTCGCCCGTAGCGGCTCGCACGGGGTGACCCCGTGCGCTGGGGCAGCGAGTCATCGACTCGCTGCGGGGCTGCTGCGAGCAGCCCGGGGATCGCTCGTAGCGATCCCAGCGATCGTGCGAAGACGATCGCGAGCCCCTCGTGGGGGCTCGGCTGGGTGCACGCGGTCCTTGGACCTCGCTGGGCATTCGGTCGGGCCCCGGCTCGTGAGGTGGTTCGCGTTCGGGTCTTCCGGCGATAGGGTTTCGGTCGGGTTATCGGTTCCGCGGTATTTTTGATAGCCCGGGATATCGATTCCCAACAGGCTCACCATGGTGAGACCATGTTGTGTAGGTCAGATCAATTCCACTGCAAATTATGTGTTTGCGAACAATGTCCAGAGGATAGAATTTGGTATGTAGACAATATTTGCAAGGACACCGAACCCGACCTTCTTCATTGACACTGTTTTTTGCAAATTCTATAAAGCCACGTACACCGTTTTGGAATTCTGGAGACAATCGATTTTGTATTCGCATCCAACTCTTATCCAACGACATTTTGAAATTAACCACACACAACTGTATTACTATATCTATGTAAAAATCAAAAAATGTTTTAGTTAGAAAAGTCTTCAGATTAAAAATAGAAGTTCGAACATATAAATTAATTAACACAAATAGAATTCATAGTTCATAGAAACGGTAAAAAAATTTAAGTAAAGTTTTGAGCAAAAATACCAGTGCCAAAAGGTGATGAAGCATCGAAAAAAGAGTCATAGCTGAACAAAAGTTATATAATGATCAGAAATATTTCAAGAAATTTCATTTTATACTGACTTTTATAAAAATTATTTTATAAAAGAATGACTATTAGTTTTAATGACTATTAATTTTATAAAAGAATGACTATTAGTTTTATAAAGGTATTATAATGCATCTAGCCTAACTACACACAACTTAATTCTACTGCCTAACTCTAAATGTAAACCTTAGAATAAATGAATGAAAATATTTTAGTTTTTATAAACATAAAACTGAAATGATAAATAGTATGTCATATAATATTTAAAATCTAGGCCGCCTTAGTACAGTACTATCGATACACAAATACAAATTAAAGGATTTTTTCTTCTTATTATTATTTTTCTATCTTTTAATACCACATTATAAATGAGTAACTTTATAGTAATGTGAAGTAGCTTTAGAACCGAAATTAAAATATTCTCAAACCAAACATTATCACCTGAAACATGTTTACTTTCTTATCAAAATACAATAATATATTTTGTTTATTTGAGACAAAGGAGTAAATGAGATCATTGGACAGATATTGAATAATCCGAATGGAGTATGAAACAAAAACACCTCCACTTTTCTACAACACTTCTAAATTCAACTTTGCTTCACTAACTGAATAAACCCCAAAATCAAAAAACCCCAAATCATAAAACCCCAAATTGAAAACCCTAATTTAAGAAATCATAAACAAAGTCTTAAATCGATCGATCAAGTAAATTGGCTTTAGAAATTACATACATCCATTTGTTTAAAACCCCAAATCCAAAAACCCCAAATGGAAAATCGAAAACCCTAATCAAAGAAACGAAATCGAAGAAATAATGACGAAGCTAAGGGAGGATGAAGCATACCTGTCGGATTCGGGGTCGTCGCCGCTGCCGGAGATGGTCTCTGCCGGAGATGCTCGCTCGGAGTCGAAGTCCTCACCGCGCCGCTGCTGTAAATATTAGAGAGACGAAAGTGAGAAATGAAAAAAGAGCCCTCTGCCCGCTGATATCTGTAAGAGAATAGCGACCACGCTTTTTGCGACCACGCGTGGTCGCAAAAGCTCATACACGTGTCAAGTATTATTAGCTATTTTCCACCGTGGAAATTCCGGTTTTCAGAAACATGTTATTTGCGACCACGGATGTGGTCGCTAATGTGTTTCGCGACCACGTCTGTTAATAGCGACCACGCCGTGGTCGCGAATACATGCGCGGGAAGCTGGCGGCTTTTTTATCGCAACAAATAGCGATCACCCGTTTTTGCGACCACGCGTGGTCGGAAAAAGCCATTAATTGCGACCACACGTCGTGGTCGCAAAAATCGTGGTCGCTAATAGCCTTTTTTCTAGTAGTGATAGAAATTGAGAATTTGTTGAAGCGCGTCCGTGGGGAAGAAGAAGTCGTGGACTGGCCTAATATGAAAAGCTGGAAAGAAGTCGTTTGGGTTAGTAATTACTATATGTAAATATATAGTTTGGTAAGTAATATCACTGGTTCATAATACTAATTCATTATGCGTTGAACATTGTAGGTTGTATTCCCTTGGCATATCAATGATCATTGGATTGTTCTGCTCTTGCACGTTCAGGGAAAGAGCATTTACATGTACGATTCCATATCATGGCGATGGACGGCTGAGATCCGGGAGGCCCGGGAAAATTCCATCTGGTGCCTAAGGAGGTTTATTCCACAAATGCTAACATATAGTGGCCTTTTTGATGAACCCAAAATTGAGCTTTTTAAACCATGGGATTTGGAACGTGCCACACTTGATAAGAGTTTCAAACAGGTTTCCGAACATTCCTACGGGCCTTTTGCGTTGAAGTGTATTGAGCAATTCCTTGGGGAACGGGACCTATCGGAGGTCAAAGAGGCGAATATCAGGAAGATTCGCTTTCGGATGGCCGAGATAATACACGCATACGCGAAGGCCTATCCAGTATCTATTGTGTAGAACTAGTATTCTACGTTTTTTTGTGTAGAACTAGTATTCTGAAATTTGGTATTCTAAGTGTTTTGTGAGACTTATATTCTGATATTTAGTAGCTTTTTAGTAATGGTCATTCGAAAAGTCTAATTTCACATTCGACAAGTGGTAATGGTCATTCGACAAGGGCTAATGGTCATTCGTCAAGGGCTAATGATCATTCGTCTAGGGTTATAGTTGGTGAGTCGAATGGTATAGTTGTTTGTCGAATGTGGAATATTGTCTGTTGAATGCTTAAATTGTTTGTCAAATGCTCAATATTGCTTCTCGAAATATTATTTTCCTAAGGAACATAGATTAAAACATTGCAAAATTTGAAAAGAAAATAAACATTCATTAATTACGATTGAAAGCAAAAAAATAAATACATATTTTCGATTGAAAATTTGACATTAACAGTGCAGAAGTAAACTTATTACTCCGCACCGTCGTCATCGTCATCCTCGCTGGCCTCGTAGTCGGCGCTGTTGTCCTCCCCATCCAACGACGATACATCATCGTAGTAGTTGTCAACAAAAGCTTGATTAGCAAGCATAATGGATTGTACAACATTAGTGAATTTGGGCAACGTCTCAGATCCACGAGGCTGTGGATTATTGAAATACACAATCTCTTTGCCATTTCTCCCATAGATGGACACGAGAAAGCTACTGAAGAAGGAATTCTCGAAGAGGACCACATACCCCAGGCCAAGATGATGCGCTGCACGAAATTGCGACCACCCACGATTGAACGTCAGAAAACTAGACGTCCATGAAACATGCACGAGCCAGACGAGGCCAGATTTGTCCCTCAGTTCAACGTCCCGGCCGACGAGGTGCTGGTTTTCGTGTGCGAAATCGGCGTCCAGGCGAAGCAACTCTTTGAAATCATCGGAAACAAGTGTTTTCCAGAACATGGTAATTACCAGACCAACGTTAGCCATTTTTTTTCTTTGTATTGAATGGAGAGTAGCGGGGTAAAAAGGAGAGTGGTAAAGAACATAATTTATAGCAATAATTAGATTGTAGTGGACGGTCTTTTTGCATCGTTTTGTGAAAGGTTGCCTTAATTAAATTCGCCCCATTCAATACACCAACCACCACGCCACTCAATCGCCCCATTAACTCAAATGAATTGTTCAATCACCACCCACTCAGATTGCGTGTTAGTATTCGACAAGCATTCGACACAGATGAAGTAACATTCGCCATGGATTTAACAACTAAACCTTGTCGAATGTGAAATTAAAGTGGTCGAATGAGAGAAAACCCTTATCGAATGAGAGAAGACCCTTGTCGAATGGGAGAAAAACCTATTTCAATGACCATTAAAAGTCCAAAATATTGTTTCAAATTCAAATAAAACTTACTTAGAATCCCTAACATGACAAATAAACCGAGTCATAGTATGCACTCACTCAAATTCGACTTCATTCATTTCAGCAACAAAACCTGGGCATCTTCTGCGAGTGTGATTGATTGAGCCACACAGCGAGCATTTCTTAGGAGCACGACGTTTGACTTGTTCACCTACTTCGTTTTGACCAAGTGTAGGCTGAGTAATGAGCACCTGGAATTTTACTATATTATGCCCAGTTGCACCACAACGTGAGCATGTTTGAGATGTACGTGATGCACTTATTGAGCTGGTTGCCGAAAACCTTGATTTACGAGGCCGGCCTGCTTGTCTTTGCCTCTCGGGAGGAAGACATACGATACCTTTCATCGCAGCAGGTATCACCCAAGACCTAGGGTCGGTGATAGGCATTACTATACCAGACCACATACCACGTAAAGTGGAAGTCCTGTAACATTCTCCAACATACGCATGTATGTTATGATTCATTGTCCTACAAAAATGACATAACGTTTCATATATCATAAACCAAACCAACAAAGTTGAAAATACGTTAAAATACCGTATTGCTGCAGCTGCATGGCTACAAGGTATGATACGAACCTCGTTGGGATGGAAGAATTGAAAAAGAACGAAGAAAAAGAAGAAAACACGAAAGAAAGAAAGAAAACGAAACGAGGTTACGTAAAAATTTGAACCCGAACCTGGGCTCTGATACCAAATGATACGTACCTCGTCGGGAATAGAAAGATAGATGGAAGAATAACGAAGAACGGAAACGATAAATACAAGGATACCTTGCGGAAGTCCCAAAACCTCTGAACCTGAATTCGTGAAATCAATTAAGGACGGAACCCTAACCCCCAACACGTAATCGATGCAGCAACTCGGGGATGATGAAGACACACAAACGAGATTTGACTGGCTCGTTGATTCGTCGGTTGAATTCTTTTGGATATTCGGGATAGAATTCGAACCCGAGAGAGATTTTAATAAAACTCCCGAAACATAATTTTTATTCATCAAAAGTAATCTGTCTAAAATAATGAAAAGCATAGCCTTTATATAGGCAAACTAAAAACATGAAAGAAAAAGGAAATAAAGCAATAAATCTCGCGCAACCCTAAAATCCGCCTCCCTTCAGGTCCTGTCGTCCGACAGGATATGATGTCGTCCGACATCCTCTTGTCGTCCGACAGGAAATCCTGTCGTCCGACAAACCTCCGTCGATCGCAGGCTCATCCTGCGAATCCCGTCTGTCTCGTATCCAAATTTCCAAGACCTGTCGTCCGACAGCTGGGAGGTGTCGTCCGACAGCTTGCCAGAAAACTTCCCGACTTCTCGGCACGTCCCGACTCCTATTTCGATGCTCTCTTCGTCGTCCCGGATCTTGGTTGCATCATTCCCCTCCTCTTCAAGAGGATTTGTCCTCAAATCCACGCCGATGCCGGGATCGAACACCACTCTCACGAACAAGCTCAGAACGACGTAATTCTGCCGCTCACACCCTCGATGAAAACTAGGAGATCCTTCTTCAGGGAAATCATCATGAAGTTCCTGAAAAGCACAATGAAATAAAGGGTGTAGAGACAATAAAACGTTAGTGTAGCACTTCGCCTCCTCGCACAACACCACAGACTTCGCTTGTCCCTCTTTCGTTGCTTGTTCCACCACGGGTAACTCCAATTGCGGAAGGTCCTCGGATTTCATCAATTCCTCCTCCTTGGACTCTACCGAAACCTTCTCCTCAGACTCCATCGAAACTTCCGCGACATCAAAATCCACCGAAACCTCCTCAATGTCGGAAGCCACGGCAACCGATGGTGTCGGTTCGTCGCACTCTTCTACGGACTCCTCAGAAGCCGAATCTTCCTCGGAATACACCAAGACCGACTCTTCTTCGGACCCTACTAAGGCCTTCGGTTCTGGTTTCTCGCCTTCGTCATCAGTCACTACTTTCCCAGGCGTCAGTGCCGCTTGTATCTGCTCCCTCATCTGACGCCTAATATCGCTCCAAAACTCGCCCCAACGCTCAGCGCTGGCCCTCCTCTCGAAGTCCCAACGCTCAGCTCTGGCCCTCCTCTCTTCGTCCAAACGCTCAGCTCTGGACCTCCTCTCTTCACGACGCTCCCGACTAAGCTCACGGGCTCGATGATAGCCACTCTGAACTTCTCGGTATCCGCTACCACCTCTTCGATTCCATCCATCTTCACGATGAGCTCTCTCCTCTAAGGCGGTAGGTCGTGCATTCACCACCTTCATCTCCGGTGTAATCCTTCTTTCGAACCGTGCAGAAAAAGTGTCCATGTCAGTTATCCTGCAAAAGTGTTAGAAATACAATAGAAAATTCCTCACCACTCTCGTGTATCATTCAATATGGTAAGTCACTCAATACGGTGTTCTCTCACTTTCTCTCTCTCAAGAATCGAACAATTCCCAATCTACCGGTCGAACTCAACTCCAACAAAATCCACGAAACGAAGAATAACTCTAAATTGTTGAACGAACGATGAACAATAATAAAAAGAATAATCGAGCTCAAAGTTCAATTTTTTTTTTAATAAAAATTACTGTTCATGAACAGTAATTTTCGAAAAAATAAAAATAAAAAAAATAATTTTTTTTTTATAAAGAAGAAGAAGAAAGAATAAGAAACGAAAAGAACAAACGAGGTTACGTAATCGAAAAATAAAGAACCCAAACTTGGCTCTGATACCAAATGATACGAACCTCGTTGGGATGGAAGAATTGAAGAAGAACGAAGAACGAAATGATAAAGGATACCTTGCGGAAGTCCCAAAACCTCTGAACTTGAATTCGTGAAATCAATTAAGGACGGAACCCTAACCCCCAACACGAAATCGATGCAGCAACTCGGGGATGATGAAGACACACAAACGAGATTTGACTGGCTCGTTGATTCGTCGGTTGAATTCTTTTGGATATTCGGGATAGAATTCGAACCCGAGAGAGATTTTAATAAAACTCACGAAACATAATTTTTATTCATCAAAAGTAATCTGTCTAAAATAATGAAAAGCATAGCCTTTATATAGCCAAACTAAAAATATGAAAGAAAAAGGAAATAAAGCAATAAATCTCGCGCAACCCTAAAATCCGCCTCCCTTCAGGTCCTGTCGTCCGACATCCTCTTGTCGTCCGACAGGAAATCCTGTCGTCCGACAAACCTCCGTCGATCGCAGGCTCATCCTGCGAATCCCGTCTGTCTCGTATCCAAATTTCCAAGACCTGTCGTCCGACAGCTGGGAGGTGTCGTCCGACAGCTTGCCAGAAAACTTCCCGACTTCTCGGCACGTCCCGACTCCTATTTCGATGCTCTCTTCGTCGTCCCGGATCTTGGTTGCATCAAGGTATCAGCAGATGTTGAAAGGAAGCGCATGAGCATGTTCTTTCGGAGAGATCCACAATGAATATGGACGCTTGATCTTTTACTTTAAATCTTGATGCATCTATGCGTTCGACTCTCATTGATGACCCGAGTCGGATGGCTATTATCAAATCATCGGCAACGGCTTGACTGACCTCATGCTCTCGCAACGACGCATCAGTTCTTCGCTCGTAGAACCACCTCACTAAAAAAAAAGGGTTTTTGCGACCACGAAATTTGGTCGCAAAAACTAAGATGTGGTCGCTAATGCAGTTTTTGCGACCACACGTGGTCGCTAATAGTTGGTCTCAAATGCTCTTTTGGCGACAACAACGCGGTCGCGAATGCTATTGCGACCACGTGATTTATTTGCGGCCACATATGTGGTCGCTAATACCCTGTGTTGATGTGGAAACAAGTGATGACATGGCACATTTTTAGCGACCACTTGTGGTCGCCATTACAACAGTTTTTTTTACAGTACAAATTTGCTACTTTCGGAATTCGGAATACGGAATTGGGTTAATGAATGAATACCTTGGATTGTAGAAGATGGTAAAGGGGCTTTTGTTGACAACATCTTAAACATTCTGGAAGCGCCATCATCTTCGTGTGACTTCTTTTCTGGTACTTAATTGGCCAGCAGATATAGTCACAAACACAAAGAGAACCAGACTTTCCGATCGTGCCTAGATCATAACATAACATATATAACATAAGAAGGGGTAAAAACATGATCAAAGCAAAATTAATCACCCAATGAGGTTCAACTCGGTTGCAAATGATAAAAAAACATTCAGTACTCACTTCCCATCCACGAGTTCTTCTTTGAAAAGTAAATACTCTGCAACGGTCAACTCCTCGACACTGAGTTCGTACACATTGACTCTAACAAACTCCCAAACTCCGGGTCTCGGCCGGACAGCTATAGCAACAAAAGGCGGCAGTACTATCGCTTCCTGCCAATTATAATTATTAAAGGCATGTGTGAAATTCCATCGATATTAGTAATTAGAAATGCGAAAGCCGTTATAATCGATCATGATGAAAACGAACACTTTAGTGCTGCAATAAATATCAGAAATGGAAATAACCTGAGCAGACTTCAAGACTTCACTAAAAGGTCCGTCACTGAGCTTTGCTCTTGAAGCTTCGTCGCCAATTATGTTATCGAGTTCGTCGAGCAGGTGATGCGGCTGCAATATACATTTTCCTTGGGCCACATACCTTCGAACAATACTGGAAAAATCAATTAGTTTTTATTGACTTCTATAGTGCGAAGCACGAAAAAAAACCCACATAATCCTATTATTACTTGAAATATCAACTAATTATACTATAATGGCTAGCTAAGCTAACAACTCTCTTCAACGAATGTCGCGATGAAACATTTTTATTTTCGACGATTGCTGTATTACATCTGGTGTAGCACTAACAATACCTGATCAAACCTTAGCTCAAATTTTGTTTTAAATGATGAGCTTACCTCGCCAGTTATCACAGTATCAATTTTTCCTTCTAATCTGGCCAAGACAAGCTTCATGGCACCACAAGCATTATCCACACAGTCGTGTGGATTTCCCTCTCGTTGGAGATCGTTATCTAACAATGACTAGTTCACAACTCAACCCGAAAATGAGTTTCAAGATAAAAAAAAGAGGGCTGATTTTAACAAAATATATGTTTTGAGTATGCAACACCTGGAACAGGTTAAAAAAAGAGAGGGAGAAAATCATCAACAATAACATTCACGTGCATCTGACTATAGGAGTGTTTCATGGCACACGCAGCAATAATAAAATGGTCGAAATACACATCTCAACTGAATGCATATGAACAAGCTGCTCCAACTAACACAAGAAATCGAAAAACCCCCAAAATAAAACCCTAAATCCCTTTTTAATTGAAAATCAAAACAACAAGGAGGTTTTCGGATACATACCTTGACCGATTGAACTAAGCACACACGCACACTCGCCTCGTCTGCCTTGCCGCCTCGCTTGCCTCGTCTGCCTCGCCGCCTCGTCTGCCTTGCTGCCTCGCTCGCCTCGTCTGCCTCGCCGCTTCGCTCGCCTCGTCTGCCTCACCGCCTCGCCGCCTCACCGGAGATGCTCCTGGCTCGTCGTGCTCGGAGTGAAGAGAAATCGTCGTCGCCGCTGTTACCCTTGGAGAAGAAATGAAAAGCGAGAAATGAAAAACCCTTATGCCCGCTTTATCTTGCGAAAGCATTAGAGACCTCGACATTAGAGACCACATGTGGTGGCATAAACCATGGTCATTAAAATTATTTTCCACCGTGGAAAATCATGTTTTCGCAAATAGGTTTTCGCGACTACGAGAGTTAATAGCGACCACACACGTGGTCGCTAATAGGTGTGCGCAAAGCTGGCGGCATTATTATCTGAAGAAATAGCGAGCATATGGATTTGCAGCCATATGTGGTCGCTAAAAGCCACCAAAAGCGACCACGTCCTGTGGTCGCTAAAGGAGTGTTCGCAAAAAGCCATTTTTCTAGTAGTGCCTCTCAATTATAGCGCGCATAATTTCAAGTAGAGAACTAATTGGAAGTGTACGTGCCCACAGGGCCCTTTTATTAAATGCTTCTGCGGCATTGGATGTCATAAACTCGTACCTGCGAACGGGACACAAACTTCGCGCCCACTTATGTGGACTTATACGTATCAACTTCTGAAAAAAGGCCTCGCTATTAACACGCATTTGTGCAAAAGCCTGCTCATAATCTGTTTCACGGAAATTGAATGTCGCCTGGTAGAATAGATCTATCATATCTGTGCTCGCTGCCTTCATATTGTTTTGAATATGATAATAGCAATGGCAATGATGAGCCTCTGGGTACACCGCACTCACAGCGTTTGCAATACTCTTATGTGCATCGGAAACTATCAATAAATTCTCCGGACAACCAAAAGCCATCCTCACACGTTCCAAAAACCATGTACAGGTGTTGTCGTCCTCAACATGACCAATTCCTATAGCCATTGGAAATACTTGTCTATTACCGTCTTGGGTCACAACGACAAACATGATACCATTATATTTTCCCTTGAGGTGTGTACCGTCCACTACGATCACCGGACGTGCAAAAATTTTAAACCAATGGATAGACGCAACTAATGCAAAGAAAGCATTTGTGAACACGTGGGTCACATGATCAATTTGAAGGTCTGTTACTGACCTCGGGTTCTCCTCCTTCAGCATATACAGGAAACCTGGAAAATTACCAAAAGATTGTTTCTCATCGCCAAAAATATACTTAAGCGCATGATGCTTTGCTCGTAATGCTTGCTGATAGGTAGAGTGGATGGAATTACGTTGCTCAAGTTCACTCATCATTGATCTTAGGACTAATTTAGAATTCTCTTCAAGAAGCCACGGGGCAAAATAAGCACCAAGGATTTTGGAAGGCAGCCTACGTGGACCACTGCGACTCGGGTCTAACGTGCAAGTATGTTCTACCATTTTATAAACCCTCCACACACTGCTGTTATTCTTACTACAACATACCGTGAAAGGGCATTGGGTTGACTTGCATATTACCGTTAGTCTATTTGTCCGAGTACCTGATTCGATATTCTCCTACGTTGTCAACATAATACAACCCAATGGCTGTGGACAAATCTTCTTTAGTTGTGTACAATGCGCCCTTTTTGATGACCCCACTGTTCAGGAACAAGCCTCCTTCATCCACCACGGAGACACTATCAGTGTAAGTAGTTGGAGCTCCAGGAATTAACCACCTATTGCTCCTTAACATATCACAATCGAGGCTTGTGTTGCAATCCGAAGTTGAGTGTTGTCTCCGGTATAGAGGAAATGTGACGCGATTGGTACTACCGTCTGGTTGAGGAGGTGTGTTTTTGAAAAGGGTGTACCATTTCGTGAAGTCCTCAAACTGTGCCCGGATATTAGGATCGCCTTCAAATATATCTGCCACTCCGCCCTCCTCTGTGACATTTCCTTCCCCCAATACCACATCTGTAACGCCCCGACTTTCATTTTTGAAAATAATTAAGAAATAAATAAGTAATTATTTATAATGGAAATACTCCAAAACTTTATTGCCCAAAATGTAAATAAACTGTTAAAAGTTAAATAAAGGAGATTTTAATATAAAACTAAATGAAGTTCTTCAATTTCTGAAAACGATCCCCGAAGGGATAAACGACAGTTAAAAAGCGTCCTGCCTTTTATTGGAATAAATTCAAAGTTCCAAAATAAAAACGACTTTAATTTTTGTAGACGAATCACTCCCTTCCATCATTATAGTTCACCTCGACCTCTTCATTGGTACCTGAAAAACAACACATTGATTTTGGGGTGAGTTCAACAACTCAGTAGGACGATATCTACGCTACTCTTAGTCTCCCTACATAGGTGCAACCCATGTACACGACAGTAAGAGATACAGTCAACATTCATTCATACAAACTCATAAAGAATCTCCCATTTTATCCTTCCTTTAAAAATGCCTCCTCTAGGACATACCTCTTCGGCTACATTTTCGGTTCAAATGCCTCCTCTAGGGCATGCCTCCTCTAGGGCTACACATATATAATAAATGTCTCCTCTAGGACACGTCTCCTCTCGGACAACATATACACATGTATTAAACCATAAATATAATCCATGCTTACCTTCCTCATTTATATTCAGTTCCCCAGACCATTCGTCAATGAATTCTATCCAGAATTATAACCAGTTATGTATACACCTATACATATACAGGTATACGTACACCTGTACACTTGCATAATATTATGCACCTCTCATTAATACTGTGTATGTCTTTGCCATTTTACATAAACCAGTTCATTCGTGTTCACACATATGCAATATACCAAACGCCTTTATACTTTCTCTTATCCTACAACAACATTACAAGCAAATACTTGGCATATAATTCATCTTTGATTGTTATCCACCCACTGATATTCAAGGAAATTAAGAAGATACTCCCCATATTTTAAGACCATGCAATATTTATGAACAATTAATTATGTTGCGACATTCACAACATGGTGCACAGAGAAACACAAATACATATATAATTTAAGCATCCTTCAAGTTAGAGACATGTTTTCATGAGCAAACAGGGATACGGGAATACATAAAATAAAAGGATGCAACTAATACAATTGTTCACGTTTATCGCTTCATCAGATCTGATTAATTAAAATGAATTATTATCACAAAATCTCCAAATTTAAAAAAAATACATACATAATGAACAAGTATCTATATTTTAAACAACAATAAACATCGACTCCTATCACTCAATCAATACATCTGATCTATAGAAAACATGTCACCCATGATTACCAGATTCATATCGACACATCTCATAACGCCTTTAAATTTATATATATCATCTAAACAGGGGGTTTTTGCGAGTAAGAAGAGTAAGGTTAACCACCCTACCTCTCGAAGCGTGTTATAATTCCGACCGTGTAATCGTTGTGATTGCCGCCCCCAGTTTAACTCCAACTCTAAACCCTTTGTTCCTCTCGTCTCCCTCCCTCTTTCTAACAGTGACAATCTCTATATATATATTTACCCTAGACCTTATAAATTTGGGTGCGTGATTGTGTTTTGATTTCTTTAGCATCCTAATAAAGATATTCACGGCTCCTTCCAATAATTGTTGCAACCAATATTTATTAATATTGTATTCCCTAAGTTGACTACATTGACATTTATATATATATTCCTTAAAATGATTATTAAATCTCTATATATAAGATACTAATTTATACCTTGCAAATTTAATGAGCATTAACCAAAAATGATACTAAATTGATTAGCAAAATTTAAATACATTCGATCAATAAGTTTGAATTTAAAAAAAATAAATCATAGTTGGGCCAACTACATAACTATATATACTCATAAGAATATTTACACATAATCATGTTAACGAATAACACAAATTGAAATACGATGCATGCATGTAACTCATATGCCCAGGTATTACAATACCTACCCCCTTAAGAAAAATTTCGTCCCCGAAATTTGAAATCTTACCTGTAATGAAGAAGTCGGGGTATTTAGTTCGCATTTGCTGTTCATTTTCCCATGTGGCTTCATTCTTTCCATGTCTCTTCCATTTCACTTTGATTAACTCAACAGTTTTATTACGTAGCTGGTGAACTTTTCGTTCAAGAATCTCTTCAGGAGTCTCCTCATACGTTAAATCTTTGCTGATGTTCAAGTCCTCGTAACTTATAACATGGCTTGAGTCATAGACGTATTTCCTCAACATGGACACATGGAATACATTATGTACTCCTGCAAGAGTAGGAGGCAAAGCTAGTTCGTACGCCAGACTTCCAATCCTTTTGAGTACTTCAAATGGTCCACTAAAACGTGGTTTTAACTTTCCTTTCTCTCCGAACCTCACTTTTCCTCTCATTGGAGCTACTTTGAGGAACACATGTTCGCCCACTTCGAAGTATAACTCTTTCCTCCGACGGTCAGCATAGGATTTTTGTCGGTCTTGAGCGACCTTTATCCGATTCTGTATTGTAGCCACAAGTTCCACTGTTTGTTGTATTAATTCAGGTCCAAGAATTTTTCTTTCGCCCACCTCACTCCAGTATAATGGGGATCTGCATTTTCTACCATATAATGCTTCATACGGTGCCATCCCAATCGTTGCTTGAAAACTATTATTATAAGCAAATTCAACCAGAGGTAAAAGCGATGCCCAATTATGCCCCAGGTCAAGAACGCATGTTCGCAGCATGTCCTCCAAAATTTGTATCGTCCTCTCGGATTGTCCATCCGGTTGAGGGTGGTATGCCGTACTAAATCTGAGCTTTGTTCCTAGGGCAGTTTGTAGGCTTTTCCAAAAATTGGAAGTGAATCTTGTATCTCGGTCCGATACGATGGATACTGGGACCCCGTGTAATTTGATGATCTCGCGAATATATATCTGAGCATATTGTTCCATACTGAAAGTCATTTTTACTGGTAGAAAGTGAGCTGATTTCGTCAATCGATCGACTATTACCCATATTGCCTTGTTACCTTTCACGGATGGCGGTAAGCCTACCACGAAATCCATGGTGATGTGTTCCCACTTCCATTCTGGTATCTCCAGAGGTCGTAATAATCCTGATGGTCTTTGATGTTCCGCCTTGACCTTCTGACAAACTAAACATCTTTCGACGAAAACCGCAATATCTCTTTTCATTGCACGCCACCAAAATAATGATCGCAAATCTCGATACATTTTAGTTCCCCCGGGATGTGCGGTGTAGGGTGTGCAATGAGCTTCATTCATTATTTCCTTTCTGAGTTCTTCATCTTTTGGGATACACACTCTTCCATCGTACGTTAGTACACCATCATCCGCGATGATAAACCCCATTTATATTCCCTTTTCGAACGCGTTCTCTCATCTTTTCTAAGAAAATATCTTGAGATTGTGATACCTTAATTCTTTCTCGCAAAGTTGACTGTACGACCAAGGTTGATAACACTGCCTTGGATTCTTCTGTCGGTGATACCACCTCAATTTGCAGCTTGTCGAAATCTCTCATCAATTGTTCTTGTTCAGTGAGTAAGTAAGCTAGCCTTCCTTTTCGGCTCAGGGCATCGGCAACCACGTTAGCTTTACCAGGATGGTAATTAATAGTGAAATCATAGTCCTTTACCAACTCGAGCCACCTTCTTTGCCTCATATTTAATTCCTTCTGTGTGAATAAATACTTTAGGCTTTTGTGATCGGTGAATATCTCACAGTTACTCCCGTATAGGTAGTGTCTCCAAATTTTTAGTGCATGCACTACTGCAGCTAACTCTAGATCGTGTGTGGGGTAATTTACTTCATGTGGCTTCAATTGTCTTGAAGCATACGCCACTGCCTTGCCGTGTTGCATTAGAACACATCCCAATCCCAACTTGTAGGCATCACTAAAAATAACAAAGTTCTTCGTTGGATCGGGAATTATGAGGACAGGTGCTGATGTGAGTCTCCGCTTCAAATCTTGAAAACTTTCCTCGCATTTTTCGTCCCATGCGAAATTTTCATTTTTTCGTGTCAACTTAGTAAGTGGGGAGGCTATCGTGGAAAATTTATCTATAAATCTTCGATAGTAGCCTGCTAAACCCAGAAAACTTCGTATCTCTCCGGCATTCGTGGGGGTAGCCCATTCTCTTACAGCTTGTACTTTACTAGGATCAACTTCAATACCTTGAGAGGTAATGATGTGACCGAGGAACGCAACTCGATCTATCCAAAATTCGCATTTACTAAACTTTGCGTACAATTTTTCGGCGCGGAGAGTCTCTAGTGTTATCCTCAAGTGTTCTTCGTGTTCTTCGGGGCTCTTTGAATAGATTAGTATATCATCGATGAATACAATAACAAATTTATCCAAGTGTGGGTGGAAGACTCTATTCATCAAATCCATAAAGACAGCTGGCGCATTACTTAGTCCGAAAGGCATGAATACAAACTCGTAGTGTCCATATCTCGTACGGAATGCAGTCCTAGGGGTATCACACTCTCTAATCCTTAGTTGATGGTACCCGGATCTAAGATCGATTTTGGAGAAGGTGCTAGCCCCTCTCAATTGGTCGAACAAATCTTCTATCCTTGGCAAAGGGTACTTATTCTTTACGGTGAGTCGATTCAGTTCCCGATAATCAATGCACATACGGAGAGATCCATCCTTCTTCTTTACGAAGAGTACCGGTGCCCCCCATGGTGATACACTTGGGCGTATGAATCCCAAATCTAAAAGCTCTTGTACTTGTGTTTTTAACTCCTGCAATTCTCTCGGCGCCATCCTGTATGGGGCCTTAGATGTGGGTGCAGCTCCAGGAATCAAATCGATTGTAAACTCCACTTGTCGATGCGGGGGTACTCCTGGTAATTCGTTTGGGAACACATCTTGGAAGTCTTTAACCACAGTTACATCTGTTAATGACCTTTGAATGATTGGGTCTCCAACTAGGTTTACAAGGAATCCTTGGCATTTATCCTTGTTTAATAGTTTCATTGTTTTCATCGCAGATATTACTCTTGGGATTTCCTTCGTCTTAGTTCCTAAGAACTTCATGTTCCCATGCTCCGGTACAGAAAGGGAAATTTCTCGCTCCTCGCACGATATCTTCGCTTGATATCTCGTAAGCCAGTCCATTCCCAAGATGAGGTCAAAATCCTTCATATCGATTATGTACACATCATCAACAAGAATTTTCCCTCCAATCTCAATCTCAATTTCCTTATCCCTTTCATTTGTAAAGATTTTACCTCCCGAGGGTAGACCCACCTCTAACGAGTAATTAACCTTAGTACTATGTCCTCTAGTTAAAGCGTGAAACTTTCTAGATACGAACGAATGAGATGCACCCGTGTCAAACAAAACAAAAGCAGGCAGTCCATAGACATTTAACATACCTGTCATTACACCAGGTTCTTTTTCAGCATCATCCCTTGTCATTGCGTACATTCGAGCATTTCCTCCTGCTGGTCGTCCACCTCTCTCATTCCCATGTCCTTGCCCTTGCCCTTGGTTGGGGATAGCCTTTGGGTAAAGTTGTGGACACTCACGTGCAAAGTGCCCAGGCTGGTGACACTTGTAACACTTTCCTTGTGCAAGGTTGCATACGCCATAGTGATTCTTCCCACATTCTTTGCATTGCGGTTTGGAGTTTTGTGCGACCCCAGTTGAGCTAGTGTTTGCTTTCTTCCCACTTGATTGACTACCTCCGTCCCACTTTCGTTTGTCATTATTCATTGTGTTCCTTGACCTCCCATCGTCCTTTGCTAAGCCTATTTCCACATTATGGGCCCGTCTCACCGTTTCAGCGTAACTCAAGTTACCATGGGCTGCTAAGATGCCTGCCAATTGGGCCTTAAGCCCTGCTTGAAACCTCATAGCTTTCTTATCCTCTGTGTCCACCAAATGTGGGGCAAACCGACTCAGTTCATTGAATTTCCGCTCGTACTCCGTGACAGATGAGTTTCCTTGCTGAAGATTTAGAAACTCTGTCTCCTTTTTACTCTTGTGAGACTGGGGAAAATACCTTTCGAGCATCATGGTCTTAAACTCCGCCCATGTGAAAGCATTTTTTTCATCGTCTATCATGTTTCGCCAAACGCTTTCCCACCAGTGGTCAGCGTCTTCTACTAATTGGAAGGTGGCACATGTAATCTTTTGTGCGTCATTGCACTCGGTCATTCGAAAGATTCTTTCCAACGTTCGGAACCATTCTTCCACCGCTGCCGGGCCTGAGCGACCGTTGAAGGTGGGTGGTTGGTAACTACGGAATTGTCCTATGGCTCGGTGCTGCCCGTTACCCATTCCATTCCCTCCCATGTTTCGGAGAAAATCAGCAAACATGGCTCCCAAATCGGCCTGATTCGTCTGGTTTCCATTTCTTCGATTTGCCATTGTCCTCTGTCATAAAAACGTTCATCTTAAATTATGATTCACTTACTAAGGCCAGAATTTCACGATGTACTAAAACTAACTGACACCATAGTAAAGTAATCCGAACAAATAAGATAAATAATCTTTCTCATTTAAATTATTAATCATGTTCACGTTTCACAATGGAACCATAATAAAACTGAAAGATATAATGTGAACTTAGGATAGAATACGAAGTCCATCAGCAACTCCCAACACTACTCTGCGGCATGTCTTCATCCTCCTCGGGATCCTCCTCGGGATCCTCCTCTTCCTCGAGATTCTCCTCCTGGTCAACTTTATTTTTTGCTTGATCGAGGACATCCTCCCAATGATAGTAAAGTGTTCGGGTGAAATCTTGGTAATCAAAGTATGGTGACCCCGACGGCCGATAAATTTCATAGAATCCCTCGTCGAATGCCTTCATAAACGGAGGCATAGTATTCATGCAAAATTTAGCTGCCCAACGATGACCGTAAGAGTAGCAATGAAGATTTCTTATCTCAGTCCACATATCACACATCTTCAGAATGTGCTGACCCAAATCGTGGTTCGGATCCTTCACATAGTTTTTATATGCCTCCATCTTTAGTCGAAGTGGGCTGCCAGCCTTCAAATCCTTTCTAGTGCACGTCCTTATCGTACGGGCCATCTATGTCGCAATAAAATTACGCATTTTGAGTCCAAAAAGCTATATATATATATATATACAAAAGCAGTATACTCGTACCTTTGAGAAATCGAGGATGAACTTGACTCTGGAGGGAAGTGAATCGTAAAAATACGATGGAGTCTACAGAATCTAGAACTCTGGGCTCTGATACCACTTTGTAACGCCCCGACTTTCATTTTTGAAAATAATTAAGAAATAAATAAGTAATTATTTATAATGGAAATACTCCAAAACTTTATTGCCCAAAATGTAAATAAACTGTTAAAAGTTAAATAAAGGAGATTTTAATATAAAACTAAATGAAGTTCTTCAATTTCTGAAAACGATCCCCGAAGGGATAAACGACAGTTAAAAAGCGTCCTGCCTTTTATTGGAATAAATTCAAAGTTCCAAAATAAAAACGACTTTAATTTTTGTAGACGAATCACTCCCTTCCATCATTATAGTTCACCTCGACCTCTTCATTGGTACCTGAAAAACAACACATTGATTTTGGGGTGAGTTCAACAACTCAGTAGGACGATATCTACGCTACTCTTAGTCTCCCTACATAGGTGCAACCCATGTACACGACAGTAAGAGATACAGTCAACATTCATTCATACAAACTCATAAAGAATCTCCCATTTTATCCTTCCTTTAAAAATGCCTCCTCTAGGACATACCTCTTCGGCTACATTTTCGGTTCAAATGCCTCCTCTAGGGCATGCCTCCTCTAGGGCTACACATATATAATAAATGTCTCCTCTAGGACACGTCTCCTCTCGGACAACATATACACATGTATTAAACCATAAATATAATCCATGCTTACCTTCCTCATTTATATTCAGTTCCCCAGACCATTCGTCAATGAATTCTATCCAGAATTATAACCAGTTATGTATACACCTATACATATACAGGTATACGTACACCTGTACACTTGCATAATATTATGCACCTCTCATTAATACTGTGTATGTCTTTGCCATTTTACATAAACCAGTTCATTCGTGTTCACACATATGCAATATACCAAACGCCTTTATACTTTCTCTTATCCTACAACAACATTACAAGCAAATACTTGGCATATAATTCATCTTTGATTGTTATCCACCCACTGATATTCAAGGAAATTAAGAAGATACTCCCCATATTTTAAGACCATGCAATATTTATGAACAATTAATTATGTTGCGACATTCACAACATGGTGCACAGAGAAACACAAATACATATATAATTTAAGCATCCTTCAAGTTAGAGACATGTTTTCATGAGCAAACAGGGATACGGGAATACATAAAATAAAAGGATGCAACTAATACAATTGTTCACGTTTATCGCTTCATCAGATCTGATTAATTAAAATGAATTATTATCACAAAATCTCCAAATTTAAAAAAAATACATACATAATGAACAAGTATCTATATTTTAAACAACAATAAACATCGACTCCTATCACTCAATCAATACATCTGATCTATAGAAAACATGTCACCCATGATTACCAGATTCATATCGACACATCTCATAACGCCTTTAAATATATATATATCATCTAAACAGGGGGTTTTTGCGAGTAAGAAGAGTAAGGTTAACCACCCTACCTCTCGAAGCGTGTTATAATTCCGACCGTGTAATCGTTGTGATTGCCGCCCCCAGTTTAACTCCAACTCTAAACTCTTTGTTCCTCTCGTCTCCCTCCCTCTTTCTAACAGTGACAATCTCTATATATATATTTACCCTAGACCTTATAAATTTGGGTGCGTGATTGTGTTTTGATTTCTTTAGCATCCTAATAAAGATATTCACGGCTCCTTCCAATAATTGTTGCAACCAATATTTATTAATATTGTATTCCCTAAGTTGACTACATTGACATTTATATATATATATTCCTTAAAATGATTATTAAATCTCTATATATAAGATACTAATTTATACCTTGCAAATTTAATGAGCATTAACCAAAAATGATACTAAATTGATTAGCAAAATTTAAATACATTCGATCAATAAGTTTGAATTTAAAAAAAATAAATCATAGTTGGGCCAACTACATAACTATATATACTCATAAGAATATTTACACATAATCATGTTAACGAATAACACAAATTGAAATACGATGCATGCATGTAACTCATATGCCCAGGTATTACAATACCTACCCCCTTAAGAAAAATTTCGTCCCCGAAATTTGAAATCTTACCTGTAATGAAGAAGTCGGGGTATTTAGTTCGCATTTGCTGTTCATTTTCCCATGTGGCTTCATTCTTTCCATGTCTCTTCCATTTCACTTTGATTAACTCAACAGTTTTATTACGTAGCTGGTGAACTTTTCGTTCAAGAATCTCTTCAGGAGTCTCCTCATACGTTAAATCTTCGTCCGTCTTTAATTTCCTCCTTCGTATTTTGTTGTCTTTCATGTCAACAAATGCCTCAAAAATATACCTGATTCTATATATAACATTCGACATAGTATATTTTTATTCGATACATGAAATTTAGCATTCGACAAAGAAAATTTGCATTCGACATATGTGAATCGAGCATTCTACAAGGTATAAT
Organism: Euphrasia confusa; assembly: GCA_954870475.1. Taxonomy (NCBI): domain Eukaryota; kingdom Viridiplantae; phylum Streptophyta; class Magnoliopsida; order Lamiales; family Orobanchaceae; genus Euphrasia; species Euphrasia confusa. The sequence goes on from OX940956.1 coordinate 23,494,474, forward strand.
AGTGCTAATATTCGACATAACACAAAATGAAAATGTATGAGAAAAAACCTGTGCATATTTGTGTCGGCGTTCATGCAGTGGTGTACACTATCCCACATGGCTTGATACCCACCCTCTCCAGGAGGTACAAACGCTATGTCATCTTCGCCTCCTTCATATTCCAAACCAGACCAATGACCACCGTATTTCACTAACAATTTTAGTGTTGACATCTGAAATGAAGAAAGATAATGCAGTGAGTTCTAGCTTGAAGTTGGTTTCTTGCAATTTTGTGGTGTTTGATTCAAAATATCAGATTCAACAAGTGTAAAAAGATAAGTTAATAGGTTGGAAAAGACAGTTAACCCTTTCGGTAAGCAACTTTGATTGACTAGGAAGATCTTATTCAGAGCGAATCGAATCTTCTGATCTTCTCCTGCATTGTAATCTTTTTCTGACACTAAATATTAATATTTAAATTTGTCGAATAGAAATATTTGTGTCGAATAGAAAAGTTAGTGGGTCGAATGCACTTTTGAGTTTGTCGAATATCATACAAATGATTTCGAGTATTATATGACTTTGACAGTAGACTAGCCGTTGGGAGATTCAACGGTACCGAAAAAGTAGCCGTTTAGTTTCTGCCCTTATAAATCCACTCAAATGCATACTCATCTAGTACCACACATTTTCCGGCAGTCTCATGTACTTTGAGCAATGGACCACAACGAATCATCCAGAAAGGCTCGAAAGCCACGATGTTACTGTTGTTATGCTCAAGCCGATGTACCACTTGCTAATTGTCACCACGGATTAGAGGCTGAACTTCTCGAATCAACAGCTAAGTATCTTAGTTGTGGCGTTTACGAGGTAAAATCCATGACACTATTCTTTACTTTTCTATTCCTGGCTTAGGTTACTAATTTTTCTGTGTTCTGTAGTACGACGATTGTGAGTACTTCAAGCTGGTTGACAATGAATTAGCTCATCTCCAAAATTGTGTTGTACGAAAATTGAAAGGCCAGATTGAAAAACTGGAGTACGAAAATAGGGTGCTGAAACGAAGACTGGAGGAATTCACTGATAAATGTGTTTGTTCATCTTCTAATGTTGAGTGATGTTAGTATATTTAATTCCACAAGGGTTAATTGTAATATATTCATTCCACAAATAACTATTTCTCTCATTCGACAAAGGTTTTCTCTCATTCGACCAGTTTAATTTCACATTCGACAACAGTTCATTGTTATTCTACAAGGGTTGGTTGTCATTCGAGAAGGGTTATTTATCAGTCTAATGCATAGGTTTTAACGACGAACGTGATACTGCAATTAGATAAGTAAATAGAAGACGAATCATTCATTAACTTTCAAAATAAGATTACGGGTAAAGCAATAAAGAGAATAAACACAAATTTGATCCGACATTCAAAATAAGATTAGCAAAACAGCAAATAAGAGAATAAACACTAATTTGATTCAACCTCACTATCAACCACCGGAGGCGGTCGCTGACCAGTCCTACGAAAGTTTAGGACTTCGCAGGCGCTGCGGTCAAACACAACGACTTCAAATTTGTCCACTGGATTTTGCCGATTCATCGGGAAGTAGTGAAACACGAGGAACCAACCTTCTTGAACGCGGTGATCCCTATAGAAACTGGGCCATCCACGACCAAAGTATAAAGTGCCATTTACTCGGGTTACTGTGACGTCGTAATGGTCATTGTGAACATCGTAAACCTGGACCACCTTGTCCTCTAGGTTCCCGGCGTGCCGCGCAAACTGTGGAGGAAGTAGAAGATGGGTTGCCCAATCATCAATCATAACTTTAAAGAATTTTCTTTCCATGTTTTCAGATTGTTATTGTAATTGTGGTTGTGAATTATTATTAGGATATAAAGGAAGGAGAATAGATTCCAATAACCCCCTTTAAATAGAATTTTGGCTTATGGATAGATGTGATTTAATGCATATTCAACCACGTCTGGTTGTTTGTTGGCTAAATTTAATAATAATTACTCATCCGACAACAGTTACTTCTCATTCGACAACGGTTACTTCTCATTCGACAAAGGATAATATCCATTCGACAAGCCTTACTTCCCATTCGACAAAGGTCTAATTGTCAGTCGACAAGGGTTATATCAGATTCGAAAATGTATACTTGTCATTCGATAAGGTAGAATTCCTATTCGCAAAAGGTGAGTTGCAGTAGTAAGTTAGTCGAATGCACACTAGGTTTGTCATATTGCATTGAATATATGGTTGAGACGCAATATGGTAATAAATTCCAGTCAATCTAGCAATTAATATACAATTAGGGTTTACCTACTACAATGAGTTGGTTGTATCTACCATATTCATACCCTCGTACATCCAACCCCACTTGTGTATAAAACCTAGTACATCAAAAATAAAATTATTAACAATTACATCCAATGAAATTGTTTTATCGCACAATAATACCTCAAGGGCATGCTGAGAAACTGATGCTACCACCTGCAGGCAAGCCGCACATGATTCATTTGAAAGATCATAGTTTCACGCTTCAAGATGTAACAGGCAAAACTTAGGGAGTGAAATTAACAAGAGAGACCGACGGGGAGTTGCATTTCAAACAAGGTTGGCCAAAGTTTTTCAACGATCATTCATTATGTTATGGTAATGTTCTAGTGTTTGAAAGGAAAGATGCAACCACGTACCTGGTTCGTGTTTTTGGTGCTGACATGTGCGAGATAGGGAAATTCTCGAGCGACTCTGGTTAGGTCAATAATTTATAATTTATGATTCTTGTTATGTTTCTTGTTCACATGAACTATGTGGTCTTTTGAAAATCAGGATTCAATAAAGTTGCATTCAGTATGTTCGGGACTAAGGGTTACGTGTATTAGACAAACATTAAATACCATTCGAAAAGGGTTACATATCATTTGACAAGGGTTACATCCCATTCGACAAACATTACATATCATTCGACAAGGGTTACATCCCATTCGACAAACAATACATATCATTCGATAAGGGTTACATCCCATTCAACAAGGGTTAAATATATGATACAAACATTCATTGAGAAATGGTTCTGTAAATTTATTCGATATAAAAAAAATATATTCGACACAGAAATCAGTCTATCCGACACAACATTTACATTCGATATAGCTAAACATTTTTAATGGAAACAAATGGAAAATGCCGGCCTTATTATTTAAGGATTTATCTGCCTTCTCGTGTAGAAAAGCATAATTTGTACGTACTTGGTGCAAATAAGCTATTTACTAAAGGGTACTATTTTTTAACATTTTCACATTTATTTATTTTTTATGCAATTTCTGTCGATTGCAAACCTCTAACCAATACTCCTACGCAGACTAACCTTAATTTCCCAAATCCCTACTCCAGCCCTCAAATCGCTAAGCCAACCCGCCCTCTCGGCAGCAGAATATTTGCCTCCACCACTCGAGTCTCGTCGAGGACCTCGAACCCTCTGCCCTCGTGACATCGTCCCTCGCTCCGTCGCTGTTGCCCGTGGTTGTACGGCACTTAGCCGCCTCCTCCTCTCCACCACTAGTGCTCGACCTCGGACGCCAGACGCCCAACAACAAGTCAATAACATCTAAACTTTTTCAGTTCATATTAAACAGGTTTGTTTTTCGTTTTCTGATGTTTGGTTTTTAAATTCATTTATTAAGTTCAAGCACTTCATACATCATGGTTCCCCCCAATTTTGGTGTTTTTGATTTTCGCAATATTTCGATTTTTGGAAAAATTACACTGCCTAATCTGAAGAAATGCCTTTTAATTTCTGTCCAAACTCTAGTAATTATGTTTGTGAATTTTTGACATACTGTTAACAATATTTTATCATTTTTTGATAATGTTAATGTGATAAATCAGAATCTGTGTTGGCACTTGACAGTTAGATGTCAATGGGTCGTGTGGGGTTGGGTTTGTGTTGTGTCAAGACTATTCGCAGGTCACAAAACGTAAGCTTAAACCCAACCCATTTAATATCAAAGTTGAAAAATTAAACTCAAACCTGACATGTTTTTAAACGTGTTACCCATTTACAACCGTTTTCAACCCATTTAATAAATAATTAAATTGTGTCATGTTAAATAAATACACCCATTTAAATAGATACTCAAGTAAATTTACAACAAACATCATTACATGATCACAAATCACATAAAAATAGGAATTTATAGTGTTATGTTAACCATAGCTTAAATAGTTTTAAGAGAGAGAAATTAATTGACCCTTCTAAACATGTAATATATTATTATTATTATTATTATTTATTTATTTATTTATTTATTTATTAAACAGATCATGTATTGTAATATAATAAATAAATAAAATTAATAAATGGGTTAAATGAGATAATTTTGAGTTCACAGGTCGAATCGTGGTTGACCTGATTTTTAATCGTGTGGGTTCAACCCGTTTTATTGCGTGCGGGTTTCGAGTCGTGTTATCGGGTTGTGTCGTAATTCACAGGCCTATTGTGTGTATGTAATGTAAAATTTGTAGTGTCATGTACGTATGCATGATAATTAGTGAATCTTATAATCTCAGAATTTGTATCATGACTTAAAGAAAATTTATAACACATTTTTTATAGTATCATTTTTGGAATTTTAGAACGTGCCTCCCTAAACAATATTATTAAGTATTAATATTATTTTAGTTTTTTTTTTGGTTTCGTCTTCCAAAAATTTGCATTTTCGGTTTTGCTTAACTGAATTTAAACTGAAATCTGCCGTTACTCAGTTACTCTCTCCCCGTATATGCCAGAACTGTGGCAGTCAAATCTATAAATTTAGACAGTGAATAAGAAAAGATGCCTGAAGTTCTCTATGATCCCTCTGATGTGTGTAGAATTAAAATGAAGAGGTAATATTTAGTGCTCAAACGACTCGCCCCTAGTAGCTCGCCTAAACCATTTTGCAGATATGGGCGACTCGTGAGTCGAGGCGCAAGAGTTCCCTTATTAGTTATTGGTTATGATGTTCATTAAATATGTATTGTTTGTCCCAATCTTATTAGAATACATCTGGAAAATTAGAAAATTTAATTAAATTACAACTAAAAAGTTTAGTGCTCACTTTGGCATATTCAACACATGATATTTACTTTCATGACATTTTCAATTTCTAAATGTCTATGCAGGGAAAATGAGTGATTTAAATACATGGGTTTCTGATAATTTGATGTCCCTCTTGGGGTTTTCTCAGCCAACTATTGTTCAGTTTGTCATAACATTGTGTAAGTTGGTTTCTAATGCTTATCTCTTTGCAATATATAACCTATAATTTATTTTTTTGGTTATTATTGGGAAGACATTTGCTACTGACTAATATTTGAATTGATTTTTTTTTTTTTAATAACACAGCCAAGAAAGCTTCATCTCCATCAGATATTGTAAAGGAATTGACAGAGTTTGGCATCGCATCGTCTTCTGAAACCCTCATGTTTGCAAAAGAGATTTTTTCCAGGGTGGAGCATAAGTCTTCAGGTCCGAATGTGAGTAGACTTCCTCATCAAATAAACTGGGTATCTTTTATTTAAAAAAATGCTAATATAGTTCTATATGTTGATCACTTGACAGCTGTATCAACAACAAGAAAGGGAGGCGGCTATGCTTGCACAGAAGCAAAAGACTTTCAAGCTTTTGGAGGCAGATGATGAGGATGATGATATGGCTCCTATTGTTGCATTGCCTAAAAAGAAAGAATCCCGAAGCAAGAAGTTCAGGAAGAGAAGTGAAACTCAGGAAGACACTGATGATGAGGTATTCATGCTTATACTCTTATTAGTAGGATCTGTATTGATCTTTATGATAACATAGTAACATACTGCATCATTTATTCTTGTATTACTAAGGTGAGTTGGTTTGAATGATTCTTATGGTGTAGGTAGTAAAAAATGAAGCCAAGGAAAGGCGAGTTAGAAGCCGGCCTTCAAATGATAAGGATGATGGTTCTGAGGTACTACGAATAATATAAGGCAGATGCAATATAAATCATTGGAAACATAGTTGTGCGGGAGCTAACTCATAGAAAATGTTTCAAGTCATTTAACAAGTTGAAGCAGCCAGTGGCCCAGTGCTTAACATCTTTTCTCGGTCATTTTTTTTCTGGGTGGATTTGCTTAACCTGTACTTATGTTCTTCTGGTTGCAGTCTGAGGAAGAAAGGCTGCGTGACCAGAGAGAAAGGGAGGAGTTGGAGCATCATATCAGAGAACGTGATGCGGCAGGAACCAGGAAGGTAAATCTAAACGGATTTCCTTAACTTGTTATTTTAGATCTCCCAGTGAGAAACTTCATTGAGTGACTTTTATGCTTGTACTACTACTACTACTACTACTACTACTACTACTACTACTACTACTACTACTACTACTACTACTACTACTACTACATATTTATTAAATATGCAGATAACCACTTAGTTGGATACTCACTTCTGTTTCCTAGGTAGATATAAACTTGTATACTTACCTGCAATTGATCGACTGTATAAACAGTAGATATTTATTATTTATAACTTCTCACAACCACGTACTATCGGTGCGAGTGCTTCACATTCTCATTTTTTGTTGTGTACCTAAATATTTATTTTCGTATAATGATGAAATTAGTATATCTTGTAAACTAGTGCATAACATATTCTTCTTTCTTGACCTGATTAAATAGGATATTTGAAGCTTTGATTTTTGTTTTGGGTATATGATAGGCGTATAAAAATATCTACTAAGAAAGTTATAATGCCGAAACATTCTGACTGATGCTGAGAGAAATGTCCAAAAAATATTCCCAGAAGTATAGAGCATGAGATTAGTTGCAGCCCAAATGCTTAACTGCTAATTTTTTCTTACTGGGAAGTACATTGTTAAATATCCAAAATAATCAGAAAGTACCGCCCTCGTAGTTTCTTGCCAACATTTTTATTGGTCTCCCTAAGATGTCTATTAGAGTCCCTTAAAAATAGATGTCTAATTCTATTAGAGCCTCGTCCCACCCAGTGCACCCACAGGTTTTACAAAGTATTATTGCTTACAAGTTTTATTTTTCTCTCTGCTCCACTCTCTTTGATAAGTTGATTTCATACCCATTTTTTTTGCTCGTCTTTTTATTTTGTATTTCTGTTTAATTGTGCTTGTGGTTATACATGTTGGCTGTTGCATTGGTAGAAAATAATATACTATATTTTTTGAACTGTTCAGCTTATGCTTCTCTCGTTTCACCGTTCCAGATAACTGATCAGAAGTTAACGAAGAAGGAAGAAGGTAAAAATAAACAATTCACATACTTCTATGATTTTGATTGGAAATAATGCTATTTATGAGGGAATTGAACTCAAAGTTTTGTATAATTAGGCCATCTGCACTTGTCTATATTTCATACTACAAGAAAGTGGTATAATGAGCAGTTCTGTTACCTAACCCTATATTTTTAGATACCTTATCCAACCATCAACAACCTGACCTCAAATAAATTAATTAACCAGAAATAAATAAAGCAATAAATTAGTACTATCATTTATAGTTTATGGTTATATTGATTTACATGAAAAAGTTGGATGTATGCCTCACGCCTTTTGAACAGAACGTCTCGAGTATGAGTCTCATGTTTTTGAACATTGTTGATACAACTTTTCAATTATGTTTTAAACTGAAATGTTATATGCAAAACATTAATGTGAGTTTTTAGCTAATCTCAGAACAATCAGACCTCTAATTATCTAATTATGGTGTTGAAGTCGTGTTAATAGTTCTGTTTCATGTCCTTTATTGACACGTATACTAGATTACATGATTTAATCTGTTTAATTTTGGTACATCTCTTAACAGAAGAGGTAATTCGAAGATCCAAGGCTCTGGAGGATGATGGCACAGGCACATTAAGGTTTGTCTCCTCATTGTTTTAGCAATATTATTGTCTGTTTTCAATAATTTTTGCATGGTGGTGTTGTTGTTGTTTAATCATTACAACTGTCATACTGTTATCATTCTTAATTCTTAAGGAGTGTGATGGTTAGCTAACATACAAAATTTGCTCATTTTTATAATGTTTATCATGAAAAAGGTTTCATCCTGTCTAGAAGGATAGATCTGTTCTCAGAACTTTCAGTTATAGCTCGGTGTTACTTGGAAAAATTGGGACTTAGTGAGAAGAGATTTGTTTTGGGCTTTGTTTGTGGTTGTATAACTGTATAATTGGTGGTATGATATATTAAGTTTAGTTTGTTCTCACTATCAAACTGTCGATATATATATATATATATATATATATATATATATATATATATATATATATATATATATATATATATATATATATATAATGTACGAATGTCTCGAAACAGAGTTGCCCGATATTTTTCACGGTCCATAATTCCTATTTCAATCCCAGTTGTGTAATGTTCACCTTGTTGATAATTTTTGTTTGGAAACACATTGAAATTTTGGAACTGGCAAGAATTTATACATCTCTGGGTTCACACACATGCACACACAAAGTATTTATATATTTATAGAGAGAAAGGGAGAGAAAGATTCATCAGCTGTGGCATATGTTGGATCTATCTGAGTAAGGAATCTATTTCCCCTTCTTTTAGGTTTAATAGCCTCACTGTATTCTTCTAAGTCTGCAATAGGTTTGCTCATAACTTATGAGCGTAAAGGGCTCTGTACGATTCTAAATTTTGTCCTAGAATGAAATCCACTTGTTCATGAAGATCTTCGCAGGTTTAATATTTCCTGATTAAATTTTTTTCCCCCGTCTCTTTTTTTTTTTTTCCGGTTTCTAGTAATCCCAATTAAAATATATCTTCCTTTTCCATTTTCCATTTATTTGATGATACTGTGCAATTTGTTGGACATTACTTCATTTATAAATGTTTTTTAAACTTCTTTCCCAAGAAACAATCTTATGCACTTTGGAGAGTCAATGTAAATAATGCCGCAGCTTGGAATTCTATTCTTTGTATCGTTTTGATGATGCTATATATATAAATATATATACGTAGTATATATTATTGTTTCCTTGTGCAAAATAATTTCATAACCACCCCCCCCCCCACCCCCCCCACCCCTTGGGGAAAGTAAAAATATTTAGTCTAGGTCTACTGAATGTCATTATGAATGTGCATTTTGAACTGATAGGAAGGGGTACTTTTGGGTCATGAAGCCTATGTGTCAAGATCTCCAATATCTTGTCTTTTTCCATAGTTTGGAAGTCTATCGGGGATGTGTATTTGTTTGTTGATGCTAGTATAGTAATATTTATTAGTTATTACTATCAATCTGCCTACTGTCTACTGCACACTGTTTTTCATTTGCAATACGTATCCGCCTTACTATTGGGTTCCTTTGCATTAGGAAAGCATCAAGGCAAGCATATTTGAAGAAACGAGAGGAGAAAAAATTAGACGAGCTCAGGTAAAAAAGTTAATATGTTGATTCCCAGTTAGCAAAAGTCAAAATGAAACCATTCTATTTTCGAATTGTTATTTATACCTTTACTATTCTACTTTGGGTAATCCAGAGATGATATTGAAGACGAACAATATTTATTTGATGGTGTCAAGTTGTCTGAAGCAGAGTACCGTGAAATGAGGTAGTTATCCTCAACCCATTTGATTTATATTTATAATTCTTTTGATATTGTGAAGCTTCTGGTGAGTGGTGACATTGTTTCTTGAGGTTTTGCCTTTCATAAAACTGCGGTACTTGGTATAAATGGCTATTTTTGTATGTTAAAGCATACAAGCAACAACTTTATCCGAATTATTAAAGTATTTGTTTGCTTCGTTAAACATTGAACTCATTTTCACTTATTTACACTTGTCAATGTTTCAAGCTATAAGTGTTGATGCGTGTCTGTCATTGTCTCATTTTACAAAAATGTGCAATTGACATCTGGAAATCTTGATTTTGCAGACATAAAAAACAAATTTATGATCTCGTCAAGAAGAGGACAGCCGAATCTGATTACATACCTGAGGTGATTACTTTCATCAAATATATGTTTCAATTTTGTTTTCTTACCGACTTTTGATAAGCTCTTTATCAACCGAACTTTATCTTGCAATGGAAATATACATTGTTAGAAGTGCGTATAACTTGATGTTGTAATCATGTGTGCTGTTCCTTATGGCTTTACAAATTTTAATTCTTGTTTCCAAAAGTTGAGTTGCTATGTATTTGCCATCATTATTACTTTACTTGCATTTTTAGTGATTATTTTCACAATTTCTTGAAGTTGCTGTTTTGTTCGAATACAGTATAGGATGCCTGAAGCATATGATGTGGATGGTGGCGTTGATCAAGATAAAAGATTTGCTGTTGCAATGCAGCGATACAGGTCAGTTTCATATTTGAACACATTCAGACGAGATAAATTGCATCTGATTCTGAATAGAAGTAGAAGATATGTGCTATAACTTACCTTCTTAACTAGGGATCCTGCTGCCGAAGAAAAGATGAATCCATTTGCTGAACAAGAAGCATGGGAGGAACATCAGATTGGTATGTCTTGAGATACATGATACTCTTATATAGTTAACCCATAATCTTTCTTCTATTCCTAATTACATGGTTGATCTGTTTCAGGCAAGGCAACTATTAAATTTGGATCTAAGGATAGAAAGCAAAAGCATGATGACTACGAGTGAGTTGTAATAACCTGATTAATTTCAATAATTAAAACCATCATGGACTTGATAATGAACATATAATTTTATTAAGTTTCAACTATATTACAATCTATTGGGGCTGTTTATTCACATCAAACGGGAGTTAAGAAACTTGGGTGCTCTATCTTCTATTATAACTTTGTAATTTATTTCCTTGTGTAGGTTTGTGTTTGAAGATCAAATCGAGTTCATAAAGGCAACAGTTATGGATGGTGTTAATGTTAGTATTATCAAATATTCGTAACACAATATGAAGTCTATTCAAAGTATTGCCTTTTGATATAACTTGCTTCAATTTGTTCTGCAGTTTGATCAAGAGATATCTGGGGAATCAGTAGAGGCATCTGCTGCCAAAACAGTATTTGAAAAGTTACAGGTGAGTTGCTTTTGTAAACCGTTTGAACTTGCTAATAGATACCCACAGGAAAACACAGCCATGTTATTGATCAAGTCATGATTTTTTTTTTGAAATTGATTAACATGTTTGAATGCATTTGAACTACATTTTTTGCATTTTAAAGAAGTATAAGGAAGTATTAGTTTTGGATTTAAAATACCTTTTTCGTTTTTAGTTAGTGACTTATGTTTGATTTAATTTTATAATATGGACTTGACATTTTTGTTGGCCTTCTCAATTTTCAGAGTGATAGAAAGACACTTCCAATCTATCCTTACAGGGACGAGTTGCTCCGAGCTATTGATGTTCATCAGGTATGAATATTTCTTTTTTGGTTTGATCGGAAAATTATCACAAATTCGCCGTTTAACACGAATTAGCTCAATCAACCTTTATTGTAATTATTTTAAATTGTTTTGTACCTTTAATTTTCTAATTTTATTTTCAGACTTAGTCTAGCTATTCAACCTTTTTTATCTTAATGCAGTATACCTTACGATTTTTTTTTAATTTACACTTGACTCATGAAAAGAACGGTCTATGTAATAGTCCTCAATAGAAAAACAATTGATGAAGATAAACTAATCCAAATCTATGCAAGTTTTATGTGTTTATTATGTCAAATGACCTATCATCACAGTGACATTACTGTTGGATTATTTGTATTACAGGTTCTTGTTATTGTTGGAGAGACAGGGTCTGGAAAAACTACCCAGATACCTCAGTATCTACATGAGGCAGGGTATACTGCACGAGGAAAGGTACAAGGGCATGTTCACTTTATTCTTTTACAGTTTGACATATCAATCTAAGAGTTCACACGTGATTTCTTTAGTGCACGTTGATTCAAAAGAATCTGGCGGGACATATGCATTCATTTCTTTGTGTTAGTTGCATTGTGGCCTCGTCAGAAGCTATGTAATTATTTGTGAAATGAGTCAAATGACACTTCTTAGTATGAATGCAAAGCTACAGCGTGGCAATTTATTTGTTTATTCAATTTTGTTTCAAAATGAAAGAGTGATCATGGTACAATGGGAAAGACTAAATTTGTGTGGTTAAATAAGTGATGTATGCAAGATGTAGTTCCTTTTAAATGTTTGTATTTCTACTTATGTCGCCTCTGCATTCTAATTTATATTGACTTTGAGTTGCCTGTAGTGCTACAAACACGATGTGTATTATTATTCTAATTTTTTGCCCATGTTTATTGGAATTGTACCAAAAAATTTGCTTATACATTTACACTTATTCTGGATGCTTCTCACATTTAGATCATACGTGTTTTCAATCTCTACGAACTTGTTTAATCAAATGTTCGATAAGCATAAGAATAATGCAATTAATATATCATCCTGTAGAAAGTGTTCTCACACTTTATTTGCTTTTGGAATCAAGTTTGTCCAGTAATACAAAAGTTTTTTTTGAGTTTGTCATACTTCATTCTTTCTTTGATAAAGTCTAAAAGGCTTGAGTGGGGCCATATGATTCATGACCCAGTATTTTGTGACAATATTCTGGCACTTTCTCAATGCTTCTAGTGCTTATACAGTAATACTTTCACTTTCTGCATATCATTGTTAGATGTTTTTAGGAATCTGAACCCATTTTTTGAAGTTGACACTGCTTGATGTAATAGATGATCTGATTGCTTCATTTTATAAAATTAGTTTAAATTTTAAAGTTGTGAATCCTTTCTGTTTGGATTCAAATGGAACTTAAGGTACTAATAGTTGTGATGTCTGTGGTGATCAGATTGGATGTACCCAGCCACGCCGAGTTGCTGCTATGAGTGTTGCTGCTCGAGTTTCTCAAGAATTGGGAGTAAAACTTGGTCATGAGGTGTGCACTATTCATTTAACTTATATTTGTTTGGATTGCTGCTAATGGTGTTTGAGTGATAGGAAATAGAGAACACGATTTCTTGTCATTATGGCCTAAGCCCCCCATATTGACTTGATTTTATATGCATGTTCAATGTTTAACTCATGTTGCAGCAGCCACTATGTACTTGTAAGTAACTTGTATTTTGTGCCTTTTAGGTTGGCTATTCTATTCGCTTTGAGGATTGTACTTCAGATAAGACAGTTCTAAAATATATGACTGACGGAATGTTATTGCGTGAGTTCCTTGGAGAACCTGATCTTGCAAGTTACAGGTGCATACTAGATTCAGACTGAGTATTTGTTGATGTCTTCTTAAAGCCGTTATTTATATTTTTTTATTTAATTTGCAGTGTGGTAATGGTGGATGAGGCCCATGAAAGAACACTCTCAACAGACATTCTATTTGGCTTGGTTAAGGTAAGGTTCTGGTTTTTTATCAGATTTGTTACATAATGATGGTTGAAAGATAAAGGGATGTCATTTGATTATGGACTGAACTGAGATCATTTTAGGGAGCAGTAATGATAGATTCTTCCGATGTTAATGCCCACAACGGTTCTCTTTGGGGAACGTTGCTATTTGTTTTACTCAGTGTTACTTACATGGTTATCTTTTTCAAGTGCAGAACTAGTGCTGAAAGTAAGAGTAAATTTTTTTAGTGCAGAAAGAAAACACAAAAAAAAAGCAAGAAGAATACGCTTGTCAATCTCTTTTCATCTAGTTGTGCTTGGGCAAATCATACTTGCAGCACATGATATTTATCCTAAAATTATCTTTAATGATAATAGTAGATAAATGATGCTAGATAGGCATTGTGAAGTTTCCTGAGTGTCAAGGACAATGACTAAGTTGAATTTACATTTTACAGTTTTCTTAGATTCATTATAGGTGCAAAAATGCTCGGAGTCAACTGATAAGGTGATATAGTTATTAAGACCTGTTAACCATTTGTGGAAAATCTGAAAGTTATTTTAAGTATATCCTTATGAATAGATTCAACACTAGATAGAAAATCTTCATGTTTAATGAAGGAAATGAAGTCTTATTCAGAAGATAAATTTTTTTGGTAAAAAGTTTAGTCAAATAAAATATCCTGAATCTATTTTCTTCAAGACTTCAACACTCTCACCCCTTTTTCTTCATCAGTTTGCTTTTAAATCTTTTTTATTTTCTAAATAGTACTCTCTCTGTCCCTTTGAAATGGTTACAGAGGGTTGGTAAGGAGAATTAAGGAGTAATGTAATTTATTGTGTAAAGTGGGTTTGTGTTGTTGTAATTATTTGTCAGGTTGTACAGGAAGTGTAACTCTTTCAACGGGACAATAAAAAATAAAATTTTAACCCTTACAGTGGGACGGAGGATTACTTTTCAAGAAAATTAAATTGGAATATGTAGTGTAATTAATATAAGGCAAATTGAGGAAATGGAGTCTGAAGTGCAAGTACTGGTACAACAGTATATTTTTTCTGCTTTAGACTGAATACCTTTTATTTCAAAATGTTTGTCTTGGTTGATGTGCTGTACACTTGTTGAGGTAGGGTGTACTCGTGTCATCTGTATACATCTCAAACTGCTTTCTTCTTTTATAGGATATTTCTCGGTTTCGCCCTGACCTGAAATTACTCATCTCAAGTGCCACACTTGATGCGGAAAAGTTCAGTGATTATTTTGATTCAGCTCCAATTTTCAAAATACCTGGAAGGAGATTTCCTGTGGATATACATTACACTAAGGCCCCTGAAGCTGATTACCTTGATGCAGCCATTGTGACGGCCCTTCAGATCCATGTCACTCAGCCACCAGGGGATGGTGATATTCTGATTTTCTTTACTGGGCAGGAGGAGATTGAGACTGCTGAAGAAATTCTTAAGCATAGGACTAGAGGTCTGGGAACAAAAATAGCAGAACTCATCATATGCCCCATATACGCTAACTTGCCTACAGAGCTTCAGGCCAAGATTTTCGAACCAACTCCTGAAGGGGCACGTAAAGTAGTCCTGGCAACAAACATTGCTGAGACTTCATTGACAATTGATGGGATCAAGTATGTCATAGATCCAGGTTTCTCCAAGATGAAATCTTACAACCCTAGGACTGGAATGGAGTCGTTATTAGTCACTCCCATTTCAAAAGCTTCTGCCAATCAACGAGCAGGTCGATCTGGAAGGACGGGTCCCGGGCAATGCTACCGGTTGTATACAGCTTATAACTATCATCACGATCTTGATGACAATACTGTTCCTGAAATACAAAGAACCAACTTGGCCAATGTAGTGCTTACTCTCAAGAGCCTTGGCATCAATGACCTGCTCAACTTTGACTTCATGGATCCTCCACCATCTGAAGCTCTGCTTAAGGCCTTGGAAGGTCTTTATGCTTTGAGTGCACTTAACAAGCATGGTGAATTGACTAAAGTGGGTAGAAGGATGGCTGAATTTCCTCTCGATCCTATGCTGTCCAAGATGATTGTCGCTTCCGACAAGTACCAGTGCTCTGATGAGATCATATCTATTGCTTCCATGCTCTCAATTGGAAACTCAATATTTTATCGTCCTAAGGACAAGCAAGTACATGCGGACAATGCACGTTTGAATTTCCATATGGGAAATGTGGGAGATCATATTGCTTTGCTCAAGGTTAGTGTATATTAGTTATGTTCATGAAATCTCTACCATGTTTTATTATATTGTGACAAAATGTATATTAGTGGTATTCTTTTCATCATTAATGTAATAACACCGTTATGGTCATGTTTTAAAACTGGTTGATAATTTTCAAATTGAAAAAACGAAAACTTAAACTATTGAATGCAAATGTTTCAAGAAGGAAAATAACATCTGTTTCTTATAGGTAAATTGTTGATTTTGATTGAAATCATTTTAGTATCTACGGTTGAGATTTAGAATTACTATTGTAGACCTCATGTCTACTAATGTTGTGAGACAATCTTGATATTTTTCTACTTTTCAGGTGTATAACTCGTGGAGGGAAACCAATTTTTCAACTCAATGGTGCTACGAGAATTATATACAGGTAGATCCTAATAAGTGATAACCTATTTTTTTTTCCTGTTTTATAGTAGTCCTGTAACTTTCTGACTCTTTATTTTGCTGCTAAGATGACTTGAAACCTTGCATGCAGTGTCATCATACATTATTATATTGATTGTATAATCAAGTTCAAAAAGGGTATAAGCTCTTAAAATATATTAAATACTATACATGATATTAAAGGAGAATTCTTACAAGATTTCCCTCTTCTAAAAAACATTTTGTTAACTTTTTAAAAAAATGAATATCATCATCATACGATTATACTTGCATCAAATCATTTTTTTATCGCCCTCTTTTCCATAAAAAACACAGATACTATTGTTGATAGAAAACATTTTAGGTAGCAACTAGGTAGCATGGTCAGCATGGATACTGCTTTGTAGGTGATGTACCCATTACGGAGACTGATTTTTCCAGCCCAGCAGGAACCGGACCCCAACTAAAAAACGTTAGGCATTTCGGCGCTAAAGCTTCGTATTTGAAATCCTATTTTTTACGTATTAAATATGGATACTCCATAAAAATTGCTGAAGACATTTTTTTTTACGTTTTATTCACTTAATATATTTTGGGTGCAGTAATATTTGTAATTATTAGGGGTTGTATTGACTATTGGTTTTCATAATGTCAGTTTAATTTTCTAGTACATAGCATTTTTGGTATTTTACTGTCCCGTAAGACGTTGATTTTCTTAATATTAAGGAGTATATATGTATAAAATTATAGAAAACATAATTTCTTTTTGATGTATTCATATCTTGATATTTTTAAAATTGACGTTTTTCAGTATCCGTGTCATAACCTGTATCTGTTTCCGTGCTACACATAGGGTAGCAATGCATGTTTTTCACATGATGTCATTTTGATGAAATATGTGATGGAGCACTCGGACATCTTTTCTTTTATACAGATTTTGAATTCTTAATTATTTATATTCCTAAATTTCAGGTTAGGAGCATGAAGAGAGCTAGAGATATACGCGATCAGCTGGAGGGACTATTAGAAAGAGTTGAAATTGAATTGAGTTCAAATTCAAATGACTTGGATGCTATAAGGAAAGCTATAACAGCAGGGTTTTTCCCCCACTCTGCAAAGCTACAAAAGAGTGGGTCGTATAGAACCGTCAAGCATCCTCAGACAGTCCATATTCACCCAAGCTCTGGTTTGTCACAGGTATAATACTTTTTTATGAATGGTAAACATAAACTAGTCGTATCTAAGTTACCTTAAATTTTGAAGTTTTTCAAGTTTGAGGATTCTTTTTACAATGTGTAAAACCAATATATTGACGCAGCAACATATTTTGTTCGTTCCTGTTAGGTACTTCCAAGATGGGCCATCTACCATGAATTGGTTTTAACCACAAAGGAGTACATGCGGCAGGTCAGACTTCTGCTACTACATATCAGCCCCTACATTTTCTTGTTATAAAATAGTTCGCCTTTAAAACATGTATATGTTGAATTTGATACAGGTCAGTGAACTGAAACCAGAGTGGCTAGTGGAAATTGCTCCTCATTATTATCAAAAGAAGGATGTGGAAGATTGTAAGCACACACACTGTCTCCCTCCCTCTCTTTCTCTCTAGTATGTATTGCGTCTTATTTATGCCATCTACATGCCCCAATGTGATATAATGTGCTTATCATTTATGTAGCAGTTTTAGTTCTTTAATTTTAAAGTTAATCCAGAAGCACAGTTACATCATCATCGTGATTTTGGACTAGCTGGTGTCCTTTTTAGAAAACTATTAGATATTGGGGCTGTCCTGCAGCGCATCTGACTGTTTGGGACTACTCGCCTTCCATTTATTTCGCTGTTTTATTTATTTTCCAATAAGACTTCGTTTCCTTAAGAAAACCTAAGCACAATTACAGTTGTCATTCTTATAGTTCTATGGCGGTAATTTGTCTTTTTGTTCTAAATTTTGCTAGTTTTCTAATAATCTTTCCTTTTTATGGAAGATTCATAGTGTCTGCCCAAGTGGTTATTCTTTACCTAGGAACACAATATTTATGTGTCTGTGCTTCTTAGACTGATTTTTGTATTTCTGTTTCTCTGCAGTGACTGTAAAGAAAATGCCACGTGGCGAGGGTCGGGCTACTAAAGATTGAGTTGCAGAGAATTTGAAATTCAGAGGACAGGAAGTATGAGAAATTTTGGCATGGTTATACCAACTTGTACATTCTTATGATTTTTTTTCACCTGTACTATGAGAAAGTAATGTATTACACTAATTTTGTAATACATATTAATAAGTAATGATACTACGTATTTCCTAAAGTTTGTCTTCTTCTACATTAGCCTCATCAACTCAAGCTAAGAAAATTAAATATGGAGATTTCAAGTGTACACATGTTGACATCTTTTCTACGGCTTAGTTTTACAAAAGATTTTAGACGGCCGAGATTTTAGACGGCCGAGAATAACTCAAGCTAGGTGTGCAATATCTCTTTCATTGAAATTAATTCTGTCCGGTGAGAAAATAAAGCATTATTTGTTGACATGTCCAAATTTCATAGGGATTGGACGGCTTAACAGTTGGGGCAACGTGGTAACAATTAACAAGTAATTCAAAAAAAGACCAAAGAAATAAAAGAGAGCCAGAGACAAAACAATAAAGAACATAATCTAGATTTAGAAAGAGAAAATATCTCAGCAATACTACATAAATTTCAACCAAGAAATAATCTATTGCTATTTGTTTGCACAACATTGACTCAAATATTAATATATGTTGACTAAAGATACTGAGACTAGACATATCTTCGGAAATGGATAACTTGTTGGAATCTAAATATGTAGTAATTGTCGACTAAATCACAAGTAAATATCTTACGAATAAAAACATATTTATACCCTTGTAAACAATAAAAAAAAAAATGGAAGTTAAAATGATCAACAAAACTGAAGTGCTAGTATGGGAGCTGATGCCGGTATGGGCGAGCGAGAACTGCGGGGTCTCATGAATGCTAAAACCGACACCACGGCCGATTTCACCTTCACAACCATTTTATTCATTTTCCGTGTTCGCATGACCTTTGCCGAGTCGGAGCCA
Source organism: Euphrasia confusa (assembly GCA_954870475.1). Classification (NCBI taxonomy): domain Eukaryota; kingdom Viridiplantae; phylum Streptophyta; class Magnoliopsida; order Lamiales; family Orobanchaceae; genus Euphrasia; species Euphrasia confusa. The sequence continues at coordinate 23,513,550 of OX940956.1, forward strand.
ACTGAGCCCAACTTGTAGGATTGCAAAAAAACAAGCCTTCTTCTAGCCCTTTCTTGCCTGTAGTTCAAATTTGAACCCTGCATCATCATACGGTTGAAGTTATGGTTAGCCGGTGGCGTAGAAAAACTCCTCCACACTTCCTCTCTTCGGCTGAAACCCACGACCGCCGCCGGGTGTCCCTTTCTTGAAACTGTGTTCATGGTCGATTTAGTGACTATCAAATGTAGTAGAAACTATATTAGAAGTAATATGGATAGAATTGAAAGTGGAAGATTTTGGGTATACATATATATATAAGTCAAAACTATATAGGAGAGTATATAGTACTGTATAGGTTTTTTTCTAAGATGGCGGGCTCACGGGGACTCAACAAACCAGTCTACATTCAACTACTGCATATAAGTATTTTAAGTCACGGCATTTCTAAGTTTGGTCAACATTAGAATTTTCCACGAACTTAACACAGACTTCATGACAATTTATATTTATACCGTGCTACTTTGTTTAGAGTATTGTATAGTGTATTTTTAATAAAGATTATTTTGATACATAATGAATATTTTTATAAATGATAATTAATATTTTATGCAATAATGATTTTAATGTATAATATTTTTACTCTTTTCAATTCATAAATATAAGATATTTTTATGAACACATTGATTAAAAAATACATTACTCCATTCTTTCCATAATTGTTTGCAAAGTTGGTCAACTATTTTCTTGTTTAATCGTTGATTACTTATGATAAATATATATATATATATATATATATATATATATATATATATATATATATATATATATATATATATATATATATATTATAAAAAATACTAAAATAAAATTTATAGATTATTTTGATATATAATGAATATTTTTATAAATGATAATTAATATTTTATGCAATAATGATTTTAATGTATAAAGTTTTTTTTTATTGTCCAAGGATGATTATTTATTTTTATTTTGTCATTTGTCGGATGAAAATATTTATAATTTTTTGAGATTAGGAAGTGTAGTATTAATTTATTTTATAAATATAATAAGTTTGTAAGATATTTAAAAAAAAATCTCTTTTTTGAAACACGTACAAAGAAAGTGAGATTTTCACGATGAGAGTGAAAAAGTATAATTTATTTTTAAATATACGTATTTATACTAGAAGAATTATTCTATGTTCTCGGTATACCACTTGGCCCAATAATGTGGTGGTACCAACCCTATAAGAAGACGACATGTGTCACATTAAAAATAGGAGAAAAATCATTATTATTTTTAATAATTTGTTTTCTCCTGTTTTCTCCAACAATCAGTTTTCTCCCAACCTCAAAATAAAAACCTAAATCGCTACTCCTATTTTCTACTATACTATTCGAGAAGATCCGATGTAAATTCCCAAAATTTCCAGGTAAATCGACCATTTTAAGACATGTCCCAATTTGTTTGGGGAAATTTTGTTTCTGAATTTTCATTTGAGCTACGCAATAGCTACCCATCGATGTTCCCTTATTTGATTGTGGGAGAAGAGACTTCTTACAACAATTTGATGTTGAGAAAAAAAAGTGTTGAAATCTTTGTTCAAGCGCCAACCGTGTTTGCTGGTTGTTTCGAAAGAGAGGTTAGTTGTGTATGTTGACCGGTCGGTTGAAATAGGATTTGTCATATTTTTCTTGTCATTCGGTTGTTTAATGAGATGAAAGACGACACTCAGCGGGTATTTTTGTTTTTTTTTTTCCTTATGGTTGAAGTATGACATTTGAAGAAAAGAAGAATATGAGAGGAATGATATGTTGTTAAAGCTAAGCAGAAGACAATACAACATATCTTAGATTAAATTGGTTTCTTATATATTGTTAGTAAAAATAAATTTTTATAAAACTTGAAAGAATTTTTATTTTATTTTTGCATTGTTGCTTTGGAGGAAATAGTTTGTAGTTGTGCAAGAGACTATTTTTCACAAATAAAATTCTTGTTGTAAACTTCATTTTCTATATTGTGGCAGGTACTTTTGGAATGCATTTGACCTTTGAAGTGTGAGCAAAATAAGAGAAAATGTTGTGGCATTTGTGGCGACGGCATAAATGGATATTCTAGCTTGTTTATAAAAAATGTTGTGGCATTTTACTTTGATAAGGAAAATAATGCAAGTATAAATGAAAATATATTGTACATTATTGATGTAAAGCACATGGTTACTTGTGTACTTGTCATTTGTATGTAAAGTTGAATCAATATCAGTTTCAAGTTGTTATAATATGACATCCAAATTATTTGAGAAAATACTCTTAAATCATGTATGATTCTGAGCAGCTACACATCATATATCTTTTGAACTTGGAAACATGTGAACTTGGAAACATGGAAACATGAACTTGGAAACATGAACTCAACTGCTACTCATCATATATATCTTTTGAATTCTGTTGCTGCTGGTCACTGGTCATTGTAGGCATATCTTGACTTGTTTGAGGATAAAATCCAAATGGATGAATTGGCCCATAAGTGCTTAGAGATGTGTGGCTTGGTGTGTCAGTGTTTCCGAATATATGCTGGAATCATTATATACAATTGAAAAAAAATAAAGATCTTAAGTTACATTAAAAAAATATTAGTTGAGATAAATGCATATTCAAAAGCGAGATAAAACTTTACCTGATTCATAAGCATCCCAGTAAAAGAAATATTCCGTTGATGCAATGCGTTAAATGAACTTTGATCACATGGTATGTGAAGAGAAGCCTGCAAATTAAACAATTGAAAAATACGTAAGCTAGACATTGAAACAAACATATATCAATATCATACATGAAACAAGATTACCTTATTAGTTGGGGGCAAGCTTTCACGAGTATTTACATTCGTCAAACTCATAGATGGATAAAACTATAAATTTGAAGGAAAAAAGTACTAGTACATCAGTAACTAAAAAATATTACTACATTTGAGTAATTTTATAATAACATACCTGACTACTAATGTTTGTATTCATTGAAAAAGGCAATGCAGGTGAAGAACTTGAATCATGATGTGCATACAATAAGGAATGTGAGTTCTGAACCTACAATATATTAATGAAAAATATACTCGTGAGCAAGAATAGTGAAAAAACAATGATATCATTAACTAACCTTTTTGTTCTCTTTTTGTTTTTTCTCACTATTATATTTACGTTTCCCAGTCGAGACTTCTTTTGGTACTTTTTGTTTTTGTTTCTCCGCATTCGATGTTTTCTTTTTTATTTTCTTCACTGATGCTTTATATCTATCAGAACTCATCCCTTTTGTTCTTGCACATGGGGGATCCAAAATTGGTGCCTCATTAACTGAGTACTGTCTAGTTTCATCTTCTCCATCATCTAAAACATAATTATTCAAAGCCTCGTCGTCTTCTTTGAATTCATCTTCCTTTTTATCTTTGTCTTCATTTTCAATAAATTCTAGGATCTCCTTCAATTTTTGCATTGCAATGCTACTACCTTTCTCTGTCATTGCAGTCAAGCTCAATATGTCATAAGCTTTTCGGACCATATTATTTCGACGCAACATAACTGATGATTTATCTTTCTGTTGCAACAATGCTACATGTTCTTGCATGCTCACTTCCGATTCCGCGTCCTTCTTCCAACGGTTAAGTATATATTGCGACGGTATCTTAGTAACATTCTTCATATTTAATATCCTCAAAGCATGACGACACAACAAGCCCATGGATTCAAACATCTTGCAGCTACATGTGATTGTGTCATCTAAAGTGTTCAACATCACAACATAAATAATATTGCTATCCTCTAGGCTCAATTCATATTTATGCATTGAATCATTACTCTCGACTTCAACCATCTTGAATGCCATGCTAAAACTAAGCTCATTTGCAAATAAATTATAAATTTTTCTTGAGTAAATTGTACCTGCATGATAAATTAATAATTAGTTTAATAATTTCATAACAATACTATTCTATTTATAAAATTGTATTGAATATATGTCACTCCCAGGAAGTTATAGACAAAAATGTAACCCCCCGACAATTTTAATAAAAATGTAACTCACCAGAATGATATTAATTAAGCTATGAAAAAAAAATAAAAAAATAAAAATACCTGCATGATACAATAGTTTAGTACTCTTTTTTGCGGAAGAAGGTACGCCATTTTTGCAACGAAATGTCTCTTCTACTTCACTTAACCGTGTCGCTTCTACTTGCTTATCATAATGATGCACAAATTCAATCAACCTCATTCTTGTAGCAGACATATGAGTGAACACACTATTGGTGCTCTCACTTCTTTGTGAAGATTGAATTTTAGCTGAAAAAACATCTGAGTTGAAAGCCGCACACCATTTTTCTAGCAGACATATGAGTGAACACACTATTGGTGCTCTCACTTCTTTGTGAAGATTGAATTCTAGCTGAAAAAACATCTAAGTTGAAAGCCGCACACCATTTTTCTCGCAATGTATATAGTTTCTTCAACCAAGAATTCTCTGTAGCATTAAATGTCACAAGTAATTTATTCCATGTCGACTGAAATTCCGCAACTGTCTCACAACCATAGAGACACTTATTGAACATCTTCTTAAACTCGGGGACTCCCAAGTAGCTAGCTATATTTTTCGTGGCATTCAATGATATATGCCACAAGCATAAACGATGACACGTCTTAGGAAAAATGTCTCTAATTCCGTTCGCCATTGCTTGACATTGATCTGTAAAAATAGTTTTCGGCGGTTGATTGTCCATTGACTCCAAAAATGTTTCAAATAACCATTTAAATGAAGAAGTCGTCTCATCTAACAGAAAAGCACATCCAAATAATACATTTTTCCAATGGTTATTTACTCCGACAAGAGGTGCACAAATCATATTGTACCTGTTGGTCCTATACGTAGTATCAAAGACGACTACATCTCCAAAACACTCATAATCAAGTCTTGATCGACCATCCCTCCAAAAATATTTGTCATTCGATTTTCTTGATCCACTTGGACTGCATAAAAGAACATAGGATCTTCACTTTGTTTACGCTTGAATAGATTAATTAAGCTTTGGGCATCTCCAGCCTCAAATATAGCCATTTTATCTTTGTTCACAAAATTATAACAATCCCTCTTTGTAAACCCAACATTATGAGACCCACCAACTTCTTCAGCAAAAAATGAATATACCTTTGTGGTGCCGATACGAGATTCACGCATAGTCCTTATTACATTCTTATGAGCTTCAGACATAGATCTATTTGATCTTAAGCATGCTCTCTCTTCAGGCTTAGCAAACTCGTGATTGTGCTCGACATGAAAGTCTGAAACTTTCCACCTGTCGGCCGTTAATTTAAATCGAATCATGGCTTTACAACCTGTTCTCGTATCTAGCTTATCAACATTTTTTGTTTCTGAAGGATCTCCATTTTCTTGAAAACCTTCTTTTGAACACAAAAAATTAATTGTAGTCACAACATTCTTGGCATTTGTTCTCCTTTTCCCCTTTCGAACACTAAATCCTTTGTTTATAGCGTAATTGTTGTATAATTCATAAGCTTCGCCTTCACTAGACACGATTTTTTCAGACAAATCGTCTTCATTGACAGTTTCTTGACGATTCACAATGGTAGGTTCTTCTCGATTCTCAGAATCACTCTCCGATTCAATGTCTCTCACCATGGTCGATATTCCAAGAAATTTCGGCGATTTTAGTTGGAGGTTTTTTTCTTTTCTCTGTTCACTCAACTGATGTACGCTGTTTATAATATAATAGTTAATTAGGTTTTTATTTTTGAGAAATTAATTATGGGAAGAAATGAATTAAAAACGTTAAAAATAATAATGATTTTTCTCCTATTTTTAATGTGACACATGTCGTCTTCTTATAGGGTTGGTACCACCACATCATTGGGCTAAGTGGTATACCGAGAACATAGAATAATTCCTCTTTATACTATTGTACAAAAGTGTAACTTATCAAGTGGACTAATAACATTATTAAATATATTTGAATGACATTATAGGTGTGTAAGGATTTACTTTTGTTTAATTGTGCAATTTTGACATTTATTGGATAGAAGTTGTATGATATTTTGCTGGCTTCGAAGGAGGAGTTGAATTCTGAGAATGCGGAGAAGTTTGATTTGAGGATATACATTCGTCATCTTAATGATATATTTTTGGGCATTGCTAATGTTTTTTGGGCGTTTCATTCATGAGATATACCATTTGTATCTTGCAACTTATTGTTTAGGCGAGGCGAGGTTGAGTTCCATTAATACAACCCCTATGTTATTTGTTCATTCCCTTGTCGCAATGGTATTTTACATGTTTAATAGTCCTCCCAAAGGTGATCCATGACAATTTGTTCACTCAATGATGTATTCGATAACAGGCTTATTATCTATACTACACAGAAAAACTATATCAAACACAAAACTTGGTGTATTCGTATTGTGAAAATAAAAGAAAGAGCTGCAATTTCCAACTCATCACTTCTGGAGAAAGAGAAGACAAGAGTTGCTTTTATTTTGTTTCTCACTTTTGGAAATAATAAGCACGCTTTTATTTTCAGTCTTTTATTTCTAGTATAAAAAGACCATGTTTGTGTTACTTTACACTTGGATGAATAACATTCCATTTTTATCAGATTTGACAAGTTTGTTATTAGGGTTTATCCCTATCTCTATTTTTCCATTGGTCACTGTTTGGCCATTGCTATTTCTTCATTTGCAGCTCAATCTTTTCATGGTATCAGATCGAAAAAATTTCTGTTCTGCTTAATTTTTCCAGCTCTTTTCTTCACTGTTTCAGCTCGATGGTGAGAGGTGGTACCAATCGCGATGCGAAGGCACTCACAGAAGACCACATTAGCCCTTATTATGTTCATCCCGGCGATAGTCCTGGTGTTATTCTCGTTTTGCAGCCGCTTACTGGATCCAATTACAACGGTTGGAGCAGATCGATTATCACGACTTTGATGGCGAAGAACAAACAAGGATTCGTGGATGGTAGTATCCCAAGGCCAGATCCAGATGATCTCCTTTATCCAGCTTGGCTTCGCTGCAACAGTATGGTAGTCTCTTGGATCAGAAATGCTATAAGTCCTGAAATCTGTTCTAGCTTATTATATCTTGAAGATGCTGCTGCAACTTGGTTGGATTTAAGAGATAGATTTTCAGAGGGAAATATGGCTTGGTATTACCAACCGAGACAACAATTCATGAGTTTAAATCATGGCAGTTTTGATGTCAATTCTTATTATACTAAACTGAGGGTTGTTTGGGATGAGTTTAAGAATTTGTAGCATATATGTTGGTGTACATGTAATACTTGTCGTTGTGGAAGTAACAAGAAATGGGCAGATTACCAACAACAAGAATGTGCAGTGCAGTTCTTGCTTGGATTGAATAATTCTTATTCACAGTTGAGATCTCATATCATGTCTATGGTACCATTCCCTCCCCTGGCTAAGATATTTTCAATGGTGATACAAGAAGAGAGGCAGAGGCTTATTAATGGTGGTGTGCAACAGTCATTTGGTCAATCTTTTAGTGAACATGCCAATCCCATAGCAAATGGTGCAGTTGGATTTAACAAAGGGAAGGAAAGATTTCATTGCACTCATTGTGGCAAAACAGGACACACCATTGATAGGTGCTATGAGATACATGGTTATCCTGTTGGCTATGGTAAGGGTAGAGGTAGAGGAGATGGCAAGCCACCTCAATACACCAATGCTCAGGGTAACTCGGCCATTGGTGAGGTGCCTCCTGATGCAGTCAACCTGAGTGGTTCCCTTGGAACTAAACAACCTCCTACCTCCATGCTCAGTCATGATCAGTGTATGCAACTAATTTCTTTTTTGCAGGGACAAATGACCATTCAAACTCCAGCCCCATCTTCAGTTGCTTCAAGTACTTCCTCTAATGGCTCTCCAACTAATATTAACTCTGCCACAACTCATTTAAGTAGTACAGTGTCCTTGAACTCCTTTTCTGGTGCTATAACTTGTTCGCCCTACCATTGGTTACTGGACATTGGAGCAACACATCATGTTTGCTATGATTTTTCCATTTTGCTTGACCCACATCCTGTCAGTAATGTGACAGTGAATCTTCCTAATGGATCTATTGTGGGGGTTTCTCATATTGGCTCAGTGCATATTTCTAATCAGATTATGTTATACTCTGTTCTCTATGTTACCTCTTTTACATACAACCTTTTATCTATCAGTGCCCTCACCCTGACATCACACTGTTTTGTTCAGTTCACTTATGACTCTTGTATGCTACATGAGACTTCAAAGGTATGTCATATTGGGATGGGTAGAAGACTTGGCAACCTATATGTTTTGGAAGCTTCAAGCTCAGTTAGCACACTTTCATCATCAGTTTTAATTGGTTCAGTGAGTTCTTTTAATACATGGCATTCCAGATTGGGACATTTGTCTTTTTCTGAGTTGAGTTTGTTATCTCAGAAACTTCAGATTACCTGTAATAAAAACTTTGTGTGTGAAGTTTGTCCTTTGGCTAAATAAAAAAGGTTACAATTTGGTCTTTTCGATTCTTATGCTGCTGATATATTTTATATTATCCATTGTGATATTTGGGGACCTTTCTCTGTCCCAACCACTGATGGTTTCTTGTACTTTCTTACTATTGTGGATGAACACAGTAGATTTGTATGGACTTTTCTTCTAAAGTCTAAATCAGATGTCAAACAAGTGCTTTCACAGTTTTTCAAAACTGTTCAAACTCAATTTGATAAAAATGTCAAATGCATTAGGTGTGATAATAGTTCTGAATTTTCTTTGAACCCTCTCTTTACTGAGTATGGTACAGTGGTACAGCATTCATGTGTAGCTACACCTCAGCAAAATGCTAGGGTTGAAAGGAAACATCAACATATGCTCAATGTAGCTAGAAGTCTGATGTTTCAGTCACATATTCCCCTTTCATATTGGGGAGAATGTGTACTCACAACCTCTTATTTGATAAATAGGCTTCCTTCCCGTGTCGTACCTGATTCCAAAACACCTTTCTCAGTGTTATTCAAGAAGGAACCTTCTTATTCTCATTTGAGAGTTTTTTGATGCCTCTGTTTTGCATCCACCTTGGATAACAATAGATCAAAGTTCAGCCCCAGAGCTTCCAAGTCTGTGTTTTTGGGTTATCCTGCAGGTGTCAAAGGATACAAACTTTTGAATTTGGATACCCATGTTGGAGTTGTGTACTTAATGTCTAGATTTAAGTAACAGAAACTCCCGATCCATTGCCATTAATCTATTTAATTAAATAAACAATTATTTGCGTTTAATTATTTATAATTAAATATATGCAAATTATAGTCCTAGATTATATACGTTGTAGTTAGTATGGTGTGCGTCGTCACACGGAAGATCATACTATCGGTTACTCGTATATAATCGAACAGTTGCTCACGACCTAGATGGACACGGACCAATCCATCGGTATAGTCGTTGTATGAGGGAGAAAATAATTTGTCTTGATTATTTTATCATACTTGTACACTTGGTGTATTGGGCAGATCGCTTGAGATTTATCGATTAGGATTGCCTTGGATAATCGATTTAAATCTCAGTGTATTTTATTCTTAATCCCCGATACTATTGCGGGTGTGTATATTTAATATAAATGACTTTGATTTTCGAAAGGAATTGACCGGTTTAATTACTGGGTCAATTACCGGTTACGTTGGGTCGCTATATTTTATATATGACATGCCGTGAATACTTGACGGGAAAGTGTATCCCGAAAGGGTTGATAATATCCCCGAGATGAGTTCATAAGGAATTATTATGTAAACCCTGCAGGTGGATTAGTTCCGCATAATAATTAAGGTTGAATGGTACTAGTCTCGGATACAAGAGATGAATAAATTAATTAGCAATAAATTAATTTTATTCATGGATATTTTTTTGGAATTCGATATCCCGGGTTATTTAAATTTGCGGAAACCAATAACCCGATCAAACCCTTCGCCGGAGATCACATGAACGTCGACTCATCCGCCGAAGTCCGGGCTTTGGAGACCACGCGCCCGAAGGCGCGCAATCCGCCCCCACCCGAACCCCCGCGAGCCGGGTTCACGCGATCGAACATCGCGTTCGATGGGGCTGCATCCGGCAGCCCCCAGCAGCAGGTCCGGCGACCTGCTGCCCGGCGTCGAGGAGCCCCCACCGTCGCGGTGGGGAGGTGACGGCACCAGCCCGTCACCGCCGGCGATCGCTCCCAGCGATCGCCCCCTCGGCCGAGGCCGAGGGTTCTCCTTCGCGCGCCGAACCCTAGGCGTGCGGTCCACGCGGTCCGGTGGCTTCTCCACCACCGCGTGGTCCCTCGTCTAATCCGGGTTCGATCCTTCGGATCTTGTTTTTCGATAATTGATCAATAAACTAGAATTAAATTGCGGAAATTTAATTCACCTTTCGATTCGTTGTGCGGAGAAACGAGATCTTATGATGACCTTGAGATCTTCCCACGTATTCCTTGCACTAGCCCGGACGTCGTGTGGGCGACGATCTACCGAACTCCATGGATCTCCTTCTCTCCTTTCTCTCTCTAGAATTGTGATCTTCAAGTTATGAGAATAGAGAAGACCATGTAGTGCTTTTATAGGCTACGTAGGGGATCTTAAGGAGGTGGAATATTGGGCTTCCAATAATAGTGATTAAATTGAGCCCAAGCCCAAATCTATTAATCCTTACTATTATTAATTAATTTATTTTCCACTATATAAATTAATTGCACTCCCAATATTAAACCATATTATATCAAATAATATTTCTCCGGTAGTATTATTTATTCCGTGTATTTAAGATATAAATATCCATGAATAAAATTAATTTATTGCTAATTAATTTATTCATCTCTTTTATCCGAGACTAGTACCATTCAACCTTAATTATTATGCGGAACAAATCCACCTGCAGGGTTTACATAATAATTCCTTATGAACTCATCTCGGGGATATTATCAACCCTTACGGGATACACTTTCCCGTCAAGTATTCACGGCATGTCGTATATAAAATATAGTGACCCAACTTAACCGGTAATTAACCCAATAATTAAATCGGTTAATTCCTTTGGTAAATCAAAGTCACTTATATTAAATATACACACCCGCAATAGTATCGGGGATTAAGAATAAAATACTCAGAGACTTAAATCGATTATCGCCGGCAATCCTAATCGATAAATCTCAAGCAGATCCGCTCAATACACCAAGTGTACAAGTGTGATAAAATAATCAAGACAGATTATTTTCTCTCTCACACAACGACTATACCGATGGATTGGTCCGTGTCCATCTAGGTCGTGAGCAACTGTTCGATTAAATACGAGTAACCGATAGTATGATCTTCTGTGTGGGCCCGACACACCATACTAACTACAACGTATAGAATCCAGGACTATAATTTGCATATATTTAATTATAAATAATTAAATGCAAATAATTGTTTATTTAATTAAATAGATTAGTGGCAATGGATCGTGAGTTTCCGTTACTTAAATCTAGACATTAAGTACACAACTCCAACAATCTCCCACTTGTACTAAGGTCTAGTCATTTCCTCCAAACTCCCGACTCCCATACTCATCACGTGCTTAAGTTGTACTTCCAAGAAGTACTATGTGAATGAGCAATCTAGGTTGCCGCTCTGAAGTTATCTTGGTGACTACAGCGTCGTCTCCCTCGACGATGACTCGTATCAGGTGGTACTTGCACTATGTGTTATCTTACACTTATGGACTTGTGATTTCTTACCATTTGCCATTGCACCGCTATTTACATAGCCTTTGGCAAATTAAGAATCACATCTAAGTCCCAGAGATTATCCCGGAGCTTCACCAGAACTTCCGCTGCCTCTGAGGCCGCTATTCTTGGTTACCCATGACAGAGTCCGAAAAGCATCGTGCTTATCACTCTTCCATGTTAAAACTCCTTCTCCTTCAATAGTGAAACACATAGCCTGATATCGACTTACACCGGTCCTCATTTGATTAGAAATCTAAGAGAATGTAATCCAAAGGAAATGCTCGTCTGCTCCGTAATCCAGAACATAGTTTCTAGTACTTCGAAAGTACTTAAAATGTTCATTACAGCAGTCAAGTATTCCTTTCCAGGATTACCTTGATATCCTCCCACTATACTAGCCGCATAGCAGATATCAGGTTCTCGTTTTTAACATCGCATTTATTAAGCTTTCCACACTCGAAGTGTAGGAAACCGCTTTCATTGCTTCTATCTCCTTTTGTGTTACAAAACACATATCCTTAGATAGATGCATTCCGTCTCTGAAAGGTAACGAACCTTTCTCGGAATCTTGCATGTTAAAACGAACCATAATCGTATAAGATATCTAGAGAAGTACAATGTTCTTTTCTTGAGATCCTAGATCTTAAGAACATGCTCTAACTTCTTCTTTATCTCATATATCGATTTTTCTAAACAACCATCATTTTATGTCTGACAACATCTTTACATTGTTGCCAATGATAAAATGTTATCTACATAAAACCCGAGAAACACCACCTTGTTTTCCATCACGTTTCCAATACACACGATTCGTCTATGCTTTGATGAATCCATAAAATGGACTATCTCATCAATTTGCAAGTACCACGAACTCAATGCTTTGTTCCAATCCATAAATGGATCAACTAAGCTTGTACTCTAAATGATCTTGCCTCTTAGCAATAATCCCTAGGATTCCATTGCTATCCAAGAAGGCACATTTAGATCTAGTACTGCCTCCATGTAGATCTAGGGATCGATTTCATGTATGCTAGGTCCAGAGTCCGAAGACTCACCTAGTCTCATGAATATCTCCGGTTGTTAAACAACCTCCCACTACAACGGCATTCCAGTGTATTAACAGTGATAACAGTAGGTGCAGTTAGTGGTGTACCGCTACTCGGTTCGGCTGGTTCTAAGCCTTAATCGTTTTCTCTCTTTACAAAAGTATCATGTCATTTTGGGCTTTGTGGTTCATCTAATAGTCTTCCTCTAAGAACCGGGCGTTAGAACTTATAACGTCCTTCTGGTTCATAGTACTATCGAACATACATCTTTTGTTCTTCCAGGATATTCTACAAACACATTTGAATGCGCCGTTGTTTCCAAGACATATCCATAGAACATAGGTAGTTCCGTTTAACTCGTGCTTTTACTATTTCTATAAGAGTTCCATTTCTTATTTCCGACACACCAATCTTACAGAGGACTGTATGGTGTAGTCACTTGGGATCCAATCCCAATCTCTGATCATAAATCAGAGTCAATCAATTCTAATACTTGTCCGGATCTTATATCTTATATCCATAAAGGATTGCTTAGTCGTATTATCTTCCAAATTAGATTCTTAGGTCGGAAGGTCCACTCCTTCAACTTAATTGATCTTACAATCAATTTTCGACCTTTGAACTTCTCATTTGAATAAATATGACTTAGCATAAGAATCCACAAGTATAAATGATTAATTAAAGAAATCTCTTATTAGTAAAACGAGTTATATATAAAACGGTTCGTTGCATCGTGGTGGACTCAGGATTCATCATTTATATATTGCTAGCTAATGTACCAAAATAGATAATATCATTATTTCTTCTTATAACCATCAAATGATTAAAAGAAATAAAATATCCATTCATTAGAAATCCAGAACAAAGTTCTTTCTAATATGAAGGGTACATAAAAGCAATAACTCAAAATGAAATCCTATAAAATGTCCTCCACTGCAACTGCTGCCTCCTCCACAGCATTGCCCATGTAGACTACGATTTCTTCTTTTCTAAGTCGTCGGGTTTCCTGGAACCCTTGCATTTAAAATGCACATACCGTCAGTGGTTCCATATCTACACACCAGGTTCCGGTAGATAATACCACGGACTATGTTTCACGACTAAAGAAGATTTCGTACTTTCTTTGAGAGGATAATCAGACTTCCAGTACCCAGACTGTTTGCATCGAGAACACTTGCCTATTGGCTTTCTCGTCCCATCTCGTGGTCCAAAAGGAACCACTGGGTTTCTTTGCTTTCTTGTCCTTTCCCCCGATTCATGCCTTTAGGTTCGAAACCTTTGGCATTGGCTACAAGAGCTTGCGATTTCCGTCTCAACTCGTCTAAAAGGTCAATCCTCGAAGGACTGGCCTTTATGAGTATCCTCATCGCTTCTTGTGTGGCCGCCTATGTCAATAGGCTCGGGAGGACAAAGCTTACTGAGTACTAACTAGTACTCTTTAACAGTTTGGGTAATGTCTAGATCTCTATTCCAATCATTACATTTAGGGACCAGTGAGTTAAAATCCTTACGTATCACATAAAGTGGGTTCAAGGCCATTTCCTAATCTATGAGCACATATAACAACAAACAATCGATTTAATCTCCGATATTATCTCCCTCAAATAATATCATTAAACCACTAATCACATTTAAAATCCCATCAGGTAAGGCAAGCCACGTTCGTGTGGACGTTTACCCACCCAAATGATTTAGCAATTAGATTTGCTTTGGTCATACATCACTTACAGCGTAACCTCGTTGGGAGGAATACTATAACGCGTATCTAAGTGTAAACCATTACTCAGTACTAAGAAGATTGTTTGGGACACGCATATTCACCGCAAGCCACGTTAGTGTGGACGTTTACGTTAACATACGCTCCTTTACTCCCCTCTATAACTGTCTACATCACTTAATCCAAAATCCCATTCAGTATAGCAAGCCACGTTAGTGTGGACGTTTACTACACCAAAAAGATTTTTATAAGTGACTCCCAATTACTTGATCCATTCGATTTTCGTAAATCAAGACTCGGAGAATCATAAGTGAAACTCGAAGTTTCTAACCAGTGATTCACCATGCGAACAACCCTATCTCTCATAAAATGAGGGAGCCGAGCAGACAATCGATCTAGTCATCAAATGACACGAAAGTCTCTAATTTGTGTCCTCGACATGACCAAGTGGCTTTGGCTCCATTCCACTCCCCGGGGTGAGAATGAGTCGACTTGAAATCAGTTTTGGAAAGACAAATTAGGCATTGTTTGATAAACTTAACCAATGTTTCTCGTAAGAGAAATTACAAGAATTCTCCTCCAATGACTTGTCTATACGAACTTCAAAAGTCCATAAAAGTCACCAAGAGAACAGCAATGGAGACCATGGCAATGTTTCCATTCCCTCTCCCACTTAGCTTTTTACAATAAAGGGATACGCTATCTAATGCATAATTAAATACACATAAGCATAATAACAAACATACATTTCATGCAAGTACGTACACAAATAATCAAATAATTGCTCAAGTAAAAATTATTTCTCGACTATTCGTACCTTGATGAATTCCAGCATGCTTTCCTTGAGTCTTCATTCTACGTCTTGAATACTTTGTCGAGTGACGGAAAAATTCTTTGATTCTCATATTTAATTTATTTTAAATAAAATCCAAGATTCCAATTCAAAATAAATTTGAATCAATCTAATGATTTTAAATAAAATACTCCAATTAAATAAAATCAATTCCATTGATTTCCATATTTAATTCTATTTTAAATAAAATCCAAGATTTTCCAATCCAAAATAAATTTTGAATTAATCTAATGATTTTAAATAAAATACTTAAATTAAATAAAATCAATATTATTAAAATCCATTGATTTCCATATTTAATTCTATTCTAAATAAAATCCAAGATTTTCCAATCCAAAATAAATTTTGAATTAATCTAACGATTTTAAATAAAATACTTGAATTAAATAAAATCAATATTATTAAAATCCATTGATTTTCCATATTTAATTCTATTCTAAATAAAATCCAAGATTATCCAATCCAAAATAAATTTTGAATTAATCTAATGATTTTAAATAAAATACTTAAATTAAATAAAATCAATATTTTTAATAATTTCTCAATCCTATTTAAATTAGATCTCAAGAATCCTAATCAAAATCGAATTTTGATTCTTCTCAAGACTTCTAATCCAAGTAGGTATAGGATATCTAGAGAAACTAGGATTTTCTTTCCTAATTTAACTCTCCATCTAATTCCATTATTTAATTCCATAATTAAGAAATCTAATCCAAATAGAATTTGAATTAACTCCAAAATTAAATTAAATAAAATTAGAAAGATTAAATTATTTCCGGAAAGATCAGATTTACCGGGACGAACCGAAAACGAGACCCACTCGAATCAAAGGTCCATCCCTATCGAACCATGCACAGCCATGTATCTCACCATGCAAAGCGCATGGCCACACTACATCAATAATTGATCGATCATGCAATCCATATGCACAACTCCAAGTGAATCAATTCACTCAGCCATGCAATACGCACATGCATGCCCACCATAATTCACATGGTGTCGTCCAACAAAAAAAAACATGTCGGCCGACACCCTTTGCAAATCACAGCAGCAGCGCGCAAAAAACACGATCGTCTTCTTCGGCGAGGGGGCGCACCAGCAGCAACCTAGTCGATCTCCGGCATGACGTCTCCTTTGACGACCCATGCCATCGACATGCTGCTATCATCGCACGAGCAGCCCGCTCCAGCAGCAGCCCATCCGAGTACGAAGCCGAAGCCACGACCCACGAGCCGCCGCGCGTAGCGGCTGAACCGCCTGACCTCACGGCAGCGGTCGACCTCCGGCGACCACCACCACTGGTGGTTGATGCCGTCGACCTCCAGCCGCCATACAGCCCGGTCCCGCTACATGCCCTCGTCCGATCGATCCGGTTCGATTTCTCCGAAAACCCTCGATTTTTAATAATTAATTTTTCCGACAAACACAATTCATATGAGAGATAAAATCAAGTACGTAGAACAATATAGCACAATAATTTAACAATTTAAATTAATCTATGGCTATAAACAACGACAATCGATTATCGAAACAATTAACGAAAAACGTAACCGTACGCTCTGATACCAATTGTTGGAATTCGATATCCCGGGTTATTTAAATTTGCGGAAACCAATAACCCGATCAAACCCTTCGCCGGAGATCACATGAACGTCGACTCATCCGCCGAAGTCCGGGCTTTGGAGACCACGCGCCCGAAGGCGCGCAATCCGCCCCCACCCGAACCCCCGCGAGCCGGGTTCACGCGATCGAAAATCGCGTTCGATGGGGCTGCATCCGGCAGCCCCCAGCAGCAGGTTCGGCGACCTGCTGCCCGCCGTCGAGGAGCCCCCACCGTCGCGGTGGGGAGGTGACGGCACCAGCCCGTCACCGCCGGCGATCGCTCCCAGCGATCGCCCCCTCGGCCGAGGCCGAGGGTTCTCCTTCGCGCGCCGAACCCTAGGCGTGCGGTCCACGCGGTCCGGTGGCTTCGCCACCACCGCGTGGTCCCTCGTCTAATCCGGGTTCGATCCTTCGGATCTTGTTTTTCGATAATTGATCAATAAACTAGAATTAAATTGCGGAAATTTAATTCACCTTTCGATTCGTTGTGCGGAGAAACGAGATCTTATGATGACCTTGAGATCTTCCCACGTATTCCTTGCACTAGCCCGGACGTCGTGTGGGCGACGATCTACCGAACTCCATGGATCTCCTTCTCTCCTTTCTCTCTCTAGAATTGTGATCTTCAAGTTATGAGAATAGAGAAGACCATGTAGTGCTTTTATAGGCTACGTAGGGGATCTTAAGGAGGTGGAATATTGGGCTTCCAATAATAGTGATTAAATTGAGCCCAAGCCCAAATCTATTAATCCTTATTATTATTAATTAATTTATTTTCCACTATATAAATTAATTGCACTCCCAATATTAAACCATATTATATCAAATAATATTTCTCCGGTAGTATTATTTATTCCGTGTATTTAAGATATAAATATCCATGAATAAAATTAATTTATTGCTAATTAATTTATTCATCTCTTTTATCCGAGACTAGTACCATTCAACCTTAATTATTATGCGGAACAAATCCACCTGCAGGGTTTACATAATAATTCCTTATGAACTCATCTCGGGGATATTATCAACCCTTACGGGATACACTTTCCCGTCAAGTATTCACGGCATGTCGTATATAAAATATAGTGACCCAACTTAACCGGTAATTAACCCAATAATTAAATCGGTTAATTCCTTTGGTAAATCAAAGTCACTTATATTAAATATACACACCCGCAATAGTATCGGGGATTAAGAATAAAATACTCAGAGACTTAAATCGATTATCGCCGGCAATCCTAATCGATAAATCTCAAGCAGATCCGCTCAATACACCAAGTGTACAAGTGTGATAAAATAATCAAGACAGATTATTTTCTCTCTCACACAACGACTATACCGATGGATTGGTCCGTGTCCATCTAGGTCGTGAGCAACTGTTCGATTAAATACGAGTAACCGATAGTATGATCTTCTGTGTGGGCCCGACACACTATACTAACTACAACGTATAGAATCCAGGACTATAATTTGCATATATTTAATTATAAATAATTAAATGCAAATAATTGTTTATTTAATTAAATAGATTAGTGGCAATGGATCGTGAGTTTCCGTTACTTAAATCTAGACATTAAGTACACAACTCCAACATATTTATATCTTAAACACACGGAATAAATAATACTACCGGAGAAATATTATTTGATATAATATGGTTTAATATTGGGGGTGCAATTAATTTATATAGTGGAAAATAAATTAATTAATATTAATGGGATTAATAGATTTGGGCTTGGGCTCAATTTAATCATTAATATTGGAAGCCCAATATTCCACCTCCTTAAGATCCCCTACGTAGCCTATAAAAGCACTACATAGTCTTCTCTATTCTCATAACTTGAAGAACACAATTTTAGAGAGAGAAAGTAGAGAGGGAGATCCCTGGAGTTCGGAGGATCGTCGCCCACTGATGAGCCATTTTATTTGCTCATCTTGAGCCCCTTTTAGAGTCAGTTTGAGTCTGATTTATGTGTCTGAGAGGGCACGGTAGAGTGTTTGGTCAGGGTATGCAGGCAAACAGGTAGCAGGTGGCGCACTGGGCAAAAGAGGCAAGGAAAACCCCTTCTTTGGGCAAACAGCGATTTGGAGTGTGTAGTGACTGAGCAAAGATGGCCTAACAGGCAAGTCAAACCACTTGGGGTTGAGTCATGAAGCAGAAGACCCAAATCGACTACTAAGTACCGTGCCTGGTCCGTTCATCTGTGGAGGGGAAGAATACCTGAAGAGAGTTTGGGAAGCGGGTTGCCAGCGGGCAAAGTCAAAGGCGGCTGGAGCTAAAGATGGAAAGTACTTAGCGGCGCCTGGAAAAGGAAGCCCATGCAGCGGCCCATGCAACTGCAATTCCGCAACCCTAATTCACGCCTATATAAGGAAGAGAAGCTGGAGAAGAAGAGAACACACAATTCCGACCCCGTTCACGAAGCAGCCGCCGGCGATTGAAGCTTGGAGATTTCCGGCCAAGTTGTTTTGCTTTTGAAGTTGATCGAGCCTTCGGGCAATAAAACAATTTATTGCTTTATGTTTTTATTGCTTTGTTTTTACTATTCCAGTTGAACGATTTCAGATTTCAGTTAATATGAATTTCAGTTTCGTTTTCCAATTTATTTCTTGTTTTATTTCTTCACGTATGAGTAGCTAAACTTGCAGGGCGTCTGGGCAAAGGCTGATCGAAGGGGACTCTGGGCTAAGATAGAACCGTGAGGTTGTTAGGGCTTTTAGTTAACTGCCTGGAGGTTTGTTCCCGATACATAGTTGAGGTTCAACCATATTCTTGCAGGTTTGGGCAGACTAATTTGGTCGTTAGGAAACCCTTACACTTTGAGATACCAGCGATTGATCAACCGAGTATTCCGCGTTAGATGTACTACGGGCATAGCGCTAGAACGTGTTGGAGTTGCGGTCGTATGATTCGGATTTCCGGACATGCTATTGGCCGAATTGGGTTCGTCGAGAGAGTAATGCGAGTTTGGGCAAACTAGATCCATGCGACCACATAGGTATCGAATTGTCTAGGCTCAGGGGATTAGGCATAAGTATACCTTGCCTTTCTTTACCCAGTAAGGACGGATTGGGGTGGGGTGACTGTAGGCGTGACTTAATAGGACTGCTTTCACTTTGTTAGACATCCTATAACCGATTGACAAACCATCAGTTAAAACCATAAGTGCCAGGGATCGGTAGTTTGCCCAGAGAACCCAGAGAGAAGCCAGAGCCCAGAAGCCTACTTTCTCTTATTTGATTTCAGTTTGATTAATTGTTTTCTGTTTCCAGTTTGGTCAAAGTGGTAGTTTATTATTTCTGCATGTTAGTTTGGGTTAATTAGTTTACTTATTTCTGTTAGTTGGTAGTTTGATAAAACGCTGTGACTCAGCAACCAAACTTAAAACCTTTTTATTGTGACACCATTTGAGCAAAGCCGAGATTAACTAAATTGCAATTGCTTCCTCGTGGGATCGACCCTATACTTATCACTTGCTATCTTGTGTTGAGTTTAGGAATCTTTATAAATTTATTTTGGCCGCGTTAGCTTCCACGACAAGGTTTTCGCGTCGTCACCCACCCGACGTTCGAGCTAGTGCAAGGAATACGTGGGAAGGTCTCAAGGTCTTCATAGATCTCGTTTCTCCGTACAACGAGAACAAAGGTAAAATCACGAACCCCCTCGATGATTTTAATTTAATTCGTCGTATACACATGAACCAAGATCCGAGGAACGAACGAACCCCGGACCGAGGGCCGAACGCGGGGTGGTGGTCGAAGACCACCGGACCACCGCGAACGGCGGATCCACGGTGGGGATCGCACGCAACGAGAGCCCTCGGCTGGTCGCCGAGGGTGGCGGTCGAACCCTATACTTATCACTTGCTATCTTGTGTTGAGTTTAGGAATCTTTATAAATTTATTTTGGCCGCGTTAGCTTCCACGACAAGGTTTTCGCGTCGTCACCCACCCGACGTTCGAGCTAGTGCAAGGAATACGTGGGAAGGTCTCAAGGTCTTCATAGATCTCGTTTCTCCGTACAACGAGAACAAAGGTAAAATCACGAACCCCCTCGATGATTTTAATTTAATTCGTCGTATACACATGAACCAAGATCCGAGGAACGAACGAACCCCGGACCGAGGGCCGAACGCGGGGTGGTGGTCGAAGACCACCGGACCACCGCGAACGGCGGATCCACGGTGGGGATCGCACGCAACGAGAGCCCTCGGCTGGTCGCCGAGGGTGGCGGTCGAACCCTAGGGTTTCGACCGCCGGTGCACGTGAGGAGCCCCAGCCGGAGCTGGGGCATGCGATCGACCGCGGTGGTCGATCGCCGGGCAGCCGTGGCTGGAGCCACGGCGGGTTTGCATGGGCAGACCGCCCACCTCGAAGTGGAGAAGCCCCGGCTGGACGCCGGGGCATGCGATCGACCTTAAGTCGATCACCGGGGGTTGTCGCGGGCTGGTGCCGCGGCGGAACCCTCCTCCTGCTCCGACGCGGTGGCGGCGAGTCACCGGACTCGCCGCGGGGGCTGCTCCGAGCAGCCCCGGGGGGTTGCGTGAGCAACCCCATGCGATCGTGAGCCCCTCGCGGGGGCTCGGCTAGGGCAGCCGCGGGTTCATCCCGCGGCGGGTGTTCTCGGCCGGGCTCCGGCTCGTGAGGTGGTTCGCGATGTTTTTCCTGCGAAGGGATTTCGTTCGGGTTATCGGTTCCGCTAATTTTTTGATAGCCCGGGATATCGATTTCCAACAATTGGTATCAGAGCGTGGTTCTAGTTCATGTGTATATGCGATAAATTGTTCTACCTTGCAGGGTTTCCGACTATTATGGCTAGATTTAATTATTTTAATTAATGTCATAATATTGTTCTTGATTATTAAACTCTCGGACATGTCGAGATTCGTTTTATGTGTGGTGAATGCTTATAATAGTAAAAATTCGAGGGTTGACCGAATTTAGGTTTATTATTACGTTCTACTTTTTCCGGAAAATGTATAGGGTCGATTTCATGTATAGAATCGATACCGGAATTGTAATTTAAATTATTGTAATTTATTTATGATGGAGTAGTATACTTAATGTCTAGATTTGAGTATTTTGAACTCTGTGTACACTTTCATTTACCTATTTATAATGAACATTCATTTGCTTTTAATTTTTGTTAATTAAATATACGCAAATTATAGTCCTTGATTTTATACGTTGTAGATAGTATGGTGTGTCGGGCCCACACAGAAGATCATACTATCGGTTACTCGTATTTAATCGAACAGTTGCTCACGACCTAGATGGACACGGACCAAGCCATCGGTATAGTCGTTGTGTGAGAGAGAAAATAATTTGTCTTAATTATTTTATCACACTTGTACACTTGGTGTATTGAGCGGATCGCTTGAGACTTATCAATTAGGATTACTCTGTGATAATTGATTTAAGTCTCGGAGTATTTTATTCTTAATCCCTGAAACAATTGCGGGTGTGTATATTTAATATAAGTGACTTTGATTTTCCAAAGGAATTAACCGATTTAATTATTGGGTTGATTACCGGTTAAGTTGGGTCACTATATTTTATATATGGCATGCCGTGAATTCTTGAAGGGACAGTGTATCCCGGAAGGGTTGATAATATCCCCGAGATGAGCTCATAAGGATTTATGATGTAAACCTCGCGAGTGGATTTGTTCCCGCATAATAAATAAGGTTGAGTGGTACTATTCTCGGATATAAGAGATGAATAAATTTATTAAGCAATAAATAAATTTTATTCATGGATATTTAAATCTTAAATACACGGAATAAATAATACTAACCGGAGAAATATTATTTGATATAATATGGATAAATATTGGGAGTGCAATTTTATTTATATAGTGGAAAATAAATAAAATTAATATTGATAAGAATTAATGGATTTGGGTTGGACCCAATTTAATTTTCAATATTAGAAGCCCAATATTTAATCTCCTTTTGATCCCCTACGTAGCCTATAAAAGCACTACATTGTCTTCACAATTCATTAACCTAAGATACGCCAATCATAAAGTCTTGAAGAGTGAAGAAGATCCATAGGAGTTCGATAGATCGTCGCCCACCCGACGTTCGAACGGAGTGCAAGGAATACGCGGGAAGATCACGAGGTCATCTTGATTTCGTTTCTCCGAACAACGAATCGTAGGTATGATATCTAAACTAACTTGATATTATTCGATTTTGTTTATTGAAAATATCGTAGAACGCAAGATCCGAAGTTCGGACCCGGAGTAGACGGACGATCACGCGGTGGTGGCGAAGCCACCGGACCGCGTGGATCGACCCGCCTAGGGTTCGGCGGGCGCGGAGGATGCGACCCTCGGCTGGGCCGAGGGCGCGCGGTCGATCACGGAGATCGACCGTCGGGGCGCGGGCTGGTGCCGCACCCCACCCCACCTCAACGGTGGGGACCTCCAGGCGGCGGCGAGTCGCCGGACTCGCCGCGGGGGCTGCCGGTGCAGCCCAACCCGATCGCGTGAGACGCGATCCTTCGATCGCGCGAACCCCGGCTCGCGGGGGTTCGGCTGGGGGCGGGCCGCGTGTCTTCGGGCGCGTGGTCTCCAAAGGTCGAGCCCCGGCGGATGAGTCGGCGTTCGTGTGATCTCCGGCGAAGGGTTCGTTCGGGTTATTGGTTCCGCAAATTTAAATAACCCGGGATATCGAATTCCAACAACTGGTATCAGAGCGTGGTTTACGTTCGCGGTATTTTCGATAAAATATTGTTCTACCTTGCAGGGTTCCGACTATTATGGCTTAATTTATTACTCGTTTAATTTATTTTGTCATGATTGTTGGTTTTATTAAACTCTCGGACATGTCGAGATTCGTTTTTGGTGGTGAATGCTTGTAATAGTAAAAATTCGGGGGTTGACCGAATTTAGGATTTATTATTATGTTCATCGTTTTTCCGGAAAATGTATAGGGTCGATTTCATGTATAGAATCGATACCGGAATTGTAATTTAGATTTTTGTAAATTTATTTTGCGATTGGATCGACGAATCGAAGACCGCCGGAGAAGACGAGACGACGAGAAGGGATTAGGGCTTGGATCGATCAATCCCCATGATCGATCCATGAGGATCGATCGATCGCATGGGAGGGCGCCGAACTCGCGCCTCCTGGCGGCGATGTCACCGGCGGTGGTGGCTCGCCGGCTGGGTGGTGGCGGCGGTGGTCCTCGGCCGGCGGTTGGCGGTCCGGGTGGGGGTGGCGTGGGTCTCCCAATCCATGCTACTCCTACCGGAAATATACTTTCCTATTTTAATTCGGTTTTTCCTATTTTGATTATTTCTTTATGGAATATTCAAGAAATAGAAAAAGAATTAATTTAGTACTAAATTTATTTTTCCTATTTGATTATTCCTACATGGGAATATTCATGGATTAGGAATAAAATAAATTTGTAAAGTATAATAGTCCTAAATTATTTTATTTCTTTATTTCATTATGGATATCATCTAGAATATTCCAAGAGTATCTTGGATAGATTATTCTAGAGATTTAATGGAGTGGAAAAAGAAAATAAAATAAATAAAAATATTAATAATATTTAATTTTATTTTTGATATATTCAATTGACTTAATTTTCGAATTAAGTAACTCTTGGATTAATTGAAAATAAATAGATTTAAATATTGGAAATTAATATTCTCGTCACATGGAGCATTCAAGAAACGAAGACTGAAGACTAGAAGATGCGTACGGAGATGTGATAAAGCCATAATAGTCGGAAAATAATATTCTAGTATTATTTTGATTATGTGATAATACTATGTGCTTTATTACATGTATGCATGCTATATGTGTTTATTTTATGCACTAGATAGCGTATCCCTTTATTGTAAAAAGCTAAGTGGGAGAGGGTATGGAAACATACCCATGGTCTCCATTGCTGCTCTCTTGGTGACTTTTATAAACTTTTGAAGTTTATATATATAAGTCATTAGAGGAGAGTTCTTGTAATTCCTCTTACAAGAAACATTGATTAAGTTTATCAAACAATGCCTAATTTGTCTTTCCAAAACTGATTTGAAGTCGACTCATTCTCACCCCGGGGAGTGGAATGGAGCCAGAGCCACTTGGTCATGTAGAGGACACAAATTAGAGACCTTCGTACCATTCTTTGATAGATGGATCGATTGTCTGCTCGGCTCCCTCATTTATGAGAGATAGGGTCGTTCGCATGGTGAATCACTGGTTAGAAACTTCGAGTTTCACTTATGATTCTCCACGTCTTGATTTACGAGATTGAATGGATCTAGTAATTGGATTTCAATTATATAAATCTTTTGGTATAGTAAACGTCCACACGAACGTGGCTTGCTGTACTGAATGGGATTTTAGAATAATTGATGTAGACAGTTATAGGGAATTGTGAAGAGTTGCGAGTTGTCGTAAACGTCCACACGAACGTGGCTTGCGGTGATGTAACAATTCTAAACGATTCACCTTAGTACTGAGTAATGGTTTACACTTAGATACGCGTTATAGTATTCCTCCCAATGAGGTTACGCTATAAGTGATGTATGACCGAAGCAAATCTAATTACTAAATCATTTGGGTGGGTAAACGTCCACACGAACGTGGCTTGCCTTACCTGATGGGATTTTAGATGTGATTAGTGATTTAATGATATTATTTGAGGGAGATAATATCGGATATTAAATTGTTTGTTCGTTTTATGTGCTTATAGGTTAAGAATGACTGTGACCCCACTTTGTGATATACTTAAGGATGAAAACTCACCGGTTCCATATGGTGATGATTGGGAACGAAATCTGGACATTGTTCAGACTGTTGAGCTTTCCGAATCCACTGTTGTCCCAACTGATGAGGACATTCGAAATGACCTCAGGATGATGTTGAGACATAGCGTGGAAGCCGGGCAAGAGGTGATTAACATACTCACAGAATTCTCTCTCAATGAGTCCCTTAAAAAGGATTCGGCGAAAGCGGAGTTTGTGCGTAAGTTAAGAGAATCACAAGCTTTTGTGGCAAGGCTGGAGGATAAGCGTGCAAAGAAACCCAGTGGTTTAAAGCCATGGATTGGGAAAGGCAAGCCTTTGGGAAAGTGCTTTCGATGCAAGCAGTTTGGACACTGGAGGTCTGATTGTCCTCTCATCAAAGGTACGAAATTTTCCTTAGTCACTGAAACATTGTCAGCGGTGATATCTACCAGCACCTGGTGTGTAGATACGGGCGCCACTGACCATGTCTGCAATTCATTGCAGGGGTTCCAGGAAACCCGGAGACTTAGAGAGGGAGAAATCGTGGTCTACATGGGCAATGCCGCGAAGGTGGCGGCTGTTGCAGTGGGAGACGTTCACTTACGCTTTAGTAGTGATAGGGTTTTAGTTTTACAAAATTGTCTTTATGTACCGAATTTTAGAAAGAATTTGATTTCAGTTTCTAAGTTAATTCTGAATGGATATTCTGTTTCTTTTGATCACTCTGTGGTCATAAGAAGAAATAGTGAGATTGTCTGTTCTGGTACATTGGTAGACGATTTGTATATTCTAAATCCTGAGTCTAACACGGTGCAACTAACCGAGAGTAATAACACATCTACGAACACAATTAAGAGAAAGGATCCTTCTAAAATGAATCAATTATACTTGTGGCATCTAAGGCTAGGTCATATTAATTCGAATAGAATTCAAAGGTTGAAAGCTGATGGTCTCATTAGCGGCATAGAAGGAGAGGACCTTCCAACCTGCGAATCCTGTTTGGAAGGTAAAATGACCAAACGTTCTTTTTCTGGTAAAGGACATAGAGCTGAACAAGTATTGGATTTGATTCACTCTGATGTATGCGGACCTATGTCTACTCAGGCAAGGGGAGGGTACGAGTACTTCATCACTTTTACTGATGATTACTCAAGGTATGGATTTGTATACTTGATGCGCCGCAAGAGCGAATCCTTTGACAAGTTCAAGGAATTCAAGGCTTTTGTGGAGAACCTTCAAAGTAAATCCATTAAATGCCTGCGATCTGATCGCGGAGGCGAGTACCTGTCTGGAGAGTTCAAGGCATACTTAGTAAAGAATGGGATTGATTCCCAGATGACATCACCATATACTCCCCAGCAGAATGGTGTGTCGGAAAGAAGGAATAGGATTCTTATGGAAATGGTACGTTCAATGATGAGTTACTCGGACTTACCTACTATGTTCTGGGGACATGCCTTGGAAACAGCGGCGTACATTCTCAACATGGTTCCAACAAAAACGGTACCCACAACACCCATGGAAAGGTGGAGCGGGCGCAAGCCTAGCCTCAGGCACCTTTGGATCTGGGGATGTCCAGCACATGTGTTGCGACAAAGGGCCGATAAGTTAGAACCTAGATCAGAATTACGGTTGTTTGTAGGATACCCTAAAGGAACTAAAGGTGGCATGTTCTATAGTCCTACGGACCAGAAGATCGTTATAAGTACTAACGCTCGGTTCTTAGAGGAAGACTATGTCATGGACCACAAGCCCAAGAGTGACATAATACTTGATGAGTTGAGAGGTAACAAAGAAGACTCAGATACAGCCGAACCGAGTGTAGATACACCACTAGAACCTGCACCTAATACTGTCACTGTTGATACACCGGAACGCCGTCGTAGTGGGAGGGTTGTTAAACAACCGGACAGATGGATTGGACTGGGTGAGTCTTCGGACTCGGCACCCGAAGTTCATGAAGTCGATCCCTGGACCTATGATGAGGCGGTACAAGATATAGATGCGCCTTCTTGGAAGAAAGCGATGAAATCCGAAATAGAATCTATGGATTCTAATAAAGTCTGGGATCTTGTAGAACCACCAAGCGGCGTAAAGCCAATTGGGTGTAAATGGGTCTACAAGAGAAAGAGAGGATCTGACGGAAAGGTTGAAACCTTTAAAGATCGGCTTGTTGCGAAAGGATATACTCAGAAAGAGGGAATCGATTATGAGGAGACCTTCTCGCCGGTAGCCAAGATAAAGTCAATCCGGATTCTCTTATCCATAGCAGCTCATATGGATTATGAGGTGTGGCAAATGGATGTCAAGACAGCTTTCCTTAATGGAAGTCTTGACGAGACGATTTATATGAAACAACCAGAAGGATTCATTGCTAAGGGGCGAGATCATCTAGTGTGTGTTGGAGTTGTGTACTTAATGTCTAGATTTAAGTAACGGAAACTCACGATCCATTGCGATTAATCTATTTAATGAAATAAACAATTATTTGCGTTTAATTATTTATAATTAAATATATGCAAATTATAGTCCTGGATTTTATACGTTGTAGTTAGTATGGTGTGCATGGGCGCACAGAAGATCATACTATCGGTTACTCGTATTTAATCGAACAGTTGCTCACGACCTAGATGGACACGGACCAATCCATCGGTATAGTCGTTGTGTGAGAGAGAAAATAATTTATCTTAATTATTTTATCACACTTGTACACTTGGTGTATTGGGCGGATCGCTTGAGACTTATCAATTAGGATTGCTCTGTGATAATTGATTTAAGTCTCGGAGTATTTTATTCTTAATCCCTGAAACAATTGTGGGTGTGTATATTTAATATAAGTGACTTTGATTTTCCAAAGGAATTAACCGATTTAATTATTGGGTTAATTACCGGTTAAGTTGGGTCACTATATTTTATATATGGCATGCCGTGAATTCTTGAAGGGACAGTGTATCCCGGAAAGGTTGATAATATCCTCGAGATGAGCTCATAAGGATTTATTATGTAAACCTCGCGAGTGGATTTGTTCCGCATAATAAATAAGGTTGAGTGGTACTATTCTCGGATATAAGAGATGAATAAATTTATTAAGCAATAAATAAATTTTATTCATGGATATTTAAATCTTAAATACACGGAATAAATAATACTAAGTTGGAGAAATATTATTTGATATAATATAGATAAATATTGGGAGTGCAATTTTATTTATATAGTGGAAAATAAATAAAATTAATATTGATAAGAATTAATGGATTTGGGTTGGACCCAATTTAATTTTCAATATTAGAAGCCCAATATTTAATCTCCTTTTGATCCCCTACGTAGCCTATAAAAGCACTACATGGTCTTCACTTTTCACAACCTAAGATACGCCAATCATAAAGTCTTGAAGAGTGAAGAGGATCCATAGAGTTCGATAGCTCGTCGCCCACCCGACGTTCGAACGGAGTGCAAGGAATACGCGGGAAGATCACGAGGTCATCGATTTCGTTTCTCCGAACAACGAATCGTAGGTACAATTCTCACCCCCTTGATTATTGTTCGATTTTGTTTATCGAGAATACCGTAGGACGAAGATCCGAAGATCGAAGCCCGGAATAGACGGACGAACGCTCGGTGGTGGCGAAGCCACCGGACCGCGGCGTGCGCCCGCTAGGGTTTCGGCCATGGGGCGTGGAGGGCGAACCCTCGGCTGGGCCGAGGGTGTGCGATCGATCCACGGGATCGATCGCTGGGCACGGGCTGGTGCCGTGCCCTACCCCGCCGTGAAGGCGGGGGCCTCCTGGTGGCGGCGGGTCGCCGGACCCGCCGCGGGGGCTGCTGGGCAGCCCCACCCCGATCGATCGCCGGCGTGCGATCGATCATCTCGATCGTTGGAACCCCGGCTCGCGGGGGTTCGGGTGGGGGCGGATTGCGCGCCTTCGGGCGCGTGGTCTCCAAAGCCCGGACTCCGGCGGATGAGTCGGCGTTCGTACGATCTCCGGCGAAGGGTTCGTTCGGGTTATCGGTTCCGCAATTTTGATAACCCGGGATATCGAATTCCAACAATTGGTATCAGAGCGTGGTTTACGTTCGCGGTATTTTCGATAAAATTGTTCTACCTTGCAGGGTTCCGACTATTATGGCTTGATTAATTATTCGTTTAATTTATTTTGTCATAATTGTTGGTTTTATTAAACTCTCGGACATGTCGAGATTCGTTTTTGGTGGTGAATGCTTGTAATAGTAAAAATTCGGGGGTTGACCGAATTTAGGATTTATTATTATGTTCATTGTTTTTCCGGAAAATGTATAGGGTCGATTTCATGTATAGAATCGATACCGGAATTGTAATTTAGATTTTTGTAAATTTATTTTGCGATTGGATCGACGAATCGAAGACCGCCGGAGAAGACGAAGTGACGAGATGGACGAAGGGCTAGGGATAGATTGGATCGATCCCATGGTGATGCCCGGATCGATGGCTAAGGGCGAGGGGCTTGTTGCCCTAGCCGCGGCTACCACCGGTTCGGTGGTTGGCGGCGTGGCTGGGCGGCGGCGCTCCTCCCCGTGGCTGGCCGGTCGGACGAGGTGGGGGTGGCGTGGGGTCTCCCAACCCATGCTACTCCTACCGGAAATATACTTTCCTATTTTAATTCGGTTTTTCCTATTTTGATTATTTCTTTATGGAATATTCAAGAAATAGAAAAAGAATTAATTTAGTACTAAATTTATTTTTCCTATTTGATTATTCCTACTCATGGGAATATTCATGGATTAGGAATAAAATAAATTTGTAAAGTATAATAGTCCTAAATTATTTTATTTCTTTATTTCATTATGGATATCATCTAGAATATTCCAAGAGCATCTTTGATAGATTATTCTAGAGATTTAATGGAGTGGAAAAAGAAAATAAAATAAATAAAAATATTAATAATATTTAATTTTATTTTTGATATATTCAATTGACTTAATTTTCGAATTAAGTAACTTTTGGATTAATTGAAAATAAATAGATTTAAATATTGGAAATTAATATTCTCGTCACATGGAGCATTCAAGAAACGAAGACTAAAGACTAGAAGATGCGTACGGAGATGTGATAAAGCCATAATAGTCGGAAAATAATATTCTAGTATTATTTTGATGATGTGATAATACTATGTGCTTTATTACATGTATGCATGCTATATGTGTTTATTTTATGCACTAGATAGCGTATCCCTTTATTGTAAAAAGCTAAGTGGGAGAGGGTATGGAAACATACCCATGGTCTCCATTGCTGCTCTCTTGGTGACTTTTATAAACTTTTGAAGTTTATATAGATAAGTCATTAGAGGAGAGTTCTTGTAATTCCTTTTACGAGAAACATTGATTAAGTTTATCAAACAATGCCTAATTTGTCTTTCCAAAGCTGATTTCAAGTCGACTCATTCTCACCCCGAGGAGTGGAATGGAGCCAGAGCCACTTGGTCATGTAGAGGACACAAATTAGAGACCTTCGTACCATTCTTTGATAGATGGGTCGTTTGTCTGCTCGGCTCCCTCATTTATGAGAGATAGGGTTGTTCGCATGGTGAATCACTGGTTAGAAACTTCGAGTTTCACTTATGATTCTCCACGTCTTGATTTACAAGGTTAAATGGATCAAGTAATTGGGAGTCAATTATAAAAGTCTCTTAGTGTAGTAAACGTCCACACCACGTGGCTTGCTATGCTGACGGACTTTGGATTAATTGATGTAGACAGTTGTAAGTAACTATGAAGAGTTGTGAAGTTATCGTAAACGTCCACACCACGTGGCTTGCGGTGATGTAGCAATTCCAAATAATTTACTTTGGTGCTGAGTAATGGTTTACACTTAGATACGCATTATAGTATTCCTCCCCACGAGGTTACGCTATAAGTGATGTATGGCCAAAGAAAATCTAATTGCTAAATCATTTGGGTGGGTAAACGTCCACACCACGTGGCTTGCCTTACCTGATGGGATTTTAGATGTGATTAGTGGTTTAATGATATTATTTGAGGGAGATAATATCGGATATTAAATCGATTGTTTGTTATTATATGTGCTCATAGATTATGGATGGCTTTGAACCCACTTTATGTGATACTTAAGGATTTTAACTCACTGGTCCCTGATTGTATTGATTGGAATAGAGATCTGGACATTGCCCAGACTGTTACAGAGTACAAATTTGTACTCAAAGTGAGCTTTGTTCTCCTGAGCCTACCAATGTCTTAACTGATGAGGAAGGGACTGATTTTAATATCATGTTCAAACTCAAGGAGATGTTTAGACATGACGTAGAGGCTAGACAAGAGGCGATGAGGATACTCATAAAGGCCAGTCGATTCGAGGAAACGCTTAAACACGTTTTCGAGATGATGAACCTTTTAGACGAGTTGAGACGGAAATCGCAAGCTCTTGTAGCCAATGCCAAAGGTTTCGAACCTAAGAGCAAAACCGGGGGAAAGGAAAAGCAAGCAAAGAAACCCAGTGGTCCTAAGTTTCTTGGATCATGAGATGGGACGAGAAAGCCAATAGGCAAGAGTTCTCAATGCAAACAGTCTGGGTACTGGAAGTCTGATTATCCTCTCAAAGAAAGTACGAAGTCTTCTTTAGTCGTAAAACATAGTCAATGGTATTATCTACCGGAACCTGGTGTGTAGATATGGAACCACTGACGGTATGTGCATTTTAAATGCAAGGGTTCCAGGAAACCCGACGACTTGGAAAAGAAGAAATCGTAGTCTACATGGGCAATGCTGTTGAGGAGGCAGCTGTTGCAGTGGAGGACAATTATATAGGATTTCATTTTAAGTTATTGCTTTTATGTACCTTTTATAAAGAACTTTGTTCTGGATTTCTAATGAATGGATATTTTATTTCTTTTAATCATTTGATGGTTATAAGAAGAAATAAGGATATTATCTATTCTTGTACATTAGCTAGCAATATATAAATGATAAACCCTAAGTCCACCACGATGCAACGAACCGTAGTATATAACTCGTTTTTACTTTTAAGAGATATTTCTGTCATTTATACTTGTGGATTCTTATGCTAAGTAATGTTTATTCAAATAAGAAGTTCAAAGGTCGAAAATTGATATTTTGATCAATTAAGTTGAAGGAGTGGACCTTCCGACCCAAGAATCTAATTTGGAAGATAACATAACTAAGCAATCCTTTATGGATATAAGATATAAGATCCGGACAAGTATTAGAATTGATTAACTCTGATGTATGCAGACCTTTGTCCACTCAGACAATAAGATACGAGTACTTCATTTCATGATTACTCGAAAATGGATTATCATACCTAATGTGCCACAAAAGCAAAGTGTTTTGACAAGTCAATGGACACAAAGCTATTGTGGGGAACCATCATGGTATATCCATTGAAAGCCTGCGATCTAATCGCGGAGGCAAGTGCCTGTCTGAGGAATGCATGGCATACTGATCAGAGATTGGGATTTGATCCCAAATGACTACACCATACACTTTTGTGTAGAAATGGTGTGTCGTAAACAAGAAATGGAACTCTTATAGAAAAGTAAAAGCATGAGTTATACGGAACTACCTATGTTCTATGGATATGTCTGGAAACAACGGCGCATTCAAAAGCGGTTGTAGAATGTCCTGGAAGAACAAAAGATGTGTATTCAATAGTACTATGAACCAGAGGGACGTCATAAGTTCTAACGCCCGGTTCTTAGAGGAAGACTATGTGATGAACCACAAGCCCAAAGTGACGTAATACTTTGAAATGAGAGAGAGCGATAAAGACTTAGAACCAGCTTAACCGAGTGGCGGTACACCACTAACTGCACCTACTATTATTACTGTTAATACACCGGAACGCCGTCGTAGTGGGAGGGTTGTTAAACAACCGGACAGATGGATTGGACTGGGTGAGTCTTCGGACTCGGCACCCGGAGTTCATGAAATCGATCCCTGGACCTATGATGAGGCGGTACAAGATATAGATGCGCCTTCTTGAAAGCGATGAAATCCGAAATAGAATCTATAGATTCTAACAAAGTCTGGGATCTTGTAGAACCACCAAGCGGCGTAAAGCCAATTGGGTAAATGGGTCTACAAGAGAAAGAGAGGATCTGACGGAAAGGTTGAAACCTTTAAAGCTCGGCTTGTTGCGAAAGGATATACTCAGAAAGAGGGAATCGATTATGAGGAGACCTTCTCGCCGGTAGCCAAGATAAAGTCGATCCGGATTCTCTTATCCATAGCAGCTCATATGGATTATGAGGTGTGGCAAATGGATGTCAAGACAGCTTTCCTTAATGGAAGTCTTGACGAGACAAACAACCAGAAGGATTCATTGCTAAGGGGCGAGATCATCTAGTGTGCAAGCTTAATCGATCCATTTATGGATTGAAACAAGCCTCGAGTTCGTGGTACTTGCAAATTGATGAGATAGTCCATTTTATGGATTTATCAAAGCATAGACGAATCGTGTGTATGGGAAACGTGATGGAAACAAGGTGGTGTTTCTCGGGTTTTATGTAGATAACATTTTATCATTGGCAACAATGTAAAGATGTAATCAGACATGAAATGATGGTTGTCTGGATAAATCATTATGAAAGATAAAGGAAGAAGTTGGACCTGCTCTTGAGATCTTGGATCTCTAGGAGAGAACATTGTACTTCTCCTGGACATCTTACATATATATGATTGTGGTTCGTTTTAACATGCAAGATTCCCAGAAAGGTTCGTTACCTTTCAGATACGGAATGCATCTATCTAAGGATATGTGTTTTGGAACACAAAAGGAGATAGAAGCAATGAAAGCAGTTTCCTACACTTTAAGTGTGGAAAGCTCGATGAATGCATTGTTGAAAACAAGAACCTGATATCGGCTATGCGGTTAGCATAGTGGGAGGATATCAAGGTAATCCTGGAAAGGAATACTTGACTGCTGTAATGAACATTTTAAGTACTTTCGAAGTACTGGAAACTATGTTCTGGATTACGGAGCAGACAAACATTTCCTTTGGATTACATTCTCTTAGATTTCTAATCGAATAAGGACCGGTGTAAGTCGATATCAGGCTATGTGTTTCACTATTAAAGGAGAAGGAGTTTTAACATGGAAGAGTGATAAGCACGATGCTTTTCGGACTCTGCCATGGGTAACCAAATAAGCGGCCTCAGAGGCAGCGGAAGTTTTGGTATAGCTCCGGGATAATCTCTGGGACTTAGATGTGATTCTTAATTTGCCAAAGGCTATGTCAATAGCGGTGCAATGGCAAATGGTAAGAAATCACAAGTCCATAAGTGTAAGATAACACATAGAGCAAGTACCACCTGATACGAGTCATCGTCGAGGGAGACGACGCTGTAGTCACCAAGATAACTTCAGAGCGGCAACCTAGAGTGCTCATTCACAAAGTACTTCTTGGAAGTACAACTTAAGCACGTGATGAGTATGGGAGTCGGGAGTTTGGAGGAAATGACTAGACCTTTGTACAAGTGGGAGATTGTTGGAGTTGTGTACTTAATGTCTAGATTTAAGTAACGGAAACTCACGATCCATTGCCATTAATCTATTTAATGAAATAAACAATTATTTGCGTTTAATTATTTATAATTAAATATATGCAAATTATAGTCCTAGATTTTATACGTTGTAGTTAGTATGGTGTGCATGGGCGCACAGAAGATCATACTATCGGTTACTCGTATTTAATCGAACAGTTGCTCACGACCTAGATGGACACGGACCAATCCATCGGTATAGTCGTTGTGTGAGAGAGAAAATAATTTATATTAATTATTTTATCACACTTGTACACTTGGTGTATTGGGCGGATCGCTTGAGACTTATCAATTAGAATTGCTCTGTGATAATTGATTTAAGTCTCGGAGTATTTTATTCTTAATCCCTGAAACAATTGCGGGTGTGTATATTTAATATAAGTGACTTTGATTTTCCAAAGGAATTAACCGATTTAATTATTGAGTTAATTACCGGTTAAGTTGGGTCACTATATTTTATATATGGCATGCCGTGAATTCTTGAAGGGACAGTGTATCCCGGAAGGGTTGATAATATCCCCGAGATGAGCTCATAAGGATTTATTATGTAAACCTCGCGAGTGGATTTGTTCCGCATAATAAATAAGGTTAAGTGGTACTATTCTCGGATATAAGAGATGAATAAATTTATTAAGCAATAAATAAATTTTATTCATGGATATTTAAATCTTAAATACACGGAATAAATAATACTAAGTTGGAGAAATATTATTTGATATAATATAGATAAATATTGGGAGTGCAATTTTATTTATATAGTGGAAAATAAATAAAATTAATATTGATAAGAATTAATGGATTTGGGTTGGACCCAATTTAATTTTCAATATTAGAAGCCCAATATTTAATCTCCTTTTGATCCCCTACGTAGCCTATAAAAGCACTACATGGTCTTCACTTTTCACAACCTAAGATACGCCAATCATAAAGTCTTGAAGAGTGAAGAGGATCCATAGAGTTCGATAGCTCGACGCCCACCCGACGTTCGAACGGAGTGCAAGGAATACGCGGGAAGATCACGAGTTCATCGATTTCGTTTCTCCGAACAACGAATCGTAGGTACAATTCTCACCCCCTTGATTATTGTTCGATTTTGTTTATCGAGAATACCGTAGGACGAAGATCCGAAGATCGAAGCCCGGAATAGACGGACGAACGCTCGGTGGTGGCGAAGCCACCGGACCGCGGCGTGCGCCCGCTAGGGTTTCGGCCATGGGGCGTGGAGGGCGAACCCTCGGCTGGGCCGAGGGTGTGCGATCGATCCACGGGATCGATCGCTGGGCACGGGCTGGTGCTGTGCCCTACCCCGCCGTGAAGGCGGGGGCCTCCTGGTGGCGGCGGGTCGCCGGACCCGCCGCGGGGGCTGCTGGGCAGCCCCACCCCGATCGATCGCCGGCGTGCGATCGATCATCTCGATCGTGCGAACCCCGGCTCGCGGGGGTTCGGGTGGGGGCGGATTGCGCGCCTTCGGGCGCGTGGTCTCCAAAGCCCGGACTCCGGCGGATGAGTCGGCGTTCGTACGATCTTCGGCGAAGGGTTCGTTCGGGTTATCGGTTCCGCAATTTTGATAACCCGGGATATCTAATTCCAACATTGTGCAAGCTTAATCGATCCATTTATGGATTGAAACAAGCCTCGAGATCGTGGAACCTGCGGTTTGATGAAGTAGTCCAATCTTTTGGATTCATTCAAAGCATGGACGAATCGTGTGTGTATTGGAAACGTGATGGAAAGAAGGTGGTGTTCTTCGTGCTTTATGTAGACGACATACTTCTCATTGGCAACAGTGTAAAGATGTTATCAGACATAAAGGGATGGTTGTCTAGACAATTCGATATGAAAGATTTGGGAGAAGTTGGACATGTTCTTGGGATCAAAGTTATAAGGGATCGCCGGAATAGAACATTGTGTCTTTCCCAGCAATCTTACATAGACACGATTCTAGCTCGTTTTAACATGCAAGATTCCAAGAAGGGTGATCTGCCCTTCAGTAAAGGAACTTATCTTTCTAAGGAAATGTGTCCTCAGACAAAGAAGGAGAAAGATGACATGAAAGCGGTTCCCTACGCTTCGGCTGTGGGAAGCTTAATGTATGCAATGTTATGCACGAGGCCTGATATCTGTTATGCCGTTGGCATAGTAGCGAGATATCAGAGTAACCCTGGAAAGGCTCATTGGACTGCCGTAAAGAGCATTTTCAAGTATTTGCGAAATACTAAGGATTATGTTCTGAGATACGGAGCAGACAATCTGATTCCTTTGGGTTACACAGATTCGGATTTCCAAGCTGATAAGGACCGGCGTAAGTCGACATCAGGCTATGTGTACACTTTGGGAGGTGGAGCCGTATCATGGAAGAGTGTTAAGCAGAAGTGCATTTCAGACTCTACCATGGAAGCTGAATATGTTGCAGCCTCAGAGGCAGCGAAAGAGTCAGTGTGGTTCCTTAATTTCCTCCAGGACTTAGATGTGATTCCGAGTTTGCCCAAAGCTATGACAATTTATTGTGACAATAGCGGTGCAGTGGCAAACAGTAAGGAACCACAGTCCCATAGTGCTACGAAACACATAGAGCGCAAGTACCACCTGATTCGAGACATCGTCAAGAGGGGCGATGCGATAGTCACCAAGATAGCTTCGGAAGACAACCTAGCGGACCCTTTCACCAAGATACTTCCTAAGGAAGTATATTACAAGCACTTGGAGGGTTTGGGAGTCAGAAGTTTGGAAGATAAGACTAGACCTTAGTATAAGTGGGAGATTGATGGAGTAGTATACTTAATGTCTAGATTTGAGTATTCTGAACTCTGTGTACACTTTCATTTACCTATTTATAATGAACATTCATTTGCTCTTAATTATTGTTAATTAAATATACGCAAATTATAGTCCTGGATTTTATACGTTGTAGATAGTATGGTGTGTCGGGCCCACACAGAAGATCATACTATCGGTTACTCGTATTTAATCGAACAGTTGCTCACGACCTAGATGGACACGGACCAAGCCATCGGTATAGTCGTTGTGTGAGAGAGAAAATAATTTGTCTTAATTATTTTATCACACTTGTACACTTGGTGTATTGAGCGGATCGCTTGAGACTTATCAATTAGGATTGCTCTGTGATAATTGATTTAAGTCTCGGAGTATTTTATTCTTAATCCCTGAAACAATTGCGGGTGTGTATATTTAATATAAGTGACTTTGATTTTCCAAAGGAATTAACCGATTTAATTATTGGGTTGATTACCGGTTAAGTTGGGTCACTATATTTTATATATGGCATGCCGTGAATTCTTGAAGGGACAGTGTATCCCGGAAGGGTTGATAATATCCTCGAGATGAGCTCATAAGGATTTATTATGTAAACCTCGCGAGAGGATTTGTTCCCGCATAATAAATAAGGTTGAGTGGTACTATTCTCGGATATAAGAGATGAATAAATTTATTAAGCAATAAATAAATTTTATTCATGGATATTTAAATCTTAAATACACGGAATAAATAATACTAACCGGAGAAATATTATTTGATATAACATGGATAAATATTGGGAGTGCAATTTTATTTATATAGTGGAAAATAAATAAAATTAATATTGATAAGAATTAATGGATTTGGGTTGGACCCAATTTAATTTTCAATATTAGAAGCCCAATATTTAATCTCCTTTTGATCCCCTACGTAGCCTATAAAAGCACTACATGGTCTTCACAATTCATTAACCTAAGATACGCCAATCATAAAGTCTTGAAGAGTGAAGAAGATCCATAGGAGTTCGATAGATCGTCGCCCACCCGACGTTCGAACGGAGTGCAAGGAATACGCGGGAAGATCACGAGGTCATCTTGATTTCGTTTCTCCGAACAACGAATCGTAGGTATGATATCTAAACTAACTTGATATTATTCGATTTTGTTTATTGAAAATATCGTAGAACGCAAGATCCGAAGTTCGGACCCGGAGTAGACGGACGATCACGCGGTGGTGGCGAAGCCACCGGACCGCGTGGATCGACCCGCCTAGGGTTCGGCGGGCGCGGAGGATGCGACCCTCGGCTGGGCCGAGGGCGCGCGTGTTGGAGTTGTGTACTTAATGTCTAGATTTAAGTACCGGTAAACTCCCTGTCATGGCATTTAACCTATTTAATTAATGAACAATTATTTGCATTTAATTAATTGATGCAAATCATAGTCCTGGATTTTATACGTTGTAGTTAGTATGGTGTGCATAGGCGCACAGAAGATCATACTATCGGTTACTCGTATTTAATCGAACAGTTGCTCACGACCTAGATGGACACGGACCAATCCATCGGTATAGTCGTTGTGTGAGAGAGAATATAATTTATCTTAATTATTTTATCACACTTGTACACTTGGTGTATTGGGCGGATCGCTTGAGATTTATTGATTAGGATTGCCTTGGATAATCAATTTAAATCTCAGAGTATTTTATTCTTAATCCCCGATATTATTGCGGGTGTGTATATTTAATATAAGTGACTTTGATTTTCCAAAGGAATTAACCGATTTAATTATTGGGTTAATTACCGGTTGAGTTGGGTCACTATATTTTTTATACGACATGCCGTGAATACTTGACGGGAAAGTGTATCCCGTAAGGGTTGATAATATCCCCGAGATGAGTTCATAAGGAATTATTATGTAAACCCTGCAGGTGGATTTAATCCGCATAATAATTAAAGTTGAACGGTACTATTCTCGGATATAAGAAATGAATAATATTTATTGAGCAATAAATAAATTTATTCATGGATATTTAAATCTTAAATACACGGAATATATAATACTAACCGGAGAAATATTATTTGATATAATATGGATTAATATTGGGAGTGCAATTTTATTTATATAGTGGAAAATAAATAAAATTTAATATTGATAAGGATTAATGGATTTGGGTTGGACCCAATTTAATCTTCAATATTTAGAAGCCCAATATTTATTCTCCTTATGATCCCCTACGTAGCCTATATAAGCACTACATGGTCTTCACTTTTCACAACCTAAGATACGCCAATCATAAAGTCTTGAAGAGTGAAGGAGATCCATAGGAGTTCGATAGATCGTCGCCCACACGACGTTCGGACGAGGTGCAAGGAATACGTGGGAAGATCGCAAGGTCATCAACGCATTAATTCGTTTCTCCGTACAACGAATCGAAGGTAATAAATCATAAACCCTCTTTTATGATTTTATGTGATTAATTGTAGTATATACATGAACACACGATCCGGGTAAACGCGCGAACTTCGGGGATGGGGATTCGAGATCCCCGGCGAAGATCGAGCAAGACCTCGGCTTGAAGCCGAGGCGGCGATCGAACCCTAGGGTTCGATCGCGGCATGCACGCGACGGAGGGGGAAGCCCCGGCTGGACGCCGGGGCACACGGTCGATCCTTGATCGACCGCCGGGATGCCGTGGGCTGGTGCCACGGCGGATCCCGGCCACCCTCACCGGTCAGAGGCGCGCACGGGAGGACCCCGGCTGGAAGCCGGGGCGAGCGATCGACCGTAAGGTCGATCGCGAGGGGAAGCCGCGGCTGGGCCGCGGCAGGTCAGCTGGAGGCTGACCGCCCTCCTCCGGCGGTCGTGGTGAGTCGCCGGACTCACCACGAGGGGCTGCTGGGCAGCCCCGGCGATCGCGTTATGCGATCGCGAGCCCCCTCGCGGCGGGGGCTCGGCTAGGGTTTTGCCGCGGCTTGTCCGCGGTGGAGCTCTCGTCGGGCCCGGTTCCGTCGTACGGTGGTTCGCGTTTGTGGATCCGACTCGTGGGGGACTTCGGCTGGGGGCGGGCTGCGTGTCTTCGGGCGCGTAGTCTCCAAAGGTCGGACTCCTGCGGATGAGTCGGGGATCCGATTATTCCGGCGATGAAGGATTTCGTTCGGGTTATTATTTTCCGCAAATTTTAATAGCCCGGGATATCGATTTCCAACAATTGGTATCAGAGCGTTTGGTTTCGTGTTCATGTATATGCTCGATTATTGTTCTACCTTGCAGGATTTCCGGCTATCATGGTTGGATTTAATTAATTGTTTTTTAATTAATTATCATGATTATTAAACTCTCGGACATGTCGAGATTCGTTTTGTGTGGATGAATGTTTGTAATAGTAAAAATTCGGGGGTTGACCGAATTTAGGATTTATTATTACGTTCTTTATTTTTCCGGAAAATGTATAGGGTCGATTTCATGTATAGAATCGATACCGGATATTGTAATTTAATTCTTGTAATTTATTTTACGTTGGTTCGATGTTGAGACGATCGCCGGAAGACGAAGAAGGTGTGACGAAGAAGACAATGGACGAGAGGGACGATCAACCCCATGATCGACCCTCACGATCGACCGCGAGGAAGGGGGGCCGATCGCCCCTTCGCCGTGGGCTGCCGCCGGCGTTGGTGGTGGCTGGACGGCTGGAGTGGCGGCGGCGGTGATCCCCTCCGGTGGCCGGTCGATCATGGTGGTTGGGGTGGTGCGGGGACTCCCAACCCGTGCTACTCCTACCATAATCCGACTTTCCTAAATTAATTCGACTTTCCTATTTGAGTACCTTCTTTTTAGGAAATTCTCATGGATTAGGAAAAGAATTAATTGAATTAATTTTATTCCTATTTGTTTTATTTCCTTTATGGAGATATTCATGAATTAGGAATTTAATTAATTTAGTATTAATTTATTTCCTATTTGATTATTCCTACTCTTGGGAATTTTCATTAGATGGAAATTAATTGATAATGGAAAGTAGAAGAGTCCTAAATTTATTTCATTTCCTTATTCTATTATAAAAGTCTTCTAGAATATTCCGAGTTTGACTTGGATAGATTATTCTAAAGATTTAATAGAATTAGATGGGAAATTAAATAAATAAAAATATTAATAATATTTGATTTTATTTTTGATATATTCAATTGACTTAATTTTCGAATTAAGTAACTTTTGGATTAATTAAAAATAAATAGATTTAAATATTGGATATTAATATTCTCGTCACATGGAGCATTCAAGAAACGAAGACTGAAGACTAGAAGATGCGTACGGAGATGGAATAAAGCCATGATGGTCGGAAAATAATTTTCTAGCATTATTTTGACTATGTGATACTATGTGCTTTATTGCTTGTATGCATGCTATATGTGTTTATTTTATGCACTAGATAGCGTATCCCTTTATTATAAAAAGCTAAGTGGGAGAGGGGATGGAAACATTCCCATGGTCTCCATTACTGTTCTCTTGGTGACTCTTATGGACTTTCGAAGTTCGTATAGACGAGTCATTGGAGGAGAATTCTTGTAATTCCTTTTACAAGAAACATTGATCGAGTTTATCAAACAATGCCTAATTTGTCTTTCTGAAACTGACTTCAAGTCGACTCATTCTCACCCCGGGGAGTGGAATGGAGCCAAAGCCACTTGGTCATGTGGATGACACAAATTAGAGACCTTCGTACCATTCTTTGATAGGTGGGTCGATTGTCTGCTCGGCTCCCTCATTTATGAGAGATAGGGTCGCTCGCATGGCGAATCACTGGTTAGAAACTTAGAGTTTCACTTATGATTCTCCGAGTCTAGATTGACGAAATCTAATGGATCTTGTAATTGGGAGTCAATTATAAAAGTCTCTTAGTGTAGTAAACGTCCACACCACGTGGCTTGCTGTGCTAACGGATTTTGGATTAATTGATGTAGACAGTTATAAGTGATTGTAAAGAGTTGTGAAGTTGTCGTAAACGTCCACACCACGTGGCTTGCGGTGATGTAGCAATTCCAAACGATTTACTTTAGTGCTGAGTAATGATTTACACTTAGATACGCGTTATAGTATTCTTCCCCACGAAGTTACGCTATAATTGATGTATGACCAAAGAAAATCTAATTACTAAATCATTTGGGTGGGTAAACGTCCACACCACGTGGCTTGCCTTACCTGATGGGATTTTAGACGTGATTAGTGATTTAATGATGTTATTCCAGGGAGATAACGTCGGATATTAAATTAATTGTTTGTTTAAATGTGCTTATAGGTTTAGATAATTGCTATGAATCCACTTGAGATGATACTTGAGGAATTTGACGCACTGGTTCCACACTGTGTTGAATGGAAAGAAGAGTTAGACATTGCTCAGACTGTAAAGGAGTACAAAGATGTACTCAGTGAAACTTGTCCTCCTGGACTCACCATTAACTCGACTGAGGATGAGATTTTTGACTTTGAAAAATGGGATAGTGCTCGTTCATTAGCCATTAATCATGATGTCATGCTTAAACTCAAGTTGATGTTTGGACATGATGGGGAGGCTAGAAAAGAGGCGATGAGGATACTCATAAAGATCTGTTACTTCGATGAAACACTTGATCATGTTTTTGAGATGATGGATCTTTTAGACGAGTTGAAACAATCGCAAGCTCTTATAGCCAAAGCCAAGGGTTTCGGACCTAAAGGCAAGGGAAAGGAGAAGAAGACAAGGGGGTCCGGTGGTCCTAAGGGACTTGGACCAAAGGGTGGGATAAAGAAGCCTTCTGGCAAATATCCCCAAGGGAAGCAGTCTGAGTACTGGGGGTCTACATCTTGTCCTCTCAAAGGTACGAATTTTTCTTTAGTCGTAAAACATAGTCAGCGGTATTGTCTACCAGAATTCTGGTGTGTAGATATGGAACCACTGACGGTATGTGCATTCTAAATGCAGGGGTTCCAGAAAACCCAGCGACTTAGAGAAGAAAAGTTCGAGTCCACACGGGCAAAGCTGTTGAGGAAGCAGCGGTTGCAGTGGAAGACATTTATCTATCCGTTTGATAGTTATAGGATTTCATTTCAATTTATTGCTTTGTACCTTTTATTTTAGAAAGAACTTTTGTTCTGGTTTTCTATTATTAATGGATATTTTATTTCTTTAATCATTTGATGATTTAGATAAGAAATAATGGCGATATCTATTCTGGTACATTAGATAGCAATATATGAATGATGAATCCTTAGTCTACCACGATGCAACAAACCGTTATATATAAACTTGTTTTACTTATTAGATGTATTTCTTTATCAATCATTATACTTGTGAATTCTTGAACTTAGTAGTATTTATTCAAAAGGGGATTCAAAAGGTCGAAATTGATTTATTCAATTATAGTTGGAGGAATGGACCTCCCGACCTAAGAATCAAATTTTGGAAGAAGATACGACTAAGTTAACCTTTCTGGATAAAGGATGGAGTTCGGACAAGTATTAAGAATGATCAAAGATGATATATGCAGACATATGTGTAAATAAAAAGGTGTAAGTAGTTTCCTTTAAGGAATACTTGAAGATGGATTAGAATGCTTGATGTGCCATAAAAGCGAAGTGTTTGACACAAAGCTATTATGGGGAACCTTCAAAGTATATCCGTTGGAAGCCTGCGACTTGTTCGCGGAGGCCGACACCTATCCAAAGAGCACATAGCATAAATCAAGGATTGAGATTGAGTCTCAAACGACTGCACCATACACTGATGTGTAGACATGGTGTGTCAGGAATAAGGAATTCTAATAATGGAAGGACAAGTTTATTCGGAACAACCTATGTTCTGTGGATATTTCTGGATACAATGACACATTCGATGTAATTGTAGAATATCCTAGAAG
Organism: Euphrasia confusa; assembly: GCA_954870475.1. Lineage (NCBI taxonomy): Eukaryota > Viridiplantae > Streptophyta > Magnoliopsida > Lamiales > Orobanchaceae > Euphrasia > Euphrasia confusa. The sequence goes on from OX940956.1 coordinate 23,558,469, forward strand.
AACAAGTAATTGTATGTTCAATAGTACTACGAACCAGAAGGGTGTCTTCGCCCGGTTCTTAGAGGAAGACTATTAGATGAACTACAATGCCCTAACTGACAAAGTACTTTATAAAGAGAAGAGAGAAGACTGAGAACCAGCCTAACCGAGTAGTAGTACACCACTAACTGCACCTAATGTTATTACTGTTATACACCGGAACGCCATTGCAGTGGGAGGTTGTTAAGCGACCAGAGATGTTCATAAGACTGGAGGAGTTTTAACTCTGGATCTAGTAAACATGAAATCGATCCCTAGTTCTGCATAATAGGCCGTACTAATCTAAATATGCCTACTTGGGTAGCAATAATTTATTATTGTTAAAGGGGCAAGATCATTTAGAGGTACAAGCTTAGTAAATCCATTTATGGATTACCACAAAGCTGAAACTTGTGAACTTGCAAATTGATGAGATAGTCCATTTTATGGATTCATCAAGAAGCATAGACAAGATTGGTGTATTGGAGACGTAATGGAAACAAAGTAGTGTTTCTCGGAATTTTGTGTAGATAACACTTCATCATTGGCAACAATGTAAAAGCGTTGTCAGACATAAAATAGAGGTTGTCTAAATAAATCGAGATATGAGTTTAAGATGAAGTTGGATCATGTTCTTAGAAATCTTTCGATCTCTAGATAAGAACGTTTGTACTTCTCTTTAGATATCTTATACGATTATGGTTTGTTTTAAACATGCACAATTCTGAGAAAGGTTATTGCCTTTCGAGAACAGAACGCATCTATCTAAGGTATGTGTCTTGAACACATGAAGGAGATAGATATAAACAAAGCAGATTCTTACACTTCGAGTGTAAAGGGCTTTGTAAATGCGGTGTTATAAAACAAGAACCTGATATCAACTATGCGGTTTGCGTAGTGGGAGGATATCAAAGTAATCTGGATAAGAGACATTCGAATGCTGTAAAAGTACTTGGAAGTACTGGATTACTAGCAAAAACGAAATCTTCTTAGATTACAGTTTCTCAGATCCAAAAATCAGAGAAGGACCAGTGTAAGTCGATATCAGGCTATGTGTTCACTTTTAGAAGAGGTGGAACCTAAGGAAGAAAGAGTGATAAGCGTGAAGCTTCTCGGACTCTATCATAAACCGAATAGCAGCCTCAAAGGCAGCGGAAGTTTTGGTTAGGTTCCGGAATGACCTCTGAACTTGGATATGATTCTTGGTTCACCAAAGGCTATGTATATAGCGGTGCATGGAGAACTGGAAGAAGTCATAAGTTCAAAAGGTGATAATAACACATAGAGCCAGTACCAACTGATACGAATCATCGTCAGAGAGACGACGCAGTAGTCACCAAGATAACTTCAGATCGGCGACCTAGATTGCTCATTCACATAATACTTCTGGGAAGTATAACTTAAGCACGTGATGAGTATGGAAGTCGGGAGTTTGGAGGAAATGACTAGACCTTAGTACAAGTGGGAGATTGTTGGAGTTGTGTACTTAATGTCTAGATTTAAGTACCGGTAAACTCCCTGTCATGGCATTTAACCTATTTAATTAATGAACAATTATTTGCATTTAATTAATTGATGCAAATCATAGTCCTGGATTTTATACGTTGTAGTTAGTATGGTGTGCATGGGCGCACAGAAGATCATACTATCGGTTACTCGTATTTAATCGAACAGTTGCTCACGACCTAGATGGACACGGACCAATCCATCGGTATAGTCGTTGTGTGAGAGAGAAAATAATTTATCTTAATTATTTTATCACACTTGTACACTTGGTGTATTGGGCGGATCGCTTGAGATTTATTGATTAGGATTGCCTTGGATAATCAATTTAAATCTCAGAGTATTTTATTCTTAATCCCCGATATTATTGCGGGTGTGTATATTTAATATAAGTGACTTTGATTTTCCAAAGGAATTAACCGATTTAATTATTGGGTTAATTACCGGTTGAGTTGGGTCACTATATTTTTTATACGACATGCCGTGAATACTTGACGGGAAAGTGTATCCCGTAAGGGTTGATAATATCCCCGAGATGAGTTCATAAGGAATTATTATGTAAACCCTGCAGGTGGATTTAATCCGCATAATAATTAAAGTTGAACGGTACTATTCTCGGATATAAGAAATGAATAATATTTATTGAGCAATAAATAAATTTATTCATGGATATTTAAATCTTAAATACACGGAATATATAATACTAACCGGAGAAATATTATTTGATATAATATGGATTAATATTGGGAGTGCAATTTTATTTATATAGTGGAAAATAAATAAAATTTAATATTGATAAGGATTAATGGATTTGGGTTGGACCCAATTTAATCTTCAATATTTAGAAGCCCAATATTTATTCTCCTTATGATCCCCTACGTAGCCTATATAAGCACTACATGGTCTTCACTTTTCACAACCTAAGATACGCCAATCATAAAGTCTTGAAGAGTGAAGGAGATCCATAGGAGTTCGATAGATCGTCGCCCACACGACGTTCGGACGAGGTGCAAGGAATACGTGGGAAGATCGCAAGGTCATCAACGCATTAATTCGTTTCTCCGTACAACGAATCGAAGGTAATAAATCATAAACCCTCTTTTATGATTTTATGTGATTAATTGTAGTATATACATGAACACACGATCCGGGTAAACGCGCGAACTTCGGGGATGGGGATTCGAGATCCCCGGCGAAGATCGAGCAAGACCTCGGCTTGAAGCCGAGGCGGCGATCGAACCCTAGGGTTCGATCGCGGCATGCACGCGACGGAGGGGGAAGCCCCGGCTGGACGCCGGGGCACACGGTCGATCCTTGATCGACCGCCGGGATGCCGTGGGCTGGTGCCACGGCGGATCCCGGCCACCCTCGCCGGTCAGAGGCGCGCACGGGAGGACCCCGGCTGGAAGCCGGGGCGAGCGATCGACTGTAAGGTCGATCGCGAGGGGAAGCCGCGGCTGGGCCGCGGCAGGTCAGCTGGAGGCTGACCGCCCTCCTCCGGCGGTCGTGGTGAGTCGCCGGACTCACCACGAGGGGCTGCTGGGCAGCCCCGGCGATCGCGTTATGCGATCGCGAGCCCCCTCGCGGCGGGGGCTCGGCTAGGGTTTTGCCGCGGCTTGTCCGCGGTGGAGCTCTCGTCGGGCCCGGTTCCGTCGTACGGTGGTTCGCGTTTGTGGATCCGACTCGTGGGGGACTTCGGCTGGGGGCGGGCTGCGTGTCTTCGGGCGAGTAGTCTCCAAAGGTCGGACTCCTGCGGATGAGTCGGGGATCCGATTATTCCGGCGATGAAGGATTTCGTTCGGGTTATTATTTTCCGCAAATTTTAATAGCCCGGGATATCGATTTCCAACAGCGCGGTCGATCACGGAGATCGACCGTCGGGGCGCGGGCTGGTGCCGCACCCCACCCCACCTCGACGGTGGGGACCTCCAGGCGGCGGCGAGTCGCCGGACTCGCCGCGGGGGCTGCCGGTGCAGCCCCACCCGATCGCGTGAGACGCGATCCTTCGATCGCGCGAACCCCGGCTCGCGGGGGTTCGGCTGGGGGCGGGCCGCGTGTCTTCGGGCGCTTGGTCTCCAAAGGTCGAGCCCCGGCGGATGAGTCGGCGTTCGTGTGATCTCCGGCGAAGGGTTCGTTCGGGTTATTGGTTCCGCAAATTTAAATAACTCGGGATATCGAATTCCAACAATTTACGTTGGTTCGATGTTGGAACGATCGCCGGAAGGCGAAGATATGACGAAGAAGACGATGGACGAGAGGGACGATCAACCCCATGATCGACCCTCACGATCGACCGCGAGGAAGGGGCCGATCGCCCCTCGGCCGTGGGCTGCCGCCGGCGTTGGTGGTGGCTGGCCGGCTGGGGTGGCGGCGGCGGTGATCCCCTCCGGTGGCCGGTCGATCATGGTGGGGTGGTGTGGGGTCTCCCAACCCATGCTACTCCTACCAAGATCCGACTTTCCTAATTTAGTTCGGTTTTCCTATTTTGAGTATTCCTAAGTTTGGGAATTCTCATGGAATAGGAAAATAATTAAATTGAAATAAATTTATTTTTCCTTATTGATTATTCCTATTTTGGAATTTTCATGGAGAAGGAAAGTAATAAATTTAGAATTAATTTATTCTTCCTATTTAATTATTCCTTTATGGAATTTTTAATAGATTAGGAAAATAATTAATTTGGAAAGTTTTGAAAGTCCTTAATTTATTTTTCCTATTTAATTATTCCTTTATGGAATTTTTAATAGATTAGGAAAGGAATTAATTTGGAAGGATTAAGAGTCCTAATTTATTTTATTTCCTTAATCTATTATAGAAGTCTTTTAGAATATTCCAAGTTTGACTTGGATGAGATTCTAGAGATTTAATAGAATTAGATAGGAAAATAAAAATAAATAAAAATATTAATAATATTTAATTTTATTTTTGATATATTCGATTGACTTAATTTTCGAATTAAGTAACTTTTGGATTATTTGAAAATAAATAGATTTAAATATTGGGATTAATATTCTCGTCACATGGAGCATTCAAGAACGAAGACTGAAGACTAGAAGATGCGTATGGAGATGCAATAAAGCCATAATAGTCGGAAAATAATATTCTAGTATTATTTTGATTATGTGATAATAGTATGTGCTTTATTTCATGTATGCATGCTTATGTGTATTTAATTATGCATTAGATAGCGTATCCCTTTGTTATAAAAAGCTAAGTGGGAGAGGGATTGGAAACAATGCCATGGTCTCCATTACTGTTCTCTTGGTGACTTTTATGAGCTTTCGAAGTTCGTATAGACAAGTCATTGGAGGAGAATTCTTGTAATTCCTTTTACGAGAAACATTGATTAAGTTTATTAAACAATGCCTAATTTGTCTTTCTGAAGCTGACTTCAAGTCGACTCATTCTCACCCCGGGGAGTGGAATGGAGCCAAAGCCACTTGGTCATGTGGATGACACAAATTAGAGACCTTCGTACCATCTTTTTTAAGGTGGATCGATTGTCTGCTCGGCTCCCTCATTTATGAGAGATAGGTTGTTCGCATGGTGAATCACTGGTTAGAAACTTCGAGTTTCACTTATGATTCTCCGCGTCCTGATTTACAAAAAATCGAATGGATCAAGTAATTGGAAGTCAATTGTAAAAGTCTTTTGGTGTAGTAAACGTCCACACTATCGTGGCTTGCTGCACTGAATGGGATTTTGGATCGATTGATGTAGACAGTTATAGAAGGGAGTAAAGGAGCGTATGTTAACGTAAACGTCCACACTATCGTGGCTTGCGGTGAATATGCGTGTCCCAAACAATCTTCTTAGATACTGAGTAATGGTTTACACTTAGGTACGCTTCTTAGTATTCTTCCCATCGAAGTAACGCTAATGATGATGTACGACCGAAGCAAATCTAATTGCTAAATCATTTGGGTAGGTAAACGTCCACACTATCGTTGCTTGCCATATCTGATGGGATTTTAGATGTGATTAGTGGTTTAATGATATTATTTGAGGAAGATAATATCGGATATTAAATCAATTTTTTATTGTTATATGTGCTCATAGATTATGGATGGCTTTGAACCCACTTTATGTGATACTTGAGGAATTTAACTCATTGGTCCCTGAATGTATTGATTGGAATAGAGATATGGACATTGCCCAGACTGTTAAAGAGTACAAGTTTGTACTCAAGTGAGCTTTGTTCTCCCGAGCCTACCAATGTCTTAACTGATGAGGAAGGGACTGATTTTAATATCATGTTCAAACTCAAGGAGATGTTTAGACATGACGTAGTGGCTAGACAAGAGGCGATGAGGATACTCATAAAGGTCATTCATTCGAGGAAGCGCTTGAACACGTTTCTAAGATGATGGACCTTTTGGACGAGTTGAGACGGAAATCGCAAGCTCTTGTAGCCAATGCCAAAGGTTTCGAACCTAAGGGCAAAACCGGGGGAAAGGAAAAGAAAGCAAAGAAACCCAGTGGTCCTAAGCTACTTGGACCACGAGATGGGACGAGAAAGCCCGGAGGCAAGTGTTCTCGATATAAACAGTCTGGGTACTGGAAGTCTGATTATCCTCTCAAAGAAAGTACGAAATTTTCTCTAGTCATAAAACATAGTCAGTGGTATTATCTACCGGAACCTGGTGTGTAGATATGGAACCACTGACGGTATGTGCATTTTAAATGCGAGGGTTCCAGGAAACCCGACGACTTGAAAAAGAAGAAATCGTAGTCTACATGGGCAATGCTGTGGAGGAGGCAGCTGTTGCAGTGGAGGACATTTTATAGGATTTCATTTTGTAATTGCTTTTATGTACCTTTTGGAAAGAACTTTGTTCTGAGTTTCTAATGAATGGATATTTTTTTTTAATCATTTGATGGTTATAAGAAGAAATAATGATATTATCTATTCTGGTACATTAGCTAGCAATATATAAATGATGAATCCTGAGTCCACCACGATGCAACGAACCGTAGCATATAAATCGTTTTACTTTTAAGAGATATTTCTGTAATGAATCATTTATACTTGTGGATTATTATGCTAAGTCGTGTTTATTCAAATAAGAAGTTCAAAGGTCGAAAATTGATATTTTGATCAATTAAGTTGAAGGAGTGGACCTTCCGACCTAAGAATCTAATTTGGAAGATAACATGACCAAGCAATCCTTTATGGATATAAGATATAAGATCCGGACAAGTATTAGAATTGATTCACTCTGATGTATGCAGACCTTTGTTTACTCAGACAATAAGGTACGAGTGCTTCATTTTATGATTACTCGAAATAATGGATTAGCATACCTGATGTGCCACAAAAGCAAAGTGTTTTGACAAGTCAATGGACACAAAGCTATTGTGGGGAACCTTCAAGGTATATCCATTAGAAGCCTGCGATTTGATCGCGGAGGCAAGAACCTGACTGAGGAATGCATGGCATACTGATCAGAGATTGGGATTTGATCCCAAATGACTACACCATGCACTCTTGTGTAGAAATGGTGTGTCGGAAATAAGAAATGGAACTCTTATAGAAATAGTAAAAGCATGAGTTATACGGAACTACCTGTGTTCTATGGATATGTCTGGAAACAACGGCGCATTCAAATGCGGTTGTAGAATATCCTAGAAGAACAAAAGATGTGTGTTCAATAGTACTATGAACCAGAAGGACGTTATAAGTTCTAACGCCCGGTTCTTAGAGGAAGACTATTAGATGAACCACAAGCCCAAAGTGACGTAATACTTTGAAATGAGAGAGAAAGATTAAGACTTAGAACCAGTCGAACTGAGTAGCGGTACACCACTAACTGCACCTACTGTTATTACTGTTTATACACCGGAACGCCGTTGTAGTGGGAGGTTGTTTAGCAACCGGAGATATTCATAAGACTAGGGGAGTCTTCGGACTCTGGACCTAGTATACATGAAACCGATCCCTGGATCTACATAAAGGCAGTACTAGATCTAAATGTGCCTTCTTGGAGAGCAATAAGGATTATTGCTAAGAGGCAAGATCATTTAGAGTACAAGCTTAGTTGATCCATCTATGGATTGGAACAAAGAATTGAGTTCGTGGTACTTGCAAATTGATGAGATAGTCCATTTTATGGATTCATCAAAGCATAGACGAATTGTGTGTATTGGAAACGTGATGGAACAAAGTGGTGTTTCTCGAGTTTTATGTAGAGAACATTCTTATCATTGGTAACAATGTAAAGATGTTGTCAAGACATAAAATGATGGTTGTCTAGATAAATAGATATGAAAGATAAAGGAAGAAGTTGGACATGTTCTTGAGATCTTGGATCTCTAGGAAAGAACATTGTACTTCTCCTGGACATCCTACATATATATGATTATGGTTCGTTTTAACATGCAAGATTCCGAGAAAGGTTCGTTACCTTTCAGATACGGAATGCATCTATCTAAGGATATGTGTTTTGGAACACAAAAGGAGATAGAAGCAATGAAAGCAGTTTCCTACACTTTGAGTGTGGAAAGCTCGATGAATGCATTGTTGAAAACGAGAACCTGATATCGGCTATGCGGTCAGCATAGTGGGAGGATATCAAGGTAATCCTAGAAAGGAATACTCGACTACTGTAATGAAAATTTTAAGTACTTTCAAAGTAATAGAAACTATGTTCTGGATTACGGAGCAGACGAGCATTTCCTTTGGATTACACTCTCTTAGATTTCTAATCAAATAAGGACCGGTGTAAGTCGATATCAGGCTATGTGTTTCACTATTAAAGGAGGAGGAGTTTTAATATGGAAGAGTGATAAGTACGATGCTTTTCGGACTCTACCACAGGTAACCAAATAGCGGCCTCAGAGGCAGCGGAAGTTTTGGTATGGCTCTGGGATAACCTCTGGGACTTAGATGTGATTCTTAGTTTGCCAAAGGCTATGTAAATAGCGGTGCGATGGAAAATGGAAAGAAATCACAAGTCCATAAGTGTAAGATAACACATAGAGCAAGTACCACCTGATACGAATCATCGTCAGGGAGGACGACGCTGTAGTCACCAAGATAACTTCAGAGCGGCAACCTAGATTGCTCATTCACATGGTACTTCTTGGAAGTACAGTTTAAGCACGTGATGAGTATGGGAGTCGGGAGTTTGGAGGAAATGACTAGACCTTAGTACAAGTGGGATATTGTTGGAGTTGTGTACTTAATGTCTAGATTTAAGTAACGGAAACTCCCGATCCATTGCCATTAATCTATTTAATTAAATAAACAATTATTTGCGTTTAATTATTTATAATTAAATATATGCAAATTATAGTCCTAGATTATATACGTTGTAGTTAGTATGGTGTGCGTCGTCACACGGAAGATCATACTATCGGTTACTCGTATATAATCGAACAGTTGCTCACGACCTAGATGGACACGGACCAATCCATCGGTATAGTTGTTGTATGAGGGAGAAAATAATTTGTCTTGATTATTTTATCATACTTGTACACTTGGTGTATTGGGCGGATCGCTTGAGATTTATCGATTAGGATTGCCTTGGATAATCGATTTAAATCTTAGTGTATTTTATTCTTAATCCCCGATACTATTGCGGGTGTGTATATTTAATATAAGTGACTTTGATTTTCGAAAGGAATTGACCGGTTTAATTACTGGGTCAATTACCGGTTAAGTTGGGTCGCTATATTTTATATATGACATGTCGTGAATACTTGACGGGAAAGTGTATCCCGAAAGGGTTGATAATATCCCCGAGATGAGTTCATAAGGAATTATTATGTAAACCCTGCAGGTGGATTAGTTTCGCATAATAATTAAGGTTGAATGGTACTAGTCTCGGATACAAGAGATGAATAAATTAATTAGCAATAAATTAATTTTATTCATGGATATTTATATCTTAAATACACGGAATAAATAATACTACCGGAGAAATATTATTTGATATAATATGGTTTAATATTGGGAGTGCAATTAATTTATATAGTGAAAATAAATTAATTAATATTAATTGGATTAATAGATTTGGGCTTGGGCTCAATTTAATCATTAATATTGGAAGCCCAATATTCCACCTCCTTAAGATCCCCTACGTAGCTTATAAAAGCACTACATGGTCTTCTCTATTCTCATAACTTGAAGAACACAATTCTAGAGAGAGAAAGTAGAGAGGGAGATCCATGGAGTTCGGAGGATCGTCGCCCACCCGACGTTCGAGCTAGTGCAAGGAATACGTGGGAAGGTCTCAAGGTCTTCATAGATCTCGTTTCTCCGTACAACGAGAACAAAGGTAAAATCACGACCCCCTCGATGATTTTAATTTAATTCGTCGTATACAAATGAACCAAGATCCGAGGAACGAACGAACCCCGGACCGAGGGCCGAACGCGGGGTGGTGGTCGAAGACCACCGGACCACCGCGAACGGCGGATCCACGGTGCTGGGATTCGATGTCCCGGGCTATCAAAAATTGCGGAACCGATAACCCGATCAAAAACCCTCGATCACCGAAGATTGGATCCCCGACTCATCCGCAGGAGTCCGACCATTGGAGACTACGCGCCCGAAGACACGCAGCCCGCCCCCAGCCGAAGTCCCCCACGAGTCGGATCCACGAACGCGAACCACCTCACGAGCCGGGGCCCGACCGAACGCCCAGCGAAGCCCGAAGGCTGCGTGCGCCCAGCCGAGCCCCCGCGAGGGGCTCGCGATCGTCCTCGGACGATCGCTGGGATCGCTCGTAGCGATCCCCGGGGCTGCTCGTAGCAGCCCCGCAGCGAGTCGCGATGACTCGCTGCTCGCGAGGGCCGAGCCCCGTACGCGTCCGCTGCGGGCGAACCCGCAGCACGTACGGGGTCGCTGCGGGTGAACCCGCAGCTTGCCCGCGATCGATCCGAGGATCGATCGCACCCCTCGGCTCCAGCCGAGGGCCCTCGCGCCACGCGCCTCCGACGAGGGGCTGGGGTCCGCCACGGCACCAGCCCGTGGCACCCCGGCGATCGACCGGAGTCGATCGCGTGCCCCGGCGTCCAGCCGGGGCTCCCCTTGCGTCGCGCGGTACCGGCGGTCGAACCCTAGGGTTCGGCCGCCCCTCTCGATCCCGACGGGGATCGCGAGATCCCCGTATCCCGGTCTCGACGCTTTCCCGGATCGTCTTGTTCATGTACATATCACGATTAAAACAATCACAAATAATCAAGGAGGGGGTTTCTCGATTATTACCTCGATTCGTTGTACGGAGAAACGAATCTTGTTGATGACCTTGCGATCTTCCCACGTATTCCTCGCACTTCGTCCGAACGTCGTGTGGGCGACGATCTATCGAACTCTATGGATCTTCCTCACTCTCAAGACTTTATGATTGGCGTAGGTCAATTATTATGTGTTATGAAAAGTGAAGACCATGTAGTGCTTATATAGGCTACGTAGGGGATCATAAGGAGAATAAATATTGGGCTTCAATATTGAAAATTAAATTGGGTCCAACCCAAATCTATTAATTCTTATCAATATTAATTTTATTTATTTTCCACTATATAAATAAAATTGCACTCCCAATATTATTCATATTATATCAAATAATATTTCTCCATCTTAGTATTATTTATTCCGTGTATTTAAGATTTAAATATCCATTAATAAATTTATTTATTGCTCAATAAATAATATTCATATCTTATATCCGAGACTAGTACCGTTCAACCTTTATTATTGTGCGGAACGAATCCACTCATGAGGTTTACACAATAATTCCTTATGAACTCATCTCGGGGATATTATCAACCCTTCCGGGATACACTTTCCCTTCAAGTATTCACGGCATGTCATATATAAAATATAGAGACCCAATTTTACCGGTAATTAACCTAATAATTAAATCGGTTAATTCCTTTGGAAAATCAAAGTCTCTAATATTAAATATACACACCCGCAATAATATCGGGGATTAAGAATAAAATACTCCGAGATTTAAATTGATTATCCAAGGCAATCCTAATCAATAAATCTCAAGCTGATCCGCCCAATACACCAAGTGTACAAGTGTGATAAAATAATTAAGATAAATTATTTTCTCTCTCACACAACGACTATACCGATGGATTGGTCCGTGTCCATCTAGGTCGTGAGCAACTGTTCGATTAAATACGAGTAACCGATAGTATGATCTTCTGTGCGCCCATGCGCACCATACTAACTACAACGTATAAAATCCAGGACTATATTTTGCATAATTAATTAATTGCAAATAATTGTTTATTAATTAAATAGGTTAAATGCCATGACCGGGAGTTTACCGGTACTTAAATCTAGACATTAAGTACACAACTCCAACAATCTCCCACTTGTACTAAGGTCTAGTCATTTCCTCCAAACTCCCGACTCCCATACTCATCACGTGCTTAAGTTATACTTCCCAGAAGTATTATGTGAATGAGCAATCTAGGTTGCCGCTCTGAAGTTATCTTGGTAACTACTGCGTCGTCTCTCTGACGATGACTCGTATCAGGTGGTACTGGCTCTATGTGTTATCATCACCTCTTGAACTTATGACTTCTTCCAGTTCTCCATGCACCGCTATGTACATAGCCTTTGGTGAACCAAGAATCATATCCAAGTTCAGAGGTCATTCCGGAACCTAACCAAAACTTCCGCTGCCTCTGAGGCTGCTATTCGGTTTATGATAGAGTCCGAGAAGCATCACGCTTATCACTCTTTCATCCTTAGGTTCCACCTCTTCTAAAAATGAACACATAGCCTGATATCGACTTACACTGGTCTTTCTCCGATTTTTGATCTGAGAAACTGTAATCTAAGAAAATTTCGTTTTGCCAGTAATCCAGTACTATCAAGTACTTTACAGCATTTGAATATTTCTTATCCAGATTACTTTGATATCCTCCCACTACGCTAACCGCATAGTTGATATCAGGTTCTTGTTTTTCAACATTGCATCTACAAAGCTCTCTACACTCGAAGTGTAGGTTACTGCTTTGTCCATATCCATCTCCTTTATGTGTTCGAAACACATGCCTTTAGATAGATGTATTCTGTTCTAGAAAGGCAATAACCTTTCTCAGAATTGTGCATGTTTAAAACAAACCATAATCGTATAAGATATCTTAAGAGAAGTACAAATGTTCTTATCTAGAGATCGAAAGATTTCTAAGAACATGATCCAACTTCATCTTAATCTTATATCTCGATTTATTTAGACAACCTCTATTTTATGTCTGACAACACTTTTATATTGTTGCCAATGATAAAGTGTTATCTACACAAAATTCCGAGAAACACCACCTTTGTTTCCATTACGTTTCTAACACACCTTTCTCGCGAATCTATGCAGACCTAGGGATCGATTTCATGTATACTAGATCCAGAGTTTAAAACTCCTCCAGTCTTATGAACATCTCTGGTTGCTTAACAACCTCCCACTGCAATGGCGTTCCGGTGTATAACAGTAATAACATTAGGTGCAGTTAGTGGTGTATCGCTACTCGGTTAGGCTGGTTCTCAGTCTATCCTTTCCTCATTTTAAAGTACTTTGTCAGTTAGGGCATTGTAGTTCATCTAATAGTCTTCCTCTAAGAACCGGGTGAGGATACCCATTTGGTTCGTAGTACTATTGAACATACAATCACTTGTTCTTCTAGGATTATTCTACAACCACATAGAATGTGCCGTTTTATCCAGAAATATCCATAGAACATAGGTAGTTCCGAACAAACTTGTCCTTTTACTATTAGAATCTCATTTCTTATTCCTGACACACCATGTCTACACTTCAGTGTATGGTGTAGTCGTTTGAGATTTAATCTCAATCTTTGATCTATGCTATGTGTTATTTAGATAGGTGATAGCTTCCGCGAACAAGTCGCAAGCTTCTAATGGATATACTTTGAAGGTTCCCCATAATGGCTTTGTGTTGAAAACACTCCGCTTTTATGGCACAACAAGTAGTCTAATCCATCTTCGAGTATTCTTGAAGGAATAACTCGTACCTTCTCTAATTACACATACCGCATTAATCATCAATCATTTTCTATACTTGTCCGAATTCCATCCTTTATCCAGAAAGGTTAACTTAGTCGTATCACCTTTCAAGACCGATTCTTAGGTCGGGAGGTCCATTCCTCCAACTATAATTGATCAAATCAATTTCGACTTTTGAATCCCTTTTGAATAGATACTACCAAGTTCAAGAATTCACAAGTACAATGATTAATAAGAGAAATACATCTAATAAGTAAAACAAGTTATGCATAACGGTTTGTTGCATCGTGGTAGACTAAGAATTCATCATTCACATATTGCTATCTAATGTACCATAATAGATATCACCATTATTTCTTATCCAAACCATCAAATGATTAAAGAAATAAAATATCCATTAATAATAAAGAAAACCAGAACGAAGTTCTTTTTCAAAATAAAGGGGTACATAAGCAATAATTGAAATGAAAACTTAAAACAGAAAAATGTCTTCCACTGCAACCGCTGCTACCCCAACAGCTTTGCCCATGTAGACTCGAACTCTTCTTCTCTAAGTCGCCGGGTTTTCTGGAACCCCTGCATTTAAAGAAATGCACATACCGTCAGTGGTTCCATATCTACACACCAGAATTCTGGTAGATAATACCGCTGACTATGTTTTTACGACTAAAGAAAAATTCGTACCTCTGAGAGGACATTCAGACTTCCAGTGTCCAGACTTCTTGCATCGGAAGCATAAGCCCTTTGGCTTACTAGCCCCCACTCGTGGTCCATTCCTCTTGGCACCACTGGGTTTTATGGCTTGCTTCCTTTTCTTGCCCCTACCTCCAATAGCTTTCAAGCTTTTGGACTTGGTAGCCACAAGCGCTTGAGACTTGCCCTTCTTGTAGATCCCCTCTGCCGCCTTCAGTTCAGTCAGGAGTTGCGCAAGAGTATAAGATAGTTTACCCATATTATAGCTCATACGAAACTGCTCAAACTTAGGGGTCAGAGACTGGAGTATGATGTCGACTTGCGTCTCATCATCAATCGAAGCTCCTAGGACCTCAACTTCATTCAACAAACTCATCATCTTAAGAACGTGCTCCCCAACGGGCGTTCCTCCAGACTGAGTAGTCGACATAAGGACTCTCATGGCTTCTTGCCTTGCCGCACGATCCTGCTCCCCGAACATCTCCTTGAGGTTAGTCATCATATCCCGGGCAGTGTCCATCGGCTCATGTTGGGTTTGGAGTACATTTGACATGGAAGCCAAAATATAGCACCTAGCCATTTCATCAGCCTTTTTCCACTTCCGATATGTTGCCTTTTCCTCATCAGTTGAGGCAGCCGTGGGCTCAGCAGGGCATTTATCAGAGAGTACAAACTTGTACTCTTCAGCAGTCAGGACAATGTCCAAATTTCTCTTCCAATCAATGTAATTGAGACCAGTGAGTTTATGTTCCTTGAGTATCACAGAAAGTGGATTCATAGCTATTCTCTAAACCTATAAGCACATGTAAACAAACAATCAATTTAATGTCCGATATTATCTCCCTCAAATAATATCATTAAATTACTAATTGCGTCTAAAATCCCATCAGGTAAAGCAAGCCACGTGGTGTGGACGTTTACCCACCCAAATGATTTAGCAATTAGTTTTTCTTCGGTCATACATCAATCATAGCGTAACTTCGTGGGGAAGAATACTATGACGCGTATCTAAGTGTAAACCATTACTCAGCACTAAAGTACATCGCTTGGAATTGCTACGTCACCGCAAGCCACGTGGTGTGGACGTTTACGACAATTTCACAACTCTTCACAATTACTTATAACTGTCTACATCAATTAATCCAAAATCCGTCAGCATAGCAAGCCACGTGGTGTGGACGTTTACTACACCAAGAGATTTTTATAATTGACTCCCAATTACAAGATCCATTCGATTTCGTAAATCAAGACTCGGAGAATCATAAGTGAAACTCGAAGTTTCTAACCAGTGATTCACCATGCAAGCGACCCTATCTCTCATAAATGAGGGAGCCGAGCAGACAAACGACCCATCTATCAAAGAATGGCACGAAGGTCTCTAATTTGTGTCATCCACATGACCAAGTGGCTCTGGCTCCATTCCAATCCCCGGGGTGAGAATGAGTCGACTTGAAGTCAGTTTCAGAAAGACAAATTAGGCATTGTTTGATAAACTTGATCAATGTTTCTTGTAAGAGGAATTACAAGAATTCTCCTCCAATGACTTGTCTATATGAACTTCGAAAGTCCATAAAAGTCACCAAGAGAACAGTGATGGAGACCATGGGAATGTTTCCATCCCCTCTCCCACTTAGCTTTTTACGATAAAGGGATACGCTATCTAGTGCATAAAATAAACACATATAGCATGCATGAAAGCAATAAAGCACATAGATCACATAGTCAAAATAATGCTAGAGAAATTATTTTCCCGACTATCATGGCTTTATCTTCATATGCATCCTCTAGTCTTCAGTCTTCGTTTCTTGAATGCTCCATGTGACGAGAATATTAATTTCCAATATTTAAATCTATTTATTTTCAATTAATCCAAAAGTTACTTAATTCGAAAATTAAGTCAATTGAATATATCAAAAATAAAATTAAATATTATTAATATTTTTATTTATTTATTTTCCTATCTAGTTCTATTAAATCTCTAGAATAATCTATCCAAGTAAAATTGGAATATTCTAGAAGACATCTATAATAGAACAAGGAAATAAAATAAATTAGGACTCACTACTTTCCAAATTTATTTTTATTCCTAATCCATGAATATTCCCAGGAGTAGGAATAATCAAATAGGAAAAATAAATTTAGTACTAAATTAATTAAATTTCTAATCTATGAATATTTCCATGAAGGAAATAAATCAATAGAAAATAAAATTAATTTAAATTAATTCTTTTCCTAATCCATGAGAGTTTCCAAAAGGAGAACAATCAAATAGGAAAAATCCGAATTAATTTGGAAAGTAATTTCTTGGTAGGAATAGCATGGGATTGGGAGACCCCACACCATCCCCACCTAGATGGATCGGCCGGCCACTCGGGGAGGAGCGCCGCCGCCGCCTAGCCATGCCGGCTAGGCCATGGGTCGATCACCATCATGGGATCGATCCCAAGCCCTTTTCACTTCGTCACTTCTTCGTCTTCCGGCGATCGTCTCATCATCGAACCAACGTAAAATAAATTACAATAATCTAAATTACAATTCCGGTATCGATTCTATACATGAAATCGACCCTATACATTTTCCGGAAAATAAAGTGCGTAATAATAAATCCTAAATTCGGTCAACCCCCGAATTTTTACTATTACAAACATTCAACCACACAAAACGAATCTCGACATGTCCGAGAGTTTAATAATCATGATAATTAATTAAAAAAAAAAAACAATTAATTAAATCCAACCATGATAGCCGGAAATCCTGCAAGGTAGAATAATAATCGAACATATACATGAACACGAAACCAAACGCTTTGATACCAATTGCTGGGATTCGATGTCCCGGGCTATCAAAAATTGCGGAACCGATAACCCGATCAAAAACCCTCGATCACCGAAGATTGGATCCCCGACTCATCCGCAGGAGTCCGACCTTTGGAGACTACGCGCCCGAAGACACGCAGCCCGCCCCCAGCCGAAGTCCCCCACGAGTCGGATCCACGAACGCGAACCACCTCACGAGCCGGGGCCCGACCGAACGCCCAGCGAAGCCCGAAGGCTGCGTGCGCCCAGCCGAGCCCCCGCGAGGGGCTCGCGATCGTCCTCGGACGATCGCTGGGATCGCTCGTAGCGATCCCCGGGGCTGCTCGTAGCAGCCCCGCAGCGAGTCGCGATGACTCGCTGCTCGCGAGGGCCGAGCCCCGTACGCGTCCGCTGCGGGCGAACCCGCAGCACGTACGGGGTCGCTGCGGGTGAACCCGCAGCTTGCCCGCGATCGATCCGAGGATCGATCGCACCCCTCAGCTCCAGCCGAGGGCCCTCGCGCCACGCGCCTCCGACGAGGGGCTGGGGTCCGCCACGGCACCAGCCCGTGGCACCCCGGCGATCGACCGGAGTCGATCGCGTGCCCCGGCGTCCAGCCGGGGCTCCCCTTGCGTCGCGCGGTACCGGCGGTCGAACCCTAGGGTTCGGCCGCCCCTCTCGATCCCGACGGGGATCGCGAGATCCCCGTATCCCGGTCTCGACGCTTTCCCGGATCGTCTTGTTCATGTACATATCACGATTAAAACAATCACAAATAATCAAGGAGGGGGTTTCTCGATTATTACCTCGATTCGTTGTACGGAGAAACGAATCTTGTTGATGACCTTGCGATCTTCCCACGTATTCCTCGCACTTCGTCCGAACGTCGTGTGGGCGACGATCTATCGAACTCTATGGATCTTCCTCACTCTCAAGACTTTATGATTGGCGTAGGTCAATTATTATGTGTTATGAAAAGTGAAGACCATGTAGTGCTTATATAGGCTACGTAGGGGATCATAAGGAAAATAAATATTGGGCTTCAATATTGAAAATTAAATTGGGTCCAACCGAAATCTATTAATTCTTATCAATATTAATTTTATTTATTTTCCACTATATAAATAAAATTGCACTCCCAATATTATTCATATTATATCAAATAATATTTCTCCATCTTAGTATTATTTATTCCGTGTATTTAAGATTTAAATATCCATGAATAAATTTATTTATTGCTCAATAAATAATATTCATATCTTATATCCGAGACTAGTACCGTTCAACCTTTATTATTGTGCGGAACGAATCCACTCATGAGGTTTACACAATAATTCCTTATGAACTCATCTCGGGGATATTATCAACCCTTCCGGGATACACTTTCCCTTCAAGTATTCACGGCATGTCATATATAAAATATAGAGACCCAATTTTACCGGTAATTAACCCAATAATTAAATCGGTTAATTCCTTTGGATAATCAAAGTCTCTAATATTAAATATACACACCCGCAATAATATCGGGGATTAAGAATAAAATACTCCGAGATTTAAATTGATTATCCAAGGCAATCCTAATCAATAAATCTCAAGCTGATCCGTCCAATACACCAAGTGTACAAGTGTGATAAAATAATTAAGATAAATTATTTTCTCTCTCACACAACGACTATACCGATGGATTGGTCCGTGTCCATCTAGGTCGTGAGCAACTGTTCGATTAAATACGAGTAACCGATAGTATGATCTTCTGTGCGCCCATGCGCACCATACTAACTACAACGTATAAAATCCAGGACTATATTTTGCATAATTAATTAATTGCAAATAATTGTTTATTAATTAAATAGGTTAAATGCCATGACCGGGAGTTTACCGGTACTTAAATCTAGACATTAAGTACACAACTCCAACACACGGTGGGGATCGCACGCAACGAGAGCCCTCGGCTGGTCGCCGAGGGTGGCGGTCGAACCCTAGGGTTTCGACCGCCGGTGCACGTGAGGAGCCCCAGCCGGAGCTGGGGCATGCGATCGACCGCGGTGGTCGATCGCCGGGCAGCTGTGGCTGGAGCTACGGCGGGTCTGCATGGGCAGACCGCCCACCTCGAAGCGGAGAAGCCCCGGCTGGACGCCGGGGCATGCGATCGACCTTGAGTCGATCGCCGGGGGTTGCCGCGGCGGAGCCCTCCTCCTGCTCCGACGCGGTGGCGGCGAGTCGCCGGACTCGCCGCGGGGGCTGCTCCGAGCAGCCCCGGGGGGTTGCGTGAGCAACCCCATGCGATCGTGAGCCCCTCGCGGGGGCTCGGCTAGGGCAGCCGCGGGTTCATCCCGCGGCGGGTGTTCTCGGCCGTGCTCCGGCTCGTGAGGTGGTTCGCGATGTTTTTCCGGCGAAGGGATTTCGTTCGGGTTATCGGTTCCGCTAATTTTTTGATAGCCCGGGATATCGATTTCCAACAACCCAAACCATTTTCATTTCCTGAAATGTTATTTTTCATGAATCTATCTTTCCTTTTTCTCATCTGGATCCTGAACTTTTTCCCTCCTTGATTCCATCTCCAAATAACACCAACACTTCTTTTCCAGACCCTCAACCACCACAACCTACTTCACCATCCACCTCTCATCCCACATATACACCTTCTATCCAGTCAAGACTCACAGGAAGATAAATCAGAAAACCCTCATACCTCAATGACTACCTATGTCATTCAATTTCATCACAATCTTCTTGTTCTTATCCCATTTCTTCTTTCCTCTCCACTGAGAAATTATCACCCTCATACTCCCATTTTATTGACCCTATCACAGCTATACCTGAACCTCGCCATTATTCCCAAGTTGTGGCTTATCCAGAATGGTGTAATGCTATGCAAAATGAATTGCAGGCACTGGAACAAAATCACACATGGGAAGTCACTTCCTTGCCTCCTGGTAAAATACCTATAGGGTGTAAATGGGTATACAAAACCAAGTTCCTTGCTGATGGATCAGTTGAAAGATACAAGGCAAGGTTGGTTGCAAAAGGTTATACCCAACAGGCAGGCCTTGACTTCCTGGACACATTCTCTCCAGTTGCAAAACTCACCACTGTTGTTATTTAGTGACTCGAATCAGAAAACAAAAGGGGGTGTCGGCCGATAGCTGGAATTGTCGGCCGACAGCAGGCCAACAACTCGTGTCGTTTTGAGAGGACTTTCTGCGGGGTTGGCACGTTCGTGCTAGGAGATGTCGGCCGACAGTTTATGGTGTCGGCCGATACCGAGTTTAATTTTACGCGAAAGTCCAGATTTCTGGGCGCAAGTTTTTACCGCAAATATATTTGCGTGGCTTTTTTGTTTTAATTAGGGAATAAGAATTATATTGAATATAATTCTATTCCATATTAATTTAGGATTCATAAATTAGGAAAATGATTTATTCTTAATTCTAATTGTTTCCAATTTGATAGGTTTTTTACACCTATAAATTGGGGTTCTCTGGCAGACGAAAATCAGACTAGACGAATTATTGTAAGCCTCAACGATATAGTGAATTGTTTTTTCCTTCCCGTGGTTTTTACCGTGTTTGGGTTTACACGTAAATTGTGTGTTCGTTCTTTTTCGCATATCTCTTTTCTTTGTGTCATCTCGTGTTTATATTCGCGAGCGTCGTGCGCGATTTGTGCTTTAAATCGCAACAAGTGGTATCAGAGCCTGAGGTCGCGACTTGGGTTTTCCGTTTTCCGGTGGTGCTCGTGAATATTCGGGGAGATGTCGGCGAAATTTGATATTCCGTTGTTAGATCGGAGCATGCGGTTCTCTACATGGCAGTTCAAGGTGGAGTCGGTTCTCACCAACATGGACCTTGATGATGCGTTGATGGGCATGGATAATATGGCAAACACGATGAAGCCAGAAGAGAAGGCTCGGAAGGACAGAAAGGCAAGAGATGATTTCGGTCTACGTCTCCGGTCCTTTGCTCGAAGAGGTGATCAAGGAGAAGACGGCGGCAGAGGTGTGGTTGAAGTTGGAGGATCTGTGTATGACGAAGACTTTGACCACAAAGTTGCATCTAAAGCAAAGGTTGTACGGGCATCGTATGGTGGAGGGTACAAACCTGCAAGAGCATCTGTCTACCTTCATGGAGATCGTGTCTGATCTTGAGGCCATGGAGTTAAAGTATGATACAGAAGATCTTGCTTTGATTTTGCTTTGTTCGTTGCCATGTTCGTATGATTCGTTTAGGGATACTATTCTTTATAGTAGTAAGGCCCTAAAGCTTTGAGACTTGATCGATGCTTTGAGGTCAAAGGAGACGATGAAGAAGGTTGTAAGTGGTGAAAATCCAGGTGAAGGTCTTAATGTCCAGGGCGGGGCAAAGAAGAAGAGATTCAAAGGGATTTGTTACCACTGCAAGAAAGAAGGCCACACGAAGAGGGACTGTCAGGCCCTGAAAAATCGGAGAGAGGAATTGAATGTGGTCGATTTTGGAGGAGGAGGTTCACTTGATGGGGAACTCCTGGCTGTATCCGATTTGGGAGCGATTGAGGATTGGATCTTGGATTCGGGATGTTCATATCACAAGTGTCACAACAGGGATGTGTTTGACACGTTTGATGAGAGTGTCGGTGGAACGGTGGTCATGGGTAATGACTTATCGTGTGAGATACGCGGCACGGGAACGGTGAGAATCAAGATAGTCGATGGGACATATTACATTTTTACATTTTTTAAAGTAAAAATTAAAACAATTATATTATTTTCAAGAGAGTACATATAATGCATAGTTGCTTTACCAAATATAATGCATAGTTAACTGAGACGAAAAAAATACTCCTTATGTTTCATATTAGTTGTCGCACTTCTTTTGTAAAGGAGGTGCAACAACTGTTGTTAAACAGAAAAAGTAGTAAAAATGAACCCTCCTGGCTCAAATTTTTGTATCCGTCACTGGACACTCCTACCCGATTTGTTTTCGAACTCGTTAGAGCACACTATGAATAAAGCAAATATCACTATTATAATTTGATTCTCAAAATTTGATATTAATTAGTACTTTTTTCACGAAAAAGAAACATAAATTAGTAAAAATTATCATCTATAAAAGTTACAAATATATTTATTCATAAAATAATGCCATAAAATAAAAAAATACATTGAGTATTCATCATATTATTATTTTGTATCTCCGAAAAAATTGAATACATCAAGATAAATTGTTACATCATCATTGAATTTTATTTCATAATCTATCTAATTATAAATTCTATTAGAATTATTATTTTTGTGTTTCTTTTAAACAATTGTTTACGAACTTCAACAAAATAATCTCATGTTTGATATATACATGAACAGTATGTCTATTTAATTAATTAAAAAATAATTAATAATTTAATTAATTAAAAAGTAGCAATTCCGAAAAAATGAAATATTGACTATTTAATTATTAAAATAATATTGAAAGAATTAAATTTGGTTTGGTAAATTATTACTTGGACCCCTACCCCATCCTATTCTACATGATCCCCTCTTTTATTATATAAACACTCCTTTTTTTTTCTCCCATTTTTTTCCTTCTTTTTTTTTTCTCCCCTTTTCTCTTTCTTCTCTTTCGTAACTGAAACACAATTCAACCAAACAAGTCAACCAAAATAACAACCGACCTCCAATTGAAATTCTCTCTGCGATCTTCATCTTCGAAGGCATCTCTGTGATTTCGACTGCGATTGCTGCACGACGCCTTCGACGGCGATCTCGGCTCGGCGATTCCCAGATTCATCCGACGGCGGCGACTTTAACATAAACTCACTCTGCGATCTTCTTCCGACGGCGGCGAATTCAGAGCTTTCGACGAATTCAGAGCTTCGATTCCGAGTGTCCAGCGACCGACGACTTCAGAATTAGGTTAATCGTTTCTAAATCTCCTCTGTATTAATTCAGTCCTGGTACAAATTTAATGTTGGTTGTGCTATTATTTGATACTAACTGTTCGATTACAGAATTAGGGTTCTAATTTGATTTGAGATTATGCTCCTTTCTATGTTGTTTTCTGTTCGTCTTCAAAATAAGCAGTGTATGTGCTTGAGGTTTTCTGTGTATATGCTTGTGTATGTGTTTCAAAATAAGCAGTGTATGTGCTTGCATTACACAGTTCCTTTGATCGACTGATACATTAACCAAATTTGATGTACAACAACAAACATTCAAAGTCCCGGTTCAGTTTTGTATTGTGTGGTTTTTTGCTTGAATTACAGTGAAACATATAAAACTGTATACATATCATTCTTATTTTGTTTTCTTATATATAACTTACAGATTTTGATGATCGATTTCCCTCCAATGGATGCTATTGATTTGGATGAATTTACTTTTGATGGTAGGGATTTTATTTTTATCATCGATTTGTTATTCTTCTTTATTTTTTAACCCAAGCTTACATGCTATTGATTTGGATTATTGTCATGTTTTATGATTTTGTTCTTTGTTTGCATTTTCTCAGTTGATTTCACTGATGGAGAAATAATCCAGATTGATTCTACACAAGAAAACCTTGCTGGTATGCAGTCATTTTTTTCATTCTGCTCAGTTTCATAGTGAATTCTACTCTACTGAACACTGAATTCTACTGTTTTTTTTAATTTGCTTGTTAGTTGAATCTGATCTTGCCACTGCTCCTGCTGATGGAGTTCTTCTTCCTCACTCTGATGTAATTATTAATAATGATGCTGAAGAAGGTACTAATTTATTCTTGCCTTATACACCCTGCTTTGTACTGTTTTTTTCGCTTGATCCGTGATCTTGATTTCTATGTGCTTCTCACTGATTTCTCTTAAACCTGCAGGAGATAAATTAGCAAACTATGACTTGGTTGGTGTTGTTGTTAAATCTGAAGAGGAGGCTTATCGGATGTACAATGACTATGCATTTAAGCTTGGGTTCAGTGTTCGGAAGTAAAAAATGAAGCGTAGAGCAGATGGCTCTTTATCCATGAGAAGGTATCTGTGCTCTCAAGCCGGTTTGAAGGAGCAAAAGTCCAAATCTGATGTATCCTTTACGAAGCTGAATGTGAGGTCTAATTGTGAAGCTCAAGCGCAATTCAAAATCAATAAAGATGGCACCTGGATTGTTTCAAAGCATGTCAAAGAGCACACTCATGCCTTATGCCCACCATCCGCTAGCCATCTTCTGAGATCGCATAGAAGAATTAACCGAAACCACATTGCGTATTTGGAGGAGTTGAAGAAAGGTGGAGTTGGGGTTGCTGATGGTTATCGGGTTTTGAAAAACCAGTCCGGTGGATCTCCGTGCTTAGGGTTTGGCCTTAGGGATGCTTACAATGCATTGAACAATCCTAATATTCTTGATGGGACGGACTCCAGCAGGTTATTAGATATCTTTAGGAATAGGCAGGCCACCGAGAAGGACTTTTTCTTTGATTTTCAGATTGATAGCCAGTCCCGGTTGTGTAGTTTTTTCTGGAGGGATGGACGCATGTTGGAGGACTACAAGGTATTCGGTGACCTGGTTGTGCATGACACGACTTACCGGACTAACAAATATGACATGATCTGTGGACCGTTTGTTGGTATGAACCACCACTGACAGAATGTGATGTTTGGGTGTGGATTTCTGTTGAACGAGACTACCGAGTCTTTTGAGTGGCTGTTCAAGACATTCTTGCGAGCTATGAATGGTTATCCAGCCACTATCATGACGGATCAGTGCGCTGCTATGGCTGCTGCTATTTCAAAGGTATTTCCTCACTCTCGGCATCGTCTTTGCATTTGTCATATTGGAGAAAATTCGAAGAAGCACATCATGGCACTTCGGATTAGAGAAGGGTTCATGGATGATTTCGACTATCTGCTGAAGTGCTGTGATTCAATTGCTGAGTTCGAAACAGAGTGGTTGGAGTAAGTTTTCATTATTTTCAATATTTCATTTTTTTTATCGTTTTGATTATTGTATATGGAATTCTACTGTGTTGTGTTAAATTCTGCTCTGTTTTTTAATCAATTCTACTCTGTTTGTTATTTAATTCTGCTCTGATACATGTCTCATTCTGTTCTGTTTTTTTTTTTGTAGGCTGACTTCCAAATATGATTGTGGAAGCAACAGCTGGTTGTTGAGGCTGTATGGGATTAAAGAGAAATGGTGTCCTGCTTTCAACAAGGGTTATTTCTCAGGAGGTGCACTGTCTTCCCAAAGAAGTGAAAGCACTAATCAAGCTCTCTCAAAGAAACTCTCAAAAACTTCTGGGCTATGTGACTTTTTCGATTGCTTCGAAGGTGTTGTTGCAGAATGGAGGAGCAATGAGAAAGCCCAAGATGTGGCTTGCCTTATCGGTAAGCGCACAATGTCTACAGATGAGCCTCAAATGCTTTTGCATGCTAGTGATGTTTATACATTGAAGGCGTATGACATGTTTGAGCATGAATACAAGAAAGGTTCTACTTGTTTTCAGCTTCTCGTTAGTGCTGATTCTTTCACTGCTACGTACCATGTGTGGCGAGAAGGCTGTGAGAACATAAAGCACACGGTGTCTTATGAGCTTATTGATAAAAGTGTGAGTTGTACATGCAAGTTATTTACTGAAGTTGGAATCCTGTGCTCGCATTCCTTGAGAATCATGAATATCCATTGTGTTTCTGTCATTCCTGAATTATACATATTGAGGAGGTGGCGTAAAGATGCTGTTAAAGGTCGTGTAATGGATAGTGGTGTTCCTTCATTGACCTCTCAAACTGAAGATTCAATGGAAGCATCTTTGTGGAGAACCCAAGCAAGTAGGAATGCTCTGAATTTGATTTCAACTTGTGAATATAATAAGGATGCTCGGCTGAGTTGGGATGCAGGTTTTGAGAGTATTAGAAAGGATGTTCTTCGTTCTGTTGGGGCAGTTACCACTGAGGGGAGTTTGGGAGACACATCTTCAAGAAGTGACATTGTTCAAAATCCAGTAAGTACGAACTTGAAGTATACGCGAAGAAAGAGGATGAAGCCTACAATGGAGAAGATATGCAATAAAAAAAAAGAGGGAAAGAAGAAATCAAAAACTGTCGAGTTAAAAGAGAAGATGGCTCTTCGGAATTTAAAGGTAATGTAAATCTGTCTTTTGGGTTCTATTGTTTTTAATTATGATATTTACTCTGTGTTACAATGAATTCGAATATATTTCTGATACCTTTGTACTGTGTTTTTTTTAGGATGGCGATGGTGTTTACGTTGTGCACCCTGTTACTGGAGGTCAAAGTTTAGAAGTTCTTTCACCGAATACAAGTTCCAGATTTCCTGCAGTCTTATATGATTATGTCCCCTGATTGTTTTTTATATTTTGGAAATGATGTGTTGATCACATTGATTTTTATTTATTGTTTATGACGTTGTGTTTATGACATTCTATTGTTGGTTTTTATTTTTTTGTCCTGTTGAACAATATTTTTATTACATTGAGAATTATGTTTTAGTTTTTTTTTTATTCACATGTATTAGATGTTTTGTACAAATAGAGTAGAATACAATACGAAATGCAGTAAAATTTAGGGTTTAGGGTTTTAGAATTTAGGGTTTAGGGTTTTGGGTTTAGGGTTTTAGAATTTAGGGGTTTAGGGTTTAGGGTTTTGGGTTTTGGGTTTTAGAATTTAGGGGTTTAGGGGTTTAGGGTTTTAGAATTTTGGGTTTTAGAATTTAGGGTTTTGGGTTTTAGAATTTTGGGTTTTGGGTTTTAGAATTTAGGGTTTTGGACTTTAGGGTTTTAGAATTTTGGGTTTAGGGTTTAGGGTTTTGGGTTTTGGGTTTTGGGTTTTGGGTTTTAGAATTTAGGGTTTTGGACTTTAGGGTTTTAGAATTTAGGGAATTTAGGGTTTAGGGTTTTAGACTTTAGGGTTTAGGGTTTTAGAGTAGAATATCCTTAAAAACATAGTAGAATTCACACGTAAATGCAGTAGAATTTATGGTTTTAGAATTTTGGGTTTTAGAATTTAGGGGTTTCGGGGTTTAGGGTTTTAGAATTTTGGCATTTAGAATTTAGGGTTTAGGGTTTAGGGTTTAGGGTTTTGGGTTTTAGAATTTAGGGGTTTAGGGGTTTAGAATTTAGTGTTTTGGGTTTTAGAATTTAGGGTTTTAGGGTTTTAGAGTAGAATATCCATAAAACCATAGTAGAATTCACAAGTAAATGCAGTAGGGTTTTGGGTTTAGGGGTTTAGGGTTTTAGAATTTTGGGTTTTAGAATTTAGGGTTTAGGGTTTAGGGGTTTAGAATTTAGGGTTTAGGGTTTAGGGTTTTAGAATTTAGGGTTTAGGGTTTAGGGTTTTAGAATTTAGGGTTTAGGGTTTAGGGTTTTAGAATTTAGGGTTTAGGGTTTTGGGTTTTGGGTTTTAGAATTTAGGGTTTTGGGTTTTGGGTTTAGAATTTAGTGGTTTAGGGGTTTAGTGTTTTAGAATTTTGGGTTTTAGAATTTAGGGTTTAGGGTTTAGGGTTTTGGGTTTTGGGTTTTAGAATTTAGGGGTTTAGGGGTTTAGAATTTAGTGTTTTGGGTTTTAGAATTTAGGGTTTTAGGTTTTAGAGTAGAATATCCTTAAAAACATAGTAGAATTCACACGTAAATGCAGTAGGGTTTTGGGTTTAGGGGTTTAGGGTTTTAGAATTTTGGGTTTTAGAATTTAGGGTTTAGGGTTTCGGGGTTTAGGGTTTTGGGTTTTAGAATTTAGGGTTTAGGGTTTAGGGTTTTGGGTTTTAGAATTTAGGGTTTAGGGTTTAGGGTTTTGGGTTTTAGAATTTAGGGTTTAGGGTTTAGGGTTTTAGAATTTAGGGTTTAGGGTTTAGGGTTTTGGGTTTTAGAATTTAGGGTTTAGGGTTTAGGGTTTTGGGTTTTGGGTTTTAGAATTTAGGGTTTAGGGTTTAGGGTTTTAGAATTTAGGGTTTAGGGTTTTGGGTTTTGGGTTTTAGAATTTAGGGTTTTGGGTTTTGGGTTTTAGAATTTAGGGTTTTGGGTTTTGGGTTTTAGAGTTTAGGGTTTAGGGTTTAGGGTTTTAGAATTTAGGGTTTAGGGTTTAGGGTTTTAGAATTTAGGGTTTAGGGTTTAGGGTTTTAGAATTTAGGGGTTTAGGGGTTTAGAATTTAAGGGTTTAGAATTTAGGGTTTTAGAATTTAGGGGTTTAGGGTTTTAGAATTTAGGGTCTAAGTCATGACTAAATGGAGTAGAATATCCATAAAAACATAGTAGAATTCACACGTAAATACAGTAGAATTCATTAGGTTTAGGGTTTAGAGTAGAATATACTACTAATGAGAGTAGAATTACCTAACTAATTCTGTAGAATTTAGTTGTTGAGACATCAAGAGAGTAGAATTCATTTACCAACTCATTAGAATTCACTAAATGGAGTAGCTGTTCAAAAGTTCACAATTCACAATTCACACAAGAAAATACACCTAACCGACAATCAGAATTCACAGAATTCACAATTTAGAATACACCTAATTCATCAATTTCAATACTACAATCAACAAGAGCATTTCTCAATCAGCAAATCACAATTCACAAATTACAACTGCATTTTCTTTGGCCTTTCTTTCTACTTGTTTCCTGACCTCATTCTCCCTCATCATCAGAATGGCTGAACAATATTTTATACGAAGGACTTTCATGAACTCATCATCCTGTTCAAAAGTAAAACATTATTCTTAAGCATTATTTTTAAGAATATTGAATCCACTGCATTTTGTAAGAAATGTTCAACAAAATTACCTTCTCCTTTAAAAATCCAGTGTTCCAGTCATCTCCTTCGCCTTGATATGTCTCCATATGCCTCATACAATAAATGCCGCAGTCAGTATTGTTCTTACTGTTGCGCCATTTCATTTTCAGCATTCGAAGCTTGAAGCTGGCTACATCATCCTTCTTTTTCAGGTTCTTTTTATTTAGATACCAAACAAACTTCAACTTCTGAAATCATAACAATAGTATTCATTAGACAACAGAATACTATGTATGAGAAACACATGAAATTTATTTACTGTTTAAATTAGATTTCATTAAATATTCAATATTTGTGAAACATACCACATTATCTGAAATTTCTCCATATTTGTCAGTTGCTGAGGTTCCTGGTACTAGAGGCCTGTTATCCATCACCTCCATCATACCATTTTTGAAGTTGAAGCAAATCACCCAATAATGTGCTTGATTAAAAACAGGGAAGAATATCTGTAATTCAGAACAGTTCACAATATTTAGTTAAAGGCTGTGATTTCTCAAAATAATTAGATAAGCTTCCGTTTTTACCAGATCAGCATCCTCAATGTCGATGTGCAGAAGCTCAGAATCTATTCCTGCACCAAATTCCTTTTCATCTTTTGCCTTGATAAGCACTGTCTGTAATTTTTAAATAATATTAGTTTTTGATTCATTTATTACTATCTGATATAAAGTATAGTACTTACTGTTAATAAAACCGAAAAGAATATCCTTTTAGGCTTCCCAGGTGCTCTTCTCATGTTTTCATAGTTGAGCTTACGACACCATATGTCAATTAAATTGCTAACAACCCAAGTTTTTGGAAGGAGTGTTTCAAAATCAGATTTGAAACCATACATTTCTTTCTCTTTAAATAGGCACTCCCTGTAAAATTCAGTCAAGTAAACATGAAATTTCAGTTACATAAGAACCATATAACTGAGTAGAATTCATTAAAAAACAGAGTAGAAATGACTACAACACAATTTGACTTTAAAACAGATTTAAAGAGACGAAATTAATAGAAATTTTACTCTTTGTTGTCGGCATTTGTCGGGAGGAAAGCATAATGAGCAATCAGTTGTTCCCTCTTGCTGACAACGTCCACGTTTGTTTTCAGTTCTTTCCAGAAGGGAGACCGGAGATTGATCGGAAGATTTCTGAATTTGCGGGTTTTTGTTTTCCGAGTCATGACATCCTCCGAATCATCCTCCGACTCATTCATCAACCTGTTTCAATAACAAATTGAATATGTCATGTGAATAACCTATTATATTATATAAATTTTTAAAAAATAGTATTTGAACTTACTCTTTGAATTCAAACTCATCAATTTTTCGCGTTTTCTTTGCGAAAAATTGTTCAGCCTTTTCAGCAGCCTGTGAATCATCAGCAGATACCATAAATATTGTATCCTCCACAATCGTATCTTCTGAAGGTTCTTCTGAATCGATATCAGAAATCCCAAGGTTGAAGCTGGGGAAGGTTGCATCCTTTTTCTTCTTTTTCCTGGCATTTAGGACATCTTCCACCATTTTGTCCATGGCCTCGAACATCTCAGTAGTGAAGTAATCATCATCCAGTGGGTTTACCTCACCAACAGCTATGGTGTATGTTTTGTTTGGTGTTGGCTGCACTGGTTCCTTGTGGCTTGCATCCAAACTACCCGGCTCCTCTATAACCGTCTCCAGCTGCTTTTTCCCTTCTTCTTGTTGGTCCTCATTCATCAGAATCTTCACTAAGGCATTTTTAAGAATGCCAACCATCAGCTCTTCCTTACCCATCTTTTTCAGTGCCGTTAAGCACTCCAGAACTCCATCAGCGATTCGACCAAGACCCGATGTCAGATCTGCTGTACATTCCTTGTTTATTTCAGCTGTAGCAGCAGAAGTATTTTGTTGGGGGTCATCAGCAACATGAACAGGGTTCTCTTGGGGGATATCTGCGACATCAGCTGGATTTTCTTTGACAGCATCATCTTGTTCTTCAGCTTGTTCTCTGGCACGATCATCTTGAGGGTCGATGTTTTGTGGGGCACCTTGTTGACCCCCAGCAGGTCTAGAAAACCTCTTCCAAATCTTCCCATAACCAAACTTACATTCCAGGTCTAGGGCTTTGCTATGATCTTTCTCAGCTTTCACTCTTTCAGCTATTTTTTCAAAATCCCAATTCGAGCAAATTGGGAATTTCCTGGGTACTGTTCGGGCTTTGAAGACAAGCCTGTCCAGGTAGCAAAGCTGAAAGTAATAAATAGGAAATAAGTACATCATTGTCAAATTCAGAAGATTTTAACTCAGGAGCATACATTGTCTAAAATGTTAGAAGAATATTTACCAATAAGAGGGTCACTGGTCCAGTGAATGTAGATTGTTTTCCCAATTTCCATTTCTCTGCTGCAGTCACGAGCGACTTGATCGTGAAATTGCACCAGGCTAGGTTTCGTATCTGATCTACATTCATCAGAGAGTACAGGACGTTGTAGTATGCATAATTGTCTTGCTTCCCTTTCAACAAGGTGCTGACAACTAATACTACAAAGTCCTGCTTGAATCTGTCTCCACTTTCATTTGTGAGTATCAGTGTATCTGCCATAGTTT
This sequence comes from Euphrasia confusa, assembly GCA_954870475.1. Lineage (NCBI taxonomy): Eukaryota > Viridiplantae > Streptophyta > Magnoliopsida > Lamiales > Orobanchaceae > Euphrasia > Euphrasia confusa. The sequence goes on from OX940956.1 coordinate 23,589,778, forward strand.
GTGTAGATGGCCCCCCTGTTTAATGAAAAAAAATCATTAGAATTCATTATGTGCAATAGAGAACACTTTATGAATCAAACATGACTCAATAGTTTGCATACCTGGTCTTCCACCCCATCGGTCCCTCCAGTCTTTTAGGAATGCCGTGAACCCCTCTTCATCATCTTTTGTTTTCAGCCCTTCATGAATGAACATCATTACAGAGTCAGTGTATTTGTAGAACAGAACATAGTAGAAGTAAGTGTAACAAACTAAGAAAGGAGAACAAGTAAAAATAAAAATTAAAGTTCAGTTGTTTACCTGTTGATTCGAGCACTGGCAAGTGGCCATTTGGCAGATCGAAGGCCGATACAACATCATCTTCACTGATTCCAATATTTCCACTTTGTAGAACGATTGAACATTCCAAAATATCAAAATTTTGAATTAGAAATGTTGTTAATTCATTTCTATTCATTTTGATGTTCAGACTCAGTAATCCTCCGAAACCTATGTCTCGGACAGCTTGTCTTTGATTTTCATTCATAGCTTCAACAACATTGGAGACATGGATCGGTGCCATGCGAGTCAAAATGTTTGGATTCTTCTTCTTTTCTTCTTTTTTCTTCTCCTTCACTTCCTTCTTCTGATTTTTCTTTTCTGCCTTCTTCTCCATCTCATTGTCAGAAGTTCTCCTTTTCTTCGAAGCTTTCTCCTTCTCTTCTTTCTGTGCTGATTTCTCTTTCTTATCCTTGACCTTGTCAGTCGCATTCTTCTCAGTCTTTTTCGCATCTTCTTTGTCCTGAAAAGAACAGATATAATTACTAGACAGAAATGAAAATATGAAACATAGCAGATTCCATTATCAAACATCCATTCTTTTCATACCTTCTGCTTTTCAGCTTCTTTCAGAGCTTTCTCCTCCTCCTTCTCTTTTTCCTTGTCCATCTCCATCTCCATTTCATCTTTTTCAAGATCCTTCTTCTTATCCTCCTTCTTTTTCTACCATTTTCATCAAGATATTTTTTATTGTATTCATAAATATCACAGGAAAGTGCATTGTATTAGAAGTTGTTCAATTACCTTTTTCTGAGTCGCCAATTCATTTGAATCAGCCTTTCTCTTAAATGGAGCCTTTACAGCTTGCAAAATTTCTTCAGCCTGTATAATACCATTTTCAGATTAATCTTTTGTGTTTAATTAAGAAATATACAGATAGGGCAATGAAATAATCTTTTGTGAATGTGCTTACTGTTTTTGTAGGATTTTCAGCCTGTCTTCTCGGGCTTCGTCTTACAATCTGAGTTATTCGAGATTGTTTTTTGGTCTTTTTCTGTTCATTATGATTGGAAAAATGTTAATTTATTAGTGTGAGAATATTGTATTCGAGAATAAGTAATCGAAGATGCGAATTCACAAACTTACAACTGGGGGTGTTGGTTGAATTGGTTCAACCTCCGGATTCTGGAAGACATCCGTTGCAGCAGGTTCAACCATCTCTGGTCCAGCAGTTGCATTCTCTGTGAATGTTGGGATGACAGGTTCAACTATTTGATCGTTTTTAGTTTTCTTTTTCTTCTTCTGTTCATTATGATTTGAAAAAGGATTATGTAATGCAAGGAGAATTCATTAATATAGTAAGTAGAAACTTACAGGAGCTGATACACTCTGTGTGGGTTTTGGTACCACCGGAGTTTGGAAGACATCTTCTTCGTCATCTTGATGTCTTGTTTCAACCAAAGGAGTTTGTGTTTCCTGTTTATTTCAAAAAGAGTGTTGGATAATTCACTAATAGAGTAAGAATAATTTAATATGGAAACAAACCTTCTGAGGACTTTTATTTATATCAGCTTCTGGGGTGGTTGGACTCACCCTCCTTGGGCTGGTCCTTCTTGTAAGTACATCAGCATCTTTTTGTTTCTTATTCTTTTTGTTGTAAACAGTTTTTTTGGGCTCCATATTCTAAAAAGCATATATAAAATATAATTAGTTTTTCTACATAATTAATCCTCTCCCCCCTTACTTCAAATAATAAAGTTGACCTTCCCACGTCTCTTTCTTCCAAATATCAACTTGACCCGTTGACCATTGATTATTGCACGTACTGATGGTATTTTTCCCATATTCTGTGTTAATAGGGTTTTCTATTATGTTAGTATTAAGATACATTGTGTTAATAAATGGTTTATTTTACCTACTTAAATATCAAAATTACCAGAAACACAGGAAATTTATTTACTTTTTAAAGTATAATTCATTAGACATCAGAGTAGATACTAATGAAAACAACAGAGTAGACATGAAATTATTAGTTACAAATTTCAGAGAACATTACCCACTCAAATCATCATACCAAATACAGAAGAATTCTTAAGAATTCATAGTGGAATCTAGCATATAACTGAGTTGAACTAAATTCTGATTTCAACTCAGTTGATGTTACTATGTTTTTAACTTACTACATGACAGTCATGCAAATCACAGAATATGCAAAACAGAGGAGAATTCTTCAAAATTTAGAGTAGAATCTTGTGTATGAAGTGTATAGAACTAGTATTTTACAAACTTCAGAGAACATTACCACTCAAATTATCATACCAAATACAGAAGAATTCTTAATAACTAATAGTAGAATCTAGCATATAACTGAGTTGAACCAAATTCTGATTTCAACTCAGTTGATGTTACATTGTTTTTAACTTAATTAATGACAGTCATGCAAATTACAGAACAGCAAAATAGAGGAGAATTGTTCAAATTTTACAGTAGATACTTGTGTATGAAGTGTATAGAACTAGTATTTTAAGAACTTTACCTGTTTTTTTGGAGAACCACGCTGTCCTATAGTTCCTTTGGCTAGCATATGAATCAATTCTTGAAGAATAAAAAAAAAAATCAGAAATATAAGAATCAATAGATTGAACTCTTAATATTTTTTAATATAAACTTACTTTTCGATTTCTATTATGTCTCTCTTGATCTTCAGATGGATCCATTGCAGAAAACAACTGTAGAATTCACAGTAGAACCTAACAACATATCACAGTAGAATTCATAACTAATCACAGTATAACCTATAAACAAATAAAATATAAAAGAGAAGTAGAACCTAACAACATATCACAGTAGAATTCACAGTAGAACCTAACAACATATCACAGTAGAATTCATAACTAATCACAGTAGAACCTATAAACATATAAAACATAAAAGAGAAGTTGAAAAGTCACAGTACAATCTACTCTGTTGAATCAGTTTTGAACAAAGCAAATATAATAAACAGTTTGTATAGTTTTGAATCAAACATAAGTCACAAAAAACTGAGAAAACATAGAGGGTGAAGAATTCAGATGAAGAATTCTATTGTGAAATTGAAATTCGAAGAACTAGGTTTGAACATGCAATTTCCTGTTTCTATTTCAACACGCAATAGAATTTAGGGTTGAATTTTGAATTCCATGGTTTATATTTGCGTGTGTGAGAAACGGTTCGAAAAATTAGGTTGAACAAGCAATTTCCTATTTCTATTTCAACATGCAATGGAATTTAGGGTTGAATTTAGGGTTCTACTTACTGAATTTAGGGTTCTGGTGATTCGCGGTGGCTGAATCGGTCAGACAGATGACGGAATCTTCTGTCTTCTGTCGTCGGCGGTGCGAGGGTGTGAAAATCTTCTGTCGTCGGCGGACTCTGATGCGGCGGACGTTCGAGCGACGGTGCGGTGGTGCAGCGGTGCGGTGGTGCGGTGGTTTCTCTCTGGTGTGGACGGTTTGTGCGTAGAAGAGAAAGAGAGAATGAATGTGGGCGGTGTTTTGGGCTGAAGTCCTATTACGCGCGAATTTTTTTTGGGCCTGTTGTCTTTTATATTTGAGCTGGGGACCATGTAGATGGTATGGGCCCCTGACCCCATGATATAGGCTCCCATTTGGTTTTGTAAAAAAAGTTTAGTTAAAATTGATTTAAATAATTTTTTAAAATCCAGAATTTGGAAAAACATTACTTATCTATTTGTATCTTATAAAAATGAATATCAATATTTTACTTAATTATACAATATATTCAATTTTTAATTATATAAAAAATATTTACAATAAATTCTTGATATAGTTCATTGGTTATACCAAACCAAATTAAATTTTAAAATAAAATATTATTTTTGTAACTAATAATTATTTTATAATATTAATTGCTGAAATATTACTTTATTATAATAAAAATAGACCGAAATATTAATAATCATAATTTTACTAAATAAAACCTAATTTTGTAGTATTTTTTCTTAAAATAACATAATTTAAATAGAATCAAATTAATTTGAGTACATCCCATTGATTCCATCATTATAAATTTACTAATTAAATAATAAATACATATCATATAATTATATGTGTATATATATTAGTGAATATTAAATTCGTAGTTTATCATTTATATTTGTACCATAATTTATTAAATTGTATTTTAAACAAAATTCTTGTATAATAAATATTTTAATTTTATAATTATTAAATAATAGTTTTTAGACAATACAATAAAATAAACTAGAAACAATGCTTGGAATACAATAATCTAATTTTGTTTTCAAGATTATAGAATAGTTTTTGGAGATTTTAGGTATAAATAAATTGTACTAATTTCCAAATAAATTAGAATCTACTAAATTGAGTAACTAGAAACCGTACAATTTTACCCTTAAAAATCCCGAGTGCAACTAAGGAATTGGGCGGTGTTGTTGCAACATGCTTCTTTGGTTTTGGAGATCTTTGTCTTCTTCCACAGCCTGATCATAACATATTACGTACAATTCTCCTTTTCCATTTCTCTCCTCCCAAAAAGATCATCGTCAAGATTTCTGATCGCGCATGATATAACTCCGGGTGCCTTCGATTTTCCTGATGCTCTGTTTTCTTTAATTTTGTGCCTGCATAATTTATGCCTTTGATTAATGCCACACTTTTTTCTTTTTTTCGTTTCTTTTTTTCTTCACGCAATGCATCTCAATTGATGGAAATCCATCCTCCTAAAGTGAAACCCACCAAATAAAAAAGTGCACTTTGATTGCGCTGTTAATAAAATTTAATCCTTTTTGTTTTTTTCCTTGTTGGGATTTCAAGATTCTGGGCACTTGGAATTATGAGAATTATGAATTATTGCTGTTTTTTGTTTAATGATGAATTAGTGAATTTTTAGTAGAGTTTCAGAGTGTTAATGAATGTTATATTGTGTAGTTTGTTACTGATCGAACATTTTTTATACTTGTTGAAAGGAGTTTTCTAAAACGATTCCATTCCATTTATGTGACTGCTCAAACCTTTCTAACAAGGAATCAAATGATTCAGACATTTGGAAACTAACTTTTATTTTGTGATTAAAGTTATTGGTTGTGTTCATAACAGGTTGATGAAAATGAATTTTACCAGGTTGGAACGAAGCGAGAGGAATAATCGGTATCATGGTCACGTAACCCTGCTCACGTAATATCACAGTTAACTCAGGGCGTTAGTGAGTAGAAATTATATGATGTATTTATGTTACAATGCTTCTATTGAACATGTCTTTGAATGGCAAGAAATACATGTCCCTTTCGCCTTTAGTGAAGCTGAATAATATCATTAGACGATCAAAGATCTTTCAAATAACTTACTAGTGCTACCTTATCATTTGATCCATCTATGTTTAACATTCAAAATTTATAATATATGGAGATGTTTTAGCTTCTCAATAAAATCATCATTTTTAAGGTTACACCATCTCTCTGTTCAAAAATGTAGAGTAGGAAAAACGGTTGAAGATGGAGTATTTGTTTCTTTGAGTCGTTTAGGTGAATAGGTTAGATTCTTTCCATATATATAAACTTCGGTGGGGTCAGACTGATGAAGTTTAGGACTATCCATTTTTAAATCAACTCACCTCCCGTTAATATATTTTTTATAGTCCGTTTATTATTATTGATCAATTTATTTTTCTGCAGCTAATGGTATTATGCTATGGTTGGACCACGAGCTTGGATAGGAGGATTTTTTAGTCGCATCAACAATAAAAAGGTTGAAACTGAAAAAAACACCATGACTCCTATTCAGGTGATTAGGATCTTGATGTTTTTCCACATTTCATTGGTTTTTTTTTTTTGTTAACTGTGCTGATAATTTTGAGCATTCACGCATTCTGAATCATTCCAGGAAGAGAGACTTCACAGACTTCAAGAACGAATCGGAGTACCTTTTGACGAGACACGGATTGATCATCAAGTACTTCTTTTGATCTTTTGAACTTACAAGTATATCTGGCAGCGGGAAGTTTTTTTAACATCTCCATTTTTTTCAGGAAGCTCTACAAGCCTTGTGGGATGCTGCCTTTCCAAATGTTAAGCTTAGTGGCTTGATCTCCGAGCAGTGGAAAGATATGGGATGGCAAGGCCCTAATCCCTCAACCGACTTCAGGTACAAAAAACACTTCCAAGCTCCACATTTAATTTATAAAAACCGCACGGACTTGATCGTGTTTTCGTGATTGAACCATAGGGGCTGTGGTTTCATTTCGCTAGAGAATTTGCTATTTTTTGCAAGAACTTATCCGGTATGGTTGTAAATATGATTGTGTGCGATCATTTCTGTAGTCGAATATGGTTTTTGTACTAATCGGAAACATTTGAAGGCTACTTTTCGTAGGTTACTTCTAAAGGAAGGCGAAGAGCGTGCTCAATGGGAGTACCCCTTTGCTGCGGCTGGCATTAACATATCTTTTATGCTGATTCAAATGATGGACTTACACTCAGGTGTGTGAAATGATACAATGTTTATTCTGTTAGGGAAAGTAAACTGACTTTATCTTTAACTTTTTTTAACAGAAAAACCTAGATCTCTTCCTGCACATAACTTTATTAAATTATTAGGAGGTAAACAATGTCCATGTTTTATTTTTATTTTATTTTTTTAATCATTTGTTTTATGTTAACTAATGAGATTTTTGATTCACACGAGCGCAGAAGAGGAAGAGGCGTTTAATATACTATATTGCATAGCATTTGCAATGATGGATGCGCAGTGGCTTGCAATGCATGCTTCGTATATGGAGTTCAATGTTCGTGTTCTTCTCTCTTTCTCTGTTTTTTTTTGTTTGTGTACACGTACAAATCTTTACAAATATAGGTGTATGTTCTCGACTTTTGTTGAATGTTGTTGGTTCAGGAGGTTCTCCGAATAACAAGGACACAATTGGAGAGAGAACTGTCTTTAGACGATGTACAGAGGATGCAGGACCTGCCTGCTTACAACATGTTGGATCAGGATCAGCCGAGCCCAAGCGAGACGACTAATACTTTGCTTACCAACGACGATGACACTGCCAAAAGTGGCGCAAATCACTCTAACCAGATCACCCTAGAATCACATTTAAATTTTGAGATGTAAATTTTGGTGGCAAGAATTGATTCACATTAATATTATGCATAGAGAGTAGAGACAAACAACACGTGAATATAAAATATTTAGAAATTGACTTAGAAATATTTTTAATTACTTGTGAATCGTGGTGATGTTAATGGTGATTATAATTGTTAGTAATTATAATCTACTTAAGTATTGCTTCAAAATTTGAATAATTAATTATTGTTATGAATATATTAATTAATGAATGACTAGTTTATCCTTTCTTGGTGAACAAGACAGAAACTCTACTTTGTATCCTATATAAAAGGGTCTCCCCATAGAATGAATACAACAATTTACAACAATTTTATTCTCCTATTATATTGTCTCTCTTATACTATATTATTCTCTCTCTATTTCTCTTGAATTTATAACACGTTATCAGCACGAAAGCTCAACCTCGTTCTTCATCGAAGTTCTACTCATCCAAGATCCAAACTCTAAGGCAAGAATTTATATGATTGTTTATTATTCATTAATAATTATAAATAGTTCTACTTCTCCTCCCTTCAATTCTTCTTAAATTCAAATGTTCCCGAAGAACATTATAAACTGATATTCCTGAAGTAATATCATATATTCCCGAAGAACATTATAATATGATATTCTTGAAGTAATATCAAATTAATTCTGCCTAGTAAATTAATTAAAATTTTAATATTTACGAAGAACATTGTGATATGATATTTATGAAGAAATATCAAAAGAAAATATTCCTAGAGAACATGATATGATCCCGAAGAAATATAAAAATTAAATGTTCCTGAAGAACATAATTTGATATCGTGAAGAAATATCAAAATTAAATGTTCTTGAAGAACATCGTGATATGATATTCCTGTAGAAATATCAATATCAAATTGATTATGATTTAACGCCCAATAATGACCAAAAGTAAATTCAGAAGGGAATTACTATCAAAAAAGATTATAATTTGATATTCCTGAAGTAATATCAAACCAATTATTCTTAATATAATATATCAATCAAATTGAATGTTCCTGAAGAACGTAAACTTTAGTTTTAAATATTATATTGATCGTTCTGGAAGAACATCATGATTTGATATTATTCGATATATATTAAATTAAATTGCTCCCGTAGTAGCAATAAGTTTGGAAATATCAAATCAAATTGTTTGTCGTGTAGCAATTAAACTTTATATTTTAAATCGATATGGATATAATACAAAATATTCTTGAAAGAATATTTTTATTGATTGCTCCCGAAGAAGCAAAGTTCAAACATTAAATGTTTTTTTAATAAAGTTACATCTCATGATACTCATAGTGAGCCAAATTCGGTTGTTCTCGTTGAAACAATGATTACATATGAATTATCCCTGAAGGATATCTTTTGAAAATCGAGAATAAATGTACTATGAGGGTACTCATGGAAGGAAGTCGATTTCAATTAAATGTAATATCTGAGAAAATTATATTTTGAAATTTATTTTGATCCCCGAAGGATCATTGGTAAAGATATTATATCCCCGAAGGATGATTTGTAAAGATACTGTATCCCCGAAGGATCATTGGTAAATATATTATTACGCATCACCTATTAAGAGTGGGCTCCGGAAGAGATTTACTAATTATCCCCACGAGTACTACAAATGAACTTAAACATGAAAATGATGCATATCATGAATGATTGTGCGTGGAAATGAATCAAACATTTTCCATCGGCGAATTAATTTTATGAACGGGCATATTAGAAAATAAAGTATATTAAATATCTCGAGCCCACGATCCAGAAGATCACGATCCTGAAGATCGATTTATAGCAATTACGCTGAGTTGCATATTTAACGAAGATCATTTCCCAGCATTAGGGGGAGATAAGAATATAAAGATATAAATGCCGAGAAATTTCATGGAATGAAAACGATCTTTAATTCTAAATCCACGCATCAATCAATTGAACCCGAAGTTCATGAAAATAAGTAACTTGCAATATGCAGCAAGTAATCTGCCAAATTAATGAAGGCGTGACAAAATCACATATATTTGTGATAAATGAACTATAAGAGTTCAAATACCAAAGAGATCAACTCAAATGTTGATTCTAATATACGCCTGAAGCGTCAAAGAAATTAAGTCACCCTTAAAATCTCCTGAATAGAGTTAGATAAAAATTCCATTCATGAAAAAGCATGTGCACATGATAATAGAAAATCGTGGGATTGCGGAACAACCAAATTAATATTTTGGGTAATGATGAAAGATTTGGTTGATAGAATTGTCATCAACATGGAAAAAGTCGTCAAAGACATATTTGCCTCAAGAAGTTGCTCTAAAAAATTTGGATCCAAAGCTTAAATCAATGATAGTGTGCCAGCAGCACTCGGAAAATAAGAAACGAGCAATTGAGGCTGAGCATGACTCGCTAAATAGAAGAAATATTTTGACTCTATAATACACACCTCAAAATATTATTCCAGAAGGATATATGTGGGTGTTCGTACGAAAGACGAGTAATGATGTGGTGAGATATAAAAAAATATATTAGTTGCTCAAAAGTTTTTCGCAGAAACTCGATATTTTTAAAGATGGTGACATTAAGTTCCGCTACTTAATATTTCTGGCAGCAACAATGATAAATATATGCATCAAATGTATGATTTGACCATGTAGAAGTTATTAGAAAAATACATACATGAAAATCCTTGATGGATTTTAAAATTCCTAATATGAAAGGAAATGAAAATCAGAATATGTACAATATCATATTACTATGGACACAAATGATATTGAAGACAAGGTCCCGAAGACCAGTGATTTTGGTCCCGAAGACCAGTGAATCAGTGATTGCACTCTTTTTCTCTCTACTAAGTTTTTCCCACGGGGTTTTCTTAGTTAAAGATTTTTAACGAGACAATCACCACAATATAAATGTAAATGTCGTGTACTCTTTTCCTCGAGTATTTTTTCCTACAATGTTTTATAACAAGGTTTTTAACGAGGCATATACATCACTCGATAATAATTAATGAGGACATCAGAATGTTCCATATGAGTTTGTTTTCGAGATAAACTGAGAAATTGAACTTGAAGTTCAAATGATTGTGAATTGAAGTTCACATTATTCATTTGTCAAGAAAAATGTATATTGAACACTAGACGCATCTAAAATACTCCAGAAGAGTTACCGGCCGGTTATAGCAATTGCGAATGCTCTAGTCAATAGATGTCTGGTAAAGGCATGTCCCAGAAGAACGAAAAATATACAATGATACAAATGAACGTGAAACTCGACAATTCAAAGGTTGTGTCCTGAAGACCAAAATGTATACTTGAATAACTAAGTTTTTCCTATATGGTTTTATTAGTTACATGTGTTTTAATGAGACTGATTGATCACAAATAACTATTTTCAAGAAGTCAAAGATTTTCGGTGATTACAATCAGGGGGAGCAAGTTGTACTCTTTTTCCTTCGTCGAGGTTTTGTCCCACTGGGTTTTCCTGGCAAGGTTTTAACGAGGCAGCAATCCTGTAAATAGTCATTCAAGGGGGAGTGTTATGAATATATTAATTAATGAATGACTAGTTTATCCTTTTTTGGTGAACAAGACAGAAACCCTACTTTGTATCCTATATAAAGGGGTCTCCCCATATGAATGAATACAACAATTCACAACAATTCTATTCTCCTATTATATTGTCTCTCTTATACTATATTATTCTCTCTCTATTTCTCTTGAATTTATAACAATTATTTTATTTTGTTATTTTCTATGATTTGGCTTATATACTTTGATATCTATTCGGAAAAAAAAAAAAAAAAAAGCGAGAAAGATCCACAAACAATTGTTACATTTCTGAGGTGCAGTAGTGCTGTTAATAATAATGGTAGCACTATGAAGTGCAGTAGTACTGCAGAGACAGTTCAACACAATTGCGAGATTAGGATTAAAACTTCTTTTATAAATGTGGAGGAACACTTCTCAAACAAATATTAAAAATTCTAAATTCTAGCAAATTTGTAAAAAAGTCACACGACCAAAAACCAAGTTTAACTATTACAAAGTAGTTCGGGGCGTTTGGGCCCGAAAACTCGAAAGCCCGGACCGAAAACCCGAAAAAAAACCGTCGCGGACTGAGCCCAAAATTTTTTGGGATCGGCCCGCCAGGGTCCTAACCGAAAAATAAAAAGTCAGTCCGGGTCCGGGTCCAGGCCCGGGCTCAAAAAAATTTGGGATTTAAAGCTCGGGACCTGCCCGATTTTTAGTTTTTATATAATTTTTTTAATAAATATTATATATTTTTATATAATTTTTTATATTTTAATAAATAATTTAATCTTAAAAACTTAAATTATAAATATAGTATACAATAGTATTATTTAAATTTTAAATTTTTATTTTTTTATAAAAAAAAATAAAAAATTAATTTTAATAATTAAAAATATTTTTTTAAAATTAAAAAAAATTGGGCCCGAAAAGCCCGAAAACCTCGAAAACCCGGCTCGGACCGTCGGGCTCGGTCCCAAGCCGGGCCATAGTTTCAAAAAACCCGGACCGACAAAAATGGGATTTGGGACGGGCCCTAGAAATTTCGGGACCGGCACGGCCCGCGCCCAGCCCTATTACAAATTAATTTTAGCGGGGCTTTGTATTAGTAGACTACAAAGGCAGACTTCGAACTCTTTCTAGCGAATTTGTCCTAAACTGCTTAAACACAAAGTGTACTGTCGGGCTTTCTAGCGAACTCTCAACTTTTACAATATTTATCTCTCTAAAAATTATACAAGGAAAGTGTTCAAGTCTACAAATGATCTAGCAACTATTTATAAAGCTCGATGTGAAAACACTAATGGGCTTCCGAGAATTTCGCTTCATGGGCCGAGCTCATAGCATCTTCCTTTGAATATTCGAGATTCCGTTACTTGCAAAGCTCTGGGTTATTCGCCTCTAGCGAGACTTCGCACCACGTGCTTGATGCTTGTAGCAATTCTCTATCTTTTTCACTTGAGACTATGAAGTCCCTTAGAAGTTCCTTCTTACTCTCGCGCTCCTGATATCAACACATTAGCAGGGTTTCTGATGCAGATATATATTTAAATAAGGCAAAGATTGTTTCTTATTGCCCAAGTTATTTAATTTATTTTATTTTATTTTATTAGGGTTTTAGTACTATTTATATGTCTAGTATTTTGATTTATTCGATAGTTGTTTATGATGAAATAAAGTTCGTTCCTCAGTTGAGGTTTTTATCAGGTTTCGGTATTCTTAAGAATCAACGAAAGTCTTGATGTTTTAATTCTCGGGTATTCTTAGAATCAACGAGTTTTAATTGTAGTGTTTATTGCTTCCCTGCGTCAGTTGGTATCAGAGCCGAAACGATGCCTCCCCGTCTCCAGTATGCTTGCGAAACCGCCGTTGAGGTCGCAACCCGTCGCGATGCCGACATCGCCGCCTTAAGCCGCCAGATCGCAACCCTTGCCGTCGAACTCGAGGAACTTCGCCTTGCTATCACCAACAGACTACCGGTGTCCCTGCTGCCCTCGTCATCTTCTTACGACGACTCGCCTCGTTTTGATTACGATGGCCCTCCTCGTTTTGATGAAGTTGATCCCTTGGCCATGCCCGAAGAGCACATGGTCGAAGGCGTGGGTGATCTACTCTACCACCTCCGGAATAATATACCTCTTTTGTCCCCGCTGTCTGGCTCGGAGATCTCTGCGTATGATGCTCCCCCTAAATTTGACGAAGAGCTCTTTTCAGAAATTCCCGTGGCACTTGTGCTGAATCCTGATGTCGTTGCTTCTGCACCACATCAACATGTTGTTGCCCTTGCGATCAAAGGAGATGATCCTACCCCTGCACCACATCTGCATGCTATTGTCCTTGCGCTTCATCCCGATGTCGTTGCCGCTGCCCTTGCGTCGCTTGTTCAAGTTGATGCCCCTACGATGGTTCTTCTTGCCATTGTCCGTGCGCCATATCAATGTGTCGCTGCCCTTGCGCTGTGCCTTCAAGGTTACCGACGATTGGTGTTTGATCCCGGCATCTTCGTGGTCGATTTTCAGGTTCGCGGTCGAACCTTCTCCTAGAGGGGGAGAATGATGCAGATATATATTTAAATAAGGCAAAGATTGTTTCTTATTGCCCAAGTTATTTAATTTATTTTATTTTATTTTATTAGGGTTTTAGTACTATTTATATGTCTAGTATTTTGATTTATTCGATAGTTGTTTATGATGAAATAAAGTTCGTTCCTCAGTTGAGGTTTTTATCAGGTTTCGGTATTCTTAAGAATCAACGAAAGTCTTGATGTTTTAATTCTCGGGTATTCTTAGAATCAACGAGTTTTAATTGTAGTGTTTATTGCTTCCCTGCGTCAGTTTCCTCCAAGCCTATGTCGTACTGCCACAACATATCTTCGGTGGGAAGATGGCGCTGGTTCAAAGTCCTCTCTTGGGGACTTCAAACTCTCTGAGTCTTGGGTTCAGCATGCTTCGAAGTCATCGATCCCCATGGCTTCGAAGATCTGGAGTGCTTTTCACCAGAGTGTATAGCCAAAGCTTCAAAGTCATAGAAGACTTGAAATGCTTCAACTTATACAATACAACAACACATAAGGATGAAGTTCATTAAAAAACATAATGCAGAGAGTTCAAGCTCGTTCACCCGAGTACGAAACTCTACAGTGAACGAGAGCGAACTACACACTGAAACATTGTCAACTTAGTTCATCCACTAAGGACATAGTCTCCCTCTATTATGACACTACAGGACATAACTCCTGCCAGCATAGTTCATAATTCGAAGCTTTCCTCCTGGTCTTCGAACGCGGATAGAGTACTACAAGTTTGAAGTCACACAGTTACTCTGGTTCGAAGTCTTCCTCCTGACATCGAACTCGTACACAGTTCCATAGGTACGTTCTCCTTATGGTATGTTCTCTCAGCACTTTGAACTCATACATGTATTTTGATACGTTGTCTCAGTGGTACATTCTTCCAGCACTTCGAAGTCAGACACAGTTAGCAACAATTGCATTCACATAATAGTTTCACATACTATGAAGTGAGCCAGAAACAAAATGTATAGTTAAAGTTAACTATTCGACGAATTCGACCAAATTATACACTAACATTCTCTCCCTTTTGGAGTCAACTTCATAAGTAATGTTTTATCGTGTTGCTCTCCTTTTTATGAAATTATTCAAAACAAAGTGTACAGTTAGGTTCACCAAATAGATAGCACTCTACGTTAAACTCAAGCAAATTATACACTAACAATATGTTTATATGTACTTGAATTCGCATTCAAATGTTCCCAAATATTCATTCGCATAACGTTACAAAGTTATATTTTTATTTATAAAATTTTATTTAAACCTCATTCACACATAATAGTATTATATACTACTTTGTTCAATAGCCATAAACACACTTTCTTGTAAATATATAAAAAAATGTGTATATATTGCTCGGAGGGAGAAGTAATTTACGTAGTTATACATTGCTAGTATTTATCAATATATTTATATAGTATGGTCTTTTTTATAATTCTGAAAAACAAATAGTCTTTTAAATTAATAACTCCTAAGGGCAGTTTGGTAGCCATGATAAACCCAAGTTGGTGGAGTTAACCCATTTAAATGGTGTTTGGTTCATTATGTTTGTGCCCATGTAACTATATTTAATAACTGGGTCGTTAATAAATACTGTTGAACATCAATAGAGATATCCGTCTACTATGATATGTTAAAAATTAGCCTGTCAACAGTAAATTTTATTTGTCATTCTATATTTTTTCTTACACGGTTTGTACTAATTTCTTTCTTACACGGTTTGTACTAATTTCGCTCTCAAAATTGATGCGCATAGATTCTAAATTTGGGTTCAAATTCATCATTTTCATCTTAAACTTCTCCATTCTTCCACCGCAATTAATCTAGGGAAACATCTTGTTAGAAGCTTTCATGTCAGCAAAATATTACTTAGCGGTCGGAGTTGACAAGAATCTCTAGATCGACGAATAATACATGTAATGTCTTAATCTACACTATTTTATATAATTCTAATTACTTGATGTTTGGGGTATGTTGTGTGTTTGATAGCTGCATATTGATTTCTCGCAAATGTGTTTGATTTCTTCTTCACTCCAGGTAAACAGCTGTATTTGATTTCTCTGCAAAAAAATTGGGTTTGGACAGGTCCATTTGATGAGAAATTAAACAGCATAAATCGAAATATGTTTATAAATAGGGTGATTTTATTTGCAACCAACAAATTTATAAGTTCACCAAATTAATAAATTCACCCTTCTATTATTATTATTTTTTACTTAATGAACTCCTTAACATACCAAAAATACCTTTTATAAAAAAATACACTTACGAAAACGTAAATATATGTTTATGTTATAAATCGAGAGAATTGAGAGAGAATAATAGAGTATAAAGAGAGATAATATGATAGGAGAATAAGATTGTTGTATTCATTCATATGGGGAGACCCCTTTATATAGGATACAAAGTAGAGTTTCTGTCTTGTTCACCAAGAAAGGGTAAACTAGTCATTCACTAATTAATAATATTCATAATACTCCCCATTGAATGACTATTTACAGGATTGCTGCATCGTTAAAACCTTGCAAGGAAAACCCAGTGGGACAAAACATGAGCGAAGGAAAAAGAGTACAGCTTGCTCCCCCTGATTGTAATCACCGAAGATCTTTGACTTCTTGAAAGTAATTATTTGTGATCAATCAGTCTCATAAAAACCTGTAACTAATAAAATCATATAGGAAAAACTTAGTTATTCAAATATAAATTTTGGTCTTCAGGACCCAACCTTCGAATTGTCGAGTTTCACATTCATTTGTATTATTGTATATTTTTCGTCCTTCTGGGACATGCCTTTATCAGACATCTATATTGACTAGAGCATTCGCAATTGCTATAACCGGCCGGTAACTCTTCTAGAGTATTTGAGATGCGTCTAGTGTTCAATATACATTTCCTGACAAATGAACAATAATGTGAACTTCAATTCACAATCATTTGAACTTCAGGTTCAATATCTCACTTTATCTCGAAAATAAACTCATATGGAACATTATGATGTCCTCATTAATTATTATCGAGTGATGCACATGCCTCATTAAAAACCTCGTTATAAAACCTTGTAGGAAAAAATAGTCGAGGAAAAGAGTACATGACATTCACATTTATATTGTGGTGATTGTCTCGTTAAAAACCTATAACTAAGAAAACCCCGTGGGAAAAACTTAGTAGAGGGAAAAAGAGTGCAATCACTTGTCTTCGTGACCAATCACTGGTCTTCGGGACCTTGTCTCATTTTCATTTCCTTTCATATCAGGAATTTTAAAATTCATCCAGGATTTTCATGTATGTATATTTCTAATGACTTCTACATAGTCAAATCATACATTCATGCATATATCTATCGTTGTTGTTGCCATAAATATTTGGTAGCGGAACTTAATGTCATCTTTAAAAATATCGAGTTTCTGCGAAAAACTCTTGAGCAACTAATCTCGCTTTTATATCTCACCACATCATTACTCGTTTTTCGTACGAACACCCACGTATATCCTTCTGGGATAATATTTTGAGGTGTGTACTATAGAGTCAAAATATATTTTTATTTAGCGAGTCATGCTCAGCCTCAATTGCTCGTTTCTTATTTTTCGAGTGCTGCTGACACACTATCATTGATTTACGTTTTGGATCCAAATTTTCTAGAGCAACTCTTGAGGCAAATATGTCGTTGACGACTTTTTCCTTGTTGATGACAATTCATTCTATCAACCAAATCTTTCATCATTTCCCAAAATATATAATTTGGTTGTTCCGCAATCCCACGATTTTCTATTTATCATGTGCACATGCTTTTTCAATGAGATTTTCATCTAACTCTCTTCAGGAGATTTTGAGGGTGACTTAATTTCTTTGTTTTTCCGCGGATTTATTTTATATCTTAAGATCGATCTACTACGCTTCAGGCGTATATTAGAATCAACATTTGAGTTGATCTCTTGGGCATTTGAACTCTTATAGTTTATTTTATCACAAATATATGTGATGTTGTCACACCTTCATTAATATGTAAATGAATTTGGCGGATTACTTGCTGAATATTGCAAGTCACTTATTTTCATGAACTTCGGGTTCAATCGATTGATGCGTGGATCTAGAATTAAAGATCTTTTTCATTCAATGAAATTTCTCGGCATTTATATCTTTAATATTCATATCTCCCCCTAATGTCGAGAAATGATCTTCGTTAAATATGCAACTTGTTGGAAATCGATATCTCGTCGCTATCGAAATTGCGGAAACAATAACCTGACCGAAATCCCGTCGCCGGAAACCACCGCGAACCACCGCACGAAGCCGGAGCTCGACCCGAGCATCGCCGCGGGATGAACCCGCGGCTAAACCCTAGCCGAGCCCCCGCGAGGGGCTCGCGATCGAGCCCAGCTCGATCGCATGCCCCGACGTCCAGCCGGGTCTCCTCCTCCACGCGCCGCTGGGAGCGGAGGGGTTCCGTCACGGCACCAGCCCGTGGCACCCCGCGATCGACGTGAAGTAGATCGCATGCCCCGGCGTCCAGCCGGGGCTTCTCCCTTGCGCGCCGGCGGTCGAAACTCTAGGGTTCGACCGCCACCCTCGGCGTCCAGCCGAGGGGCTTTGTGCATGCGATCCCCGTCGGGGATCTCTCGGCCTCCGCGGTCCGGTGATCCTCGATCACCACCGCGAGGTCGATCCTCGTCCACGGGGTTCGTCCCTCGAATCTTTGTTCATGTATATACGCGAATAAATAAATAAAATCATCGAGGGGTTTTTTATGATTTTACCTTTGTTCTCGTTGTGCGGAGAAACGAGATCTATGAAGACCTTGAGACCTTCCCACGTATTCCTTGCACTTCGTTCGAACGTCGTGTGGGCGACGATCCTCCGAACTCCTATGGATCTCCTTCTCTTTTTTCTCTCTCTAGAATTGTGATCTTCAAGTTATGAGAATAGAAAAGACCATGTAGTGCTTTTATAGGCTACGTAGGGGATCTAAAGGAGGTGGAATATTGAGCTTACAATATTAATGATTAAATTGAGCACAAGCCCAAATCTATTAATACATTAATATTAATTATATTTATTTTCCACTATATAAATATAATTGCACTCCCAATATTATACCATATTATATCAAATAATATTATCTCTCCGGTAGTATTATTTATTCGTTTAAGATATAAATGTCCATGAATAAATTTAAATTAATTGCGTAATTAATTTATTCATCTCTTGTATCCGAGACTAGTACCATTCAACCTTAATTATTATGCGGAACAAATCCACCTGCAGGGTTTACATAATAATTCCTTATGAACTCATCTCTGGGACATTATCAACCCTTATCGGGACACACTTTCCCGTCAAAAATTCACGGCATGTCATACACAAAATACCGTGACCCAACTTTACCGGTAATTGACCCAATATACTAACCGGTCAATTCCTTTGGAAAATCAAAGTCACTAATATTAAATGCACACACCTGCAATAATATCAGGGATTAAGAATAAAATACACTAAGACTTAAATCGATTATCTAAGGCAATCCTAATCGATAAATCTCAAGCGATCCGCCCAATACACCAAGTGTACAAGTATGATAAAATAATCAAGACCGATTATTTTCTCCCTCATACAACGACTATACCGATGGCTTGGTCCGTGTCCATCTAGGTCGTGAGCAACTGTTCGATTAAATACGAGTAACCGATAGTATGATCTTCCGTGTGACGACGCACACCATACTAACTACAACGTATATAATCTACGACTATATTTGCATATATTTAATTATAAATAATTAAACGCAAATCATTGTTTATTTAATTAAATAGATTAATGGCAATGGATCGGGAGTTCATGTCACTTAAATCTAGACATTAAGTATACAACTCCAACACAACTCAATGTAATTGCTATAAATCGATCTTCTGGATCGGGGGCTCGAGATATTTAATATATTAATTCGCAGATGGGAAATGTTTGATTCATTACCACGCACAATCATTCATGATATGCATCATTTTCATGTTTAAGTACATTTGTAGTACTCGTGGGGATAATTAGTAAAGCTCTTTCGCAGCCCACTCTTAATAGGTCATGCGTAATAATATATTTACCAATGATCCTTCGGGGATACATTATCTTTATTAATGATCCTTCGGGGATACGGTATCTTTACCAATGATCATTCGGGATCAAAATATTAAGTTTTATCAATGATCCTTCGGAGATCAAAATATATCTCAATATATAATTTTTTCAGAAATTACATTTAATTGGGATCGACTTTTTCGATATTCCATGAGTACCCACATAGTACATTTATTCTTGATTTTCAAAAGATATCCTTCAGGGATAAATCATATGACGAGAATAATCGAATTTGACATTCGTCTAATCATGATACAGTAGAAACTCTATATAGTAATACTCTATATAAGAATAAACTCCCTATAGTAATAAAAAATTTAGGTCCCGACTTGGGACCAGTTATAAATAGGAATAAACTCCACATTGTCATAAGTCATACATTTTTCAAGTCTCGTCTTAAGGATTTATACCTCTATATAGGAATAAATGATTAATATATAATAAAAATATTTATTAATAATATTTTTATTTATCAAAATCAACAATATGTTTAAAATGACTTACAATATTTATTAAAATCGATAAGATACAGTATATGATCAAGATTTATAATTCTTAGATTCATTAGTATTTTATTCAATATATACATTAAACACAATTTTTACATATTTATATGGTCAAATATTCATAGTCAACACTATTAAATACTATTAAATTTGTTATGTGAACTTTAAGATAGATAAATACAATGCATTTTATTTTTATATTTATATTATTTTTTTATACGAAAAAATTATTTTTATTTTGTAAAACCCTATATAAGAATAACTCTCTATAGTAATATTTTTTCCCGGCCTCAACGATATGACTGTAGGGAGTTTTTACTGTATAACTTTATTCAAAAATATTTAATGTTTGAACTTTGCTTCTTCGGAAGCAACCAATAAAAATATTTTTTCGATTTAAAATATAAAGTTTAATTGCTACACTAGAAGTAATTTGATTTGATATTTCTGCGGGATTATCATAGCATAATAATCTTCGGGATCATATAAAACTTATTGCTACTACGGGAGCAATTTAATTTGATATTTATCGAATAATATCAAAGCATGATGTTCTTCCAGAACGATCAATATAATATTTAAACCAGAGTTTATGTTTTTCATGAACATTCAATTTAATTGATATATTAAGAATAATTGATTTGATAATACTTCAGAAATATCAAATTTTCATGGGGACGAGGGAGTAGTGAGTGCCTTATTCTTGTTTCATTTTATCCTACCCTAACCTTATCCTACCATTTAGATCACATTTTGATTTAAGGAAAGTGGGATTGATTGAGCATAATCGTTTTTGAACTTGTGATGTGCGAAATGTATATATAATGCGTGCTATCCATTCTACTCCTCGAGCATTATTGACTAAATGCAAGTTACTTGTTCTATCTCTTGCATATTGAGAGTGAATTGACCTTTAATTCGATTTCGAGAGGAAAGAAAAAAAGTGAACCGTGCGTTGAGTGATTCGAAAAGTGTGTTTCATTTTATTTTAAAGATGCTTGATTGAGATGAACATGGGATTGGTTTGAAACGTGCTTCTCCGGCTAGTTAGTGTATCACGTTGGAACATTATGCTCGGAACGAGCATTGCTTTGTCGTTGTAGTAGTTTGAAATGCCGATGTTATGCTCGATTTTATTGTTGTTTTCGGAGTGGTTTTAGGTATGTTTTAGGTATATATGTGTATGATTATCGAGGGTTTGGTTATTATTGACGCGACGGAGCTTATACTTGGTATAGTCGAGTTTTTGTGTGAATTGTAGGTGAAAAACGACCAAAATGAGGTGTCGACACGAACCTGGAAATTGCAGTGACTTTGACGCAAAAACTGCTATTGCTCGTCGAGAACTACAGGTTGTGACATACATTGACGCGAAGATCTTGAAGTCTCGAATCCGTAAAATTTTGAATCTCGACAATCGGAGTTCGGACGACGAAGATATGACAATAATCGAGAGGTTGCGCACAGGAAAGAGAAGCGCGCGGATCGGGATGCGGATTGGTGATATGCGCAATTGGGCGTGCGGATGACTAGAGAGGAGAGGAGCCAATGAGTTTGGGAAGGCCATTGCGCGGATTGAAGGGGCGCGGATCAAGCAATATGCGCACTAGACGCGCATAACAAATGACGCATATCAAATGGCGCGGATCAAAGGAATGGAGCGCGGATTGGCCGAAATGCACCGAGGAAGAGTTGACCCGGGCTGAAATTGGTTGACCACGTGTTCGCGAGAGAGCGATTGGATGGCTGGGCCATGTAGAGAACTCCAAGGGCTTTCCGTAGAGATATAGATCATCTTCATAGGTGGTCTGAGTTGGGAGACCCAAGCTCTCCAAGTTCGATGTGCGTACACTCCGGGGCAGCTGCGTACTGGGCTAGAAACTCAAGGATCTATGATAATAAAAGGTCAGGGCCTCGTACAACTCTTCGAGAGCTTTCTGACAAGGTATGGAACATGCATGTATGTAGTCGGAGCTGGGAGAACCAAGCTCTCCAAGTTTGCTGCACATACACCCCAGGGCAGCTGCATACTGGGCTGGAAACCAGTGAATTCCGGCTTTATAACGAGGAACCATGACAACAAACTGGTAGAGCCATGTAGAGGATTTTAAGATATTTCCGACAATGTATGGATCGTGTTTTGAGGTGGTCGGAGTTGGGAGAACCAAAGTGGCCAAGTTTGCAGCGCAATCACGATAGGTGGTTGGTCAAATCACTTTACCGTTTTTCAACTCGTTTTTGCTCGTTTTCGCATTGAACATGATCATACACCTACACACTCCACAAAACGTCAAACCTACCGAGAATCGTGAGAATGATGCACAAGAATGACACAAAATGGCATGAGACGACACAAAAAATCAAAGGAAAAGTAGCACAAAAACATGTAAATCATTGACTTTCGTTGACCGACCCTAAAAAGCATTGACCGAGGGGTAAATGGGTCATTTCCGGTCTATTTTTTGTGGGAAAAGAGGAGAAACGGTTACTACATATGGGGGAGTATAAAAGGCTTGGAAAAGACTCTTCCCACACAACTTGGCATACTCCAAAATACTTAGAGAAATTTAGAGAGAGAATAGTAAAAATCGAGATTGGAGATCATCTTCCCTACGAATCGAGCTTCCATTGACGACGGATTCGAGCTTGGATTACTACGGAGACGAGAGATTCATCCTCTACATCGATCGGCTATTTCTTTCTCTTCTCTTTTCCTCTTTTGCTTTGTAGTATTTTCTTCATTTATACTATTAATTTCATGCTTGGATTTGTATGAGACTTGAGATTTTGCTTGAGATTTATGTTGATCATGTTTTCCTTTATTGATTCCTTGTTTTTGATGTGTGATTCCATGGCTATTGTTGGCTAGATTCTCATTAGGAGATGAAGTGAAAGTCATGCCTACTAGGTGTTTGATGAAATGCTAGAGAGAGCTTAAATTGCCCTAATTGATTTATTTTCGAACCACGATTGAGTATAATCTTCGGTGAACGGGATTAAACTAATTCGGGGATTAAAATGATTGCTATCACCGGGAACGGTGACTTTCTTCCTAAGGTTCGATTATAATCAATTATTGTTCAAAACTTAAGGAACAGAATTGGTCGTCTAGTGAATTCACCACCATCAAGGGGTGCTTTACTGGGGAATTAAATCGATTAGCGTACGGTGATCGTTGCTTTTCTTTCCGGTCCAATTCTCGAACTTAAATACAAGGTTGTATGATTTGGAAGAGGATTACAACCGGATTACTCTCTTGTGTTTCATAATTCACTTTGTAGGACGACTATTACTTTACCTCCGATTTTCTCCCATTTGATACTCGTTTATTGCATTTACTTGAACTTTTGAGATATTGAAATGAATACGATTTTGGAAACCTCTCACTCTAGTCCTCCCTCGGATTGATATTCCGAGAGGTCGATTTACAACGTACCCTCGATTTTTGAAGCGAGGTAAAACATTTCTCTTTCCTTGTGATCGAAAAATGCTTCTTCAAAATGGCGCCGTTGCCGGGGAGGGCTAGTTGAAGTTTTCTAGTCATGTTCTTTTCAATTGCTACTTGTTTTAGTTTCATTTACTTTGCTTTGATCATGCCCCCCCACTAGTTTAGATAGCCTAGCTTTAGTTAGCTTACTTTAGTTGCTTTCTTTTGTTTTTGAATGCAAGGTATGTGGAGTCACCAATATCCGAGGTCATGTGCGTACAAAGAGTCAACTCCAGCATCCAACGAGACATCATTTTACGACTCAAAGTTTGCACCGGAGTATTCACGTTCTTAGCAAAAAGCGACTCCACCATACAACCACTACCATGCTTCTCCTCCACAACAACCACAATATTCACAACCTTATGGAGGACCTCATTACAAAGGCAACTACTACCCGCCACAACCACCGTCTCCTCAATCAAACTATCAAGGTTCTTAATACCCTCATCCTCAACCGAAGTATCAAGGAGGGTACCAATCAAGAGTCGATCCGAATTATTATAATCCAAGACCCGAGCCAAGCTATCAACGTCAAAGGCCCGAGCCGAGTCATTCCGATTCAAGGCCCGAGTATCCACCATCTAGGTCTTATTCATCCGGGCCGGACGACATATCCTCCTACTACTCATCATTGGTACGAGCCACATTATGAGTCTCCACCTCCAACTTATTATTCACGTCCCACGCCATCTTGTAGGAAAGCTTCCGTCCAACGTGAGCTAGATAGCATTGATGCCATGATTGCTCGCAAAGCAAGAGAATACTTCCATTATGATGAAGATTATGAACAAGATGAAGAGGACGAGAAACTATTGAGAAGGTCCATGGTGGAGACCGATGAAGTTGATGCCGAAAATAAATTGAAGGTTGAAATGGAAGGGATTAGGAAGGAGATGCAAATGTTGAAAGAAGATACGAGAGATACTTGTATTATTTGTGGTGATGAAGGGCATGAGTTTAGGACATGTCCCTACAATGAATTTACCAAAGGCAAGTCTATGGAGGAGGAGATGTCGTACGAGTATGAAAATGATGAAGATATTGAACAACACGAGGAAGAGACAACATTTTCTAAAGCCGAATCGACCCAAGAGATTGTAGATGATCTCCGAGCGGGTTTCGAGAGAATAGAGGCTCATTTGTCAAAAATAGCTACTTGCTTGGACGAGCGGAAAAGAGAGGAGTTGGATGAGACTAATGACATGAGGCTTGAGTCCATTTATGGAGACATGCCACTTTTGGGATTTGATGATGATGATGAGTTCTCGATCCAATCACACCAAGTACCCACAAAATCTCTTGCTTGGGAAGAGTATGCCATATTGTCCAATGAGAGTGACGAGGCCGAACAAGCTCCAAAGGTTTTTCCTATGCTTGACATTCCGGATGAGTCTCTTTACTTTTCTCCAATTCCATTTGAGACTAATATTCCAAGGTTTGAGTCATTTGATGGGGACGAGCCAATTTTTGGTTTTGATGAGGTTAAAGAGACTCTACATGTCGATTTTCCTTTGGTGTGTGGCGTTGAGTTTATAGAAAATAATTTCGTGCCTCCTATGGTTGAGCTCCTTCTTGATGAAGAAATTGAGGTTAAGGAGAAGGTTGAAGAAGAGCATGTCAAGCTTGACATTATATATGATAAACGGACATCTTGGGGATTTGGTAGAAGTATATATGGCTTGGTTGATTTGGGAGTCAAAATTGAGTTTTCTAGCTCTCATTCTAAAACTCCCTTGTCTAATGAGGACCATGAAGAAAAGTACGACGATCTCGACTCATCTAAGCCGCCTAGTCCGAGTAATACTCTTAATTATATTATTCGCGGTTTAGATGGAAAATTCTTGGATTCATTTGAGTTGAGAGACAAGATTGGGTATGTAGCCGGTTGGCCGAGTGATGAGCTTAATATGGAAGATCGTGAGACCTTGGCCGAGATGGAGTTTCTAAGGAGATTTAGTTCAATATTTTTGCCGGCTAAGGTGGATGGCGTTGGAAGGTTTGATTTAGAGACATACCACGGTCATGGAATTGATCTCTTTTCCATGGAGGACCGTACTCCCGAGCCCGAAGTGATCTATCTCCAAAAGTATAGTTTGTACTTTTTACCGGTCGGGTTAGAAGAAGAGTATGACCCACATCGAGCCACGAGTACGGGGAAGTCTTACATCTTGACTTCTAATGCTATCTATTTCCCAAACCTTGTCTTGATGGATTTTACTCGGAGGAGCATCATATCTTAGCCGAGATGTTCTTCCTACGACGATTTTCTTCGATATTTTTAAAGGGCTAAAGGAGATCGAGGATCGGGTGTAGCTCGGAGCCGAAAACCGAGCGCCTCGTGGGGGCATTCCCACGGCCGTCAAGCTCATGACGTTAAAGAGTGCTTTGTGAGAGCCTTCTCATACATGAAGATGAAGCTCTACTCCTCCAAGTCTTCCTACATTTCCCGGATCTTACGGTGAATCCTTTTATATTGTCTCTACACCACAAGCGACGTCGAACAACCCGAATTGAGTTCGGGGTGAGGTATGTGAATGGCTTATCCCTCTTTGATCGTTTTTATTTTTATTTTGGGATGTTTGAGGTGTTTTGGTGGTGTTTGTGTAATTTTTTGTTTTATTTGTTTCTTTTATTTTCTTATTTCTTTTCTTAGTCTTGTATTTGTACTAGATTCGAGCTTTTTGGCGTTTTCCTACTTTGATGAAGTGTGTGAGTCCCGTAGACGTGTGTGATACATGTGGATGTGGTTAAAGTCGGAGGAGTCGTTAGCTTGGTTGTCATTCATCTTTATCTAGTTATTGTTGGATAATGTGATTTTGCACTATTCGCTAGTTTGTAGCCCTTGATATTTTGAGAGGATTGTCGAACCTTTAGCTTTCTTTGATGAATGCTATATATGTTATCTCACTTTGATATCTCGTTTTTCATTATGGATATGCATTGATTCTCTTATTGGGCATGTGTATACGTTTGTGCATTGTGAGTGAATTGTAGCAAGCTTGGTTGGTCTTACTATGCCTTGAAAATGATGAATGTGATCTTTAGGAAGCTCCACCTAAATATATTCCACATACTTGACCGAGCCCGTCGTGGGACACCCTAGAAAACCCCTTGAGCCTACATGTAAACCTTTTCTTGTTGTCGTGTGATTCCAAGAGTGGTGTGAGCATATTCAGGGTCATTTGGTGATGAAGGTTCGATTGTTAAAAAGGGGTCATTCTTTAGGATTGTGCATAAAAGGAAAATTGTAAACTTGAGTATGTTGTTAGTAATTCTTGGAAAAAGCCAACCCTCTAATAAAAAGAATGAATGATGAGAAGAAATGATGTATGATGTATGATGTTGTGTGCACAAAAGAAAAAAATGTATAAAAAAAAAAGTGCAAGAAAAGAGCCTAAAAATATAAAGCAAAAATGCTTGGCCATCGAAAAAAAAAAGAAGAAAAAAGGATGATTGAAAAAGGCGAGGGTTTTTCTTGAAATATATTGAATTGATTTGTAAGTTCGGTTTACTTATGTCCTTGCACATAGATGGAGTTATAAGGGCGAGGTGTTTGTGAGATACATCCGGTGTAGGAGGGGACGAGGGAGTAATGAGTGCCTTATTCTTGTTTCATTTTATCCTACCCTAACCTTATCCTACCATTTAAATCACATTTTGATTTAAGGAAAGTGGGATTGATTGAGCATAATCATTTTTGAACTTGTGATGTGCGAAATGTATATATGATGCGTGCTATCCATTCTACTCCTCGAGCTTTATTGACTAAATGCAAGTTACTTGTTCTATCTCTTGCATATTGAGAGTGAATTGACCTTTAATTCGATTTCGAGAGGAAAGAAAAAAAGTGAACCGTGCGTTGAGTGATTCGAAAAGTGTGTTTCATTTTATTTTAACGATGCTTGATTGAGATGAACATGGGATGGGTTTGAAACGTGCTTCTCCGGCTAGTTAGTGTATCACGTTGGAACATTATGCTCGGAACGAGCATTGCTTTGTCGTTGTAGTAGTTTGAAATGCCGATGTTATGCTCGATTTTATTGTTGTTTTCGGGGTGGTTTTAGGTATGTTTTAGGTATATATGTGTATGATTATCGAGGGTTTGGTTATTATTGACGCGACGGAGCTTATACTTGGTATAGTCGAGTTTTTGTGTGAATTGTAGGTGAAAAACGACCAAAACGAGGTGTCGACACGAACGTGGAAATTGCAGTGACTTTGACGCAAAAACTGCTATTGCTCGTCGAGAACTACAGGTTGTGACATACATTGACGCGAAGATCTTGAAGTCGCGAATCCGTAAATTTTTGAATCTCGACAATCGGAGTTCGGACGACGAAGATATGACAATAATCGAGAGGTTGCGCACAGGAAAGAGAAGCGCGCGGATCGGGATGCGGATTGGTGATATGTGCAATTGGGCGTGCGGATGACTAGAGAGGAGAGGAGCCAATGAGTTTGGGCAGGCCATTGCGCGGATTGAAGGGGCGCGGATCAAGCAATATGCGCACTAGACGCGCATAACAAATGACGCATATCAAATGGCGCGGATCAAAGGAATGGAGCGCGGATTGGCCGAAATGCACCGAGGAAGAGTTGACCCGGGCTGAAATTGGTTGACCACGTGTTGACCGGGCGTTGACTTTCGTTGACCGACCATAAAAAGTATTGACCGAGGGGTAAATGGGTCATTTACGATCTATTTTTGGTGGGAAAAGAGGAGAAACGGTTACTACATATGGGGGAGTATAAAAGGCTTGGAAAAGACTTTTCCCACACAACTTGGCATACTCCAAAATACTTAGAGAAATTTAGAGAGAGAATAGTAAAAATCGAGATTGGAGATCATCTTCCCTACGAATCGAGCTTCCATTGACGACGGATTCGAGCTTGGATTACTACGGAGACGAGAGATTCATCCTCTACATCGATCGGCTACTTCTTTCTCTTCTCTTTTCCTCTTTTGCTTTGTAGTATTTTCTTCATTTCTACTATTAATTTCATGCTTGGATTTGTATGAGACTTGAGATTTTGCTTGAGATTTATGTTGATCATGTTTTCCTTTATTGATTCCTTATTTTTGATGTGTGATTCCATGGCTATTGTTGGCTAGATTCTCATTAGGAGATGAAGTGAAAGTCATGCCTACTAGGTGTTTGATGAAATGCTAGAGAGAGCTTAAATTGTCCTAATTGATTTATTTTCGAACCACGATTGAGTATAATCTTTGGTGAACGGGATTAAACTAATTCGGGGATTAAAACGATTGCTATCACCGGGAACGGGGGCTTTCTTCCTAAGGTTCGATTATAATCAATTATTGTTCAAAACTTAAGGAACAGAATTGGTCGTCTAGTGAATTCACCACCATCAAGAGGTGCTTTACTAGGGAATTAAATCGATTAGCGTACGGTGATCGTTGCTTTTCTTTTCGGTCCAATTCTCGAACATAAATACAAGGTTGTATGATTTGGAAGAGGATTACAACCGGATTACTCTCTTGTGTTTCATAATTCACTTTGTAGGACGACTATTACTTTACCTCCGATTTTCTCCCATTTGATACTCGTTTATTGCATTTACTTGAACTTTTGAGATATTGAAATGAATACGATTTTGGAAACCTCTCACTCTAGTCCTCCCTCGGATTGATATTCCGAGAGGTCGATTTACAACGTACCCTCGATTTTTGAAGCGAGGTAAAACATTTCTCTTTCCTTGTGATCGAAAAATGCTTCTTCAATAAACAAAATATAAATTCTTGTCTTGTACTTCGGATCTTGGATGAGTAGAACTTCGATGAACAACGCGGTTGAGCTTGTAGAACTTCGATGAAGAACGCGGTTGAGCTTTCGTGCTGATAACGTGTTATAAACTCAAGAGAATTGAAAGAGAATAATAAAGTATAAAGAGAGACAATATGATAAGAGATTAAGATTGTTGTATTCATTCATATGGGGAGACACCCCTTTATATAGGATACAAAGTAGAGTTTCTGTTTTGTTCACCAAGAAAAGGTAAACTAGTCATTCACTAATTAATAATATTCATAACAATTTAAATTAAATACAATTATTAATAAAAAATAAAAATAAAACATAAAAATTGAAAACAAATAAACATAGAAAAGAAAAAAAAATATGTGTCTATATATATAAAATCCCTGTGTATATATATACATCATATCATAATAATAAAATAAATTTATATATATATATATATATATACACACACGTAAGCAAGAAAAAAAATTAAGAAAAACAACATGAAAATTCAAAGAAAATTAAAAATATTAAAAAAATAAAATAAAAACACAATTAAAAAACTTAAAAAATTATATAATAAATAATGCACACAGTATATTGTATTATTATATTTTTTATAATTTATATTGAATATAATAACATAACATAATAGATACGGTAATAAATAATAAATAAAATAACAACAATTTATTAAATGAAAGATGAATATATTATTTAATATATTAGTTAAAATATTTTATTTAGTTCTACAAATTATTTGATTTTGTCTGGATATACAAATTTTATAAATAAATATAATATTGAAGTTATTTTAGACTTTTTATGTTAGTAATTTTAATGTATATATAAATATGGATGGAGTTGGAGAAATTAGGGGTGCAAATAAAATCATCTTTATAAAAAATGATATTTTTGTCATTTAATTATAATTTTTTTATAATTTTATTATATTGAAGATAATAATAAGGATTTCAAGAGCCACCAAACATCACACTATATTATGTGGGTTTACTATTTTATTTATACTAGTACTATTTCCCGTGCTATGCACATGATTTATTTGTTTGAATCTAAAATTTTATTTAATCTCTAATGTATTTATTCAAATATTTATTAATGGACTAACAAATTATTTTATTTAATAATCGAACTCTCACTTAAAATTTGTAAACTCGTATTAATCTCATTATTAATCGTTATCTCAATTATGAAATTTCTATTATTTCATGTTTGATGTAATTTATAATATGTAAATTTCTTGGGGCATAGCCAAGTGGTGAGGCATGTAATGATGTTGGTGTAATATCTCGGATATCACAAATTTTCATTGAAATATTATGAAGTTAGTCCTGGTAGGGGAAAATATCTAAAACTGGTGGGGAAAATCAAAATAAATGGAAAATAAAAATTATAAAGTTGGAAAATAAATAAAAATATAAAAAAAATTGAATTTACTTGGTGAACATGAAGTGATGAGATGACACAAATCAATTATATTAATATAATGTACGTTAACTTGCAAAACAAAATTTATATAACTGAATTAAGGATAACCTAAAAAAATTAAAAAATCTAGTCGAATATAATTAATACATCGACAATTTGATTATGTAATATGCGAAAAAATCATAATTAATACATAAAATTTAAAAAAAATCGAGGAAAAAAAATGAATAAATAGAAGAACGTATACATGTAAATCGATTCAATATTTACAAAAATAAAAAAGGACATATGAAGCGAGATTACAGCAAGAGAAAATATTATACTTATAAAGTTTGATCAAATTTTTTTAACTCTGGATTAGAGAATAGGAGGAGATCGATTTTTATTACGAAGAATTGAAATTAAATTAATATTAATGAAATAAAAAAGAATTTTGAGAAGAGAAATATAAATGAATATATTTAAGATGATGATTAATTATTATTAGTAAAAATATATAATTTCAAATTATTATTTAGAATTTATAATTTTTTTATTTATAATTTATAGTGTGAACACAACATTATTATTGTTTTTCTATTGGTCCACGTGGCATTAGTGAATCCTGAAATTATATATGTATAGATGGGTCAAGATATATAATTGACCGATAACAATAATAGGCTACCAAACAAGGGCTAAAAAAATACTATCTCTTTCTCAGATAAATAGATACTTTTCTCAAGTAAATACTCTTTCATTCCTATAGAAATGGTCACATATCATTTGTAAATTACAAAGATTATGTGACAATTCTTTAGATTTAGAGGGAGTAGATACATGTTTTTTTAAGACAATTTTTTTTTTCTTTTTTCATTAGAATAGAACCTTCCAATCCTCAACTTTCTATTCCAGTATATTAGTAGTAGTTGTAGTACTATTTAATTAATTTAGGAGGAGGTTGATTGTTGGTGGATGCATAAAAAGTCATTGCCTGAGAAATATTTATTTGGTGGGACTCTTAATCAATGCGTTTATGATCTGTTCTTTCAACTGTGGACCCACTAATCAAAAGTCAAATACAAAACCTGTTCCTGCCTTTGAAGTCGATGGAGATAATTAGATATGATAATAGGTGTCAACAACCGACGAGAGCAGTACTGCCTATTTGTAATTACCTAATGAGATGCACAAGCCTATTTTCAGTATTTTGTTCTTTTATGTTTTTTTTTGTTAAATTGTGTGTATTGTGATCACTTTTGAGTTGTCTCACAATAAATATTTGAGGAGAGTGGGCCAAATTATAAGAGTACGGAGCTACTCCACCTAGTACCATATAGTTTTAGGATGGAACCTCCCTACTTGTCTCGAGTCTTCCTTTCTCGTCTTTGTGTTCTAGTTGTGGGACCGCACTCACACACCTTCGATTTCAACATTTATTTATTTTTTGGTTTTTTTTAGGGATAATTGTACTTTAGTGCCTGAACTTAGGACACTTTTGTACTTTGGTTACCGAACTTTCTTTTTTTACATTTCAGTAGTTGATCTATTAGAAATTTACATTTGGTGTTAATTTGGGCGGAAGACGGCAACACGTGACAATCACGTGATTTTTATTTCATTTTATTAAATTTTCATATATTTTAAAATGTAATTTTACTGTAATGCCCTCATCTTCTTCACATATCTCTAATATCTATCTTACTCCTATATTCTCTAATTTTCAAGAACACTAATGTAATTTGCATAAAAATAAAAATAAAAATGACAACACCATCTTCGCCATTATTCAATCTTATCACTATAAAATATCCCATTTCATCACTCGCGCCCCCACTTCGTCATCTTTACTTGCACTGTTTTGGTTCAAGAGCTTTTTGAAATCATAAGAAAATCAAGAACATTCAAAGATTGGATGATGCTCCGTGTTTGTACGAGAATATGTGCAGATCAAGGCCTCTTCCTAGCATCATACAGTACACCCAATTGCTTTCGCGCGTGGTAGATCTGAAAAAATATTTGCAATCACTCGTAATTTCAAAGGTATCTGCAATTTGGGGGTTTCGGTTGATGGGTATACTATGACTGTTGCTATTAACTCTATTTTCGATTACAGAAAAAAGGATTCATGGTGCCCAACAATTATTTAGGAAGATGGTTAGAGAGGAATAGTGCGAGCCACAGTGTCGTTTGGACAAGATTAGACGACCTAACCTTCTTCTCCCCAAAGAATAAATTATTTTCAGTTTAATGACGCAGACGAAAATCGAATTGATTTTGTTTCAACTTTGGTCTCGTCAATTTCGGAGAAAGACGATGAACAATATCCTTAAATGTTTTGGTTCATGAACTTTAAGACTCTAGAAAGAGGAGGAACTTAAATGTTTTGGTTCATCAACTGTAACACTCTAGAAAGAGGAGGAAAAAAACATTTGGATTGTTGGGAAAATAATGATTTTATTTTTGTGTGCAATAGGAATTGAATAAATTTTGAACTCGGAAATTTACAAATATTTTGTAAGAGCTTCTAAACAATCTGATGAAATCTTTAATTTTGTTTTAAATATAAAAAAATTAAAGAAGGGAGATGAAGCAAAGAAGATAAGGGTATTACTGTAATTTTATACTTTAAAATATATGAAAATTTAATAAAATGAAATAGTTGCCGTCTTCCGCCAAAATTAACACCAAAGTGCAAATTTCTAATAATTCAGCTACTGAAATGTAAAAAAAAAAAGTTCGGTAATCAAAGTACAAAAGTGCTCTAAGTTCAGGCACTAAAGTACAATTATCCCTTTTTTTATAATAAGATGGAGTGACCGAAAAACTTTAGTCTCATCCGATCGTTAACCTATTGATCGGGTGAAATGTAAATCGAAAGATTTATTAGAGTAGCAGACACATGTATGAGAGTTGATATATTATCAATTGGAGAATATATTCGACTCATTAATATAAGTGTAAAGAACTCCAACTTTTCTATCAGTTCGAGTTGTTGGATGATGCGGCATCTAACATGGCTATAGAGTCTTGGGATAACCCGAGGTCCTGGGTTCGACTCCCGCCAGTGACGACTCCACTTGATTTAATTATCCATTTGTTGGGCCTCTTCAAAGAGGTTGAAATCAGCCCACAAGTGAGGGGGGGTATTGCCCAATATATTCGGCCCATTAATATAAGTGTAAAGATGTCCAATTTCTCTACAAGTTCGAATTGTTGGATAATATTTAAATTAAAATTTGGTCTCACTCGGAAATTGAACCTGCATCACGAGAGACATTTGGTAAACTCCTTAATATACATATCTTCAATCAGTGCGTAAATACTTGGGACGGATATATTAATATTTTATCTACTAAAGTAATAATAATAAAAATAAATTGAATAAAATTATAAATTCATAAATACAAAATTTATTTTAATTATTATTTTATAAATATCTTATTTAATTTTTAAATTAATTCAGTTTAAAATTGGACCGGAATTTATCGATTCGGTCCAGATCGGACAGAAATTAATTCGGTTCCATTTTCGAGTCATGATCTTGCATGATTTCGGTTTTGTTTTAACCGGGATTGGTTCGGTTTGAACCGATGAACACCCCTACTTACTCACTTGCGCTATTTTTTTTTCTTTCAATAATCGGTAGTTTTAAGTAGTAGTATAAAGCAATTATTTTTATAATATACTTCCTTTGTCTCGAAATCGAACAGATGGAGTATTTATCTTTCGCTTTTATTTTAGAGACTTTTTTTTTATTTTTGGGATTGAGAGAACATATTATAATTTTAAAAATATAAAATTTTGACATTTTTGTTTTATTGTGATGTGGATACCACGACACTATCTTATTTGGAGTATATTATTTGGAGGTTCAGGATTTAATATGTGTTATTTTCTAGTCTTTATTAAAAGCTCATGCGATTAGGGTTTTAGTTCACTATTTATATGTCTTTTATTTATGTAAGAAAGACAATTTTTTTTATATTGAAATAAAATTAGAGTTTTTTCGTTCTTTTTATCAATTTTTGGTATTCGATCGAATAAAACGAAATTTTAATTATTATTTATTAATTTTTGCTATTATTCGAAATCAACAATTTTAATCGTGTGTTTAATAGCTTCCTCTACGTCATATTGTGATTATAAACTAAAATATAAACCTCAAATTTGTTTTTGATCGTCTATCAACAAAAATTAATATTTCTTTTATTTCAAATTATAAATGAATGGTTCTTTTGTAAATTATATACTGGAGGGTAAAAACAAACAAATTAACAAAAAAGAAACGGTTTTGGTGTGTACGAAAAGTTTATAGAACCTCTATGTCAAACAACGTCCACATGATGGGCCAACTCGACAAAACATAATGGCACGTAAAACATGTGATCGGTCCCCGTATTTGAGCTCTTGCCACTTGTAAATGCACTGAAGCACATAAGTTGGTTGAGTCTAAATTATATTATCCAAACAGTACTCACAAGTTAGAATTGTTTCGGGTTAGAATCATATTACGTCCTTCCGATAATGCCCATTTTCATAAGCGGCCATCAACATTTTTTTTTTCTCAAATATAGTCCTTTTGCTACTGTTTCCGGCCAAAAAAGACTATATCTGAGACTTTTTTATCTCAGATATCGTCCTTTTACGTGCCTTTTTGGCCGGAAACAGTAGCAAAAGGACGATATATGAGAAAAAAAAAGTTGATGGTCATTCATGAAAATGAGCATTCTCAGAGAGACGTAATATGATTCTATCCCGAATTGTTTCACTCTTCAACGGAAAAGAGATAAGAAATAACATTTTAAGAAGGGTGTGAGTCTACTGAATTGCGATTTTATATGAATTTTCATGGGATTATAAAATATACAATTTTATTGATTTACTATTTTTATTGATTTTTTTTTTCAAATGAAAAATATTATTTAAATTGTTGAAACAAATACAAAAAAATATATTTATTTCAAAAAAATACATTATGTTATGAATATTATTATATTATAGTGAATGACTTGTTGGCTAAGTCAGAAACCCTAGATTGTATCCTATATAAAGGGGTCTCCCTATATGAATGAATACAACAATTCATAAGAATTCTATTCCCTTCTCATATGGTCTCTCTTTCTACTATATTATTGTCTCTCAATTCTCTTGAGTTTATAACACGTTATCAGCACGAAAGCTCAACCGCGCTCCTCATCGAAGTTCTACTCATCCAAGATCTGAACTCCAAGGTAAGAATTTATATGTTTGTTTATATTCATTAATAATTATAAATATATCTACTTCTCGAAAAACATTATAATTTGATATTCCTGAAGTAATATCATATGTTCCCGAAGAACATTATAATCTGATATTCATGAAATAATATCATATGTTCCCGAAGAACATTATAATCTGATATTCCTGAAGTAATATCATATGTTCCCGAATAACATTATAATCTGATATTCCTGAAGTAATATAATATGTTCCCGAATAACATTATAATCTGATATTCTTGAAGTAATATCAAATTAATTATGCTTAGTAAATCGATTAAATTTTTAATGTTCCTGAAGAACATTGTGGTATGATATCCCGAAAAATATCAAAATTAAATGTTCCTGAAGAACATAATATGATCTCGTGAAGAAATATCAAAATAAAATGTTCCTGAAGAACATCGTGATATGATATTCCTGCAGAAATATCAATATCAAATTGATTATGATTATATACTAATAATCTCGAAAATATCTTTGAAAATTGATATGAAAGGTCCAATAGTTTTGTGGAAAGATTTAAAAGAAATATACGATCATCCGAAGTTGGTCGTACTACCAAAACGTGGTATGATTGACTCCACGTTGAATTACAAGATTTTAAATATGTTGAAGCATATGATAAAGATATCATGAAAAACATTAAAATTTGATATTCCTGAAGCATTATCAAATCAATTATTCTTAATTGAAATTACGTCTTCGACGTAAGATACCAACTTTTCGTGAAGTCGGTCTTAAAACAGTCTTCGTTCGCTCAACCACACTCCGTTAACACACACTCGAAGTAATGTGTATATGATCGAACTCAAAGTAGTTAAGTAGTGAAGACAAGGTTGTATAATAGTTTCATTTCATTGATAAACAAAACTAACTATTACACTTGTGGAGAAAGGTAGACGGAATGATCAAGAGTCGTATCCCAAGTGACGCAGCACTCCAACGAACTAATGATCTAGTACTATATCACCTAGAGCTAAATCGCATAACTCTACTATCGGTGCACAGCACAAAACAACTACCAAAACTCTTAAAGCTATAAGCCGTAAACAACGAACGTTGATACTCGGATATCGGATTTCGTTCTCTCAAAATCGTCAAAGGATGTCATCCAACTTCATGGGTATATATAGGTGAGCCACACATGTGAGACGTTGACGTGGCACGATCTGATTCGTCGCATGCTTGGATGATGCAACAATTCCATGGATGACATCACTTTTGGAATCTTCGATTCTTGAATCTTGGAATCTTGAATCTTCGATTCTTGAATCTTCGAATCTTGAATCTTTGATTCTTTAACTTCAGACTTCAATACATCTTGACTCCGTCGATCTCAATACTTCATCTTCAACTTCATCGTGGTGAACACTCCTCGTTGAACATTTCATATTTCATCGTCTTCATTGTCGTCGATATAGTTGAAGTAGTAAAAAGCAAGTCCACATTGCAAGGACAGAGTATGTGAGAAATGCGACTCCGTTCGCAATTGTTGATGAGGCACGAATTGCGACTCAAGTCGCAAGAGTTGAAGAGCCACAAGAATTTGCGACTCAAGTCGCAATTATTGAGGGTTGAGAATTTGCGAACCCGTTCGCAAAAGATGGAGATGCAAGACTAGCGACTCCATTCGCAAATGATGAGAGGCATTAGATTTGCGACTCCAGTCGCAATATTCGGAGGGAATGATTTGCGACTCCAGTCGCACTTGCTGGAGGGAGTGGATATTAGCGACTCCAGTCGCATGAGATGACGGATAGAAGATTTGCGACTTCAGTCGTACATTATGCGTGATTTGCGACTCCAGTCGCATATGACGATGATGGTCAATTTGCGACTCCAGTCGTACATCTTGCGATATTTGCGACTCTGTTCGCATATCATGAAGGATGGTGAAATTGAGACTCTGTTCGCATAACATGAAAAGAGGAATTGCGACTCCAGTCGCATATCATGCAAGAATTGCGACTCCAGTCGCACATGGTGATGGATTTGCGACTCCAGTCGCATATGATGATGATGATGAATTTTGCGACTTCATTCGCATTAAATGTACTTCACTTGTCCATTCACTCACTCACCTGAAATCCAATCAAACAACGAAAAACATATGTTGATGACAAAACAAACATTTACAATCTCCCCCTTTTTGGCACAACTCATATGAATTAGAGTTAGAAAATAAGAGTCATACAGACTCCCCCTCAACACAACATCAAGAATAGACTAAGTAAAATGAAAATGAAAACAACCATTTCAACAACCAATAGAGATAAAACAATAAACTAAAAACTTAGTTGATAGATTAAACAACCAAAACATCAACAACTGAGTTCATCAAAACGAGATATGAAAAACATGCATGATGGGAAATAATCAAGTCTTATGCATGCAGATAATAACAAAACAAAAACATAATAAGTAAATAGTTCAAGTTTTTCAGAAACACAGCATCAGCATCACTGAGATGCAAACTCAGAACCCTTCGGTGAGTCAGCTGGAGTGGGTGAGCGCATAGGAGTAGTCTGTGGTGAAGCATCAC
Organism: Euphrasia confusa; assembly: GCA_954870475.1. Classification (NCBI taxonomy): domain Eukaryota; kingdom Viridiplantae; phylum Streptophyta; class Magnoliopsida; order Lamiales; family Orobanchaceae; genus Euphrasia; species Euphrasia confusa. Next base: position 23,628,386 of record OX940956.1, read on the forward strand.
CGGACTTTGCTTCATCATCTGTCTTTGCGTCACCTTCATCATCTTCAACAGCATCATCATCAGTGTCAGTGGTATGGTCTCGATGACCATAGATCTCATATTCCCCAAACTCATCTTCCCCAAGCTTGATTCTCTCATCATCATTGTCATCCTCAAGATCTTCAATCTCAACATCTTCTTCAACATCTTTCAGACCGTCAGACGGCATCGCAAGTGATGCCTCTGGATGTGTGGAGCTCCCAACTTTCTTTACATCCTTCAGTTCTTCAGCAACTTTCATTTTCTCAACCTTAGGTTCTTCAACAGCTTTACCTTTTCCTTTCCTCAGCAACTCATACACCTCCCCAGCCAGCATCTCTCTAACACCTTCATCATCGGTGTCCACAGCTTTTGATTTAGCAATCTCAGCAAGAGCTTCCTTGATCCCATCCTTGATGAGTTCAAACATAAACGTGTTAGTCAGACTCTTCACAGATGAGCCAGCACTGGATCCACCCAAACCTCCCCCTTGATGGGTTATCTGATGAAGGGCATCAATAGCTTCCTTTTGCTCGATCTGAGCTTCGACCATCTCATTGTAAGCAATGGCATGAGCAGCCTGCTTTCGTTCCAAGTTTCTTGTCGCTGTAAAGCATCGATAGACAACAGCAGAGGGAACAACAGCCCGGAAGTTATTCATTGGATGAAACGGATTTCTGTGTGGAGGCAGACCAGACTTAGGGCCATATTTCTGAGGAACTACTCTCGGTTGAGGAGTAGGTGCAGTCTTCGTGCGCTTGACACTCGGCTGTTCTAGCTTGAGGACAGGTGCCCTTTTCTTAGACGACTTCGGGGACAAGGGCGGGGAGACAGGATCAGGAACATCCTCACGTTTAGTATAAGTAGTCCAAGGGAGATCATTCATTCTGTTCTTCAGGAAGGTAGGGGTGATGTTGATGTGAGAGTTTTTCTTTACCTTCCTTTCTGTTTCCGTCATTGGAATAAACTTTTGATCAATCATCATCCCATAGATCAAGCATGGGTGAGTGAGATGAATCCTCCTGACTTCCTCAAGATCAGGTTGCTGGCGGAGAACCTCATTCGACGCCTTAGCCACTCTGCAAATATCAGCAAATATGATCTCACCTAGATCAACCTGTTCGCCACAGCCGAGGCGAAACAAGATATGCATGAGCTTCGGAGAAAGATAGTTCTCATCAGGGTGTGCAGCCCAATTTGTCATACCAAGTCTATGCAAAGCACCATAGAAAGCAGAGAGCTTGTTCGGAGTAGGAAGAGGTGTTCTAGCCTTGCCCTTGGTTAAGAAAGAGCCAATCTTTAGAGCATTCGCTCTATCATCAGGAGTGGGGGACTTCCAGGATCCCTCAATCTCTAACCTTTTCAGGAAATTATTAATGTTCAGGGGACGAAAGGTGTAAAGTTTCTCACGAAAAACAACACGGCCACACATCTTGTGTGACGGATCAGCGAACTCGGGGGTCAGGTTGGCGTAAAACTTTTGAATGATAGGCATAGAGAATCTGTACGTTTGAGTGACAGACTCAAGGATATGCATATCAGTGAAAAACTTCGAAAGACCATACTTCTCATAATCAATAACACGGACTTGACGATCCTCAAGAATAGGTAGATTCTCAATTAGAGTGAGACGACGTTCCGCCTTCTCAGTAAAGAAATCTGGTTTGTAGGGAGGACCACAATCCTCAACCTTCATCACATAAAACTGATCAGCCGTGGCTCCTGTTGAGCCCGAAGAGTGAGGTACGATAGGTGGAATAAAAGAACCAGAAACAACATGTTTTCCCTTATCACTCGAGCCTGGTGCTCGTTGTGTAGACTTAGTGGTGTCACTAGAGAGAGAGGGTTTGGTCCTCTTAGGTTCAGCAGCCGTGTCAGAGGTTTTAACCTTGTCAACAGAAGAAGGAACTTTGTCAATTTTCTTACCATCTGCAGTCATCTCGCCATCAGCGATCATTCGCTCAAACTCCTTGCGAGACACATTACCTTTGTAGGTACGCAGAAAGCCAGATTTAGGATCCTTAGTATTCTTGCCTCCACCATGAGACACAGAATGTGCAGGCTTGGCTGTCTTAGTAAGATCAACCGTAGGAGAGTCAGAGATGGATTTGCCAGAGCGACGATCCATCTTATCCATATGTTTCTGTAAGGCGTGTAATGCCTTCTTCTTAGATTCAGGTGAAGGAGCCTGCTTCCAAGTATCGCGAAGAGACTCTAGCACTTCCTTATCAAGATCATCAAACAAATTTCCGGTGGATGAAGACATGACGAACAGGTAGTGAGAGAAAGAAATGAAGTTCTAAAAAACCTAAGTATCACAATCACAGGCACTGATGTGCGAAGCAAGAGAAGTAAGACAGTCGAAACCAACAGTCGTCGAACGCCGATTGCGTGAAGAGAGACAAACTCAAACTCAGAACTTGAACTTAGACAATATGTGAGTTAGAGAATATCAGAAACGTAACCCTAATCCATGAATTGGAGGTCCTATTTATAGGAAAAATATGGGCCTGCTCGTCTTGGACAAAAAGACCTGCGAAAAAGCCCATTAAACAGTACAAAAACGGCCCATCAGTATAAAAAACGAATAAAATATAATAAAATATTTATCCGAAAAACTAGGAAAAATTTCTAAGTAATTAAGAGATTTCAAAATTTTCGAAAATTTCCAAAAATTTCGTCGACGAGCATGAGGTATCGCTAACGTTCATCGTCGCACAGCAGGAATGATGGAGATGAAAAGTTGTATGTGTTATGTTGATCATCAGAGGTGAAGTGAGGAGAACGCAAGGGGATGATCGCGACTTGAGTCGCGTGCGACTGGATTCGCAAAACACGCTTCCTCCGCATTTGCGACTTGAGTCGCAAAAACATGGTTCCTCCTCATTTGCGAATTGAGTCGCAGGACGTGCGACTGGATTCGCAAAAGACCCATCATGCATGAGGAGTTATGCGCTTGAAGCTGCCACACTCAATATTTGCCGTAAGGAATGAACTCCACATGATGCTGAACATGAACGAACAGAATATATCACAAAACAACACATCCCGAGTTAGTATTCAAGCGTTCAACACACTGCAAACATTCAAAAACATTTTAGTGGAGATTCAATCGGTGATACCAGGCAGTGAAGAGCAAATATTTTCCCAAAAAAAAATTTTCACTTTTCGTCAATCTCCAAATCAAAAATATCACACAAGGTGAATAAAAACTTTGAGGTACATGAAATAGCTCTCGAATTAAAAAAACCGGTGAAACGGACCGAAGTATATTGAAATAAGTTTAACTTGTTCTTCGTCGCAAACACAAGAATGCAATCGTGTTTCATCGGAACATATATGGTGAGTTAAACACCGCACAAGAGATTATAATTCGTGAGTGTAAGGTGAACTCTTAAGGCACTCCACTTGGGACTAAACGTTACTACAATCAGAGGGGAGCAAGGTTCGACCTGCGTCCTCCAGACGAGTTTTAGCTTTTAAAATGAAATACAACAGATGCTCATTACAACAGTCAGAGGGGAGCAAGGTTCAACCTGCATCTCCGAAGTGTGATGGTTGAGCATCTTAAATTATAGCGTCTATGTGCTACCTTTCGAAGAGGGGAGCCGGCGGACAAAGTGATCAGGCGTCCTCCGTTACTCGGTATTATAGATCAATGCAAATGAGCTTATGGGAGTTATATGCCAAGTTCACATGTTTACACTCAGAGGAATAAATACACTTGGGTCCGAAGACTAAAGCGGCCTCGATCCATGTTCATCTGATTAGATTAATTCACGACGATCCAAAGTGCATATTCAGAAGTAAAGAAAACAATCTTTCAGACTTCAAAAATTTCGTGAACTCTTAGAGAGAACACAGGCAGAGAGAATTTCTTAAGTTTTTAAATCTCTCAAAGTCAAGAGGTTTGGTGAAGATGTCAGCGATTTGTTTTTCTGTTGAAATATGCTGTAGACTGACTATATCACGATCAACCAAATCTCTAATGAAATGATGTCGAATGTCGATGTGTTTAGTGCGAGAATGCTGAACAGGATTTTCGCTGATTTTGATAGCACTTTGGTTATCACAGTACAGCACCAAGGGAGCACTCTCGATAAGGTAATCATTCAACATCTGCTTTAGCCAAAGCAATTGAGTGCAGCAACTCCCAGCTGCAACATACTCAGACTCAGCTGTCGATAGAGCGATGCAATTTTGCTTCCGACTATGCCATGACACTATGTTATTGCCAAGGAAGCAGCAGCATCCAGAAGTGCTCTTTCGTTCATCATTGTCACTCGCCCAATCCGCGTCGGAGAAACCAACAAGATTTGCTGTAGTGTCACAGGCATACCAAATACCGAGATCAGAAGTTCCAGAGATGTAGCGGAGTATCCGTTTCACAGCTCGTAGATGGTCCTCCTTAGGATCAGCTTGGTACCTGGCACACATACAAACACTAAACATTATATCAGGTCGAGTAGCAGTTAAATAAAGTAAACTCCCAATCATAGATCGATAGAGTGTTTGATCAACACTTCGACTCTTAGTCGACATAGATAACCGATCAGTTGTAGCCATGGGAGTTTTTGCGGGCTTAGCATGGTGCATCTCAAACTTCTCAACCATATTTTTCGCATATTTGCTTTGTGAGACGAAGATCCCATTCGGTCGTTGAGATATCTGAAGACCCAAAAATTGGTGTAGTTCTCCTTCAAGACTCATCTGAAATGTTGAAGACAGAGAATCCGTGAAAGCTTTCACGAGCTTGGGGCACGTAGCACCAAATACAATGTCATCAACGTAAATCTGAGCAACCATCATATGTTTGCCATCACGCTTCAAGAATAGGGTCTTGTCGACAGAACCACGAACAAATCCAAACTTTAGAAGATAGTCTGTCAGACACCCATACCACGCCCTCGGTGCTTGCTTCAACCCGTATAAGGCTTTGTGAAGCTTGTAAACATGATTCGGCTTCTTCGGGTCCTCGAAGCCTTTCGGTTGAGCAACATACACTTCTTCTTCTAGTACTCCATTTAGGAATGCAGCTTTGACATCCATTTGTCTAAGTTTGATGCCGAGATGGCATGCAATAGCAATCAGAAGACGGATAGACTCAATGCGAGCAACTGGAGCAAAAGTTTCATCAAAATCTATCCCCTCTACTTGGGAATAGCCTTGTGCAACGAGACGAGCTTTGTTTCGGACAACTTGGTTATGCTCATCCGTTTTGTTCTTAAAGATCCATTTGGTCCCAACAACATTGATGTTCGAAGTACGGGGAACCAAAGACCAAACATTATTTCGTGTGAACTCGTTAAGTTCTTCTTGCATAGCCATTATCCAGAAGTCATCCTTCATAGCTTCCTTGTAATTTTTCGGTTCTGTTTCAGATAGGAAGCAAGAGACTCCGATTTCATGGCACACAGCAGAAGTGCAGATGTTATAGAGTTCGTCGGGAGAAGGAATTTGTTTCTTTGAGCGGGTAGTTCGCTCGTTCATGTTTCCAATCATCTGAGTTGGAGGATGTCTCTTCTGCACAATACGAGATCCCTCTCTAGGTGCATCAGCTGGGTTATCCACTTCTTCACTTTCTTCCTCATCAGATGATAAAGTGTCATTGTGTCGATGACTAGTTTCTCCAACTTCAAGTGGAGTGTTTGGAGAAGTTACTTCAGGAGCCACACAAGTAGGTGTAGATGGGAAGGTTTGATATTCAAGAATTCCTTCCTTAACCCAGTCAGCATCCACATCTTTCCCTAGAAAGTCTTGTTCATCAAAGTTTATATTCACTGTTTCGATGACTTTCTTAGTGCGGAGATTGTACGCACGGTATGCATGGCTGTTCTGACTATAGCCGACAAAGATACCACGGTCTGCCTTGGCATCAAATTTCTTAAGTGGATCACGATCCTTCAAGATGTAGCATGTACAGCCAAAAACACGAAAGTGCGAGACAGATGGCTTCTTGCCATTCACAAGTTCGTAGGCGGTTGCCGATGTGCCAGATCGAATACTTATACGATTCAGAATGTATCCAGCAGTTGAGACGGCTTCCGCCCAAAAGGTACGAGCAAGATTTTTCGAGATTAGCATGACACGAGCCATTTCTTGCAGCGTACGGTTCTTACGTTCGGCTATCCCATTTTGTTGGGGCGTCTTAGGAGCCGAGTATTCATGATGAATTCCCTTCATCAAACAATATTCATTGAAGCTAGAGTTCTCAAATTCAGTTCCATGATCACTTCTGATCCTCTTCACTTTTGCTTCATGATTTGTTCTTATCCATTTCACAATGCCTCTGAAAGCATCAAAAGTCTCATCCTTTGTTGCAAGGAATCTCGTCCAAGTATAGCGAGAGAAATCATCAACTACCACCAGTACATACTCCTTCTTAGCAATACTCTTCACTTCCATTGGACCCATGAGATCCATGTGGAGAAGTTCAAAGGGGGCAGATGTGCTCATCAGTGTTGGTAGTGCAGGATGAGGAGTTCTCGTCAACTTACCTTTTTGACAGTCACCACACACTCTTTTCTCAATTTTGGGGAGTTGAGAGATTCCTCGAACTATCTCCCCCTTAACCAGTTTGCTCAGATTTCGAGTGCTGGTGTGTCCAAGGCGTTGATGCCACAAATCGACTTCATCAGGAACAGTCACAGAGAAGCAACTATACTCAGTTGTATAGCAATTGTTCTTAGCACGCGGACCTTCCATGATGCATTTCCCTTCAGCATCAAATACCTTGCACGAGTCTCTATCAAAACTAACATTCAGCCCTTCGTCACACAGTTGGCTAATGCTGATGAGATTTGCCACGAGTCCCTTCACATGAACAACATTTCGGATGGGTGGCAATCCCTTGATATGCAGCGTTCCCTTACCCATGACAACGCCTTTAGCTCCCCCTCCAAACACCACGGGAGAACCAGTCATAGGCTCATATTCTTTTAAGAACTTCTTGGTTCCGGTCATATGACGGAAACAACCACTGTCGAAGTACCAAATGCCTTTGTTTCCAGAATCGGAGGCATTGAGTGCAACATTGCAAAAAATAAGTTCTCTTGGTCTCCAGGTAGTTGAAGTGGTGGGGTTTAGCTTAACGTCACTCTTTCAGGACTTAGGTACCCACTTCTTTTTCACAATACAATTTCGAGACTTAGTCTCTGTGACTGGTTTTAAGGTTTTCTCAACTCTTGAGATAGGAGAAATGTGTTTCTTCATACTCTTAACAGCCTCAATCTTCTTCTTTTCAGTCACCAACTCCCGGTTTATGTCATCTCTCAGCTTAAAGCAGAAAGGTCTAATGTGTCCGGGTTCATTGCAGTAGTGACACACATATCTTCTCTTTTGACGAGGTTCAGCATTCGTCGAAGTCTTAACCACAACAGGTTTAGAGTGAGAGAATTTTATATTCGGTTTTACGTTCTGAGGCTTACTCAACTTCTTCAGCAACGTCTTCTCGTAAGGCAAGATACCACGAGGATGTTTTACTATGGACTTCGGAAATTTATATGTCTCCGCCTTTAAGCTAGTAGTTGAGATCGACTTTTGAGATTCAGCTTTCGGAGATGTAGCAACTTTCTTTCCTTCAGCTATTTCCTTTCGTTTCAGAGTTTCAGAATCATCTATGGTCTTACTCTCAGAAGAGTCAGTAGAAGCTTTGACGAAGGTCACTTCTTTCTTTTCAGGTGCAGTGTAGATAGATTCAAAAACTTTCTGAAAGCCAAGTCCAACACGACCTGGGTTCATATAAGATGCGGCATTGTCAAACACTGAAGAGTTAGTATTCATCTTTCTCAAAAGTTCATCAGTCATCTGAAGCTTCTCCTTTAGAACATAACGTTCTTTGTCACACATAGCTAGATCAGTTTGAGCTTTCATCAAGGATGATTTTAGCTCATCATTCTCAGCATCGGTGTTCTTGAAGAGAGTTTGGAGTTTCTTTACTTCAGATGTTTCCTTCTTTAGAGATGCCTTCAGTTTCGAGTTTTCAGAACTCGACTTCTCAAATGATTCTCTCAGTTCGACAACTTCTTTGTAATATTTATGTTTCTCTTCGAAGAGAGCATCGAATTTAATTTTCAGAATTGTCAGAGAGTTATTCAATCTTTTCTTCTCATCCTCCGTCTTTTCACTGGAGTTTTTCAACTCAACAGCCTCATCACACAACTTCCGTTTCTCATTCGAAAGTTCATTAAAAATTTCATTCAGACATACAAGTGACACATCAAGTGTGCTGTTCTCAGAGATAGCTAAGTCATGTAGTCTTACGAGTTCAGCATGACTCTCTTTCAGAGTGAGTAGTTCAGTCCACTTTGCTTCAGTACGTGACACCTCAGATGTCATCTTTGTCTCTTCTGCTTCAGACATAGATTCAGATTCGCAATCTGAGAAGATATCATCATCACAATAGTTTCGATTTACTGAAGCCATACGAAAGATGTTGTCTGCAGTAGCAGTATCCTTTAGAAAGGCATCAAGTTGAAAGTTTTCAACTTCAAAATTCGCAAGGTCAAAACCTTCATCAAACGTGACAACTAGAGCGTTGTCCTCATCTTCGTCAGAGTTATCATCATTAGATGCATCGTTCTCAGAGATCACATCTTCATCATCTATCACCACGTAACTCACTGGCAGCTTCTTCTTTCTATGCAGATTAGGACATTCATACTTGACGTGTCCATATCCCTTGCACTCATAGCACTGCATTTTCGAAACATCTTTGCTATTAGAGGTGTAAGGTGATAGCTTTGTGCCTTTAAACTTCTTGTCAGCTGAAGACCCCTGATTTCGATTTTCTGGAGAGTTTGTATATGAGTTAGAACTTTTCTGAAATTTACGGAAATTTCGTGCACGGTTCTTTCTCTTAAAATCTTGTTTAACAAGATAGGTGACTATGTCAGTCAACACAGCAAGCTTGTCTGGGTTGTTCGAATTCATCAACCGTTCAATATCTTCAGCTTCCTCATCATCAGACTCATTCATATCAGCTGAGAAACTACTTTCAGGCTTCTCATTTTTCAAACGAGAATGTTGAGACTTCGTACTTCTTGAACTCTTCCCCTTCTCAGAAATCTTAAGAGCAGTCATTGGCTCGTAAACAAGAGACATATCTGGGTTGCTTCGTACTTTGAGAGTCAAGTCATAATTTCTCAAATCAGCCATCAGGTCAGCATAGTCCCAGTTTTGATTACCATCGTTACGTGCTTCAATGGTCAGTACCTTGCTCTCGAACCTAGAGCTTACACTTGATAGAACCTTCTCGTAGACCATGATAGCAGGAAAGACATCTCCCAGTTCAAATGCCTCATTAACATATCTCATAACCTTGTCCAGATAGTCATTTATGTCTTCATCTTCTCTCATACGGAGTTGATGAAATTGAGCAGTTATAGTTCGAATCTTTGAACGCTTAACAGCGTGACTACCCTCACATGTTCTCTGCAGTGTCTCCCACGCATCTCTGGCTGATGTGCAATTTTTGACCAGCTGATACATACTGAGGTCCAGCCATTCACAAATAAGTAGAAGAGCTTTGCTATTCGCAGTAGACAAGTCATGCTCTTCTCTAGTCCAACTACGTTCAGGCTTTGGGGTTCTAAGACCATCAGCATCTTCAGTGTAAGGACGCTCCCATCCTTCCAACACAGCCAACCATGCTCTTGAGTCAAATCCCTTGATTCTAGCAGATACTTTCGCTTTCCAGTTAGAGTAATTTTGATGAGTAAGCATAATCGGTTTCTGAACAAACATTGACGACTCCATTGTAGCGGAAATATGGAGTCAAGTAACGGATCACGTCTTATACGTATGACGTCCCGCTCTGATACCAATTGAAATTACGTCTTCGACGTAAGATACCAACTTTTCGTGAAGTCGGTCTTAAAACAGTCTTCGTTCGCTCAACCACACTCCGTTAACACACACTCGAAGTAATGTGTATATGATCGAACTCAAAGTAGTTAAGTAGTGAAGACAAGGTTGTATAATAGTTTCATTTCATTGATAAACAAAACTAACTATTACACTTGTGGAGAAAGGTAGACGGAATGATCAAGAGTCGTATCCCAAGTGACGCAGCACTCCAACGAACTAATGATCTAGTACTATATCACCTAGAGCTAAATCGCATAACTCTACTATCGGTGCACAGCACAAAACAACTACCAAAACTCTTAAAGCTATAAGCCGTAAACAACGAACGTTGATACTCGGATATCGGATTTCGTTCTCTCAAAATCGTCAAAGGATGTCATCCAACTTCATGGGTATATATAGGTGAGCCACACATGTGAGACGTTGACGTGGCACGATCTGATTCGTCGCATGCTTGGATGATGCAACAATTCCATGGATGACATCACTTTTGGAATCTTCGATTCTTGAATCTTGGAATCTTGAATCTTCGATTCTTGAATCTTCGAATCTTGAATCTTTGATTCTTTAACTTCAGACTTCAATACATCTTGACTCCGTCGATCTCAATACTTCATCTTCAACTTCATCGTGGTGAACACTCCTCGTTGAACATTTCATATTTCATCGTCTTCATTGTCGTCGATATAGTTGAAGTAGTAAAAAGCAAGTCCACATTGCAAGGACAGAGTATGTGAGAAATGCGACTCCGTTCGCAATTGTTGATGAGGCACGAATTGCGACTCAAGTCGCAAGAGTTGAAGAGCCACAAGAATTTGCGACTCAAGTCGCAATTATTGAGGGTTGAGAATTTGCGAACCCGTTCGCAAAAGATGGAGATGCAAGACTAGCGACTCCATTCGCAAATGATGAGAGGCATTAGATTTGCGACTCCAGTCGCAATATTCGGAGGGAATGATTTGCGACTCCAGTCGCACTTGCTGGAGGGAGTGGATATTAGCGACTCCAGTCGCATGAGATGACGGATAGAAGATTTGCGACTTCAGTCGTACATTATGCGTGATTTGCGACTCCAGTCGCATATGACGATGATGGTCAATTTGCGACTCCAGTCGTACATCTTGCGATATTTGCGACTCTGTTCGCATATCATGAAGGATGGTGAAATTGAGACTCTGTTCGCATAACATGAAAAGAGGAATTGCGACTCCAGTCGCATATCATGCAAGAATTGCGACTCCAGTCGCACATGGTGATGGATTTGCGACTCCAGTCGCATATGATGATGATGATGAATTTTGCGACTTCATTCGCATTAAATGTACTTCACTTGTCCATTCACTCACTCACCTGAAATCCAATCAAACAACGAAAAACATATGTTGATGACAAAACAAACATTTACATTAATATATCAATTAAATTGAATTTTCCTGAAGAACATATACTCCGGTTTAAAATATTATATTGATCGTTCTGGAAGAACATCATGATTTGATATTATTCGATAAATATCAAATTAAATTGCTCCCGTAGTAGCAATAAGTTTGGAAATATCAAATCAAATTGCTTCTGGTTTAACAATTAAAATTAAAATATTTTAAATCGATCGATATTGATATTCAAAATATTCTTGAAAGAATATTTTTATTGATTGCTCCCGAAAAAGCAAATTTCATAACATTATATATATTTAATAAAGTTACATCATGATACTCATAGTGAAACACCATTGTTCTTGTTGAAACTATGATTACGTATGAATTATCCCTGAAGGATATCTTTTGAAAATCGAGAACAAATGTATTATTTGGGTACTCATGGAATATCGAATAACTCGATTCCAATTACATGTAATTTTTGAGAAAATTATATATTGAGATTTATTTTGTTCTCTAAAAAGGTTTGGGTGAAATAATCAAAGAAGAAAACACGAAATCCCTGCAGGACCGTGAATAAAGTTTGAATGACACAAGTATTTTGATCCCCGAAGGATGATTGGTAAAGATACTGTATGTCTGTATCCCCGAAGGATCGTTGGTAAAGTTATGCAAGTGATAACATATTAAAAGTTGTCTCCGGAAGAGCTTTACTAATTATCACCACGAGTACTACAAATGTACTTAAAAATGAAAATGATGCATATCATGATGCGTGGAAATGAATCAAACATTTCCCATCTGCGAATTATTTTTATATATGCAAGTTATATTCATCATTAAAGTGTATTTTTTATAAACGGGCATAATATCTTGAGCCCACGATCCAGAAGATCGGTTTATAGCAATTACGCTAATTTGCGTATTTAAGGAAGATTATTTCCCGGAATTAGGGGGAGATAAGAATATAAAAGATGTAAATGCCGAGAAAATTCATTGAATGAAAAAGATCTTCAATTCTTGATCCACGCATTAATCAATTGAACCCGAAGTTCATGAAAATAAGTGACTTGCAATATTCAGCAAGTAATCTGCCAAATTAATGAAGGTGTGACAAAATCACAGATATTTGTGATAAAATGAACTATAAGAGTTTAAATACCAAAGAGATCAACTTAAATGTTGATTCTAATTTATGCCTGAAGCGTAGTAGATCGATCTCAAGATATTAAATAAATCCGCGGTAATAAAATTTAGTCACCCTCAAAATCTCCTGAAGAGAGTTAGATGGAAATCCCATTGAAAAAGCATGTGCACATGATAAGAGAAAATTGTGGGATTGCGGAACAACCAAATTAAATATTTTGGGAAATGATGAAAGATTTGGTTGAATGAATTGTCATCAACATGGAAAAAGTCTTCAACGACATATTTTCCTCAAGAGTTGCTCTAGAATATTTGGATCCAAAACTCAAATCAATAATAGTGTGCCGGCAGCACTCAAAGAAATAGAAATGAGCAATTGAGGCTGAACATGACTCGCTATATAAAAGAGATATTTTGACTCTATAATACAAACCTCAAAATATTATCCCAAAAGGATATATGTGGGTGTTCGTACGAAAAACGAGTAATGATGTGGTGAGATATAAAAGCGAGATTAGTTGCTCAAGAGTTTTTCGCAGAAACTCGATGTTAATCAAATATTTTTGAAAGATGACATTAAGTTCCGCTACTTAATATTTCTGGCAGTAAAAATGATAAATATATGCATCGAATATATGGTTTGACAATGTAGAAGTCATTAGAAAGGTACATACATGAAAATCCTGGATGGATTTTAAGATTCCTGATATGAAAGGAAATGAAAATCAGAATATGTACAATATCATATTACTATGTCATTATGGACACAAATGATATTGAAGACAAGGTCCCGAAGACCAGTGATTTTGGTCCCGAAGACCAGTGAATCAGTGATTGCACTCTTTTTCTCTCTACTAAGTTTTTCCCACGGGGTTTTCTTAGTTAAAGGTTTTTAACGAGACAATCAACACAATATAAATGTGAATGTCGTGTACTCTTTTCCTCGAGTATTTTTTCCTACAAGATTTTATAACGAGGTTTTAAACGAGGCATGTACATCACTCGATATGAGTTTGTTTTCGAAATAAACTGACATATTGAACCTGAAGTTCAAAAGAAAAATATAATCTTCTAGATGATTGTGAATTAAAGTTCACATTATTCATTTGTTAAGGATTGTATATTCTACATTAGACGCATCTAATATACTCCTGAAGAGTTACCGGCCGGTTATAGCAATTGCGAATGCTCTAGTCAATAGATGTCTGGTAAAGGCATGTCTCAGAAGGACGAAAAATATACAATGGTACAAATGAATGTGAAACTCGACAATTCGAAGGTTATGTCCTGAAGACAAAAATTTATATTTGAATAACTAAGTTTTTCCTATATGGTTTTATTAGTTACAGGTTTTAATGAGACTGGTTGATCACCAATGACTACGTTCAATAAATCAAAGATCTTCGGTGATTACAATCAGGGAGAGCAAGCTGTACTCTTTTTCCTTCGTTCAGGTTTTGTCCCACTGGGTTTTCCTGACAAGGTTTTAACGAGGCAGCAATTCTGTACATAGTCATTCAAGGGGGAGTGTTATGAATATTATTATATTATAGTGAATGACTTGTTGGCTAAGTCAGAAACCCTAGATTGTATCCTATATAAAGGGGTCTCCCCATATGAATGAATACAACAATTCATAAGAATTCTATTCCCTTCTCATATGGTCTCTCTTTCTACTATATTATTGTCTCTCAATTCTCTTGAGTTTATAACACATTATTATTTTTATGAATCATTTTCATGTTATATTTAAAAATAAGAAATTTATAATTTTAAATATTTGATTAAAGACAAATTTTAAAAATATCGTTAATTAATTTCTTTACGTGAATTAAAAAAAAAAACATCTTTAAACATTTTGAAAATTTAATTTCTTTCAAGTATGAATGTCACGTAAAACTTTGAAAAAAAAAATCTCTTATTTTATTTCTATTTTTTTTAATTACTTTTTTGTATGTTCTTGTTTTTATTTATTACTATTTTCTAAGTATTAAAATATTTTAACAATAATGTAGACTATTAAAAGTGAAATCCGTTACAAATTTTCAATAACAATTAAAATTTATATTGAATACTCCAAAATTTTAATAAATTTTTAAAAATCAAAATTGAATACTCCAAAACTTTCAAAGTTCAAAACAATTTTACCACTATCAATTCACTAGTACCCTCTCCAAATTCTACACTACAACAAAAATATTAACGGCCGAAAACATTGGTCCTTAATTTCCAACTGAATTCCTAATGAATTAAAAAAATGATGGATTTTTGGTTGTTATAATTACCTACAAATTTTGCTGTCAATCAATATTAACGAATTTTAACACCCAATATGACTAGTACTACTATTGTTTGTTTTCATATATTTTTATAATTTTAAGAAGAAAAGAAAATAAGAATTCTTATAATTTGATATTTTTTATTAATTTAAAGTAATTAATTTTTTATAATTAATGGTATCTTTTTAATAAAATTACAATATTAATTACATTTTTTTATTAAAAAATTATAATAATTTTTAAATAAAAAGTTTTAATTAATATTTTGTAAAAAAATTATAATAACTTTAAAATAACATTATACTAATTAAAATTTAAAATCATATTTCTTATATCTTTCTGGTTGACTCCACATTTCATAAATCATGACCATTCAAGTCTTGATTTGCTAATGTAAGCTTAATTTTTTCGGAGTAAAGTTCGTGCCGTATGCATTAATAGAATAATACACGTTCAATGAAGAAAAAACACTTTGCAAAGTAATTAATAGTAAACAATCTATTTTATAAAATAAATTAGTAATAAGAGTAATTTTCCAAGTTTATAAGTTGATTTTTTTCATACAAATCAAATGTGATACATGTGATGGGTTAACATCAACAATATGTAAAATAAAAATTCGCAAAAATACTCCATATGCCTATATTTTATGTTAATATTTGTGTCCATTGGGAGGAAATAGTGATTTTAAAATAAATAAGGATCTTACTAAATGGCCAAATTCTAGACAATAATTCTTTAAAAAAAAATTAAAAAATTTGTAATATATTTTATTTAGTGTTAATTAATTGTTATAATAAATTACATTATATTTAACATATACTTATGTGAAAAAAATATAAATATAATTTTTTTAGTTAAAATTATGCATATTTATATATTCAAGTTAAAAAAACAAGTAAAAAAAATATTTTAAAAATATAATAATATAAAAATTAAAATTGATATTTTTAAATAAATAGTACATCAAATGTAACTTTTTAATGTCCTTTCATAATACAAGTGTCAACAAAATCTATGAGACATTAAAAGAAATGTGGCAATATGTTCACGTGGGGACCAATCACATAAATCCTATCTTTCCTATGATTCATAAAACTTATCCAAAACTCATCAAATTTTATTTTTTGTTAACTTAATGACCGAATTTTGTATTAACATAAATGACTCCACGTTTGAATTTTAACAGATAATTTTTTATTTGATTTTAACCAAAAACTTGATTAAATAATGAAAAACTATATAGATATGCCTAATAATTTGATTATTTGAATAGAAAATATAATTAGAATAAAAAATATAAAAATATTTTTAATTTGTTATAAACAAATAAAATTTAAATTTAAAAAATAAAAATGAAAAAGAAAATCAAGAAATGAAATAGTATATATATATATATATAATTTTGAACCTTAGCTAACAACCCTTATGAAAATAATTTGTATACTTCAAATAAAAATATAATGTTATTCTTATTTTAAACAAAAAATTATGATCTATTAACAAACACTTTATTTTTTAATTAAATATATAAATTAACTTTTTAGGTTTTGATAAAAAAATAAAAAAAATATTTAGTCTCAAGACAAACACACTTTTTTTTTTATTTTTCATTATAATTGACACACTTAATAAAATTAATAATAATAAAAATCAATCAAATTTTATATGAACTATATGAATTTTTTAAATCCATAAATTGATTAAAGTTTTTACAAAATAAAATAAAATCTCAATTGAATACTCTCTTGTAAATTTGAATTAAAAGGTTTTTAAGACCATATACAACAATTGTATTCATTTCTTCCCTGATCTTCATATTTTAATTAAGTTAGTTTTAATTAATTAATATGTAATATTTCAATTTTTAAAAAATAAAAATTGTAGTAGTAAATAAAATGTTTATGTAATATATTGTATTTAAAAAAACATTTATTCTTAAAAAAATTAAAAATTTAATATTATTATTTATTAATTGTTTTTTTTTTTTTTTTTGAAATGTGAAATATAATAATAAAGTAAGAAGAGAGTGGATGAGTGACCTATTAATGTGAGTTGATTATTTTGATAAAAGATAAATTAGTTGAAGATGTGGAAAAAAATGAATACTAATTGTTGAAACCAGTCTAACCATTGTACATGCTCTAAGTGAAAATAAAAAAAAAAATTGTATTCCACATTGCGGCAATTTATACCTTGTTCTTAGGAGTACGATTCTAATTGTACACTCACTATTATATCTTCATGTATTTATTGATAAATATTTATTGTATAGGTTAATATATTCATTAATATGCTAATTTAAGAAATATAATAATTGTTTTTTGAAATGAAGATTTATTAATTATTAAATGATTATTTTATTGGGTTTTTATATTTTCAAGGGTGGGAGTACGATTTTAATTATACTATCGGGAGTATGATATAGGTATTGTTCACAACTCAAAATAATTCATGAATCTCTCAATAAAATATCATATTTATTTTTCTCTCTAATACCTAGTGGACAAATTATATTATACTACTATATGTACCAAGTATTGTATCAATTATAATGAGAATTGAATGATTATTAATGAATATTATATCAATAAATAAGAAATATTTTTGATGATTTATGTTTTATATAACATTCATCTTAATTTTATATAATAAATATTTATTTTTTTGTATTTGTTTTGTACTTTTTTGTATTTGTATTTGTATTCGTTGAATACCATTACACAAAACTCATAATATATGAATATTATAAGTTTTGTGGAATGATATAAAATAAATACAGTATACCTAGTCAATCTTGAGAATTGAACAAAATTTAGCATTAAATTATTACATTGTACCTAGTCAATCTAGTCAACAAAATTAATTCATTTTTTTTACATATTTGATTATTTATTTAATTACATACTTATATTGCATACTCCTTATATCTTATTTTAAATTTATAATAAATATAAAAAAATATTTTTTTATTTTATTTTGAATATGTAAA
Source organism: Euphrasia confusa (assembly GCA_954870475.1). Classification (NCBI taxonomy): domain Eukaryota; kingdom Viridiplantae; phylum Streptophyta; class Magnoliopsida; order Lamiales; family Orobanchaceae; genus Euphrasia; species Euphrasia confusa. The sequence continues at coordinate 23,646,067 of OX940956.1, forward strand.
ACAAAATGTTGAATTAAAATTTTTATTTAGGTGATTTTGATAAGATCTTAAATTTGTCATTGAACCTGAGAACCAAACAAAATCAAAATGCATCTTATTAACAACAAAGATTTTTAAGAAAAGCTTTGAAGTAATCAAAAGAAGAAAAGTGCAAATCCTGAAAAAAAAAACATGTCATCAGTATAAACAAGCAAGAAATGCACCATACTATTTTACAGTCGTTACAAAGGCAGACTCCAAGAACTCTTAAATCATCCTTAGCTATAGGCCAAACAAAACAAACCATGTTCGACTCGCTCACTCACTCACTCACTCACTCGTAAGGGTCGGGGGGTGTTTGTTAGTCCATTCGATCGAGAGCCTACAAATCAAATATTAACAAAAAGTAGTCTCTGCTTTTTAGCCATGCCGTATACCCATGAAATAGTTGAAATCATGATGTTGGACCCGTAATTGCTTTAGCCAAGAATCCGCCACGCTCAAAAGTGACACAAACCTCTCCCGGTCCTCACCACTTTTATCGGATATCCACACATCTCCTTGCATCTTGTAAGTGGCCAAACCGAACGGAGGGACAGAGATGCTTTCTCCTTCCTTATTTCTTTTGTTCATTTCATTATCGTCTTCCAACTCCAAATCTGTCGTAGTATATTATTATATTAACACATTAATTTCTTTTCAAGAACAAAGGAAGCACATAAAAAACATTTATAATTACCTTGAAAAGAAGAAGAAAGTGTATGGTATGTAAGGAAACATGTTTGCAAGTCTTTAATTGTTTTACCAGTGGGGATGTGGTAAATAGGGTACCTGAATGAAATGAAATGAAATTCGGGTAAAATGAATTCATTCGATAAGCGTCGAATTCTTAATTCCCGATCGAACAACATGAGAGAAACTAACCAGGCAACAGCCATCCAACTAGCGGGCGAAAGATCTACGCTTCTCAACGACATCAATCCAGGGTACCTTTCGGCTAAGCTACTAATCTGAATAATAATAATCAATAGGACTAAATTGAACAACTAGCTAGAGAATATATATTCATTCTAATTTCTAAATGCCAACAAATTAAAGAGATGACCTTGTCCATAAGAGGAACCCTTCCGTAAGGAGATGATCTCTCAAAGTACTCAAGGTAAAGATAACCCAATCTCTCATTTTGAAGGTCTTGCAGCTCGAACATGCCTTCTTCGGACGAGCACCCGTCCCACCTCGACAATTTTTCGCACTCGCTCTCGTCGCTCAAGGAATCGCTGAACGAGTCCCTCGTCGAATCTGTCTCTTCCCTAAAAAACAACACAACATTCAAACACAAGCATTTTTTACTAGCTAGAGTTTTTTTTTTGTTTTTTTTTTAGTTAAATTAAGCACCTCAAAGAGTTTCCGGATGAGGAATTAATGCAATTGGCGGTGGTGAAGATTTGGATGGCGGAGAGATAGGGCACGAAATACTGGATGATGCTTTGGCCGTCGCCGGAGACGATGGGGACGCCGGCGCCGTACGCGCTCCGTTCGTGAAAGCTGTTCCAGAGATCAGCGAGTACAAAGTAGTCGACTTTCTCCCTTTCCCAAGGATGCCATACTTTGTTCAGCTTCTTAACCTCACTCTACATAATAATAAACAATGGGTTTCTTTTCATTTTTTCTTTCAAGGAAATAAAACAGAGAATTAAGGAAACAAAAGAAAAAAATGAAAAAGAAGAAGAAACCTTGGATAGGAATTGGGATGGGACGACGGGCGTCGCGCAATCCAAGAAGCTTTCCAGGTTCGATTGTGTTGAAACTTTGTCGGAGGAGGAGGAGATCAACATAGTTTTCTGAAGAGAGAGAAAGAGGGGTGATTCTGTTTCTCTCTCTCTGTTTTTTTGTTTGGTTTTCTGAAAATAGAGACAAGAAAAACCCAGAAAGAAAAAGAAAAGGATGGAATTTATGATTGAGGAAGGGAGAGATTCACGGGATTTTCTCTCTCTAAATAAAACTAAATGCGAATCAAGAAAGATTATTATCCATTGCCAAAGAAAGTCTGTTTTTTTTAATTTTTGTATAAAAATAATATTTGACTTGATTTAAAGACTCCATTTTTGTCTCTCACCCGTCAATTCAATGGGCGAAAAAGAAAACCCACAACACAACCCGAATCACGTTTTGAAAGCAGGGGATGATGATGGGATGGGGTGGGGTGGTGTGGGGTGGGGTGGGCCTACTTTCTGTGTCGAGTTGACGCAGGAAATTTGGTCATATCGGTATACTGCGTGAACTGTGTGAGGGAGAAAGTTGGGAATCCAAAACCAGAGTGGGATTTTCTGTTAAGCCATTATTTTATTATTGTCTTATTTGTATCTACAAACAATTTATCTTTTTAAAAAAAAAAAAAAAAACTTTTTTAGGGAATTTCTTTTTGGTGTTGAAATAAATTTACTATTACTTGGATGTGTGTTATATTGTGTATAAATACACGGCAATAAATAAAATTACTTTTTTATTCTGTGAAAATCTGGTCTTCATTTTGACCTTAACTTTAGTAGATTTTATCTTATATATAGAATTTTCATTTTCACATTGACATCCGTAGATTGCGAGTAGATTCGAGCAAAATTTAAATTAAAATAAAAATAATTTTTCTTGGCTATTTCCCCAATTTTAAACTGAGTACAGGAATGCACATAGAAAACGTGTATGACTACATAAATAAAATAATTTTTAATGGTCTATATATTTTTAATGGAGTATTACATATGTATTTCATGTATTTTTTTTTGTTACAAAATACTAGTGTCTTAATAGAGAATAAAGTATCTGCATAGAATATACTCCATGTTGATTTTGATGTTTTTTTCTATTGACTATATTATTATTTTTTATGTTTAGTTAATTTTTTATTATTAATTGAAAAATCAAATTAAGTGAAACTAAATTAAATTTAAATCAGGTTCTTTTGAATTTCATTTCATTTCGTTTGGTCTCAATTAAGTCTATTTAAGTTCAATTTATTCCAAAATCTTGAAATAAATGTTAAATAAAAAATTAGGATAAATAATTTAATTTATGCTAAAATATTATTGAGGCACCGCTAGGAGGCATCGAACCAAAGCTACTGTATTTAATTTCAATTTTATTCCAAAATCTTGAAATAAATGTTAAATAAAAAGTTAGGATAAATAATTTAATTTATGCTAAAATATTATTGAGGCACCGCTGGGAGGCATCGAACCAAAGCTTACTTGGATAAATGACTCGGTATGTAAAACTTTCAAGTATGGAAGGTTCTAGGCGAAGGCACATGGGCTCAGTCCATCAATCTCAAGTAAGTCTATAAATATTCTCTAAAATGTTTATAAATTTAGAAAATTTTCCGGATAAAATACGAGTGCATTAGAGTAATTCAAACGATTCACTAAATAGTTCGAAGTCATTCTTTGTTATTTTAGATAGAATAAGACGACATCGCTAGGAGTTATTTGGTTGTTTTTGAAATAGTCCGAGTATTTGACAAGCACTATTCTGGTTCGAAAAGGAAAACTATTTTTAGTAGTATGACCAAGTTCTCAAGTTTGAAAAGATAGTGAATATCATTGTAACTTTCGAGTTTAATATATACTCCTTCGTCCCAAAAAAGATGCACTACTTCCTTTATAATTTACAAAAGAAGTAGTGTATTATCCTCTAATAGGAGTACAAAATATAATTCTTACAAGAATCTTATTTTGTGTTACATAGTCATTTGACAGTATGTCACAATCTCCTATCAAGTACTAATACAAAACATAGTAGTTCTTACAAGAATCTTATTTTGTGTCATATTATAGTCCTTTGACATTATTTCCTGTCAAGTACTTCATCCCGTCAAAGAGGAGGGTCTTCAAAGAGAGATTGTTCCTCTTCTAACTCCATGGACTTATTTGTAACATAAAATTGAAATCATTAACAGAAATTAGTGAGGGTGTGTTGCAATAGGAGGTACGAACATCTTGGAGGTAGTGAAGTTCCTCTTCCTCAGCCATCATCGTGCAACCAATCATCGTGCATATGTGCTCATGAGTGAACCATTCATCACAATTATAAGATTACCAATCATCATGCTTATGTGCTCATGAGTGAACCATTCATCACAATTATAAGATTACACCCTCTCGTCATCTGCTTGCATTTGTTTTGTTTTATTACTATAACTGGTTTGATGTTAAAGTGTTTGTTAGGTGGTCGAAATTACCGGATAGATGATTCGTTTTCCCGTGAGCCCTAAAGGATTATCAACCATGACAATGAGCTTAGATAACTGATGCAAACAATTCAATATTAAAGGTACGATATATTACAATCGTCCAGTCCAATTATTCAGTTTGATTAATTTAAGCAATCATAGCCCAACTCGGGACAGAGCCAAAAAAATCGGATAGAAGAGGCTGAAATTATTTTATATATAATATGTATATATACACACATATTTTAGGAGGAGCTAAGCATAAGATAAATGCAATTTTTCAAAAAACATTTGTAAAAAATACAAAGATTTCCTCAAGTGGCTCCTCCCCTGGCCCAACCGGAATGATATGCAAAAACCAATCCCTAAATTTGCACCTTTTCTGAAACCTTATAACTTCAACATCAAGACAAGAATGGCCCTTTCCAAGATACTACTCTCTACATTGATAGAAATTTCTACACGACCAAGAGTCACACATATGTTACTACACACATCACATTAAGCCAGAAGAAGAGAGCTCAAACACCCAAACAAACAAGGTAGCTTCATGTGTTTTCATATACGTGTTATGCGGGAAAATATCGACTAACTCCCGAGCATAAGGAGCCCCCATTTTTCGAGATAGAGAAAAGAGGTCTTCAGCTCGGCCTCAGAGAGAAAGGCGAGCAGGCGGATAACGCTTATGCTCGAAATCCCGTGAACGGAAACCAAAGCCGAACAAGACGAGCTCATAGCTCCACCGAAGGATGGCTTCGGGAAACATCCGAGCCGACCAGGGACGGGGTGAGAGATTGTTCGAAGACGATCATACCCCTTGGGCCCTGTTAAAAGAGATGGGCTTAATGGTGGGTTTATTTGATGGGCTTGGCCCATTAACCAACTTAGGAAACCCTAATTTGTATTTTCTATAAATAGATGGTGTAGTTTTCCATTTAGGGGTATCTACACATTTCCCCAAAAATTATTAGAGAGCATAAAAGCCTTGTTCAACACTCAATCCCCAAATCTCTATTTTTCAGTTGGTTATTGGAGAACACGATTTTTCGACTATCAACAATTGGCGCTAGAAGGAGGGGTGATCCTCGGGCGTTGAGTGAGTTAGAACGAGCATAGGCATGAGTTATCCGAACACCACAACGGGTCTTCTGACCATGACCGGGGTCTCGGGCTTGACCTCGGCAGAGAAAGGAAAGGGTCCCGAGGAGCCGAATGATGTCCGGGCCGGAGGGGCAGAGATATCTCAGATAGAGAGGGAACAGCTCGACCACATCGAAATGCTGAGAGCTGAGCAGCGAGCAATCAGGGAAGAGCAAAGGGTCCTTCAGGAGAAGAAGAGGGAAGCCATCAGAAACAAGCGAGCTGTCGAGAGCTTACCCGACCTGAACCTCGAAAGCCTACAAACTCCGGAGGACATCAAGAGAACTATACGGCTGCTGCAGGAGAAGTCAGCTCGCATGGAAAGGGCGAACAGGAGTCCGGCCCAAGGACCCACAGTGAGGAACCTAGATGGAGACTTTCAAGAAGAGGAATTCGCAGAGGAGTTGGAAGCTCGGGCGATCTCACCTGCACGCCCTCGCAAGAAAGGTCGCAGGTTGGGACTGATTCGACAAGAAGAGTATGATGGCGATTCCAGCGAATCGCAGGAATCGGATGAGGTTTATGAAGAGTGGGACGACCAAAGGGACGTCAGAACTCCACCTCGGGCCGTTAGACGAGGTCGGAAGGCAAGGAGGCCACCCCGCGGTGGCCCCGACGAAGGTGTGATTAGAAGGCTGGAAGAAATGGAGAGGCAGATCGCTTTGCAGAAAGGCGAGGGGCCCCGAAGGACGATCTTGACTGATCCATTATCCCGCCGGCTCGCAAGCGCGAGGACCCAAGTGGACATCGCGCCCATGATGAATATGATCTATGATGGAAAGGCGGATCCGGAGGTCCATTTGAGCAAATATAATATATACATGATCGGGCGAGGAGCTAGCGATGCAACCAAATGCCGACTCTTCCCGCTCACTTTGGGGGATACGACACATAAGTGGTATACTAGCCTCCCCAGTCGATCTGTTAACAGCTTCGAGGAGTTGGGAGAGTTATTCGTCACCTATTTCGCTGCGAAGATCCATCGCCCCGAAAGCAGACAAAGGCTTATGGGGGTCAAGCAAGGGAACGCAGAAACAGATGAGCAGTATCTGGACCGAGTAGAAAAGATAGTGTCTCAAGGAGAACCTATCAGCGATGATGTGCTCGTGCACGCCGTGGTCGGGGGCCTAAAGCCCAGTTCAGAGCTATTCAAACCCATGATGCGGGAATACCCCAAGACTTACGCTGAATTTCGCCGGCGCGCAGGCGAGGAGATCGTGCAGCAGCGAATTTACGAACAGAGGCTGAAGGAAATGGACGGACAGATCAAAAAGGAGAAGCCCATCTTCGAGAAAAAAGAGTGGGTTAAAAAGAACACGGGCCCCAGAAACTTCAATGGTCCGAGAAGGGAGCAGCAGAATGAGCCAGGAGAGAATGGAGTCTTTCATGGAAGGACTGCGGGGAAGATTTTGGAAATCTTCAAGGATAACAATGTGTTCGCCTTGATGCCACCGCCACCACTCATCGGGCCACCAGAGAGGAGGAACCCGAATAAATGGTGCGAATTTCATGAGGACATTGGACATCCCACAGATGAATGTAGGCAGCTGCTTGACCAGCTGAAACAGTTATTCAGAGAAGGGAGGCTCGAGCAGCTATTGAGGAGACCGGGAAGAGGAAGGGGCCGAAGAGGAAACGGCCATCATAACCGACCATATGTGCCACATAATCAGAGATTGCCGGAGCCCCAGAGACTGCAGATTGAGCAGCCGCCTCCCCCGCCGCCGGTGGAAGCAAGAGGAAACAGGGACATACCCCCGATGAGAGAAGGCGGGAGAATCAATATGATCGGCGGAATTGCCCCCGGAACCCAGAGGTCGAAAAGGCAGAAGAAAGCCGAGCTGCGAGCCTGGGAGAGCATCAACGCGGTCATCCCCCTGAAGGAACCGGGCATCGCTAAAGGCATCGTCATCCAGTTTACCGATCAAGATCGGACGGGGGTCAGATATCCGAAGGTGGAATCATTGGTCATTACAGCTCGGATCCAAGGAGTAGAGGTAGCTCGTATCCTGATCGACAATGGCGCTCATTGCAATATACTGTTCAAAAGGACTTTTGATCAGCTGGGAGATATGTCTGAGTACCTCAAATCGTATGAAGGATCGCTGAGGGGTTTTGGAGATGTAGAGGTGAAGCCCTATGGAAAGATCAAGCTGGCTGTGGAGCTCGTCGACTACCAAGATGCAGCAGTTCGGATTACACGAACTACTGAGTTCGTCGTGGTCGACATTGAGAACATTTATAATGCTTTCTTAGGTAGGCCATTTCTGGAGGCATTCGAGGCCGTAGCCTCGTCCCACTATTATTGTATTAAGTTCCCAACTCTGAGCGGATCTGTTGGGACCGTGAAGGGAGACCAATATATGGCTAAGAAATGTTTTGATTACGATTTGTGTCCGGACAAGAACACCGCGAGATACGCGCATAAAACTAACGACACCCCCATAATCGAAATGACGAGGAAAATGACCGAGGATGGCAAGATTGAAGTCAGAGAGATCGATCCCGCAGGAGAGATGGAGATAGAAGACGGCGATTACCTGGCCGCACTATGGGAAGAGGGAGAAGCCCGAGGAACCGACCTTTGGATCACGAAAGTAGATAAATCCTTACAGGCCGAAGAAGAGGTGGAACCTCGCATAGGCGAAGACGAAGAGATCGTAGATCCCCGAGGACCTTCATCATGCTCGGCAGTAGATGACTTAGAAAGTGTTTGTTTGGATCCAAGCAGGCCCGAAACGGTGGTGCTGGTCGGGGCACGGTTACCCGATGACGTCAAGCGGGAGTTGGTCGCTTGCCTACGAAGGAATATGGATGTATTCGCCTGGTCGCACAAGGACATGACAGGAATTGATCCGAAACACGCATGCCATCACCTGAAGATTGACCCGATGAAAAAGCCCGTGGCACAAAAGCGTCGCAGGATGGGCCCGGAAAAATATGAGGCTTTGGCCGCAGAAGTGAAGAAGTTGATCGATAACGATTTGGTGATAGAAGCCCGAGGAGAGCCTCAGTGGTTATCCAATTCGGTGCTCGTAAAGAAGACGGGGAACGCTTGGAGATTGTGCGTGGACTTCACCGATCTCAATCGAGCATGCCCAAAAGACCATTTTCCCATGCCCCATATTGATCACCTCGTGGATAACACGTCGGGCTACGCGGTACTCTCCAAATGTGATTGTTATGCAGGTTACCATCAAATCCCGATGGCTCCTGAAGATATCGAACACACTTCCTTCTACACAGAAAAGGCGGTGTTGAGCTGGAAACGAATGCCGTTCGGATTAAGGAACGCAGGGGCCACGTATCAGCGGTTGGTGAATAAGATGTTCGCCGAGCAGATCGGCGAAACCATGGAAGTATACGTGGACGATCTCATTATCAAGAGCAAACTGCTGGAAGACCACGTGAGGGATGTGGAAACCACCTGTGAAATTCTGAGAGAATATAACATGAAACTGAATCCGAAGAAGTGTCACTTCGGAGTCTTTGAAACAAAGTTCCTAGGTCACATTGTGAGCACCAGGGGGATCGAGTCAAACCCGAACAAAATACAAGCGATAGTCGACCTCAGGGAGCCCCGTTGTTTAAAGGATGTCCAGCGTCTGACCGGCTGCCTGGCGGCGCTGAGCCGATTCATACCCCGGCTGGGGGACAAGAGTCGACCATTCTTTCAAGCTATCAAGAACCAAAAATTAAAGTGGAAGAAGGATAGCCAAGAAGCGTTTGATAAACTGAAACTTCACCTACAGGATCCGCAGATCCTATCGAAGCCAGTTAGAGGAGAGAAATTGTTCCTGCACCTAGCAGCGTCCGAGCATGCCATCAGCTCGGTCCTGGTGCGAGCTGAGGATAAGCTGCACAAGCCCATCTATTATGTCAGTCAGACCCTGCAAGACGCCGAGTCCAGATACTCGCCCTTGGAGAAGTTGGCATATGCTTTGGTTTTGAGTGTTCGGAAGTTGAGGTCATACTTTTTTGATCACCCCGTCGAAGTGTTAACCACCATGCCATTAAGGCAGGTGTTACAGCGACCGGACACCACGGGTCGTCTGTTGAAATGGAGTTTGGAAGTAGGCCAGTATGACATTACTTACGCACCGAGGACGGCTATCAAAGGTCAGGCACTGGCGGATTTCATTGTGGAACTCACTTTTCCGCGGATTGATTCCTCGCTCCCTGTCCCACCGTGGAAGCTGTATGTGGACGGGTCATCCACAAGCTCCCGCGCTGGGGCTGGAATAGTGTTGGTCGGACCAGGAAACCAATCTTTCGCGCACGCAGTGAGCTTTGAGTTCGATGCTACCAACAATGAGGCCGAATATGAAGCATTGATAGCCGGGCTGGAGCTTTCCATGGCGGTGGGGGCCGAACAGCTAAAGGTTTTCACGGATTCCTTACTGGTGGTGAACCAGATAAAAGGAAAGTACGAGACCAGGAGCACGCGAATGGAACAGTATCACGAGCATGTGATGAGGATGATAGGCAAGTTCCCCCGGGTCGAAATCGAGCAGATTCCCCGGGAGTTGAACACTCAGGCGGATGCTCTGTCCAAGTTGGCCTCCTCGGAAGGGACAGCCGATTTGTCTAATGTGATTCTACTAAGCCAGGGTCGATCAGCACTGGATAGAGCCGATGTCAGTACGGTCGACTTGATCGACCGAGGAGAGAATTGGATGGGACCCATCCTGGACTATCTGCATACGGGTGAGTTGCCCGACGATAAGGTAGAAGCCCGACAGCTCCGAATACGCGCATCAAGGTACATATTGATCGGGGGGGTGCTGTATCGGAGAAGCTTGTCTATGCCACTGCTACGGTGCATAACCCCCGCGGATGGAAGAAGGGTGTTCGGAGAGATTCATGATGGAGTGTGCGGAAATCATGCCGGCGGACAATCTCTGGCGCACAAAACCATCAGACAGGGTTACTATTGGCCGACCTTAAGGCGGGATGCGATTGAGTACGCGAGAAGGTGCCATCGATGCCAGATAACGGCGCCGATCATAAGAGTCCAACCCGAGTATTTGAATTCTATATACAGCCCCTGGCCTTTCGCGACCTGGGGAATTGATCTGATCGGGCCTTTGCCGACGGGGCCAGGAGGGGTCAAGTATGCAATAGTGGCCGTGGACTACTTCTCCAAATGGGCGGAAGCCGAGCCATTGAATAAAATCGACCAGCCTCAAATCATTCGTTTCTTATGGAAGAACATCATATGCCGATTCGGTATACCTCACACTATCTCGTCGGATAACGGGAAACAGTTCGAGGGGCTAGAAATCATGAAGTTTTTCGATAAATGGAAGATAAGGAAGGTGTTCTCCACGCCGTACCACCCCCAGACTAACGGACAGGTAGAGGCGGTGAATAAAATCTTGAAGCACACACTGAAGGCCAGGATTGAAGAAAGGCTGGGAAGATGGGCGGCCGAACTGCCCGATGTGTTGTGGGCCTACCGAACAACGAGCAAAGTGGCCACGGGAGAAACACCATTCGCCCTCGCTTTCGGATATGAGGCGGTCATCCCTTCCGAGGTAGAGGTGCCGACCCACAGGACGTCGCAAGAGCTGACGGATCAGAACGACCAGATGATGCGGGTCGAGCTGGATTTATTAGAGGAAAGGAGAATAAACTCGATATACCGAAACGCGGCGGCCAAGCAGAGAGCTGAAAAGTATTTCAATTCGAAAGTCAAGGTGAGGAAATTCAAGCAAGGGGACCTGGTACTAAAAGAAATCCTTGGAGCTAACGCAGGAGCATTAGGGCCTTCCTGGGAAGGGCCACTTCGAGTAAGGAAGGTCTTACAAAATGGTTCATACGAACTAGAACATCTGAATGGGGTGGCCGACCAGTATTTCTGGAATGCAGTGTGTTGTACCCGAGAAAATGGTCACCGACACGTGTCACGAATCAAAGGGCCACGTCATCAAGAGAGAAAGTCAGCCGGTATAGTCAACGAGACCTTCAAAAACAGATCTAAGAAGAAGATAAGGACCTTGGACAGTAGAGATTGCACGGTAGAATCAGAGTCCCCTCTCAGGGGAATCGCCTGGGGAGGCTCCGGGGATGACATTCAACCAGCTGGGACTTCACGGGGAAAGATGCAGATTAAGCACTAAGGGAAATTAGTGGGTATTTAATGCTTCATATTAGTGGACTAGAGGTCCAATAAGAGGCCAAAATGTGGGCATTAGGTGGCATAATTAAGCCATGCATAGAGTATTATAAATAGAGGGAGTGAGATAGTGGAAAAGGACATGCAAACCTTGATTTTAACTATGTACTCTAAGTATGGATATATGAATAAAGAGGAGCCTTGAGCTTCCATTTCCAGTACTTATGATTTCTGCATTTAACTTCATCCTTTTGCTAGCTTACTTATAACAATTTATCATTTTGTGTTGTTTACCAAAACCCTCAATTACCAGCAAATACTACCGACAAGTACAAAAACAACCAAAACATTTGGCGCTAGAAGGATCGAGCATCAGGTATTGAAGTTGCAGAAAAGCTCGATTAAAATCAAAAATGGTGAATGAAAATGAAAACACCACGGTGTCAGGTACGTCTGGCACAAGTGGCAGGTGGCGGGCTGTGATGGGTAAGGCTGTGATGGTGGAACCCGAGGTTCCATCTCCACCTAAAAACCCAGAACCTGAGAATAAGGAACAGCCGCCGCCTACCCAGATCAGCTCCGATGAGCACAATAGCAAGCGTGCAGAGGCCGACGAGCCTACGGACAGTCAGGCAGATCAACGACAGCGCCGACTTCGGTCGCGACGTCGGAATCGCCGTCATCATCCTTACGATGTCGGAGGGCCGTCGACGCCTATGGTTCCACCTCCGATCAGATTCGCAAGTCTTGATACTCCACAAAAAATAGACGAAGCAGTGGCAGAACTGATGTCTTTGAAATATGTGATGACAACCCCTGTGATCCCGGTGCGGGGCATGCTTGCACCCGCCGGGGAAAATCCAGGGAAGGGCCCTGAGCGAGCTAGACGCGCTCCCCGGGGAAACCGCAGAGCCCGTCGGGCTTTAGATCTAAATAAAAGAGCCGAATCAGTGGATACTTCTACTGATCCTTATCGACAGGCAAGTAAAAGTGACATGCACGGGCAACGTGTGAACTTCTCACCGGCGAGGGCCCACAGAGCCCCCGATGCCGATCTTGAACTGGCCGATTTAAGGCAGAAGTATTCTGAACTAGAAAGGCGATTGAACGAAAATCAAATTCTCGCCGCCCCGGCAGGTCGTCATAACGATCCCTTGGCTCCCGAGGTTGAACAAGCTCCCATGCAACTGGAAATTCAGCCCATGCAAACCACTTTGTATAACGGCAAGACTGATCCAGAAGCGCATTTGAGCAGATTCAGGACATATATGTCCGGCCGGGGAGCCACAGATGCTACCCGGTGCAAATTGTTCCCACTCACCCTGAGCGATACTCCTCACCAATGGTACGTCAGCTTACCTACACATTCTATTAAGTGTTTTGACGACTTGGTACAAAGGTTTGTGTCATATTTTGCATCCAAAGCTTCCTATATGGAGTATAGTCAGAAGCTACTTGGAGTCAAACAGGGTGAGAACGAAACTGACGAATCTTATGTGGATCGCGTGGGGGAATTACTGTTGGCGGGCGGAGAAGAGATTCCCGATAGCCTCAAACTTCACACCGTATTGGGAGGTATGAGAAGAAGCTCTAAGTTGTTTAAATCTGCAATGCTAAACTATCCCCGATCGTATGAGGATTTTAAGAGGAAAGCTGGGGCCCAAGTGGCGTACCAGCGTCTTGTTGCTAGTGGGGCACACTCCCCTGAGCAAAAAAGCAAACCTCCTTTTTCCTCCGATCGAAGGCCAAACTATATTGGCAAGAAACCAGGCCCTAGGCCAAGTGATCCACGAGTGGATGAAATCCGTGAGTTGGAAGGAAAACTCACTGCTCAGACTGGTCATACACCAGCAGATATTTTGAATATCATGGTCATGCAAAAAACTGATCTGTTGGTAAAACCACCACCAATCCTAACTCCCCCGGACAAGTTGGATCCCAACAAATGGTGTGCCTTTCATGAAAAGATTGGTCACAACACCAGCCAGTGTAGGCAACTGGTAAAACTGTTGTGGAAACTTTTTCAGGATGGGAAGCTATGGCAGTTCTTGCCCAGGCCAGGTGCTGGGGGAAATCCGCAGGGGCCTCCTCCCCGGGAAGTTCCCGCACTAGCTCCACCACCGCCTCCTGTAGCCCCAGACCCACCGAGAGTGGGCCAGATCATGATGATCGGCGGTTTGAGGCCAGTGAATGAGGAAAGCCACCGAAAGAGGAAAAGAGACTTCCAGATGTGGAAAGTTTGGTATGAAACTGCCCCGTCAAAAGAAGCAACCATCAGTGAAACGGCGGTGATAACTTTCACCCCGGAAGATCGAGCCGAGACAAAGTTCCCGAAGGATGTGCCTTTAGTGATAAAAGCAAGAATCCTCGGCCTGGACGTGTTTCGCACACTGGTAGACAATGGCGCACATCTCAATATTCTGTACAAGAAGACCCTAGATCTGATGGGGAAGCTAGCGCGCTATGTCAACCCGTGCGATATGGTGTTAAAAGGTTTTGGTGACGATGTAGTCATTTCCTACGGAGAAATCATTCTCCCGGTAGAAATGATGGACGCGAAGAATCCTGAAGTCATGATGGTTAGGAATCTTAAGTTTGTAATAGTAGATAAGGTTAGTGGCTATAATGCTTTGTTAGGCAGGCCCTTTCTGGACGCTTTTGAAGCAGTCGCCTCGTCCTATTACTACTGTATCAAGTTTCCAACACCCTCCGGTGCAGTTGGCACCGTCAGGGGGGACCTAGTAATGGCTAAAAAGACTTTGATGTATTTTCGCGATCTTGATAAAACTAAAATCAGAGAAAAAGCTAACATTCCCCAAATCAATTTGGAGGAAAGCAACGTAAAACAAATTGATCACATAAAAGATATTATTAAAATACCCGAGGAAGGAATGAGCTCTCCCAGGAAAAACCCGCGCGGAGAAGTTCTTCAGATCCCCTCGGATGACATGAATAAACCCCCCGAAGAAGAACCCAGTAAGGACTTAGCATCTTCTGGGGAAAAACAGCCTAAACCCAAACCGAACTTAGAGGATTGGGGCTCGCGGGGAGGATATCAATGCAAAAAAGCACCCGTTGTAGAAATGGTTGAAACCCTGGACTCTATAATTGTAGACCCAGAGTAAACCGAAAAACAAATACTTGTGGGGTCTCATATGGAATCCACTGTCAGAAACGATCTGATAAAATTCCTAAAAGAGAATATCTCCACGTTCTCATGGTCCAGTGCGGATTTAGGAAAGATAGATCCTGAACATGCCTGCCATCGATTGAAAATAGATCTCTGCAAAAGGCCTATTGCGCAGAAGCGTAGGAAAATGGGCCCCGAGAAGTGCCAGGTACTCGCCGGGGAAGTAGATAAACTCATTGAAAATAAACTGGTCAGGAAAGCTTCGAGTGATGTCACTTGGCTTTCCAATGCGGTAATGGTGACAAAAACGGCCGGGGCATGGCGTTTGTGTATAGATTTTACAGACTTAAATAATGCTTGCTCGAAAGACCTTTTTCCCATGCCGCACATCGACCATGTGGTTGATAATTTGACAGGTCACGCGATATTCTCAACACTGGACGCCAAGGCCGGATACCATCAAATTCCTATGCATCCGGATGACGTTGAACATACGGCTTTCTACTCAGAGAAAGGGGTCTATTGCTGGGAAAGAATGCCGTTTGGCCTGAAGAATGCTGGGGCCACCTATCAAAGGTTGGTAAATCAAATGTTTTCTGAATTAATTGGTAGAACCATGGAAGTGTACATTGATGATATTATTGTAAAAAGTAAAAACGAATCAGATCATGTCAAAGACCTCGAAGAAGTTTTCAAAATTCTGGGGCATTATAATATGAAATTGAACCCCAAGAAATGTAATTTCGGAATTAAAAAAGGGATGATCCTGGGGCATGTGGTTAGCGAAGAAGGCATTGAGCCCAACCCTACCAAAGTCCAAGCTATCTTGGACATGCAAGAGCCCCGGGACGTAAAAGGCGTACAACGACTCACGGGTCGTCTCGCCGCCCTGAACAGATACATTTCTTGCCTGGGGGATAAAACTCGACCGTTCTTTGCTTCCATCAAAGGACAGGAATTTCACTGGAAAAAAGAGGCCCAACAAGCTTTTGAACGGATAAAGGAATACTTATCCCATCCGAAAGTAGTTGTGACACCTAAACCAGGAGAAAAGTTGTATTTATACCTGGCCGCCTCAGAGCATGCCATCAGTGCAGTCTTGGCAAGAGCGGAAGGAATCCAACACTTTCCGATTTATTTCGTGAGTCAAGTATTACATGAGGCAGAAATTAAATACACTCCACTGGAAAAATTAACATTTGCTTTAATAGTGTCAATAAGAAAACTCCGGGCGTACTTATTTGAGCACCCCGTCGAAGTTTTGACTGCTATGCCTTTAAGGCAAGTATTGCACCGGTCAGATATCTCCGGGAGACTCCTGCGTTGGGCGTTAGAAATTAGTCAATATGACATAACTTTCGCCCCGAGGACAGCAATTAAAGCACAAGCCCTGGCAGATTTTATTGTGGAATTAACTTTCCCTGAGAAATCCCAGAATCAAGCACGCGCCTGGCAGCTGTTCGTAGATGGATCATCTACCACCGCGTGCTCGGGGGCAGGGGTGGTATTACTCAGTCCCGATGGGGACTCAGTAACCCATGCGGTAAAGTTTGAATTCCCCACATCGAACAATGAAGCAGAGTACGAAGCTCTCATTTCTGGGTTGGAATTAGCTATAGCCGTTGGGGCCAGGAAACTCCATGTGTTTATGGACTCTCAGCTAGTAGTAAACCATGTAAGTGGGGACTACGAGGCCAGAGGGGAACAAATGATAAAATACCTAAAATTGGTATGGGAACTTTGTGAAAAAATCCCTGAAGTTCTAATCGAACAAATCCCACGGGAACACAATTCACAAGCAGACGCCCTGTCAAAATTAGCATCAGCTGAGGGATCAGCAGACTTCTCAAATATTGTGTTGACAAAATTAATGTCCCCGTCAATAGAACAAAGAGAAATGCAAATGCAAATTCTCACTGGGGCCGGAGAAGACTGGCGGATTCCCATTCAACGGTACATAGATACCGGGGAAGTACCAGCAGATAAAACCGAAGTAAAACAACTTCGCTCCCGAGCGGCAAAGTATACTTTAATAGATACACAACTATACCGAAGAAGTTACTCCCTTCCACTACTAAAATGTGTGTCGAAGGAAGAAGGATTTAAAATCCTGGAAGAAATACACGAGGGTGTGTGTGGAAACCATGCGGGGGGAAGATCCCTAGCACACAAAACCATGGGGCAAGGATTTTACTGGCCAAGCCTGAGAAAGGACGCAGTCGGATACGCACGTAAATGTGTCAAATGCCAGACGCATGGGCCTAACATCCGTATTTCCCCAGAAGCCCTGAAATCCATTTACAGCCCGTGGCCATTTGCTCGGTGGGGTATCGATCTGATCGGACCACTGGCAACCGCACGGGGCGGAGTAAAATATGCGATTGTAGCAGTCGACTATTTTACTAAGTGGGTCGAAGCAGAACCATTGAACAAAATTGATCAACCGCAGGTTATCAAGTTCATATGGAAAAACATTATATGTCGATTTGGTTTGCCCGAGTCAATCATTTCCGACAACGGAAAACAATTCGATGGGGCTGAGGTGGAAGAATTCTGTGAAAAATGGAAAATTAGAAGGCTATTTTCTACTCCTTACCACCCCCAGACGAATGGTCAGGTTGAAGCAGTGAATAAAATATTAAAACATACCATCAAATCAAAATTGGAAAGTCGCAAAGGAAAGTGGGCGGATGAACTTCCAGAGGTTCTGTGGTCATATCGTACCACAGCTAGAAATGCCACTGGAGAAACCCCCTACTCTTTGGCTTTTGGAACGGAAGCAGTAATCCCAGCGGAAATAACGGTGTTATCACACCGGACCGCTCAGGAAATTTCCCCGGAAAATGAACTAACCATCCGAAAAGAGTTGGATCTTCTTGAAGAAAGAAGGTTAGCTTCCGATTCTCTAAATGCTATGAACAAGCAAAGAATTGCAAAATTATTTAATTCAAAAGTAAAGGCGCGAGAATTCCAAGAAGGAGACTTGGTGCTGAAGAAAATCTTAGGAACGCACCAGGGAGCTCTGGGGCCGAACTGGGAGGGACCGTTTAGAGTAAGCCACTGCCTCCAGAACGGAGCGTACGAGTTAGAGCTTCTCGACGGGACCAAAGATCAGTATCGGTGGAACGCGTTGCATCTAAAGAAATTTTATCATTAAAAGGTTAATCTTTGGGCTTTTTGTAAAGATATTATTTTTGTAAAACCCTTTTATCACTTTTATAATGTTTCTCAGTATTTACCAAAAATACTTGTATGGGTTCTAAAAAGTTATATTTTGTCTATCACAAAGGAAAAATATTACTCCGGGAAAGGAATAAATTTCCCGGTAAAAATAAGAAATATTAAGTATTCGTAGAAGAATACTAAGGTTCGGTAAAGACCCAAAAATCTGTAGATTATGGGGCCGAACACTTCTTTCTGCGTACGGATTCAACAGAGTAAAAGAAACTCAAGAATCGCGCGGGGAGAAGATATAGGTCCGAAGAAAATCCTAAGAGGTATTCATAAAGAACAAACCACAGGATCGGTCAGTCTTTGTAAAAGGAGAGATGGAGGAGAAAAATGTTACTTAGAATCAGAGAGAATTCCGAGAGGTAACTAAAATCCAAAAATCACTTTTGCAAGACAAAGAACTCACAGAGAGTCCCAACAAAGTTTTAAAAATAAAACTTGGGTGTGAGCCAAAAGTTATCTATTTACAAAGAATTACGATTCACCAAACAAGCTAAAGCTGACTTGTCAAAATTATAGATAATTATGGTAAAAAGAAACCTAAACAAAACGGTGGAAGGGCCATGAGTAAGACCCAAAGGATAAAATCCAAAAATAACTTACTAAGTTATTACACACCAGCAAAATATTAAAACTTGTCCCAGGCAAAAACTGCCTCTGAAATTCAAACAGAAATAACAAATATTGTTTTATGGCCTTGGGCCCAAATAAGAAATAAAACATAAAAACCCCTGAGCTTTTTACACTCAGGGTAGGATTCATTTTAGCAGACTCCTAAGTTATAAAACTCAGGAGGTGGAATTACCATCACCAGGGGTTACCAGAGGATCTTTTGGCTTGCCATCAGGCCCAACACCAAGTAGATCCATACCCTCATCATCAAATTCATCATCATCAACAGGAGCATCATCAGCCAACTTTGCAGGTTCACCAGGCATAGAGAGGAGACTATATGATGGCCACCATTTCATGTCGATTCCATGGACAACTTCCAGATCCATAAAAGGTTGAGGAACTCTGGAATCCAGAGTGCATCCCTTCATGTGATCCTTTAGGAGTTTGAGCCCATACTCTTTTGCCACATCATTCTTCTCCTTTGCTGCAGACCTAATGAGATCAGCATATGCAGTTACATAAAGGAGGTCAGTCAATATCCTGGGATTGTGAGCAGGTGAATCCAGTAGAGTTTCAAGCTCCACAACTCTTTCCATGGACTGTGCAAAGCTATCCTGGACCTGCTTCAGTTCTTTGGTGACTTTGACCACCTCCTCTTGTAGCTCTTTCTTTTCTCTGACAAAGCTGTCCTGGGCATCTTCAATCTGCTCTTCTTTTTCCTTGATGGTTTTCAAGGCTTCCTGCATCTCTGATTTCAGCTTCCCTATCTCTGCCCGTGCAGTATCTGCAACCTTCTTCCATTTATCCCTGTCCCCTGCTGCGGCTATGTAGGCTGCATTGAGCTCCTTCACTTGTGTTTCTTGACCAATGTTGGTGATGCGTAGTTTGGAAACCTCAGCTCTGAGTTTCTCAGCCATAGTATGAGCACCAGAGATGGCAACTGCACTTTGACTGGCCAGTTTCAGGGCCAGGGAAAAGGCATGCTCCTCATGGTCCATCAGGTCATTGAGCTCTGAGGTCCAGCACCTCCCAACTGCATCAATTGAATCACCAACAGGATTGCCCAGGGTAGTGACAGGGTCAATGGGGCCTTTGCCAGAGAAGAAGGGAAGAAGCACTGATGGAAGTTTTTCTTGGGAAAACCTGACCGAGAAATAAAGTGTAAAGATTGAATAGTTTATAAAGATAAAAGAAAAAGTATAAAATAAATAAAAACTTACTTGTCAGAGATGATTTTCTCAACTCCAAAAACAGACTGACTTATGTCAGCACGGGAAGGTGATTCAGTCACATCAATGATACCCCCATCAAATTTCTTCCTTTTCTTGTCACCTTCAAGCTTGATTTGTAGAAGTGTGGATGACCCGGAGGGAGGCAAACCCTGGCTGGGAACAACATCAGTCATCACCGCGTCGGCAGAGGCCGGGGGTTCTTTGTAGGAGTCCACCACCCCCATGACCCCCAGAGAATCTGTCTCACCGCCCTGGGCGGAGACAGTTCGGGATCTGGTCCGGGAAGCTGGGGCACCTACTGCTCCACCCCGAGTCTTTGCAGATCCTCGGCCACCTATGCTGGTTGAACTGGTTTTTGATTTACGGGCTTTCCCCGTCTGAGATGCATCCACAAGTCCAAGTCTCGCAAACAGTTTGTTATCCGCCATATCAGGAGGTTTCACTTCGAACACAGTAGAGAAAAATTCTGCACCGGGAAAAGTAAAAATATTACACCCGACAAAAATTGATGATCTTTCCCTGGGGGATATGTCCCCAGGAAATAAGACAAAACAGAAACTGTAAAAAAATACAAGACTTTACCAAAACAAGGTTGGTCTTCGACAAACGGAGGACAGAAGAGGCCTGCTGCGTCACGAATACTGTCGTCGTTAAGATACGTCGAGTCCCTCTCGGTAGCAGGGATGCACTGGGCCAAAAGATTCGCTGTAGCCAAATCCCACGGGATGCTATAGTCAGTTTTTGAGATCCGGGCACCTACAAACATAAAAACAATTTTAGATCAGTCAAAACTGTAAAAAACTTAAAAGTATAACTTACTTTCATCTTTAACGCCATAAGTTAGGGGAATTTCAATTTCTCCCTCTCGGGTCTGAGTTCTCCATCTCCCCGAGACATAAAACCATCGATCCCAACAGGTAGGATCTTTAATTTCCGGTTCCTTTATCTTCACCATATTTTTCCTACATCGCACCGTGTAATCACCCAACAACCCTTTCTGGAAATTGACCGGGCTAAAGAACAAATGGAATTCATCCCCCGTAAGGGGTCGAGAAAATCCCACTTGTCCTAGAACCGTCAAAACCCCATACAACTGAGCCCACCCGTTCGGATGAATCTGATGAGGAGCCACACCCCACCGGTTCAACAGGCCTGAAATTGAAGGATGCAGGGGGAACCGCAGGCCTTGATCCATCGCGTCGACGCCGATGGCCACCATGCCTGGAGGTGGACAGCAAGCGGATTCTCCCTCTTCTGGCGCATGCAAATGCACGTTGAAGGGAATCCGCCAGTCATCCCTCCAGTCGGTGAGTTCTTCCGCTGTCACCGTGCTGTCTCGGCCATGCGCGCCCCAATCCTGGTGGTTTGGATCTGGTTGAACCGCTGTGATGGTCCTCACAGCAGGAACGTAAGGGTGGGCCGCGTCTAGTTCGTCCAGTCGGAATCCCGGTAAGGCCGGTGCCGCCGTATCCATAAATTCTTTGTACTGACGAGCGAGCAGGACGTGAGGCTCTTCAGGTACTTTGGGGTGAACAACTTTCGTGTATTTTGGCATGATGATAGGGGTTGTAGAAGGAAATTTACACTATGAATCCAACAAACTTACACAGGAAAAATTACAGAGAGAAAAGATATCTTACCGATTTCTAGATCTG
Organism: Euphrasia confusa; assembly: GCA_954870475.1. NCBI lineage: Eukaryota > Viridiplantae > Streptophyta > Magnoliopsida > Lamiales > Orobanchaceae > Euphrasia > Euphrasia confusa. The sequence continues at coordinate 23,667,392 of OX940956.1, forward strand.
AAAATCGAAGGGAGTTGTGAAATTTGAAATTTGAAATGGGTTAATATGTTTTGAAAAATCAACCCTGCCACACAATTTGATCGAACGGTTGAGATCAAGGAAGGGGAAAAGAGGGCGGTTACCGATGAAAAAACGTACTCAAGTATCCCCCCACTACCCCGTAAAACCTAAAATACTTGGTCAGGATAACGCCACGTGGCAAATATTTACTGACAAAAGACAGGAGGATTTTCAGGTTCAGTATTGATCGAGCTATCTTCGGAATCAGTTCCTAGATCAATGATCTCCTCTCCATCCCTCCCAAATACTCCAATATTAAAAGACTTCTGCCCACGCAACTCCAGAAAGATGGTAGCGCCCACCGAAGCAAGACGGCGTTCACAGAACTTGTTCCAGCCCTCGCTCAGAGCAAGGCGTCGACCATCCTTCTCCACTTTAACTGTCCAGACCCGTTCAAAAGCATCTACCAAAGCAATATCCTGTCCATCAAGCTCCGGAAACTTCTGAGAAAAAGACAAAGAAAGAGGCAGCTTAGTTTTCATCGACCGATTTCTAATCCGAGAAGAAAAGCTGGTTATTTGATTCGGGTACACATCTCTGTTCCAAGTAAAAGCCATAATATGAAGTCGACTCCAGTTCAGAAGAGCCTTTAAAGGCGTAAAATTCAGAATTAAATGAAGTCTCAACCACCAACAGAAAGTCAGAATGCTATTTCCAAGACAAGTCAACCGAGAAAGACCACCATAAACTTCAGGGAAATCAAAGTTGAAAACTCTAATTTTCCTGGGGGCCTATGTTGTACCCGAGAAAATGGTCACCGACACGTGTCACGAATCAAAGGGCCACGTCATCAAGAGAGAAAGTCAGCCGGTATAGTCAACGAGACCTTCAAAAACAGATCTAAGAAGAAGATAAGGACCTTGGACAGTAGAGATTGCACGGTAGAATCAGAGTCCCCTCTCAGGGGAATCGCCTGGGGAGGCTCCGGGGATGACATTCAACCAGCTGGGACTTCACGGGGAAAGAGGCAGATTAAGCACTAAGGGAAATTAGTGGGTATTTAATGCTTCATATTTAGTGGACTAGAGGTCCAATAAGAGGCCAAAATGTGGGCATTAGGTGGCATAATTAAGCCATGCATAGAGTATTATAAATAGAGGGAGTGAGATAGTGGAAAAGGACATGCAAACCTTGATTTTAACTATGTACTCTAAGTATGGATATATGAATAAAGAGGAGCCTTGAGCTTCCATTTCCAGTACTTATGATTTCTGCATTTAACTTCATCCTTTTGCTAGCTTACTTATAACAATTTATCATTTTGTGTTGTTTACCAAAACTCTCAATTACCAGCAAATACTACCGACAAGTACAAAAACAACCAAAACACAGTGCACCTCAAGAAATACTACCAGTAAGCTTTTGGCATTGTATCGTAGGGTGTTTGTTTTCCTTTATGATAATAAAAATGAAGTTTCGGAATCTTTCGTAATCTCAATCAATCCCAAGGGGTAGAGCTCGGCTCCCCCTGAGCCCGACCGAGCATGGACCAGGTGTCCCTCGAGTCCGGGAGAGTTTAAAAGAGGTCAATCCCAAGGGGTAGAGCTCGGCTCCCCCAGAGCCCGACCGAGCATGGACCAGGTGTCCCTCGAGTCCGGGAGAGTTTAAAAGAAGTCAATCCCAAGGGGTAGAGCTCGGCTCCCCCAGAGCCCGACCGAGCATGGACCAGGTGTCCCTCGAGTCCGGGAGAGTTTAAAAGAAGTCAATCCCAAGGGGTAGAGCTCGGCTCCCCCTGAGCCCGACCGAGCATGGACCAGGTGTCCCTCGAGTCCGGGAGAGTTTAAAAGAAGTCAATCCCAAGGGGTAGAGCTCGGCTCCCCCTGAGCCCGACCGAGCATGGACCAGGTGTCCCTCGAGTCCGAGAGAGTTTAAAAGAAGTCAATCCCAAGGGGTAGAGCTCGGCTCCCCCTGAGCCCGACCGAGCATGGACCAGGTGTCCCTCGAGTCCGGGAGAGTTTAAAAGAAATCAATCCCAAGGGATAGAGCTCGGCTCCCCCTGAGCCCGATGCGGGGAAATAAAGAGCGAACGAAAACAGGATTAGATAAGCACACTGGGGCATTTTTGGGCGAACAACATCCTGCCCAAAAATAGATAAGAAACAATTCTTACAACACAACCACAAGGGGAATACTTTATTACACATAATGAACCATGTCCGAACAAGGACTGGGGCATTTTCGGCGGGGAAAAGATCCCCCGCCGAAAATCCCGAACACGATAAGCAAAAGAAAGAGGCAAACACATTAAGACCTCGGACGCCTGAATTGCACGGGGAGGGTGATGAGCTGGTTGTCAGCGCCAAACAACGCTACAGCCCACCCACGATTAGCGTCGTAACGAATGCGAATGAAATTCGACGGTTGAGGATCGAACTGACGAACGAAGCCTCTCCACATTGGACCCTCAAACTGGTATTGCCCACGGCGTCGAGAGACGTACATCACCCACCGATCACCATTCAGGTCCACCAACGGAAGAAATCGAGGGAGCGCGGATTCATGATCCAGGTCGGCGGTAAATTCGACGGGCAAGGGCAGCCTTATTCGATAACGTCTATCGGTGAAGGGAGCTCGAACCACTTGGATCCGTTCGGGTTCACATGAATATGCACCATCGAAGGAGTCGCCCGCCGCAACGCCGAGCAGAGAGGGTGAAAAATGATTCGAATAATACCAGGTCATAAGCCTGCATGCCTACTTATAAACCCAGTCCTTACATGAAAAGGCGCGCCAGGGAAAGGACAAGGCATGCAGACGTCGGCAGTGAAGGGTCACATCAAGGCAGAATAAGTAAACAAAACGACAAACGAAAGGCTGACAAAATCCAGGGCGGCCGAACATGACACAGAAATCCCCGAGGATCGACGGAGAAAAAGGATCCAAGACGCACTAGCATGATCTCCGAAGGAGACTGGGGCATTTTTGGGCGAACCGGTCAGTCCGCCCAAAAATATGAGACAAAACAACGCACAAGGGAAAGCAGGGAAAGCTGCAGATACGGGCGTTTTTGAACAGCAAAAATCCTCACTAGTCAGAATTCTCGGACAATACGAGCATCCCAAAATTTCCGAAAGGAAAGCAAGCGGGGAGCTGGTTAAGCTCGTTCACGATCAAATCGGGCGAACATGTAAAAGCATATGGCACCAAAACAACTAATTTTAAACAATGAATTAACCTCTATTGAAACAGAAACAGGGGCGCAAAAACAATGAATATCCCGAACATAATTAGATACGAAACGCCCCGATCACGCAAAGGTCATAACACATTACAGCATTAAATGTCTAACAAAAGTACCACTTAAAGACGAGTAAAAATGCGAACAGACAGACCGCACAAAGCAAACAACATTATATCAGTTCAAAGCTCGAAACGAGAACGAAATAGGGGTAGTTAAGCAACTAAGCGAAAGCCCCTCTCGTCGTACACCCGGATGGAAAAGCCCTCATCCTCGATCCAAAGAAAGCGGACGATCAAACCCCGATAAAGCCCTTTCTCACGAACGAAGCGCTCCCATGCTGGGCCACCGAGGGCGAGCTGCCGCCGATATCGAGCAAGAGCGAACGACCATGGGTTGCCCCTGGAATCTCGAACGGCAACAAAATGGACAAGGGGCGAACGTGCAGCCCGCCTGAAGGCAGCTGGTAAGGGGAGCCGGCGACCATGCCACCTTCCGTTGAAAGCTTGATCGACATAACAATACTGATCTCGAACGACCAAGCGAGACATGCTCAGCTGGCCAAGGCAGGATCAAAATTTGTCATAAAAGATAGTCACGAGCATCAAACAATAAAATAAATAATACTCGAGAAAGAAAAACGCTGAGATACAGTGGACTATATTCGAGCAAATCAATAAAAAGAAAACTAAGCATAATAATATAATGTCATAAGCATGCAAAGAAAATTTATTTTCGGAAGGGCACATCACCCAAAGTTTTTAAAAGGAGACAAATAAAAAGATCAAAAGTAAGAGATTCAATAACAGCAGGCAGACAGACACTCAATCTTCAACAGGAATCGGGTTCTCCACAACAGCCTCGGGCTCGGCAGCAACGAGCTGGCTCGGATCGGGCCACCAGGCCAGGTCAACCCCATGGAGCTCCACCAAATCGAGAACCGGGAAAAGGAAACGGGTGTCAAGATTAACCCCCAGACGATGAGTGCGGAGGTCGTCCATGATCAGGTTGTATGGCAGCCCAGCTCGCACGTGACGGTGGATACAGTCAAAGTGACTTAGACAATAGGAATACGAGCTGTTCTGATCCCAGTCCTGCATAGCATCGGCCTTGCGCTCCGCATCAGCTTTCTCGATCGCCTCGGTCCGAGCATTCAATTGGTCGATCAAGAGATCCATGCTCCGGCGGTTCTCCTCGGCCCTACGCACCCTTTCTTCCAGCTCCGATGCCCGATCTCGCTCAGCAGCCAACTCACTCCTCAATTGACCCAACTCTTCGCGCCCCTGGTCCCGCTCCCTGGCCATTCCCGCGGCACTCGTCTCCGCCTGCTCTGCTCGGGTTTTCAGTTTGCCCTCATCCTCTTGATATTGGTCCACTAGAGCTCGCATGCTGGTCAGTTCGAGCTCAAGCTCAGCAACCTTGTCCGCGAGGCCGTCAGGAGCACCAGCCGAAGAAATCATGGGTTGGTTCAAGCTCGGGCGAACCTTGCTCAGAGAAACTAAAAGCATAAGCACCCGGGAAGCCATCAAAATAGCCACTTGCTCGGCTTGCTCTGGTCGCTGGCTAATTAGCTCGGCCTGAGTGGTCCAAGAGCGGGGGACACATTCCATTGCCTCGCGCATCAGCGCGGGAAGACTGGAGAAATCGTGGGGATGAGCAGCGAGAAATTGGGCTAAGCTGGCGGCCATGGTCGGGCGCCCGCCCAAGCTGGATCAAATAAATAGATGCGGATAAGGAAAATCGAGAGAAGACGGGGAGGCGCGAAAAAGAAAAAGTGAGAAAGCATAACAAACTGACATACCGAGCAAAAATCTCTTCGTCAATAGTGGCCACCGGGCTATAAGGAATGTTCTCGGGAGCACTCTCGGGGACCTCTTGCATCGGCTCCTTGCCGCGTCGACGTTTATGATGGAGTTGTATTCTAAATGTCTAGTTTAGTGCAAATACGGAACTCCTTATCTATACCTTAGTTCGAGATATGATTCAAACATGATTGCATTTAATGCAATAGTCCTTGATGTATACGTTGTAGACAGTATGGCTTGAGGAGACACGCGGAAGATCATACTGTCGGTTACTCGTATACTATCGAACAGTAGCTCACGACTTAGATGGACAGGGACAATCCATCGGTACGTCGTAGTGTGACTGGTAGATAGTCGGTCTTGACTATCATGTTACACTCGTACACTTGGTGTATTGAGCAGGACCACGGGAGGGCGTTCGATTTATACTAATCGCAGTAATCGAACTAGACCTCAGATATTACGGATATACGAATTCTTAATCCCTATATAATTATAGGTGCGTGTGTCCAATTCTCGGTTCTTTGACTTGCCAATGAGTGAGACTAAATGATTAGTCGAGATTCTCGGTAAATTGGGGATCGTAATTGTACGCACGGCATGCTATAGATTATAGACAGGAAACCGTGTCCCGTTTATCGGGTTGATGACGTCCCCGAGATGAGCTCATAAAGTTTATCATGTAAACCCTGCAGGTGGATTCGTTCCACATGATAATAAGGATGAGTGGTACTAGTCTCGGATAATAAGAAACGAATTAATTTAATTATTAGTAATTAAATAAATTCGTGGACGTTCGATATCTTAAACACGGGGAAAGTCGTATATGTAATTTCGGCGGAAATATTATTGGTAAAATAATATAGATTAATTAATTGGGAATTCAATTATAATTTTATAGTGGAATTAATTATAATTAAAATTGGATTTAATTAAAGGTTTTCTTTTAAGGACACCGGTTTAATTAAATTACAATTTAGCCTAATTAATTAATTGTCCTAAGGTCCCTAGTGTGGCCTATATATACCCCTCAATCTCTCTTCTCCTAACCTACGAAACGCCGCTATAATTAATTCTGTGGAGAAATTATTTTGTTAGCGCAATTATTTTCTTCTCTGCTTAATTAATTTAGATTAGCGCAGTGTTTTTATTTCTGTAGAAATTAATTTGCTAGCGCAAATATATTTCTGGAGACAGAATAATTTATTCTGTAGAAATTAATTTGCTAGCGCAAATATATTTCTGGAGACAGAATAATTAAAACGTGAAAAAGAGGGTTTGAGAGAGAAGAAGAAGAGAAGACTCCGGTGGATCGTTGCCCACACAACGTCCGGCGTCGAGGGATAGGATACACACTAGAAGATCTCAGGGTGTTCGCCTATTCGGCTTCTCCGAATCACGCATCAAAGGTATAAGAAATCGAAACCCTTTTTCCGCATTATTTCGATTCTTTTCGTACGTAATCATACAACGAACCTCCGATCGAGTTCCGGGATCGTGGTTGGTGTTCCTATATCACTGTGGAGTCGCTGACTTCAAGAGCGGTGGTCGGAATCGGAAAAACCAGCCGGAAACGAGCCTGGAACAGCAGCGTCGCTGCTGTTCGCGACGACTGTCGGCCGACATATATAGCTGTCGGCCGACATTGGCTTGTCGGACGACACCTTCTGGTGTCGGACGACAGAGAGGCCAGAAGCCTCTCGTTTTGCGCGGTCGTGCCTCGGGTGCGATGGCTTGGCGTTAGACGGGCCAGGGGCTTCGTCGTGGACACAGTAGGCACGCTGGAGGTCGACTGGGCTTGTCCGGATGTTCGAGTAGTCGAACGGACATGTCCCGGGTAGTCGATTTCCAACAATTGGTATCAGAGCCGGTTTATCGGTTTGTTGTATTGTTCGTACGTTTTGTGATGCAGGATGAACCCGATTATTATGGCCAATGTTGTGATGGATGTTGTGCTTTAATTTTGTGGTTTGATTAAACTCTCGGGCTTGTCGAGATTGTTTTGTTTTTGGAATAACGTTGCTTGTTTGTAATAGATAAAAACGACGGGTTGAGTCGTTAGGTTTATTTATTTATTTCGTCGTTTCCGGGCATGTATAGGGTCGATCACCTTGTATAGGATCGATGCCGGTTTTAGTAAGTTTATTCTTGTAATTTTTCTTACTAATTTTGGTGGATCGAGACGAGACCAAAACCCGGAGAAACGAGGATCGAGGAGGGCGAACCGGCAACGGGCAGCCATCGAACACACCCCGTGTTCGCGACGGGCAGCAGCGGGGCTGGGGTTCGTTCGACCCCACGGACGACTCAACGAGGCTCGAGACGAGGCTCCAGTGGGAGGAGTTCGTCTCTTGACCCTCGAGCGAGTCGGTGGTGGACCGAGATCGAGACGAGCAACGAGATGAAGTTCCAAGAGACGTGCATTGGAGAATACTTAAGGCCATAATAATCGGGGCCACGTTAAATGCCTTTTACGTGTTTTACATGCCTTTTATTATGCTTAATTATTTTATGCATGTTATCCCTCAATCGTAAAATACTAAGTGGGAGAGGGATTGGAAACAATCCCGCGGTCTCCATTCTCTGTTTTGAATGTGATGTGTATTGACTTACGAGTTGGCTTTAGTGTCATCCTCCCTATCGGATAAAGTCGATACACGGATATCACTGGATCAAAATTCGAATTCAATTCCACTTATAAAAATCGAACAATTATATTTTTCAAAAGCAAGTGCCTAATCTGTTTTTCAAAGACTAAGTTCAACTCGACTCATTCTCACCCCGGGGAGTGGAATGGAGCCAAAGCGCTTGCTTATGTCGATGACACAGATTAGAGACATTCGAGTCATTCGATGACTAGATCGATTGTCTGGTTGGCTCTCTCACCTAGTGAGAGATAGGGCTCAATTGCATGATTGATCGCTGGTTAGAAACTTCGAGTTTCACTTACGAGATATCAAGCTTTGAATAATAAAATTGTGAAATTTAATAAATGTAAGAGTCAATTAACAAAGGTGTTTGTTTTAGTAAACGTCCACACTATCGTGGCTTGCTAAATGGAAACGGTACTTTGGGTTAATTGAGACTCTATGACATTTAAATAAATGGGATTCAATTAATAAAGTTGTTTGTTTTAGTAAACGTCCACACTAACGTGACTTGCTAGATGGAAACGGAACTTTAGGATTAATTGAGGCTCGACAGTTATAGAAAGTCGTGGAGGACCGCATGTCAACGTAAACGTCCACATGAACGTGGCTTGCGGTGGGCATGTAGTTCCCGAGCGGTGGACTTAGTACTGAGAAATGGTATACACTTAGGTACGCTTTATAGTATCCTCCCCATCGGAGTCACTGCTATAATGATGTACGACCGAAGTAAAAATCCAATTATAAAATCGTTTGGATTAGTATACGTCCACAAGAACGTGGCATGCTAGTCTGATGGGATTTTGGAAATGATTGGTAGTTTAATGATATCACTTGAGGGAAATGATATCGAATTAAACTCATTGTTTGTTTTATATAGTATTATTCCCATTAAAAGTCAACAAACTCACTGAACCTATTTTGTATGGATTAAAGAAGAAACTTGGACATTGTCCTAACTGCAGAGGAGTACAATTATGTACTCCAAGTCAATTGACCTGCTGAACCAAATGATGCTTCCACTCCTGAGGAAAGGAAGCTCATGGAAATGGATCAAGGCTCTGAGATGACGCGGAGCTACATTATGGCTTTCATGTCAAATGTACTGCAACATCGGGATCAAGCCATGACCATTACCTATGATATGATGCTTAAACCTCAAGAAACTTTTTGGTTATCAGGACAGGACAGCCGGGCAAAATGCAATGAGGCAACTCATGATGGCCATCGCATCCGAAGGAACGCCCGTGGGGAATCACGTTCTTAGGATGATGTGCTATCTGAATGAGATAGAGATTCTAGGATCAGTTATCGATGGGGTAACCCAAGTCGATATTGTGCTCCAGTCTCTGCCGAGAAGTTTTGAGCAGTTCCGCCTGAACTATAACATGAATAAGGGGTCTTACTCATTGGCGGAACTCCTGATTGAACTTCAAGCGGCTGAGGGAATCTTTAAGGGCTCTCAAGCACTTTTGGTTGAGAAATTGGCTCTTCCTAGGCCTCCGGGCGGCAAAAGGAAGAAGAAGCAAATACGGAAACCCAGTGGGCCTAATATATCTGGACCACGGAATGGGACAAGCAAGCCCAAGGGGCAAATGCTTCCGTTGTAAGCAGTCTGGATACTGGGAGTTTTAATTGTCCTCTCAAGCAACAAGAAGTTGACTCTTCCTTAGTCACCGAAACATGTTTAGTGGTAGTATCTGCCAGTACCTGGTGTGTGGATACGGGAACCACTAATCATGTCTGCACTTAATGCGGGGGTTCCAGGAAACCCGGAGACTTAGAAAGGAAGAAGTTATAACCTAAATGGGCAATATTGTTAAGGTAACAGCCGTTGCAGTGGGAGATGTTAAATGTTTTAACGGTAGGATTTTAGTTCTAACAAATTGTCTTTATGTGCCGGCATTTAGAAAGAAATTTCATTTCGGATTTCTAAATTGGCTTAGAATGGATATTCCGTTTCTTTGGATGGTTTCATACCTATCAGAGTAGGAAACGGGGATATTATCTATTCTGTTACATTGATAGACAATTTAATACTAAATCCGTGTTCTTCCACGATGCAACACACCGGAGCTAATAACACATTGTCAAAACCCAATAAGAGTAAAGATCCTTCTAGGATGAATCAAATGTACTTATGGAATTTTAGGCTAGATCATTTTAACTTGAGTACGATTCAAAGGGTGAAAGCTGATGGACTACTCAGCTAGGTTGAAGGAAAGGACTTTCCAACCTTCGAATCATACTTGGAAGTTTAAATGACCAGGCAACCCTTTACGGTTAAAGGGCATAGATCCAAGAAAGTACTAGAGTTGATTCGCTCTGATATATGCAGACCTCTTTAAGGAGTAAGGCATACTTATCAGAAAATGGGATTAAACCCCGACAGACTACACCATTTATGCCTCGGCAAAATAATGTGTTGTAAAGAAGGAATAGGACTCTTATAGATATGGGAAAGTAGACAATGAGTTATTCGGAGTTACCTAATTCGTTTTTGGGATATGGCTTGGAAACAGCGGCGTTTATCCTGAACTTGATTCCTTTGGAAACTTGTACAGATATTCGGCTGTTTATAGGATACCCTAAGAAAACGAATTGAGATATGTAATATAGTCCAAAGGACCTGATGTTCGTTGATTGCATCAATGTTCGGTTCTTAGACATGGACTATATATATATGCAAGATCACAAGCCCAAGAGTAGAGTAATACTTAATGTGCTTAGAGGGACTGATCAAGACTTAGAACCAGCCTAACTGAGTAGTTCACTACTATAATCTTTAGTCACTAAAGATACACCGGAGCGTCGTCGTAGTGGGAGGGTTGTTAGACAACCCAACAGGCTCATGTTTATAGGTGAGTCTTCGGACTTGTTACCTGGAGAACATGAAGCCGAACCCTGGATCTATGACGAGACGCTGAAAGATCAAGATGCTCAGTCTTGGCAAAAGTCGATCCGGATTCTTTTGTCTTTACATGGAAGATGGGAGTCAAGACAGATTTCCTAAATCGAAGTCTTGACGGGGCCATCTGTGTGGGACAGCCAGAGGGATTCATCGAAAAGAGCCAGGAGCATTCGGTAAGCAAGCTTAATCAATCTTAGGATTGAAGGAAGCTTTAAGATCTTGGACACATGCGGACCTATGAGAAAATCCATTTCATGGATTCATTCAAGGCATGTTTAGGTCCTGTGTGTAATAAAGATGTGACAGAAAAGATGTGGTGTTTTCTCATTATTTATGTAGACGACATCCTTCTAAATTGGCAACAATATGAAGGATGTTGTCGGACATGAAGGGATGGTTGTCCGAGTAATTCAATGTAAGAGACTTAGGAGAAGTCGAGAATGTTCTTGGGATCAAAGTTACAAATGATCGCCAGAAAAGAACATAGAACTTATCTCGAGTCTCATACATAAATACAATTCTTACTCGTTGCAGCATACAGAATTCCAAGAAAGGTCTTCACCTTTTAGATATGGAATTCATCTATCTAAAGTTTTGTGTCCGACACAATAAAGGAGATAGATGAAGATTAAGCAGTTCCCTACACCTTAATGGTGGGAAGCTTAATGTATGTAATGCTATGCATGAGACTGATATCTACTATGCCGTGGGCATGGTGGTAAGATATCATAGTAATCCTGGAAAGGATCACTCGACTGATGTAAAGAACATGATTAGGCTCCTGCAGAGGACCAAGAATTATGTTCTGAGTTACAAAGCAGTCAAGTTGTTTCCTTTGGATTACATAGAATTGGATTTCCAAATCAAACAGGGACAGTCGAAAGTCGAAGTCAGGCTATGTGTTCTCACTGTGAAGTGGAGCAGTCACATGGAAGAATGTAAAGCAGCGATGCATTACGGACTCTACCATGGAAACTGAAAGGATAACGGCCTGTGAGGCAGTTAAAAGGTCAGTATGGCTCCAGAACTTCCTAAGGGACTTAGATGTGGTTTCTAGTTCACCCAAAGCTATTTTGAATAGCGGTATTGGAAAACTTGAAATGCCACGAGTCCACAGTGGGAGATAACATGTAGAGCGCAAGTACCACCTGATTCGAGAGATCGTCTAGTAAGACGATGCAGTTGTCACCTAGATAGCATCGAGAGGATTGCCTGGTAAAACCCGTTCACAGAGGCACTTCCAGCGAAAGCGTTGGGTAGGCGTGATGAGGTTATGGGAATCTGATGTTTGGGAGAGGGCGACTAGACTTTTAGTATAAGTGGGAGATTGATGGAGTTGTATTCTAAATGTCTAGTTTAGTGCAAATACGGAACTCCTTATCTATACCTTAGTTCGAGATATGATTCAAACATGATTGCATTTAATGCAATAGTCCTTGATGTATACGTTGTAGACAGTATGGCGTGAGGAGACACGCGGAAGATCATACTGTCGGTTACTCGTATACTATCGAACAGTAGCTCACGACTTAGATGGACAGGGACAATCCATCGGTACGTCGTAGTGTGACTGGTAGATAGTCGGTCTTGACTATCATGTTACACTCGTACACTTGGTGTATTGAGCAGGACCACGGGAGGGCGTTCGATTTATACTAATCGCAGTAATCGAACTAGACCTCAGATATTACGGATATACGAATTCTTAATCCCTATATAATTATAGGTGCGTGTGTCCAATTCTCGGTTCTTTGACTTGCCAATGAGTGAGACTAAATGATTAGTCGAGATTCTCGGTAAATTGGGGATCGTAATTGTACGCACGGCATGCTATAGATTATAGACAGGAAACCGTGTCCCGTTTATCGGGTTGATGACGTCCCCGAGATGAGCTCATAAAGTTTATCATGTAAACCCTGCAGGTGGATTCGTTCCACATGATAATAAGGATGAGTGGTACTAGTCTCGGATAATAAGAAACGAATTAATTTAATTATTAGTAATTAAATAAATTCGTGGACGTTCGATATCTTAAACACGGGGAAAGTCGTATATGTAATTTCGGCGGAAATATTATTGGTAAAATAATATAGATTAATTAATTGGGAATTCAATTATAATTTTATAGTGGAATTAATTATAATTAAAATTGGATTTAATTAAAGGTTTTCTTTTAAGGACACCGGTTTAATTAAATTACAATTTAGCCTAATTAATTAATTGTCCTAAGGTCCCTAGTGTGGCCTATATATACCCCTCAATCTCTCTTCTCCTAACCTACGAAACGCCGCTATAATTAATTCTGTGGAGAAATTATTTTGTTAGCGCAATTATTTTCTTCTCTGCTTAATTAATTTAGATTAGCGCAGTGTTTTTATTTCTGTAGAAATTAATTTGCTAGCGCAAATATATTTCTGGAGACAGAATAATTTATTCTGTAGAAATTAATTTGCTAGCGCAAATATATTTCTGGAGACAGAATAATTAAAACGTGAAAAAGAGGGTTTGAGAGAGAAGAAGAAGAGAAGACTCCGGTGGATCGTTGCCCACACAACGTCCGGCGTCGAGGGATAGGATACACACTAGAAGATCTCAGGGTGTTCGCCTATTCGGCTTCTCCGAATCACGCATCAAAGGTATAAGAAATCGAAACCCTTTTTCCGCATTATTTCGATTCTTTTCGTACGTAATCATACAACGAACCTCCGATCGAGTTCCGGGATCGTGGTTGGTGTTCCTATATCACTGTGGAGTCGCTGACTTCAAGAGTGGTGGTCGGAATCGGAAAAACCAGCCGGAAACGAGCCTGGAACAGCAGCGTCGCTGCTGTTCGCGACGACTGTCGGCCGACATATATAGCTGTCGGCCGACATTGGCTTGTCGGACGACACCTTCTGGTGTCGGACGACAGAGAGGCCAGAAGCCTCTCGTTTTGCGCGGTCGTGCCTCGGGTGCGATGGCTTGGCGTTAGACGGGCCAGGGGCTTCGTCGTGGACACAGTAGGCACGCTGGAGGTCGACTGGGCTTGTCCGGATGTTCGAGTAGTCGAACGGACATGTCCCGGGTAGTCGATTTCCAACAGTTTAGGCATCCGACCAGGAGCAGGCGCCGCCTCCGAAGGCCCCTCGGGAGTATCATTTGGGCTGGTAGGGAGAAGCGAGCTAGCCCTCGTCGTCGGGCGAGCTGAAGGAGCCTCCGAGTTGACCGAGCGAGTCGGCCGGGCAGACGGGGCAGGGGGGATAACGACCTGATTGCCCGCAGCGGCCTCAGCCGCCCGTCGGTTACGCTCGGCGAGTGCGGCCATCCGAGCACGAGGAGTATTTCCGACCATGTCTTCTGGAGGATCGGGGAAGGAAGGAAACCTAACCATTGTAATCAAGAAATAAAAGCGATGAGTAGCGGATAAAACAAGCGAAGGGAGAATAGTAAAATACTCACGGGGATATCGGTCCCGAACATGCCGAGGAATAGTAATAAAACGAGAGGATCTAACACGAGTTCTAGTGAACACAGTGTTAATAAGCAATTGGCTGTCAGGGAGAGAACGAACACGCTCACAAACGGCCGCAAAATCCCAGCTGAGCTCGGAAACATGCGGTGCTGGAGGACCTGCCGACCAAGAGGTGACCGAACAGAAAAGGGTCAGAACGAAACGAGGGGAAGAATACTTAAAAGGAATAGAAAGAAAGGGAAGGGACTAACGACGACATTTCCGTGTGAATGAAGTCGGAATCTGAAACGCCTCAGAAGCCCAGGCGCCGTCCACATAAAACCAGTCGGCCCACCAGGCCGTCCTCTTACTCTTCAAATCTTCAAGGAGCCTGGTCGGGGCTCGCAAATAATGATCCCCTCCTCGGAGATGGTTGATGATCAAAAGATAGGATGTTTCAGAAGCGGACAAGTGACGATAAAGGCCATAGTGGCCGAACAGGATGTTTAAGCTGATGAGCAAGACCCAAGAGTTCGCATGAAGCTGCATGGGAGCAACCCCCCACGCTTGTAGAGCAGCAGCGATAGAATCATGAATGGGGAATCGGAGCCCCGCCTCCATCATCATGCTCGTCACAGCGACCATGCCCGGCGGAGGACAGTTCGCCCGTTCATCCGGAGTAGGGCAGTAGATGTGGACATCAAAAGGGATGCCCCAGACCGACCTCATAGATTGGAGCTCGACCTCGTCGAGGATGGTCGAGCTTCGATCGCTGGCGTATATACCAGTTTGGTCAGGGCTAGGGCGATCACCGAACCGCGTACGCTCCACGAAGACGTAAGGATTTTCATGAAGGTAATGGGTAAAGATGAAAGGAGATGGGGGACCCCGTATCTCGCCCATCATGACGATAAAGCGACGATAGCAGTCGCTAACCCCGCCAGCGAATAGTTCAAGTTTCTCCATGTCCGAAAATCCGACCACGGGTGCCACGTCATCTCCCGATGAGGAGGAAGCAGAGGCCCCGGAGTCAGATGAATCGTATGAGGCGGGAACATCAGAGAGAGTGGCTGAACTATCATGGTCGCTCATGTTCGCACTCGAATCAAGTATTTAATCAACGTATACAAATAATAAACACGCCCTAATGCTAAGAAATCCCCAGAACAACGATGGAAAAGACAATTAAACAAGGAAACCTACGTGGTGGAGTTTGAAGCCGAACACTCTTGGTGGAAGCCGAGCAGGTGATTTCGGATGTCCGGGAAATAGCAATTCGAAAGGGAAAAGTGTCAAATGAGGAATGTGGAGGACTATTTATAAGGAGGAAAAGGCGGAAAAATTCAAAATTTGAATTTGAAAGGACGGTTGACGGAATTCGAGGCGTCCAGTCAGAGAAGCGCCAATCGGGAAATGACAGGTGGCGGTAACCGCAGTACCGCATTAAATGACTCGCCGAAACCGTCGAATCAGGTCTTATGCTCGGACAAGTCGATGACGGACCGCATGCCGAGACCGATCTCTTCTCCCGACCAGAACGGTCTCGGGGGGCATTTGTTATGCGGGAAAATATCGACTAACTCCCGAGCATAAGGAGCCCCCATTTTTCGAGATAGAGAAAAGAGGTCTTCAGCTCGGCCTCAGAGAGAAAGGCGAGCAGGCGGATAACGCTTATGCTCGAAATCCCGTGAACGGAAACCAAAGCCGAACAAGACGAGCTCATAGCTCCACCGAAGGATGGCTTCGGGAAACATCCGAGCCGACCAGGGACGGGGTGAGAGATTGTTCGAAGACGATCATACCCCTTGGGCCCTGTTAAAAGAGATGGGCTTAATGGTGGGTTTATTTGATGGGCTTGGCCCATTAACCAACTTAGGAAACCCTAATTTGTATTTTCTATAAATAGATGGTGTAGTTTTCCATTTAAGGGTATCTACACATTTCCCCAAAAATTATTAGAGAGCATAAAAGCCTTGTTCAACACTCAATCCCCAAATCTCTATTTTTCAGTTGGTTATTGGAGAACACGATTTTTCGACTATCAACAATACGTAATAATACAAGTATGTATCACTGTATATATATATATATATATATATATATATATATATATATATATATATATATATATATATATATATTTTCCTTCACCATACAACAACTCATTCCATCAAAGATCCCCACAAGAAAAACGAAATTCGAAGCCTAGATGATAATCACCACAACTTTGGCACGAATGCTATTTGCACATCGATGCGACGGCATCGATGTGACAAATAGTATTCATTAATTTCCTTTTTTTTTTAATTTTTATATTTTAATTATTTAATATAAATATATTAATTTTATAATAAAAACATGTTTTTCAAAATATTAATTAAAATTCATTTTTACCAAAAGTAAATATTTTTACATTTTTGAAATCTACAAAATGCGTAAGTAATATAAAAATTAATTTTAAATATCAATTAATTCATGCGTTTCTACTTAATCGAACACGCAATTAAATTCATCCTGATTGTCAAAACATATTAAATTTTTAGTTTCTGAAAATTGCGGAATAAATATAAACAAATACAATTACACTTCTAAAATATAAAATTGTCATAAAAACTTTCAAACACCTTAATATAAATAAATTATACTATAAAATACTTATTATACTTTAAAATATTCAATAAATAATTAAAATACTAAAATAAGTTTAGCGCAATTACACACTTTGTTTGCCTTAACATTTTCACATGTTAAAAAAATTGATTACTTTAGAAAACATATATGAATAAAGTTTGATATAAATTTAAATTAGAAAACAAACAATAATTATACTAATAACATATTTTTCAAAAAAAAAATTAAAAAATTGATTTTTTTTAGCTTGTTTTTTGACATCTTTGTCAGCCTCAAATTGATCATTCCGTTGTTGTGCATTATTGTTGTGCAGATAATTGTATTTATCCATTTGTTCTTGAAATTGAAACTCTAAACCATATGCGGATAAGTCTCTTCTTTCCATCCAATATTTTGATATCCACGACACTGGATGATAGTCGGATCTCATATGCAACTGAAATAAAAGTTATAGTTATTATCTGCAAAAAATAAATTATAAATTATATAATAAAAACCATGAGTTTTTTTTCTTACCAATATCCAATGATTAAAATTGTTGACGTGCCCTAACACCACCCTTGATAAGGTTTCAAAGCTACAGGAGGACATAAATATCCGCCAGTTTCTCCGAATGTCATTATGAAGATATTATATGTAGTTGCAGCCACGTATCCACAGTCAGGTACTGAGAAATAGTTAGCCGGACTGCATGGACCATCGAAGTTATAATAAAAACACGCTTTTCGAAAACATTAATTAAAACTCATTTTTATGAAAATGTAAAAAAATTAGATTTTTGAAACCTACAAAATGCGCACGTAATATAAATATCAATTTTAAATATCAATTATGTCATGTGTTTATACTTACTTGTGCACGCAATTAAATTTATCCAGAATTTCAAAACATATTACGATTTTTTGTTTCAGAAAATTGCGCAATAAATATAAACAATTACATTTTTTTGTTAATAGCTTAAAAGTGTGTAACGGTCTTAAACTTATTTTAGTATTTTAATTATTTATTAAATGGTCTTAAACTTATTTTAGTATTTTAATTATTTATTAAATATTTTAAAGTATAATAAGTATTTTATAGTATAATTTATTTATATTAAGGTGTTTGAAAGTTTTTACGACAATTTTATACTTTAGAAGTCTCTTTGTATTTGTTTATATTTATTGCGCAATTTTCAGAACAAAAAAATTGACAAATTTATACTTTAGAAGTCTCTTTGTATTTGTTTATATTTATTGCGCAATTTTCAAAACAAAAAAATTAATATGTTTTCATAATCGGAACGAATTTAATTGCGTGTACGAGTAACTAGAAACGCATGAATTACTTGATATTTAAAATTGATGTTTATATTAACTGCGTATTTTGTATATTTTGTAGATTTCAAAAATATAAAAATATTTTATTTTGGAAAAAATAAATTTTAATTAATATTTTCGAAAAACGTGTTTTTATTATAAAATTAATATATTTATATTAAATAATTAAAATATAAAAAAAAAAATTAAAATAACATCACATCGATGCTGTCGCATCGATGTGCAAATAGCATCACTCCAACTTTGGCTACATTGCAATAACACAGATACTAAGAATAGTTTTATAACCTTTTGTTGATGACGTAGCAGTACACGTGTTGACCAGCTGTGCACATCCGAAAATCATATAAAGAGCTTGTCGTCATCTTTAGCTTTCCATTAAAGAGGAAATATATATATTTAAACATCTAGTATTTTTTTTCTCACTGTCCAATCGGATATGGTGGGGTGAAATTTGCAGACCAGGATGTCTGCTTAATTACTCCTCCTGTCAAGGATCAACAATGCCAAATGCTCTTTAAAATTATAATGCTTGATTATGTATTTCAGTAATCAATCCAAGTAACTGGATATCATTTGCAGTTTACCTTGGGAGACTTGTCTACGGGAGAATCGGGTAGAGACTCAGATGCATCCGATATTCGCACTTCTGACTTCTCATTTGAGTAACTGAAAAGGAAAAACGGTCAAGCTATAGTAAAAACTGGTTTAACTTTAACATTACTAGAACACTTGACCATGATATCATTTTCATTTTTATGTACAAGAACAGAAACAACATGAATTATATCATCAAATAGAAGCATTCAACTACGAGATGAATTTTGACAACAAAAGCCGAATGTTTAATGATATATTACGTTGACAGTATAGTAACCCATATCAGCTCTACACAGTCCACCCAAAGAAGTCTTTGCTCCACGGGAACCACTCCGTAGGTGATTAAATGAGCAAAAGGCCAAAGCTTCCAACCAGCCTGTCATAGAT
Organism: Euphrasia confusa; assembly: GCA_954870475.1. Taxonomy (NCBI): domain Eukaryota; kingdom Viridiplantae; phylum Streptophyta; class Magnoliopsida; order Lamiales; family Orobanchaceae; genus Euphrasia; species Euphrasia confusa. The sequence goes on from OX940956.1 coordinate 23,686,361, forward strand.
AGTTAGATACGAAAAACACTAAAAAGGGAGCAAACCCATCCGGTGACTTAATTAGTGCTTGGAAACAAAAAAAAAATGTTACGCAAGAGTATCTTACTGTCAACATGGGCCAAAACGTAGCTTTTAGTTCAGGAAAAATATCGACCGGGGATTCTAAACGCAGTAACCCAAGAGCGACAAAGTAGATGCTGTTCCATAGAGCCGCCCACACAGTTTGGTCAAAAGCAACCTTAGCAAGGACCACCCACCAATCCTTGGAGGGAATTAGAGCCTGCTAAACCAAGCACCTCTCTTAGTCCACACAAACCATTTTGAATATTTCTTTCAAAAAGATAAGAGTTGAAATTTCAACTATCCATCACCTCACAAAATTGGTAATAGTAATGAGAAAGCGATCCGTGGAGTGTGAACCCGACGACCCCTGATCTGAGCATGCGAGTCCGGTCAAACTCAAAGAGGGGCTTCCCTTCGAAACACTGTCGGAATAATGAATCACGATTAAACATGTGAAGTGATTAAGGGGCGTAAATCGTGAACAAGAGAAATTGTTAGTTAGTTACTTGGGCAATCCAATCTCCGAGCGAGTATACGATCCCGCTTATGGCCATTTTGGCTAGCACGGGGTTCGTTTTAAGGGCTTCTTCATAAGCATTCCAGTTATGCTCGGGCGCATATCTCAACACTTCGTACAGGGTCCATCCCTGAATTTTGGAAAACAGAAACATATCATTTATCAAATCGGATATCTGCAGAGAATTGAAATTTAAATGAAATTCAGAGCACTTACTTACATGCCAATAATCATGATCGATGGTGAGCAGCCTTGTGATGGCGAGAGAACCGGCGCCGAGAACAATAGAGGCGTTGAGCAATCGATCGATACTGAACGCGCTATCCAATGGTTTTGAAACTGAATCGTCGTCTTCTTCATCGTCGGCTCTTCTTTCCGTGGGGCCAACTTCTCTGTCTTCTGTCACAGCGTTTGTGTGCCGAATCGCAAAGGGTTTGAGAGGGTTTGGGTTTAAAAATGGGTTTGCAGGAGTGGAGATGTGAAGATAAGATGAAGAAATTGAGGTTGAGAGGTGGAGATGCTTCTTGTTCTTAGGTTCGATCAGATGCGAAGCTGGAGAGAGAAAAGTGTTCACAGTAGTAGCCATTTTTTTAGGAGATGGAGCTTTGATTGTCAATTATGAAAGGTGGAATTAAAAAATGATTTTTTTAGTGTAAAAGTGAAAAACAAATTAGGTCCCACCGAGACTTGAACTCGGGTTACTGGATTCAGAGTCCAATGTCCTGACCACTAGACCATGGGACCTTGTTGAACGATAATGCTACATTTTATTTAAAGAAAAACATAAACAATGTTGAATTCTGCAGAGATTTCACTTTACACTCCTCCGCCGGCTGTGACCACCACTGCAGAAGATGAGAAAAACCCTCTCAAAACCCTTCTCTACCGCCATAGCCACCGCTCTCCTCAAGGCCCCAAAACCTTCGAATTCACTTTCTTTCTCCACCTTCACTCCTCTCCCGCCCCCGGAATGGGTCCACCCATTCAACGATCTCTCAGACCTCGTCACCACGGGCCCGAAATCGGGCCTTCAGCCTTCGCCATGGGTTCCAAAGATCCTCCATATTTTGCAAAACACAGCCCTCGAACAAGACTTGTCCGTATTTTGCCAGAAATACTTAATCAGACTCCCTCCCACTTTCGTCGCGTATGTTCTCAAGCAATCGGGCCAGTTTTCCGACCGGGCCGAAACCGCCTTTCGTTTTTTCACCTGGGCCGGTAAGCAAAACGGGTACGCTCATAATCTCGAATGCTACGTGTTTATGATTGAGGTTTTGTGTTCCGAGGGCTATTTTGATAGGGTTAAGCTTCTTTTGGGTGATTTTAAGAGTAGAGGCTTTTCGATGAATTCATCTGCGGCTAATTCGCTTATCAGGAGCTTTGGGAATGGAGGGATGGTTGAGGAGTTGCTATGGGTTTGGAGAAGAATGAAGGATAATGGTGTTGAGCCTACCTTGTACACTTATAATTTCCTAATGAATGGTCTTGTTGATTCTATGTTTCTTGAGTCGGCCGAGAAGGTTTTCGAGGTCATGGTAAACGGAAAAGTCAAGCCCGATGTAGTCACGTATAATACCTTGATTAAAGGGTACTGCAAATCGGGTAATGTTAAGAATGCCATTGAGAGGTTTCGGGATATGGAGGCAACAAACGTGGAGCCCGATAAGATTACTTTCATGACATTGACGCAGGCTTGTTACTCGGAGGGTGACATTGATTTTTGTGTGAAACTTTATAACGAAATGCGAGATAAAGGATTAGATATTCCTTCGCATGTGTATAGTTTGGTGATCTGTGGACTTTGCAAGGAGGGAAAGTCTATGGAAGGATATGCCGTTTTCGAAAATATGGTCAGAGCGGGTATTGAGCCCAATGTGGCAATTTTCACCGCTTTAATCGATGCTTACGCGAAAAACAGAGACTTGGACATGGCAATGTGGCTGTTTAAAAAGATGCAAAGTGAAGGTTTTGAACCAGATGAAATCACGTATGGTGTGATTGTGAATAGTTTGTGCAAGAAGGGGAAATTGGAGGAGGCACTTCAGTGGTTCGAGTACTGTAGGCAAAAGAATGTTGCCATGAATGCCGTATTATATTCGAGCCTCATTGACGGGCTTGGAAAGGCAGGTAGATTAGAAGAGGCCGAGAAGCTCTTTGAAGAGATGGTTGAGAAGGGCTGTCCTCGGGATTCTTACTGCTACAATGTACTTATTGATGGGTTGGCTAAAAACGGGAAAATCGAGGAGGCGATGTCAGTTTTCAAGAGAATGGAAGTCGAAGGCTGTGATCAGACAGTGTATACATTCACGATATTGATGAATGGCTTGTTTAGAGAACACCGGAATGAAGAGGCTTTGAGACTTTGGGATGAGATGATTGATAAGGGTATCACTCCAACGCCTGCTTCTTTTCGAGCCCTTTCTACCGGGCTTTGTCTTTCGGGAAAGGTTGCTAGGGCTTGTAAAATCTTGGACGAACTGGCTCCGATGGGTATTGTTCTAGAGACGGCTTTTGAAGACATGATGAACGTTTTGTGTAAGGCCGGTCGTGTGGTGGAGGCTTGTAGGTTGGCTGATGGAGTAATTGACCGTGGGAGAGAGATTCCGGGGAGAGTTCGTACTGTTATGATAAATGCGTTGAGGAAGGCGGGAAATGCTGACCTGGCGATGAAGCTGATGCATAGTAAGATTGGAATTGGTTATGACAGAATGCGGAGTGTGAAGAAGCGGGTTAAGTTTCGAACTCTGGTTGAGAGTTGATGTGAGCCTCTGTGAATAATGATTATGGAAACTTTCCATATGAATTTTCATGAACATCTCTTGTTCCGATTTTCCAGATGCGAATTCAAAGGTATTAAAAGTCAATTCAACGGCATTTTCATTACTTTTATAAGTCTTGTTCACCGGGAATACTAAAATAAATCGTAGTGTTGTGTAAACTAGAAATTGCATGATACACTTTTCAATCTCCAACATGGAAATGTTTGTGTGATTTTAAATGAAGAAGTAGAAGAATTTTAATGGGATATTCAAAACCAAAAAGTTTCAGCGGGACGAAAAGAGTATTTTTTTTTTCCAAAAAGTAAATGTTGTGCTTATTATATTTCGAAATTTAAGTTCTTTTATTTTTGCGATACTACATACACCCTGGTTACAACAAGTTTGGAAGTATTCAATGCATGTCTGTAGCATTCTCTGTGCTCTGCATTTCACAGGTTTTTACTTTGACACTTGTGTTGTTAATCTCAATACCAAGTTTTTGCATTCTATATTTCAAGTTGATATCAAGTGTTGGAATGGCCTGGCTATAATTGTTTATGTGGATCATTCTCATTTTATTTTAGGTTCTTGACCCTCTCATTTCGAATCAGCGTTGAAACTGTCGCCACCAAAGCAGTCTGTTGAAGAAGATCAAGACGACCCTACTCTACCGTAAGAGACTTCTGCACGTGCTCTATAAATATAGGAGTTCCTTGGAAGTCAAAGATTTGAATCTATACATATCGGAGTCCTCCAATAACACTTCATCGGCTTTTAACTACAGTTAGATACATCGATTAAGTTATCCATTGTAAACAAAAAGAACCCGTTTTGAATTTCTCTTTCTTGTAACTCAGAAACATATTTAAGTGAATCTTTTTTAGTTGTGAGCCTACACTGTAAAATTTGTTCAATATATTTTATATGTGATTGCACATTCATTGTTTGTTCTATTATTTGGTTGTTCAATTATTTGTTTGATTATTTGGTTGTTCTATTATTTGGTTGTTCAAAGTAAGAGTAGGGTATCTCGCAAGAAGCGGAATATCTTACAGCACTGTACGAAGGAATCTTTTTCGTTTGATTATTTGTTTGTTCTATTATTTGGTTGTTCAAAGTAAGAGTAGGGTATCTCGCAGGAAGTGGAATATCTTCCAGCACTGTACGAAGGAATCTGAACTTTCGTTTATGTCATGGAAACTCATTTTCTCTGGAGTATTTGCTAAACTGCAGGAATTGTGATGATGTATCTTCATAATATAAGATCCTACAATTGCCAAGTCCCAACTCAACTGAGAGTCTGAGATACAACTTTCAGGGAAAAAATCTAGTAGTACTATACTGTATATACATTCAAGATCTCAACAACTGACAAAGTAAATAAACTTTTAGCTTGAAATAATAATACAGTAAAGCCCCCAAAATAAAACCTTAGAGTGCAGAAACTGTTTGAGCTTCATTTCACATTGAACTCAAGGTTGGATACATGCGCTTTTTATGGAGACAAACGTCCAAAAACATCAGCATCTCCCTTCTCATACTAATGCAGATCCGGACATGATGAACGTAAACAAGTCTTGGTCAACTTCCCAAGTAACTAACAACAAACAAAAAATAAAAATCACGTTACTTAGAGAAAAAAAAATCTATAATCCAAGATGCTTTACCGCCAAATGTATTCTTAATATAGATAAGCAGTACAAATGACAATTAGTATTATATAAAAAATTAGTTCCCGAAATGAAGGCAACTGAGACAATCTCGCCGCAAACCTAAAAATAGAAAAAAAGAAACATTCTGAAAACAAAGAACATTCAGTTGGATACTTATAACTAGACTTACACTTATTTCAAGCTCCACAAAGCTGGTCTACCTCATCACCTCATAAGCAGAAGGCACATCATGCAATGGATGCCCTTTTATATTTCTTTCAATAATTCTCCGTGCAAGCGGAACTTGCTTACCAACAGCAAATACAAAGGCTTTTCCCTTACCTCCGGCACCTCGGGCTGTTCTTCCAACACGGCGTACGTATTCGCTTGGATCACGGGGAAAGTCAAAGAGCACTACATGATCCACACTTGCAAAGTCCATTCCTCTGGAAGCCCTGAAAATTACAGCAAAAGGGCCCCGTCTTTTTAATTTTGACATCAAATAATAATTGATTTTACAAAGTCATAAAAGTATTGAACAAAAGTTAAAAAGTTTGAGATACATGCAAGGGAAAAAACCATTAAAATACATACCTATCTGTGCAAACTAAGAACATGGAAATGTTCTTATTAGCCGGAAAGCTACGAAATTCTTCAAGATTTGCAAGCCTTGATTCTTGTTCCAAAGCAGCATGGAATGGTAAAACCTTTGTAGAATTTTCTTTTCGATCAAGGCGCTTCAATGCATTTTCAACTTTTCTGCATGTTTCAATCTGCACAAGGCAAAGGACCCTATTACTTCAGAATATAAATTCTTATCAGAAATATTGTAGAAAACACGGTTCTCAATGACTACCTTGTTACAGAATACAATTGTCTTTGTCACAGGAATTTCTTCAACAAGTTGCAGAAGAGCATTTTTCTTGTTGAGAAAAGCTGTATCGGGCGTCCTTTCAGTTTTCTCATCTCCACTGCAATCTATAAGAGTCTAGATACCACAAGGAATCAATACACACACACACACACACACACACACACACTATATATATATATATATATATATATATATATATATATATATATCAGGTCACATCTCACGTCTATAACTAATAGTATGTTTGGCAGAGATACATTTAAGCAAAAAAAAAAAAATAATAATAATAATTTTGATTAAGAGAAGGAAACCACAATTTTATCTAATTCTTTAGTGACAAACTGGTAACAATACCTACGCCAAAGAACAAGCAGAAAATACTCAACCCTATTGAAAAGGCAATATCTACAAAGAACGATCTCAATACAATCATATAAATAATAAAAGAGTTAGGATGCATCAAATACTTCTTTCTAATTTTTGTCATGGAGGGTGTTTGGGTGACTTATAAGTTCTTTACAACATTTTATAAGATGTCTGAGAGCTTATAAGCTCTCCAAATTTTTATTTTTGGCAACATTTTTATTTCTTAAAACAAAATCCTATTTTGTTTAAATAAGTTGTTAGGAGCTTACAAGATGTTTTTAAAAGGGTAGGGTACTCCCTACTTATTTTCAAATAAAATCTTATTTTTGAAAATTTTCTTAAACTTTAACATTTTAATTAAAATAATGTCATTACTAACAACGTATAAGCTCTTTCATCTTATTTTATCCAAACAATCTAACATCTTATTTGTAAACTAATTACCTTATCAGACGTGTAACATCTTATTCTATTTAAGATAAGCTTAGGCAAACACCGTCTAGGTGTCCATTAAAAAAAAAATAGTCACTGCTTGTTGCAGCTTTGCTCTTTAGGTAAATTTGTCTTGCAAAATAAGCGACATTGTTTTGATGAAACATAAACATATCAAATAAAAAATATGATTAATATTTCACATACCTCTTCTAATCTCGGGCTTGTGCGATGCATACCGGGACCCATTATAACCTCACAATCAGGAAAAACTTCAACTAGCCTGTTATATATCTCCACAGGTAACGTGGCCGTTACAAATAAATACTGGGCTGTTACAGGTGCCTTGCTGACCAGACTTTGCAATACAAGTTCAAAATCATCATCTTTGTAGAGTATATCCACCTCATCCAAAATGGCACTGAAGCAAAGAAACTCACAATAAGCAGCAAGTAACAAGAAATGTGATGCTTGGAGAAGATAAAAAAAAAAATAACAACAAAACAACATGATGCAGATATGTTTTCCCTTTTCCCAACAATTGTGCGACAATAGCAATGAATAAAACTGCAAATTAGATTTGTTTGAAAACATGTTTATATCCCACTTACCTGATTTCTGATTTACATCACGGACTAGGAACCACTAGCCTCAATTCTATCAGTCCAGATCGACAATTTGCAAATTTAAGAAACATAAATTCTGTCTAGGGAAACTGTTCCCTGTTCTGAGAGAATTAGATCATAATTGCTTCACAAATAGGAAACAAACTTAAAAGTGAATCATAAGTAATGAAAGATGAGTGTAAGTTACTCGTGTAAAGAGAATAATGCATTTGCTCACCCAGTTTCATAATGATATCAGACATTTATTCTTTTATGAAAATATATTCAAGGAAATAATATTAAAATAAACTTTTTTATGACAAATGTATACAACGAAGAAAGAATAATGTAGATAAAAAATTACAACCACGTGCATCACTATATATGTTCCAGTAAGATTTAAACTTTATAATGAGAAAAAAAGGTTTGATAGATTATTTAAATTCCCTCCATTCCAAAATAATAGTCATACTTTCCAGCATTGAGCTTAAGAAAAATGTTTGTTTTTTGACTTTTTGACCAAAAAGTAAAAGGCAAAAATATAATTTTAAGTTATAAAGCAAAGTAGTTGTGAGTAAAGTTCAAAACATAAGTTAGAAAACAAGGGTAAGATTGTATTTTAAAGTGAAAAGTAAGATTAATTATTTACTTTTTGGAGTGTGACTATTTCTTTAGGATGGAGGAAGTAATACATTTACATATCTATAGGCAAAGCTAGAACCATAATATGGGGGAATTTAAAAAATCAATAGTGAGAAATCTTAAACCCTTAATGAATTATTTATTTATATGTAACAGTTGAATGTGCATAGTTATCCACATATGTTATTTTGGATGAAAACAAGTTCCATTTTGTAGATTAAGCTGCATTTCAGTGACTGATAATCTTAATTCTCAAGATATAGACTCAGCCTCAATTTCTAGCTATATCTTCTCCGATTGGTAGACATATTAGAAGGCCGTAGCAGATTGAGGCATTCACAATCTGAAAACTACAGTGCCTGACCAATAAACTAGGTTTTTTTTCGTGAAGTATTCACTTAGTGTAATCAGTTACACAAGGACATAAGTTTATAAAATTGCTAATTAAGTACTTTAGAATCACATGTAACCGTTGTGTTTACCTATGTAACTAAGAAATAATTTAATCCAAAAGTATGAGTGAGACACTTAGATAAGCACTAACAAACAAAAGCGATCAGAACAATAACAGTATGTCTCAAGTCTTACCTCTTGAGATTTGTTAGCTGAACGAACCCCTCATTAACAAGAAACTTGAACCGACCAGGAGTTGCAATTAGGACATCTATTTCCTGCTTAAGACTCTCCAACTGTGTTTTCTGCCGGAAACCACCAGTGGCAACCATAGACCGGAAAGGGACACCAACTTTTGAGAGTGACCGGCAGATACTCAAAACCTGAAGTTGTTTTTGGATATGTTAGAAAATGAAGATACTGATATACAGAATCAAATTGCAGCAAATGAGACATAGCACCATACTGCAACAATACATAAATACTTTCATTGTATCTATAGAAGTAACAAAAGTAGCAAAACAAATAAACAAATCTGATTTTTTCAAATATGTTATTTTTTTTATCTTTGATAAAATCACTGGATGATAATTTATCAAGTATTTGAGACTGTACGAAACATATCCAATTAAGTCTGCACAGACACGTCATCCAACCAATAAAATAATCCATATGTTTCATCATCTTAAATTTAATAAATTGTCTGATACAGATTAAGGAGCATAGCAGAGTACATCATCATGGACGTACACAGAATCATGTATTCATGCAAAAAGCACAGACAAAAATTTAAAGTTGTCAACAATGTGAAACTAAATTAACAGAAATACCAAAAAAAAATATTATCAGAGACCTGAGAGGCCAACTCAGCAGTTGGGACCAATATTACAACACGAGGATTTTGTGAAGCTGGTTTGCTATGTCCTTCAGTTTCTTCTCGTCTAAGACGTTGTACCAGTGGAACCAGATATGCCAAGGTTTTACCAGATCCACTTTGATCAGCAACTATACAACTTTTTCCATCAGTAACTGCCACAAATGACATAGCCTGCATCATTCATTGTTACCAATGTTACAAAAATGTATAATGTATCTTCCATAGAACAATGCGAAAATGAAAATGCAATTGTCTACAATACATTTTCGGGCAATGTACTCCTGTTTTATTACAAGTTGGATAAACTATGACAAGAAGAAACCATGATCCAAGCAAAACAACTCAAGTGACTTATTTAGGTGCACATGTGGTCGTGCATTTCCTCAAATACAAGTATACGACACATTCACAATTTTATACTCGAAAGAAATCGAAAGAAAAAAAAAAATAAGCCCAAGATTCAAAATACTTAATAAAATACAATACAAAAGCAAAAACATAGAAAAAAATCACATGCATGCACAAATACTGACGGATGATATACTATAGTAGTAGCAAAGACCTGAATATGCTAATTATCCTGAAAGTGTTATGTATAATGGGTCAAACATACAAGTGAAATATAGCTAACCTGAATATGCGAAGGGCGTATGTACCGCAAGCTCCTTAAAGATTCAATAATAGAGTCTGTATACCCCAACTCCTTAAATGACTTTCTGCTAAAGAAGTCACTATCGGCCTTTGCCATCTGCCCTCTCTTTGAAACGTTGTCCTCCTTTGGTCTATAGCTGTCAACTGTTCTTACATTTCCCCATCCTTGAGACGATGTTGCAGAGAATTCCGAAGAAGTTACAGCTCTTCCAGGGGATTTTTTATAAGGACGTGTAGCTTTTTTAGAGTCTCTCTGGGCATTGCTAACCTCCTGTTCATCCAACTCATTGGACACATCACGTGATTCTGCTTTGAAACGATCATCTTCAAGGTCACTGCTTTGTCTTATTTTACGGTAACTTTCTTTAACAAGGTTCTGTACTCTTTGAACTTTTAGCCTCCCAAAACTTCTCTTCGTTGCCCCGCTGCCAGCTGGGCCACCACAATACATGTGTAAGTCCTCAGCAGATGAAATAATTGGAAAAAACACAAGCTTTGATTCGATTTTTTTCATCTACGGGTTTTCTTAAGCAAGTATTAAGGCCTGATCATTCTTTGTTGCCCACATACTTTGGGTTATTTTCATCTCTCTTGTGATTTAACAGTGTATTTTTCAATTAAAAAAAATCCAAATTTCTCTTGTGATGGTAAAAACTAAATACCACTAAATTGTTTTTTCACAATAAAAGATAACATCACACCAAACATTTCTCCAATGTAAAAGAAACTGCAGCTTCGACAATGTAGAAATAGAATATGAAGTCTTAACAAAAAGGAGTAAAGCGATAACCTTGCTGAGGGGATATTTGTGGAACAGCTTCGCAGGCGAATCGCGGGCGCCGGCCACAGGAAAGTACGGAAACTGATGAATTTTGAACTGTGAAAAATTCAAGCAAATTCGTCATTGCAAGACCGCAGAGTAAGAGGAGATAGCTTTCAGGGTTTAAATCCTAAATTTATATGCCCGCACAGATAATTGTGTTATCTAACATTTCTTATTTATTTGATAAAAATGTAAAATCATTTGGGGTTTATTCTCGACTATGATTAATAACAGATCTATCTTTTCAATATACTAAAATTTATTTCACTTTCTTCCAACTCATCACAGCTAGGCTCTTTAAAGGTTTATGAGCTCCTAAAATTAAAGGTTTATGAGTTCCTAAAATTTGTTTGGTAAAGTTTTGACAAAATATCTTAAAACACTTTAAAATAAATTGTTTAATATTTATTTAAAAAAAAAGTAAAAGAGAGGTACTTTTTTAACTGCTTATACTCTTTCAACTTAAATAATAAAAAACCAAATTATCTTTAAAATTATTACCTTTTATATATATACAAAAATTTCAAATTTATTATTTAATTAATATAATTTTTTTTCATATATATAACAATTTATTTTTGGTAATTTTAACTATATAAGATCTTAAATTACCAAACAAATTAACATCTTATAAGTTTACTCCTATATATCTATTTTATCCAAACAATTTAACAACTTATTTATTTGAAACAACTTATAAGACGTAACATCTTATAAATTTATTTTAAGGCTTAAGATATTTACACCTCCATCTTTTATTTGTGCACCCCTCTTTTTAAATTAATAACTACACCACCCTTCATAATACCTTAACTACCCTTATTTTGTTTAATTAATTTTTTATTCTTCATCTAATTTTTTCTCGTCTTCATCCCTGTCAATCTGCAATCCTACGTAGATTAAAAATAAATAAAAAACATGTCTTCATCCTTGTCAATCAGCAATCCTACATACATCAACACCTACTCACCATAACCATCTTATATTTAAGCTTTACAAAACCACCAAATTCGACTGCCCTTCACCGGTAAACCAACCAACCCGTTCTAAAGTCGGAACAATTGATGGATTGTCTCTTTGGGCCCGTGTATTTCATTGACTGCCCTCTTATTTAAATAATAAGAAAATAAAATGGAAATAAAAAAAAGTAATTGTTGTAAGTATGGAAAAGTCATAAAAGCCCCCCTTTTATCTTCATTAAAATATTGAAAATATACAATTTCTTCATACGTAACATAAATCCAAAAGTTCTCTCTCATTTCGTTGTTACTGTCGAAAGAGTCCTTCGGATATTTGCCCTTACAAATAGTAAGTAAGGGTTAAATAACCCTTACAAAAAAAGAATTGGATCTTTACCCCTCCTTTATAAAAATAAATGTAAAAGAAATTAAAATAAAACATATTTACACATTAACCCCTAAAAATATTTACACAATAACCCCACTTTCATTTCTTCTTCTTCCCCAATTTTGCTCTCCCGTAACCATAAATCGCCCAAAAAAAACGGCTCCGAAATCGACGATTTTCCACCAACAATTCGACGTAAAAAAATTAGCATTCACTTCTACATGACTTGTGTGTGTGTTGTTGTCAATATCGAGCTTGAATTTTGCGATTTGAGTGCTTTTCGAAACCAAAAAATTCTGGAAAATCGCTCTTGAATCGCAGGCGGGCGTAGGGCGCAGGCCACTGCCTACGCCCTACGCCCATCTGGAAGTATGCTGAAGGCTGTAACAAGTTGGGCGTAGGGCGCAGGCCACTGCCTACGCCCTACGCCCACTGTAACAAGTTGGGCGTAGGGCGCAGGCCACTGCCTACGCCCTACGCCCATCTGGAAGTAGCTCACTGCCTACTTCCAGATGGGCGTAGGGCGTAGGCAGTGGCCTGCGCCCTACGCCCAACTTGTTACAGCCTTCAGCATACTTCCAGATGGGCGTAGGGCGTAGGCAGTGGCCTGCGCCCTACGCCCTTACCAGTCCAGTTTTGAATTCTGATTCTTCCCGTTTTATTGTAATTACAGGCATGGATAAGATATCAATCATCATACATTTTAGTGGAGAGTGGCAGCTCGTGGAGGAATATTGGAGATGGATAATGAGCGATTTGAAGCACTCGAAAACAATATTGATTGATAGGAGCATTTTGTTTAATGCACTTGTTGACAAAGTGTGTGGAAAAATCGGCATCGATCAATCATGTAATGAAGTTGCGATCTCTCGATTCCCAAAGGAAAAGTCTCCTCCGATATATATTAATGATGAAGAAAGTTGGGCCACGACTGTATGGATTCATATAAAACTTGATGAAATGGAGTTGTTTGTGACCTACAGTCCTTCTGTACCGAGAAGTCCAGCCCGTGAAAGTCCAGCCCGTGAAAGTCCTGCCCGTGAAAGTCCTGCACGTCAAAGTCAAAGTCCTGCACGTCAAAGTCCAATTCGGCCAGAAAAACTTCCAACTCGAAGAACTTCAGGTGAAACATCACAATATTACAGTCAAGTAATAGTTCCATCTACTTATGATCAGTCTGTATCTATTTGAGATAGCATTGATTTATGCAATACTTCGTATGGTGGTGTTTCTGGTGATTATGATGGTGGTGTGGGTGGTGATTATTATGATGGTTTTGATGGTGTCGAGGTCGATGCTAACGACGATGATGTTGTTGTTGTTGATGACGATGATAATAACAATGGTGGAGGTGGTGACGAGTGTTATAATGAGGGCGGTAGTTCTTATTATAATAATCCTGTTGTGGACGATGTTGTTGTTCCTGCTTTCAGACTTTGTGATCGAGACGGGGGTGGCCGGTATGATGGTTCCGATTTGGTAGTTGGTCAGACCTTCAAGAACAAAGACGATTTCAACTACGTTGTCGCTCGGGTAGCATTGCAGGGCAAGTTTGAATTTGTTGTGGCCAAATCTGATCACAATCGAAAGGTGGTGAAATGTGTTGAAAAAAATTGCAAATGGAAAATTCGTGCAACGAGGAAGAAGACGACCGAAGAGTTTGTGATTAAAACCTACACCAACATCCACACTTGTTCTTTGATTGATAGAAGTGGTGTGCACAGGCAGGCCTCTAGCAGTCTTATCGGCAATCGACTCCAGGACCAGTTCTTGAACGCAAAGAAACCTATGACACCAGCTGCAATTCAGCAGCTCATGCGTACTGAGGAAAATATTACTGTCAGTTACGACAAAGCATGGAGAGGGCGGCAGAGATGCCTGGAAAATGTTCGCGGATCCTATGAAGATAATTTCTCGAAGCTTCCTTCGTATTGTTACATGCTTGAACAAAGGAATCCAGGTACGTTCACCCGTATTCAGACAGATGCCAACAATGAATTTCAGTACTTCTTCATGGCTATCGGAGCGTGTATTCGGGGATTTCAGTACATGAAGGACGTTATCGTCATTGATGCATCCTTCATGACCAATAGATACAAGGGAACGCTTCTTATTGCTTCTGCTACTGACAGTAAGCATCACAGTTACCCACTTGCTTGGGGTGTGGGTGATGCAGAGGACACCAGTTGCTGGATTTGGTTCCTTGAGTGCTTGCAGTTTTTGATTCCAGATAGATCTGATCTGGTAATCGTGTCTGACATAGGTCAGCCAATAATAAATGCTGTAGCTGCTGTTTACCCTAAGGCAGAACATGGGCACTGCTATTGGCACATCATGCAAAACATCAAGTCCAAGTACAGCAGGAGAAACGACTTGGTTGGTCATTTTAAGAATGCTGCGTGCTCGTACACTGTACCCGAGTTCAATCGACACTTTTCAGAGCTTAGAGCAGCGAGCGAGAAATGTGCAAAGTGGCTAGAAGATATCACGTTTGAGAAATGGTCAAGAGTCCACCACCGTGTGAATAGATACGAGGTGATGACGTCTAACCCAGTGGAAGTGATAAATGCCGTGATGAAAGACGCTAAAGACTATCCCATATGTTCCTTGATCAAGTTTATCGTGGATAAGATGGTTGAATGATTTTGCAGATATCGTGAAGAAGCTCGTGCGTTCACCGGTGTATTGACACCGAGAAGGGAAACAAAATTGCGTGAGCGTTATGACCGTGCTCCTAAATGGGTTACCAGAAAAATAAGTACTTGGATGTACGCTGTGGAGTCGACTAGATGGTGTGGGGTTGTGGATTTGGAGGCAATGACGTGTGAATGTGGTGTGTTTCAAATTGACATGATGCCGTGTGAGCATGCCATTGTCGCAGTGTGTGCCAAGGACCCGAGTCGGGCAGGACAATATGCTTATGATATGACTTCTCTTTATTTCACCCGTGAGTATATGATGCAAGCATATAAGGAGAACATTATACCTGTTCCTTCAGAAGATCAATGGACGGAGATTCCCGAATATGTCCAAAACATGATAGTGTTGCCCCCACAGGTGAAACGAACTCCAGGACGGCCGAGAACGGACCGCTACACGAGTCGAATTGAGAGGTTTTCGAAGAAAACATATCGATGTGGGAAATGTCAAGGAGAGGGTCACAATGCACAGACTTGTCCGATTCCACCAGAGTAAACACTGTTGAACGTTTATGTAGTTGTGTGTGTTTTTTCATATATTTTTGTGTAATTTGACTTGTGAAATATTTACTATGCAGGTTGTGATGTCAAGAGGAGGAAGTTGTAGATGCCCGGGTGTAGCGAAGAAGAGGGCAAAACTAGAACTCTTTGATTTTTTACAATTATTTTGTGTTTTGAGACAATTTTGCAACAAACTTTGTGTTGTAATGAATCTTTCATGTTAGAAGTGTTTTAATTGTGCAACAAACTGTTAGAATTTCTTGAATGTAGTGTAAATGTGTTTTGGACAGGTTGGAATCACAAAAAACTGGGAAATCCATGAAAAATTCTGGACTGTGGTGGGCGTAGGGCGTAGGCCACTGCCTGCGCCCTACGCTCGCTCTATCGCAGGCCAAAGCCTGCTTCTTGATAGGCGTAGGGCGTAGGCAATGGCCTACGCCCTACGCCCAACCTGCCCTACGCCAACTGCCATGCACTTGATGGGCGTAGGGCGTAGGCAGTGGCCTACGCCCTACGCCCAACCTGCCCTACGCCAACTGCCTTTCACTAGATTGACGCAGGGCGTAGGCCATTACCCTACGCCCTACGCCCATTCTGACGCACCCCCACCTGCGCCCTACGCCCTTCACAGTTTGGATTTCACGCGGTTTTGGCAATTTATCGACTTACCCGTGGATAATTAATGTAATTTGTACCGTTGGATGATCTTAAAATGTAGTTTTGCGTGTCCCGACCAATTATCGTGGAAAAATAATGTCGGGAAGTGCTCGATCGGCTAATGTCGAGAATTTGTCGATTTTTGCGACATTTGCGGATCGAGCACTTCCCGACATTATTTTTTCACGAAAATTGGAAGGGACACGTAAAACTACATTTTAAGATCATCCAACGGTTCAGATTGCCTTAATTATCCACGAGTAGAAGTATTTAGTGTTTTCATCACATATTACTTCTAAGTTACTTCTAAGTTTAACTTTAAATGTTATAGTTTGAGTTGAAGTTAAGTAGCTTCAAGGTATGACCAAACAATAAAATGTAATTTCGTTATTTTGAACCGTTGGATGATCTTAAAATGTAGTTTTACGTGTCCCTTCCAATTTTCGTGAAAAAATAATGTCGGGAAGTGCTCGATCCGCTAATGTCGCAAAAATCGACAAATTCTCAACATTAGCCGATCGAGCACTTCCCGACATTATTTTTCCACGAAAATTGGTCGGGACACGCAAAACTACATTTTAAGATCATCCAACGGTACAAATTACATTAATTATCCACGGGTAAGTCGATAAATTGCCAAAACCGCGTGAAATCCAAATTGTGAAGGCGTAGGTCGCAGGTGGGGGTACGCCAGAATGGGCGTAGGGCGTAGGGTAGTGGCCTACGCCCTGCGTCAATCTAGTGAAAGGTAGCGGGCGTAGGGCATGTTGGGCGTAGGGCGTAGGCCACTGACTGCGCCCTACGCCCATCAAAAGCAGTCTGTGGCCTGCGACAGAGCGGGCGTAGGGCGCAGGCAATGGCCTACGCCCTACGCCCACCACAGTCCAGAATTTTTCATGGATTTCCCCGTTTCTTGTGATTCCAACCTGTCCAAAACACATTTACACCACATTCAAACAATTCTAATAATTACAATTCAATACAACACAAATACAAAGTCTAAAATCATCCAAAATACAAATCAGACTCGATGACTCATACTGAAGATTTTTCGAGCTACATATCGGCGATACTTCATCAAGTACCCGTCGTCGATTTCTTTACTCTTGTGATTGAGGTGCTTGTTGACTAGACGATCCAGATACATGCACACGTACGGGCCGCAGTTGTTGTTTTCGACTTGGACAAACTGATCCAACGGGGCTTCGACCTGCATAGAAGTCTTCTTGTGGGTTCGATGAAACAAGTTTGCACCATCCCAAAATCCTGCAGCTACCAAGAGACGAGGCAAAAACTCCAACACCGGAGATAGTACACGAGACTTGGCTTCTACTTCCGGACAACGCCACCACAACGAGTCGTACAACTGTATAGTCCAGAGGTTCAGGTCAATCCGTATCACGACCCAATGTTGCCCGGTATTACAGACCGTTATCACCTAAAAAAATAAAAAATAAAATAAAACGTTATTTACAATTAAATTAAAATATTAAATTGAATTAAAAAAATAAAAATGTACGGTTCTTTAAATTACCTCTCGTGCGTGTTCCCAACTCTCGTGCCTATCGTCCCCCGTGATGTATTTCACCATGAAGTCCGGCGGTGCCCAGGACTCATATTTCCTCTCCAAGTTCGTTCTCCTTGCATGTGCTCTCGAGATCGCAATCTCAGCGTACTGGGTCCTCATAGCGTTCTGTTAATTAAAAATAAATTTAAACGATTAGAATTAGGAAAATGATAAAAAAAACTTGTATTTGATAGGATGATTGGATCTTACGAAGAACTCGGTACACAAGAGTATAGTCTTCTTTGGAGTGACTTCATCGTTTTTTACGGCATTTTTCTCCTTTATCTTGTCCCGCAGGTACGTAATGTACATGTCAATCTCCTGAAAAATATACATATCACAGTTAAGCACAATTTAATAAACATTATAAATTTCAAAGTTTAACTACAAATTAACTTACCATGTCCGAGTACCAATAATGTAGTGACTCAATCCGCTCGAAGTAGGCCTGGTCCAGAGTAAGTCCGTTGAAAGGGATATAGACACTCATTCCATGCCCGTGACGATGGAAGGTCGAATAAAGCCCCCTAACCTTCTTGCTGCCTCTCCGTGCGAACTGCTGGACGTACGGGCTCCGAAGAGCTGCCGAGGGCCTCCTCACACGGGCCCCGAGACTACTCTCGGCGACATCACCCTCCTCCTCATCATCCCCAAGTTCTTTTTCCTCGTCCGACAATGCAATCTCATTTTCGTGTTCATTTTCCATGGGAGATGTCATCTTGAACAACTGGACCTGCGTCCCAGTCGGAAAAAAAGTCTCTACATCAACGATCTCCTGCGGTATATCAGCCCCAATCGGTACAGTAAAACCAGGATCATACTCTGGCCGATCAGCAGTAGTCGGAGGGAAGATGCCGTGGGTGGGAATCGCAGGGAAGGGACCGAAGACACCCTGAAAATCACGCAGCGCCCTCGGTGGCGAAGAATGACCGCTATCTCCCCAGACAGCCTGAGTCTGTGCCGGTGTGCGATAGCTATCGCCAACGGCCGTCTCCTCGAAATGGGGCTGCTCGCCCTGAGGCTGCTCGAAATGGCGCGAGAGTGGCACAGGAGTAGGATAATACTCGATCATCGCTTGCGGTTGTGGTTGTGGACTATCCCAAGTTGGAGCAGAGTAATACTCCATTGGAGGAAACTGAACAAAAAAATAATTTAGGTCGACACATAAAACAGAACAAACAAAGAAAGAAGTAATCAATTTTTTTCAAAATATATTAATAGTAATATAATTTTTAAAATCATGTTCTTGAAAAATACAAAAAAAAAAAAAAAATACAAACAACAAGACAGCTACTGAACCTCCTCATCTGCCCTATCTCCTAGGTTGCAACGCTTAAGGGCCGCTTGAAGAGCGTCGATCCGACTACAAACCTCAGCAATCATCTCTCCCTGCTTTCCCTGCTCCACCCCGTACTTGTCCACCCGTTCAAGTAACTCTGCAACCAGCTTCCTCTGCTCTGTCAGCTCTGCTAGCATATCCGTCTCACGCTGGTCTCGCAGCCTCTCACGCTCCATGTCGGCTGTCCTCTCGTCCCTATGCATCTGCAGAAAATCAGAAAACCAATCCGGCTGTCCTCCTGATGGCTGAGCCTGAGAAGACGACGGACCGACATGGTCAAGGACTGTCTCAGGAAAAGCTGAGTACGTCGTCTGGGGTGGAGGTGGGGGTGTCCTCTGTCGTGGAGCTCGAGCTGGGGCTGGAGCAATGAACTTCACGTAGTCAGTGCAGAAGATGCCGTCGTCGTTGAGTCGTAGAGCGTCTGCTTCGAGACCATAATAGTTCCGCTGGAACCAGCACAGGGTCCCGTAAAAAGCTGGAGACATCAACTCCTCAACGTCCGGCTTCAAGCGCGGATACACAACCTGCATGTTTGTTTTTGAAATTTTATAAGTCTGGATAATTTAAATAAATTAAATTCACGCAATAAACTTGTTCAAACATTTACCTGCACACCGCTAACAAAGAAGTTCTTCATATCATCGCCCTGCGGTGCGTTGTTACTCAGAGAATATCGGAGCATCCTGGGGTACGAATGAATGTAGTCTCTCCTGGGGGATGCGTTCAGTTTTACAACCGCACCCTCGAAAGCCTCCATCATATAGAACTAAAACCAAAAGAAGAGTATATATTATTAAACACTACAAAAACTATTCAATTATCAACAAACTAGTTATAAACATACCGCAAAAAAATGGATGAATCCATATGCATTCCATGAGCGCGTCCCTGGCCCGTCGATTGCACCGATTTGCTCAAAGCAATCATCGACGATAGCCTTCCACACCCTCCGTCCCCATGGATACTTCTGGCAAACATCGAGGTTACTGCAAAGCTGTAATAAATACAAAAATTAAAAAATTAGAAATAAATTTAATTACACAATAAAAAAAAATTAATTCGCGTATTACCTCGAAGTACTCATCAGGGATATGTGATTGTCTGTTAGGTATGTCTAACAGAGTCTGTATCAACCAAACAAAGGTTAGGTTGATTACATCCGGGTGCCTCTCTGGACGCCATTTGGCCAACAGCGATTCGATTTTCTTAATCAGCTCATCCGTCGTCACCTGTTTCTTGGCCAGGTCATGAGCCGGGAATGCTCTTTCCTTCAGGTCCGCATCATCACCGTCCACGTCATCCTGGGAGCGGGAGTCAGAAAAGTGCAACCCTGTAATCAAGCTGAACTCCACCGGGCTCAGACGAGCTACCATGTTGTTCGTCACGAACAACCGGAATCGCTTCTTCTTCGGGTCTGGCCACACGCAGACTCGAGCCATCAACTGATGGATGGCCGCATTGGGCACTACACCTTGCCCGTCCAAGAGTAAGAAATTACCCAGCTGAGGGTAATCGGTCACGACGTTCGGGAAGGCGGCCAGCAGAGGTCCCGCTATACTGGGGATTTTCGTGTAGCTGTGGCGCGTCGTTAACTTCCCCTTCTGCACCACGTCCCCGTATTTGCACTGGGGTAGCTCACCGATGTCCGAAGCCGGAACAGGGCGATACTCATCCTGAAAAACACAGTACAAAAAAACCAGTTAAAAATCTCAAAACTGGTCTGCCTTGGGCGTAGGGCGTAGGCTTCAGCCTAAGCCCAAAAAAAATTTGACGCAGGGCGTAAGCTGAAGCCTACGCCCTACGCCCACATTCGCAGAAAACTTATTTGACGCAGGCTTCAGCCTGCGTCCAAAAAAAAATTGACGCAGGGCGTAAGCTGAAGCCTACGCCCTACGCCCAAAAAATGGTTGACGTAGGCTTCAGCCTACGCCCTACGCCCAAAAACATTTTGACGTAGGCTTCAGCCTACGCCCTACGCCCAAGAACACAAAAAACCAGATTTTTCAAACTCAAATTCACAGAAATCGTGAGAGAATGCATATGCTAAATTAAAGAGAGGTACCTGATAATTCGCCTCAGCCTGTGTTTGGGACAATCCAAGGAGCGGTTCGCGGTCGTGCGCCGCCTTTCTTCTCGGCTCAGCCTGCCCGCTGCCGGCCGACGGGGCAGGGGACTGGGACGGCCGACGAGCCCTTTTGGAGCCCCTTCCAGTGGATGAGGAGGCGTCGTGAGACATCTTCAGTTGAGGAGGAGGAGGAGGTCGCCGGAATCGAACTGCATTTCGATTTTTTTTTAAACCTAGAAACGAAGAGAAAGGGGCGGGGCGGGGCGCGATGAGAGGGAGGGTAGTTACCTGAATTGAGTAGAGGGGCGGGTGCGCGAGATGCCGGAGTTCGTTTCTTCGCCGGTCGGAGTTAGTTTTTTTCGCCGTCCGTTCTTTGCCTTCTTCGCGTTTCTGGTAAGAGAGAAAGTAGAGAAAGAGGGCAGCGGGGGTTAGGGTTTAAAATTTCTCAGGGGTTGAATTGCAATTGTTAAACAATTGTAAGTTGATTTGTAATTTGTAAATTTATTTTCTGAATTTTGATTTATTTTAATTCGATTTTAATTTAAAAATAAAGATAAAATAAATGGGAGGGGCATTTTTCTGAAATGGTGTTTTCAGAGGGTCACCCCTCCCAATTCTCTCCTGTCGAAATCAAGCAAAGCTACGAGAAGACGAAGGTAAAACATAAACCATAACCCACAACGCAAGCGGCCGATGTACTAACCTAAATCCCCTACGAAATCGTGCTAGCAAAGTCTGAACCAAACCCCAGCCCCCAACTCCGTCGGCTCGATGTGCTAAATCCCCCAACTCCGGCGGCTCGATGTGTAAATCCCACAACTACGGCCGAATCCCCTAAATCAAGAAGAAAAATCCACGTGCAATTAAACCCCCAATCCGTCGATTCGAAGTAAAGGGTTAGTTTGATTTTTTCAATTTTGTGTTGAATTTGATTTTGGTTTTGCTTAGGGTTTCGTTTAAGGGAATTAATTTGAGGGTTTTGTTTGAATTGCTGAAACGAGTTTAGTTTTGATTTTGGTGTTGAATTTAGTTTTGGTTTTTCAATTTTGTGTTGATTTTTGTGGCGACGGGATTGCTGCAGGACTTAAAGAACGAGATCGCAGCTTACATGGGGTCGAAATTGGATCAAGAAGGAGAAGAGAAAAACTCAGATAGTATAACAAGGTTAGTGTCTTGGAACTGGCAGCTAAGAAAAAACTCAAAGAAGTGAAGCTCAATCTCGAGAGGGCGAATAACGAGGTTAGTGTCTTGGAACTGGCGGCTAATCCCTTGAAGTCTGAGCTCGAGAATGAGAAAACAGAGCTGACCACGATTGAGGTAATTATTCTTCTCTTTTAAATATTTTGGTCGATGAATGTTATTGAACCAATAAAGAATTTCTGAGCTTCTTCCAATGTTTTGAGAACTGATTATTTGGTTGATGTATGCAAATTAGTATAACAAACCAATAAATTAAAAGACCAATAAATATTAAAAAAAAAAATTCTTTCAAAGTTAAAAATCCAATTTTGAAACAAATAAACAATTAGGATAACATAGAAAATGAGGTTCAGTCCTGGATGCATATCTACTTTTTCAGAGAAAACTCTGGTGGGTTGCAGATGAGAACAAAACATTGAAGGTTATATCTCTACAATATCATAAACGGGGAGATGCATTGATGTCATTTGATTTCCCAGAAACAGTGGCATCGATTGAGTTAGAGTGAGATAGACGATTGTGTCCGTTGGCTTGCAGAGTTATTTTATACGTCTAAAGAACAATCAATAAAGTTACAATCTAAGATAAAAAAAAAAACTAAAGAAGTTGTGAAGTGATGATATTTTGCTCGTTTATAGTGATGTTTTTGGCGTGATTTTGTATGTATTTTGTATAAATGTGTATGATTATAGAGGGATTGTTTTTTATTGTTACGACGGAGATTACGCGCTGTATAATCGGGTTTTTGGTGTTAAAATGTAGGAGAAACAACTAAAACAAGACGACGAACCGAGCTGGAAAGTGCAGCAACTTCGAGCATAACTTTGTTTTCGCTCCTTTAGAATCTGGGCTTGTGACGTACATAGATGGAAAGATTGTAAAGTCTAGTTTCCGGTGAATTTTTTCGAGGCGATCGAGGTTTGGACGAAGAAAATATAAAGAGAATCGAGAAGCTGCGCACGAGAGAGGGGTGGCGAGGATTGGGCGAAGAATTTCTCAATCTGAGCAAAATTTGGAATTAGAGTTATACTTGTAGCAACAATATTTTTATTTTTTTTTGTTGAAAGAACGAGCAATGTTTTTATTTATTTATTTTGTGTTGAAAAAACGAATAATTAGAATTAATGCTAATAAGATGAATTTGAATTGTTGATTTTTAATGTTTTTGTGTTGAAAGGACAAATAATTAGAGTTTAGCTAAGATGAATTTGAATTGTTATAAGAATTATGAAATGTTGAAAGTGAATGAAAATGTGTAAGAGGGGGAGGGAGCAATGAAAATGGTGGAGGGAGTCAAAATTTTAAACATATTTGAATTAATTTCAAAAAATTTGAAAGTTTGAAGAGACATACCTAAGGATAGTTTAAACATACCTAAAGCAACTTTGAACCATTTCAAATGAACAAACCTTACAATCAATATGCATGTAAGTAAACCACTATTTAAGCATATCAAGTATGTAATAAATAGATTTGTCATACACCTAAGGTCTAAATGTCATATACCTATTCATAAAATGTAATTTCATTTAAATTAACATTATGGTAGTATTTAAAATATAATTTCATGAAAATAATTTTATATTGGTAATTAAAATGTAATTTTAATTAAATTAACATTATATTAGTAATTAAAATGTAATTTAATGAACATTTACTTTATATTAGTAATAAAAAAGTAATTTCAAATAAATTAACTTTATATTAGTGTAATTAAAATGTAATTTCATATAAATTAAATTTATATTAGTAGTTAAAGTTTAATTTCAAATAAATTAAGTTTATATTAGTAATTAAAATGTAATTTCAAGTAAATTAACATTACATTAGTAATTAAAATGCAATTTCATGAAAATTAACTTTATATTAGTATTTAAAATGTAATTTCATGTAAATTAAATTTATATTAGTAATTAAAATATAAATTTAAATAAATTAATTTTATATTAGTAATTAAAATGTAATTTCAAGTAAATTAACATTATATTAGTAATTAAAATGAAATTTCATGAAAATTATCTTTATATTAATACGAAGTAATTAAAATGTAATTTCAAGTAAATTAACTTTATATCAGTAATTAAAATGTAATTTATTGAAAATTAATTTTATATTAATAATTAAAATGTAATTTCAAGTAAATTAACTTTATCCTAGTAATTAAAATGTAATTTTAGAAAAATTAACTTTATACTAATAATTAAAATATAATTTTAAATAAATTAATTTTATATTAGTAATTAAAATATAATTTAAATAAAAGGTAATTTAATCAAAATTAACTATATATTGAGTAATAATTAAAATATAATTTCATTTAAATTAATTTCGTATTAATAATTAAAAAAATAAAAAACTGATTGCAGCAAATTAAAAGCTTGAAGAACATTAACAATTCGGTTGCAGCAAATTCCAGCAACAAGAATCTCGATTTTTACAGATCCCAGACCTAAGAGACCGCAACCTACGACGAATCTCGCCGGCTCGTTCGAATCCATCGTCCGATTGCTTGCTGTCGGCTTCGAATCAGACGGACGCCTCGGTCGAGAACGACGGGATCTCCTTCATATTCTCCAGCCGCAGCACTCTCTTATGGAACAATGAAGGAGATGAAAACGGTGTCGTGCTAGACGGCGGCGTTCCGGCCGCTGGAGTTGGGGGAGGAGAGAGAGAAGCGGCTCAAGAGGAAGAACGTAGAGATATCGAGCGCCCATTTTGGAGAAATTAGATTTACGGAAATTAGGATTTGGTTAATTGATTTTCGATTGTGTCGGGTAAAAGAGAGAATGGATTTGGGGATGGGTTTGGGTTATTTTTGTATTGGGTAGGATATTTGAATATGGGTCAAGGGTGTGAAGGTAATTATACATTTATTTTAATTAGTATATAAAAAAGAGGGTATATGATAAAAGAAAATTGATAGAGGGATAGTTTATTAATAATCACCGTTGACTAGGGTAGATGATCAAAGCGGCCTCTAAAGTCTAACCGAGCCTGGAAAACATTAAATTCTCATGTCTTGTTGAGGATTCGCACAACAAGGTCTAACCAACCGAATAAATCCGATCAAATTAGACTTTCATAAACCACACGACGTGAACAACTCAAAACCAAACGAATATGATTTGACTCTCCAGCTCACAATCACTCACGATATATGTGAACTCACAAGAATATAAAAGCACGATAAACAACAAACACAAGACAAGATATTACGAGCTTCGGCATCGCGCTGCCTATGGCGAGGCAGCCGCTACCTACGTGCTCGGGGGAGAGGGCGTTTCTTCTTTATTAAACGAAAATGAGATTACAATCACTCTTGATAATCCTGAGCCAACAAGGCGTAAGCGATTATCGATCTAACCTCACGTCTAATAACAAGTATTGAAACCCTAATACTTTCGCCATGCCTCTCTCTCTCACGTTTCGCTGCTGTAGCTCGACGTGAATATATAGGCTTCCTGGACGTCGCTTTATGGTAGGAATAGGTTCCTTGTCCTCCAAGGATTCCGTTGCCTTTTGAATCACCTCAATCGGATAAGTATGGAAAGAGATATTCAATTTTTGGTCTCTTACCAAAAATAGAAGATTCTGCCTAGATCATGCCTCCTGCCAGGGAACCGGTTTCTGCCTTCGCACTGCGGCAGAGTTAACGCCTTCGTCCTGCCGCATGGAACTGCCTTACATAAATTTAGAATTTCGAACATATTTTCACAAATCTCCACCTTGTTCAAACTTCTAAACACATGTCACCTATCTTGCAGTAGTGATCAAGTACTGCTCATCCCTGCCGAGTTAAGAAATCAAGCAAATCTTTTGCAACCACCTTATTTACCAATCCATGATCGAACCCGACCATCCGACTCCAGTCCCAGCATGATTTCAGATCACGCTGACCTTCATATGATCATGCCCGATCATATTTCTCCTAATATTGACATTAGGCTTCAGCCTGCCATGCCCAATACTACCGCAGCTCCTGCCTTAGGTACTGCCTTCCCAAATTCTTCAACACCACCCTGCGGCATCAAGAATTTGTACATGACATAAGTCATAATCCGAAAGTAGATGTCACTCCACCTTCCCGCATCTCCTTCAGAGACGACTTCATCAAGTTAGCAACTCACAGTTGTGCCTGCCGCAACCTGAATCTCGTTGCCTAACTTGGCCCCTGTGGCAGCATGAGAATGCCTACCACAGCCCGCATATGACATAAGTCATATAATCCGAAAGTAGATGTCACTCCACCTTCCCGCATCTCCTCCAGAGACGACTTCATCAAGTTAGCAACTCACAACCCTGCCTGCCGCAGCCTGAATCTTGTTGCCTAACTTGGCCCCTTGTGGCAGCACGAAGCCTACCACATCCCTGCAGCACCATGAGAGTGCCTACTGCAGTCCCTGCGGCACCACGAAAGTTTGTGAAATAGTCCACGTGGGACCAGATGCCGATGCACGTCCCTACTGGTACTCTTTGCCGCAATCGCCCTTGCGGTAGTTGCTACCGTAGTAGCTATCGTAGTCTCTGCATGCAGTCTCTACCATAGCCAATGCCTCCACCTCGAGAAGCATTATATCCTGTTGAAGTATCTCGAACGAGTCTAATGAACCCCATGCATCACATCACCATAACAAGAGTCTTAGCATAACCGCTTCATCTTGTTATATCCGGCAAAAGATCGTCGTCTCTGCCCCTGCCATGCCATATGGCAGACCCTGCCATGCCTGTACCCTACCACACAAACACTTGAATGCTTTTGTGCTTTCCGGTAGTTACACCACACGGCTACCTGTAGAGTTCGTGCAGTAGCTCCTACTGCTGCCGTGGTTACCACTTTTGTGTACAGCGGTTGTTCCTACTTAACCAAGCCTTTCCAAGAAGTTTCTCTGCCTCTAAGCTTGAACAAGCATTACTACGAAGAAGTCCATCTTCTCTGCTTGAAACAAAGTGAATCAACACTTATCTATAAGCAACGAACAACTTGACACCAAATCCACCTTCAAATGTCACTGCCTTGACACTTGGCTCTACGGTAATCCCTATTGCCTCTGCCTAGGCAATAGTAGTCTCTGCCTCCACTTGAAATAGCGGAAACCATCTGCCTCTTTCCCGGACAGATACCAGGCCTTGTTGCTTTGTCCCTAAGTAGATTAATGATGGTTGAACCAAAGGTTCCAGCCCATCCCCTTGGTACATCTCTTGCACCGCCTTCTACTCATGAGTATAGCCCGCAGTAGATGCTGCCGCAGTTGCCGCTACACCAACAACAATCCTTGTTGATTTTATAGTATCAAGACTACCAAAATCAACACCCCCACATCCAATTCGAGCATCATCCCTGACCTCCATCTTCTTGGACGTGAAACCGTAACCAATGGTTACATTGACATACCTCAACAACCTTCGAACTGCCACCAGTGACTCCCGCTCATACTCCTCGATATCACACCCATAACCTGGTCAATATCAGGCTTGCTATACACCATAGCATGTATGAGACTTCCCAATGCCCTTCCATTAGGCACTGCTGCCCTGGCTGCTGCGACCATTCACCCTGCCGCATGGGCAATTCTCCACAGAAAGTATTAAGTGCTGCCTAAGGGAAGTTGCGCAACTCCTCCTCAAAAATAGCAACACTATCCAGTCATTCGCACCTTCTTCCACCATTAGAGCATTATACACAACATCAGTTTGTGCAAACCCCTTAGGTTGATGAATGACAATATCATTCGCACCTTCTTCCACCTTTAGAGCATTTAACACAAATCCACTTGTGCAAACCTCTTAGGTTGATGAATGATCCTCCTTTCTGCATATTTGGACAACCGATACTTTCCCGATCAGTTTTATGTTGAGTATTATCAATCAAGTAGTCGCTCTGCCACGAACTACCTCCCGACATTCGCTCTGCCGCAGCCATTGCCGCTGCTGCTGCCCTGTCGTTGCCATCGACGATGCCTTGGCCATTGTCTCCACCTTCAACGATGTCATATCTTGAAGTTTGGTAATATGGTAGTCGATGAAGCGAACTACTCCAGCGCAAATGCTGCCGCAGTCAATGCCACTGCCCTGCCTCTGCCGCTGCCTTCGGCAATGCCTCCGCCGCTGCCACGAGCGACCCATTCGACGATGCCTTCACCTCCAGCGATGCCTGAACACCCTGAGGCTACTTAGTCCGGTAAACGCTGCTGCGATTTACCCCAGTGCAGTTGCTGCCGCAGTCCTTGCCACTGCCTGCTGCCTCTGCCGCTGCCAGGCATGATGAACAAGATATACTTTCCATCATCCCTTGTCCCTGTTCTAGATGGGCCCGGAGATCAGAATGAATGTAATCCAAGTTCCCTTGTCACCCGAAGTGACGGCAAACTCTACCGCAACTACTCCCGTAGCTACTGCCATAGGTGCTGCCTTAACTCTGCCACAGGTTTTGCCTACCTGCTGCTGCCACCACAATACTGCCTGCCACAGTTACTGCAATGCCCTCAGATAACACACTCCATTCTTCTACTCTCCTTCCAGCACTAACGTGCCACCTCTCTTCCCTTGGAAGAATCCTCCATTAGAACATGAACAATCCTTGGTTAAAAGCTTTGACGAGCTATCAACCAACCTTCAGTATAGAGTCGTACCACCTCAACTTTACAAGTTAGGTTAATTTCCAAGAATGATAGAACCTCCATCCATCTCCTCAAAACCATCTAACCACTGCCGCATAGGTCTTATGTGAACCGTGCACCCTGAATCTTTGATCCACCTTGCCCCCTTCTTTGAAGTGACAATTGAAGGCCTGCTGCAGTTCCCCCTGCCGCAGTTGCTGCCTCAGCATCATCATCGCCGTGATGTGCTAGATCCATCCTCGATTCAGCTACTTCTTGAAGACAAGATAATCTTTCTTCAAGAACCTCAAACCACTGCCTCATAGGTCTTATGTGAACCGTGCACCCTGAATCTTTAATCCACTATGCCCCCTTCCTTGAAGTGACAATCGGAGGCCTGCCGCATAACCTTGCCGCAGTTGCTGCCTCAGCAACATCATCGCCGTGATGTGCTAGATCCACAATCCACTATGCCCCCTTCCTTGAAGTGACAATCGGAGGCCTGCCGCATAACCCTGCCGCAGTTGCTGCCTCAGCAACATCAGCTTCGTGATGTGCTAGATCCATAATCCACTTTGCCCCCTTCCTCGAAGTGACAATCGGAGGCCTGCCGCATAATCCTGCCGCAGTTGCTGCCTCAACAACATCATCATCGTGATGTGCTAGATTCATCCTTGATTCAGCTCCTTCTTAAAGAGATGACCCCTCCTTAAGAACCTGGTTTTGTTACCTTGAAAACACCCTTTTGTCACGCCCTAAATACCGGGTCTAGTCACAACTGACCCCTTTGCCGCACTCTCCTGCCTTGCTGTACAGTGCTGCTCCTATGCCGCATCGTACTACCTTGTTGCGCAGCACCGCCCTGCCGCACAACTCTGCCTTTGTGCAAGGTCACAAAGAGGCTGGACGTGACACCGTGCCTTCATGAGATGATGCCTTGTTCTTCACTCTTCCGACTCCTCTTCTGAAGTTGCCTTGAGTACCAACTCTCCAGTCCCTGTCGTGACGTCTCGACAGCCGGCTCCTTGGACACAACAATAATTAACGTGCCTCCAAGACACCTAATCATCGTCGTAGTGCCCCTGCGAACAACCCTTGCCTTTTGGTTCTGCCATAGTGCCTGCCTTTTCAGTACCTGCCGGAACTTCGTCCTGCCGCAGAGCCTGCCTGAGTACCTGCTGCCGCAGCTTCAGCTGCATCATCCATAGGTTTATCAGTTCCCCTTGCCTGGAGAATGGCAGTGCTAGCAGCAACCTCCTGCTGTGTTTTCATCGCCTTGCCTTCGATCCGCCAAGGACCAAAGTTATTCTTGTCGACGCCTTGTCCTCATCATCCTTCTTCGATCCAAGCTTCAGCATCTTCTCGTGATTTATCTTCCCACAGACGGCGCCACTTGTTGAGGATTCGCACAACAAGGTCTAACCAACCGAATAAATCCGATCAAATTAGACTTTCATAAACCACACGACGTGAACAACTCAAAACCAAACGAATATGATTTGACTCTCCAGCTCACAATCACTCACGATATATGTGAACTCACAAGAATATAAAAGCACGATAAACAACAAACACAAGACAAGATATTACGAGCTTCGGCATCGCGCTGCCTATGGCGAGGCAGCCGCTACCTACGTGCTCGGGGGAGAGGGCGTTTCTTCTTTATTAAACGAAAATGAGATTACAATCACTCTTGATAATCCTGAGCCAACAAGGCGTAAGCGATTATCGATCTAACCTCACGTCTAATAACAAGTATTGAAACCCTAATACTTTCGCCATGCCTCTCTCTCTCACGTTTCGCTGCTGTAGCTCGACGTGAATATATAGGCTTCCTGGACGTCGCTTTATGGTAGGAATAGGTTCCTTGTCCTCCAAGGATTCCGTTGCCTTTTGAATCACCTCAATCGGATAAGTATGGAAAGAGATATTCAATTTTTGGACTCTTACCAAAAATAGAAGATTCTGCCTAGATCATGCCTCCTGCCAGGGAACCGGTTTCTGCCTTCGCACTGCGGCAGAGTTAACGCCTTCGTCCTGCCGCATGGAACTGCCTTACATAAATTTAGAATTTCGAACATATTTTCACAATTCTCATGCCCCGTCTCCAAGGAGGGCCGCTACCCGTACCAGTCGTCGGCCGATAAGTAGATAAGATTTCATCACTGTGCCTTCTACTCCGCTAATCGGAGACGATATCGGAGTTCCACCCCGATCTCGAGCCACCAGAAAAATGTAAGTTTATTGACATGCATGTCTTTATTGACACTACGTACGTAGTTGACAAGAATTGAAATATTACAAAATTTAACACAAAAATTAAATAAACAAATAAAAAATTTTAATAAGCAAAGATATAATACACATGACTTAAAACACCCAAATTAAAATTAGGGAGAATTGTTTTTTTGGTCCCAAACAATTTTGATAAATTGTTTTCCTTTTTTTCATAATTTCAATAATCATAAAAATTACGACAATAGAATCAAATATTATTTCTTCAAGTGATAAATAGAGTATACATCCTCCTTCTTCACCAAACTCATACTGCCAACATTTCATATACAATATACAGTACAATAAAATGTTAAAAAAAAATCATGTAGCAATATATATAGCACAAGCAAAAAAAACTACAAACAAACTTATGTGTGATTCATATGCACAAATAAACGAGGTTCCATTCTCAGAATTTATTGATTTATTTTTTCTTTTTCTGTGAAAAAAATTAATTATTTGTGCTCACGTTATTTTCTATGGTGGAGATGGCAGAAAACATATTCTTTCGGTGACGAAACGAAAACGAAATAAGCAAAAATTTGAATCCAAACTTGTAGTTAAAGATGATTCATCAAATAAAAAATCTAATCCCAAAAAATATCACACTTTCAAAAAATATGTAATAATCGACAAAAAAAAGTATGCGTGGTCTCAAATTAAAATTCAATTTATAGGCAATGAACATTTGAAGATGAGAAGAGAGAGAGAAAAGTACGAACTTGTGAATATGGAATCGCCCATAATTTTTGCTGAGTGAAATTAGGTTTAATGTAACGGAAGATTGTTTTCTTGCTTTATATACCTCAAGGACAAATTAGTAATTTAATAAATTAATCTGAAATACTGTTGAAACATGTTTTCCCAACATACGAATTTGGGAGGTTAACTTTTCCGAAGGAGAACAGTTTTTATGACAGGACCTATATATTATCTATTACGGGCCCAAATGTTTAATACCAAACATAAGATAATGTATGTTAACTTAACTATCTTGAGTTTAACCGGCCCACCAAACATGCACTAATACTGTAAACAACTAACTTACATTGTTATATTTGTTATTTTATGATTTATGCAGATATGAACGAGTTGGAGAAAGGTGAGAAAATTACGATCAACGAGTTGAAATTCTCAAAACTTCAACAAGGATCGTATTTGCTTGATTTGTTTTGAGATTTTATTTTTGTTGTTATGAACTGATGGTTTTGTACATTTGTTTGGGTATCTTTGATTTGAATATTTGTTTGGTTTGATTTTAAAAAAGAACAGTGCAATTGTTCGTATTTTGAATATTTGTTTGGTTTAAATATTTATTTGTTTTAGTATTATTATTTTTATCAACAGAACAGTAAAAAAACAAACAAAAAAAAGAACAATGTAATTCTAATAATTTTCTCGGTTCTTAGGTCGGGTTTTTTAAACCGAACCGGAATTTTCGGTTTGGTTCTTGGAAACCTGAAAACCCGAACATCTCGGTATTCGATTCCTGAAATGATAAAATTTTGGGTTTGGGTACCCGAAATTTCGGTTCGGGTAACCCGGAACCGAACCTTTATCCAGCTCTTGTGACAACTTGTTTAGTTAAAATTATGAAATAGGAGAGTGTAGTAATTTTCTTGTATTTACTTGTTTAGTTTTTTTAAATAATATATATCGTGAAAAATACAGGAAAAGAAAAACTTGCCGCTAAATATATTTTTGCCGGCGTAGTCTAGGTTGGACATTTTCTTTTCCCCACAATATTCGCAAAAAGTAATTTCACAATCCCTATTTGGATCACCATTTTCGCATAATACATTCTGCAGATCTGAGTGCGAATTTTATGTTTTCCATATCTTCCTGATTTTTTGCCGAAGAGAATCTGTTGTCAATGGCCGCTCATCGCGACTCCAATCCGTTCGAAGAGGAGGAAGTGAACCCTTTCGCGGTAATAAACAATTGCTTTATATTCTCGATTTCCCATGCATTGTTTTTCTGATATTTTTCATTTTGTATGAATAATTTCGATTTCTGGAAATTCGATGCTCAATGTTCGATGAAACAATGTTATAATGTTCGTCGTGGTTTGACCGTAACATTGTCAGATCGGTATCTAGTTTCCATTCCTATATATCATTAGGATTTCTTACAGTTTTTGATTATTGGAAGGTTGATAGTTTGATGCATCCCTTAACCATTTAGAATAAGAGGGGCAATTTTGCTTTCAATTGTATACATATATGTGTATGTATCTGTGTGTGTATTTTCTTAACCAACACTCGATGTAGAATATATAGCGGCATGCATACGTTAAGGTAGCCTTGGTATTGTGGGATACTGGCGCATATCAAGAAATTTGAGTTGTGGCCAGGGAGGTTTCGATTGAATGCTCCATGTTTCTTGCAAGTTTATTTTTTTTGGTTTGATCATTGATGCTAGGTTGAATGTGGATGGAACATGGAAGGATTTAAAGCTATGGGTTTCAGATCCATATTCCATTTAACATGTCTTGCTATTTCTTTAGTTGTTGTGATGGCTTCAAATCCATTTTAGATGGAGTCATTGGAATTTCTGTTTGAAAACCATACTCTTAGATGAGATCTGATGAATCCTTCCATTCAATCCAAATGTTATCTGATTTGTGAGTCTTGGACAGTGAGGGGTTAAGCAGATACTCTCTCTATTGCAGTTGTACATGATAGCTACATAAAGATAGAATATATTTGTGCCATAAGCGAGTGCGTAAAAATGTCATTTTTGGTATACTGTAACGTGTTTGTAGGTATTCTGAAACACAAATACCCACTTCCCCATGATTTACAAGCACCCCCTCAGAGTGTTGGTTTGTCAACCGCAATTCAAAAACATTTGTATCTTTTGATAAAGATCATAACAATTTTTCTCATTTCCATTTGTAAGATGTTTGCTAGCTTCTGGGCTGTGCTTCCTATTTCATTATTAGATGATTACAGATGCTTTAAAGTAACATACTAACATGCCCAGCTCATTTCTGATTTTTTCCTGGAAGAAATAAGTCTAGGAGCAACCTGATACCGTTTTCCATCTCATCTCGTTTCTCCCCCCTCTCTCTCTCTCTGGCATACATCTGATACTGGACATGAATGCTTATTGTTTTGAGTTATAACTGTTTATTTAGTTATCAAAAACACTTATCATTTTTCATTATGCTGAGCTTTCAGAATCCTGGAACTGGTACCCCTGCAAACTCGAGGCTTTCACCTCTTCCTCACGAGCCTGCTGATTATGATCGTGGGAATACAGTTGATATTTCTCTTGATACTGCCAAGGTTTATGGATAAACTTATTAGTTTTATTAGGAAATCCAGAGTTTGGGAGGTCCTTATAATTGTTTTCTTTTAAACCTTTTGTAGGATTTGACAAAGAAAGAAAAGGAACTTCAAGCTAAGGAGGCTGAACTGAATAAGAGGGAACAGGTACGCTTTATTGACATGTTGTCTCACTATAGTTAAAGTAGATATGCTTTTCATTCATTGTTTTTGAGTTGAGATGTTTCTTTAAGTTTGCCCTTTAAAATTTATATTTCTGCCTCAAAAAGTAGATTCTTGTGCTCTCAGTTGTGTTGATAGCCTTTAAACTAATTTAATTTTCTGTGCAGGCACTTAAAAGAAAGGAAGATGCCATCGCACGAGGTGATAACTGCTATCAGAATAAAGTATTCAATATGGTTTTCATGCGAAGTTTAATATTTTATTATTCTCTTTCCCTTTTTGTTAGCTGGAATCGTCATTGAGGAAAAAAATTGGCCTCCATTTTTCCCAATAATTCATCATGACATTGCAAACGAAATCCCAATCCATCTACAAAGGTTGCAGTATGTTGCATTCACAACATTGTTGGGTATGTCAAAGTAAACCTTCCTTTGGGATCTATAATAATAGAGGGGTATACTCTTATTTATTAGTGTGAGTTTAAATTCCTACATATCTTTTTCCTCTCTGTGTGAAACAATGCTAATAACCATGTCGCATCCAATAGCTGATTTACTTGTCCTCCATTTTGTATGGTTGAATTTCTGATTTTCGACAATTGGCTTTAATGTTTGTTTTTAATCTCTAGAATTATTTATTAAAGCTAAAGAACAATTACATTACCGAAAAAACTTCTTTTGGGAGGGTTGAGGGGAGATAAGTGATTCTATAAATTAGAAAAAGAAATCTAAACACAATCAGAAACTTACCATACAAAAAGTGCATAGAAATGATAATTGATAATTTTCCTTGTAATCATTTAAGCATTGCCATCACTGAAAGGCATATTAATATAAATATTGAATGTTACAAATTTATCAGCTAGACTAAATAAACCTAAATAGAGCCAATTCAGCTTTATCACAGCTGTTTAAGTAACTAGCACAACAACTATGCTTTTTTTTTATTTGACTTGCTCCTCCGATTAACATGATGATGGTTAAGCAAGCTTCAGCAATCCTAGTAAGGTTCCTTTTTTTCCATCTCATTCTATTCATGAAGAAAAATTGAATAGTTCCATTTATGTTCCTTTGTTCACAGTGGTTTAAGCGTTCCATTCAATATTAATATGAATATTGAATGTTACGAAGTTATCA
The DNA here is from genome assembly GCA_954870475.1 of Euphrasia confusa. Taxonomy (NCBI): domain Eukaryota; kingdom Viridiplantae; phylum Streptophyta; class Magnoliopsida; order Lamiales; family Orobanchaceae; genus Euphrasia; species Euphrasia confusa. Next base: position 23,721,842 of record OX940956.1, read on the forward strand.
GTTAGACTATATAACCTTAATTAGAGTCAATTCATCTGTATCACAGTTGTGTAAGTAACTAGCACATCAACTATGAGGTTTTCTTACTTGACTCACTCATCGGATTAACATGATGATGTTTAATAAAGCTTCAGCAATCCTCTTAAGGTTCCTTTTTTCTCTCACTCTAGTCATTAAGAAAATTAGAATAGTTCTATTAATGTTCCAATTTTATGTGCAGATCAACAAAAATAATACCCCGTTTCATAAGCGATGCTGACATTAGAATTCAAAAACACCAATATTGAATGAGAAAAACAATATAAATCTTATGATTTGCTTGGAATTTATCATTTTAAGCGATATGGACTGCTTAACTCGGTCATTAATCAACAATGACAACATTCTATATTTTGTTGTCATATTTGCTTTTCAGAAACATAATAGAGAAGGATGATATAGAGGTAATAAAATGTAGTGTCAAGGATATATTTTTTGCCGGTAATACTAATTTAAGACGAGACTGTTTTGTTTTTCCATATTTAACTGTGTTATTTCTCATGTCATTGGTTGAAGAATATCAATTCCCTTTCCAATTAAGACCAAACTTACATCACATTAACCAATGCATTCTCCTGCTACTAACCACATTTATTCAAATCCAACACATCACATCAAATATAATTGTAAGATTTTCTCAATGGTTGTTGTGTACTACTGACTAGTTGACTTAGCCGTGGCCTTGATAATTTGTAAATGGCGAGTTTCAGGTTTGGTAGGATGTCTTCTATGGAATGTGGTAGCAGTTACTGTAGCCTGGATCAAGGGAGAAGGTTAGCGGTGAATTATGTGTTTTACAGACTCGTTTATTGATTAGTTATGAATGTTAATGGGTTTAGATTTATCCTTGGTGTAGGTCCCACAATTTGGTTTCTCGCTATCATCTACTTGATATCTGGTGTTCCAGGAGCATATGTTCTATGGTATAAACCTCTTTATCGTGCAATGAGGTACTTGAAAAGACCCACTCTTTTCTCATTACCCTTTTGAAAGGATCAGCTTTTTCCGGATTTTCGTATCTTGGTTTAGCCTTTAAATGTTATACTAACTCTGTCCCATTGTTAAGTTTATGTTTTCCATTTTGGGCATCCCACTCAAATGTTAACATTTCCAAATTGATGAATATTAACATCAAACTATCAATTTTATGAGTGGACTGCATTATAATTCATCTACATTACACATGAAATATAACAATAAAATACTTACAACAATCCTACATTCCTACCATACCTCATTATACACAATATATAATTTTTTCAACAATCCGGCGAGATTATTTTTGTTCGTACTAGCTATTTTGAAGTCCGTGTATATTAATATGGTATTTTAATTTTTGTTCCTAATAGCTAATTCATTTTCACCAGTCTTTGTTGAAAGGACAAGTACAAGTGTACATGGCAGTATGATCAGTGTCTTTTGTTATTCATTTTTATATATTACATATATACTTTGTTCATTCCATTGTAGTTGTACTGATTCTACACATTTTTTTTCACTGTAGGACTGATAGTGCCCTGAATTTTGGATGGTTTTTCTTGTCTTACATGGTGAGTGTATGATAAAAATATATTTCTCGTTATCCTCAACAAGTCAAAGGGGTGATGAATAGCTCTATGTTTTGCTTGTGCAGTTTCACATTGGCTTCTGCGTCTTTTCAACTGTTGCTCCTCCAATTATTTTTAGGGGGAAATCTTTGACGTAAGCATTCTTTTTCGTTTTGGCTTGAATTGAACTATTGTTGCTTCATTTTATTTGATACACACTATAAAAAGCATCAGGAAATAAGAAAAATTGTGCACAAATTAAAAAACACATATCAAGGCTGAAAATATTTGATTCTTATCCTTGTTTCTCCCTTTTGTATTGCTTCTTGATGTTTTTCAATTGTCTTTTTTGATCTTGGGCAGCGGAATCTTGCCTGCAATTGACCTTTTAAGTGTAAATGTTCTCGTTGGGGTAAGGCTGTCGATGTGTTTCTTGCTCTATATGATATTTATTTTGGACATGCCAAACCCAATATGATTCAAAAGGGAAATTAATTGACAGAAAACCAAAGTTCTCTTCTTTGGAAATCTCCGGCCAAGCTTCAAAGCCGCCAAAAGAATCTTAAGAATGTCATTCTCTTTGAGTAAAACTCTTATTAATGCTATCATCTTTTGTTGTCTTTTCTTGCAGATATTTTACTTTGTGGGGTTTGGGTTATTCTGCATTGAATCACTGATTAGCATATGGGTGATTCAGGTTAAATATTCTCGACTCATTTGTCATTTAATACATTTCTCGCTTTTAAGCTCTGCCTGTACTCAGTGTTGTGCATTTAAAACAATGTGCAGCAAGTTTACATGTACTTCAGAGGAAGTGGAAAGGCTGCAGAAATGAGGAAAGAGGCAGCAAGATCAACCTTCATGACAGCATTATGAGAGCCTGACTATTTTTTGTTTAAATTATTCGTCCCACACTACTTATATCATATAACCAAAAAAAATAACTAAGTCAGTTACATGCATAATTTAGTCACAGTTATATGGACAAAATGATTAGTAAAGTATTAACATTTTGGCTTCCACTGCATTAGTTGATCTTGTACTGCAGTTTATGCTTTTTTAGCACTGTGTAAACTAATTTCTCTTGCCTCTTGTATAGATATAAAATTTACATATACAGTATGTGCATAAGTATGTTATTCCTATTTCGTTGTAATAACTTATCATTAATAACAGAGTTCAACCATTACTTGATTTGTGAAATAAAACAACTCGCTCGACTCTTCTTGCGAATTGAATTACAAATTGAATCGTGAGTCAATCTTAAATACTCTCTAACATTGACAGGGTTTCAATTTAATCTTTTAATTGTGAGTCAATGTTAAATACTGCCCAAACCTTGTACTTGCTCCACTCTTCTTTCAACTGTAAAAGTTTCATTTTCTCTGTTCATTTATTACTGTATAAGATATTGTTAATTAATAGCCACACTCCCACCTTACACATAAATACATTATAAAATTGTGTACAAGTTCACCTCTTTGGGTGACAACCTCACAGCAATAGAGGATCTCCTCTTCTTCGCTGGATGGCGTTCTCTTCACAGAACCTCCTCTACTCCCTGAATGACGACTTCACAGTAGAGGACGGTGATAGACTTTGAAACACTATTCGAGGTTATTGTATAAACTCTACTTTGTAAAGTATATATTAACACTCAAAGATTACATTCACAAGCTCTTCGAACTTGTAAACTGGTCACACGACCAAAAAGAGTTTTCCTTTTCGACCTCGACTAGCGCGTATTTCGAATACGCATACTACTACAAAGACAACTTCAGAACACCCTCTAGTGAGTTCGTCCTATGCTATCTAAAACAACTAAACAACTTCGAACTATCTAGCGAACCATTCAAAGTACAATGAAAGCTCTCACAAAATTCCGTAAAAATCTCTAGGTCGGCAAACAATCTAGCGAGTATTTATAGAGTTCTCGAACTTGTTGAGCCAAACTCATGGGCCGATTTGCGTAACATTCCATACGTGAAATGTTTCCATCTTGAGTCCTTGTCCAGTTGTAGCTCTTTAGTTCCTTACCTCCTAGCAGTGCTTCAAACTTTTTACGCCATTGGCTTCAACTCCTTAGCAGGGCTTCAACGTTGTCGACATCGAACTCAAGATTTTCGAGGACTTCTTTCATCACTTCAGCTGTTCAGAATGGTCTTCGAACAGGGCTTGTCTACTGTCATAGTTAACCTCATTGAACGCGCTTGATGTTGTCTCTGACAGTCTTCTTCAATGAGGACCACTGTTGTCCTCTGTCGCAGTTGTCACCTGTCACGGTTGTCCTCTGCAGTTGTGTCATTCATAACTGTTGTCCTCTGCAACTATTGTCGTCCACAACTGTTGTCCTCCATCACTGTTTTCCTCTGTAATTGCACTTGACTCTCAATACTTGCAATTCACATACACAAACTAAACCTTGAAGTTAATTGAAAAAGCGCGTACTACAAGGAAACGGGCATTTGTTACGGATTTTAAGAGCAAATCTGTCGCCAAGTTATTTCAGCACCCTTTTGCGATAGACGAAATTACGGCGGTCGCAAATGACCTTGCAACATGTTAAAATTGTGGGTGTTGTGGTAACTTGTGAGTTGTCCCACATTGAATATTTGAGGAAAGGGGGACCAAATTATAAGTATAGGGAGCTACCACCTAGTACCAATTGGTTTCAGGATTGAACCCCTCTACGTGTCCGGGTCTCCCATTCTCGTCTTTGTTTTCTAGTCGTGGGACCGCACTCACACACCTCCTATCTCAACATGCTATTAAAGTTATGTGGCTTCTGTTGCGTGTTGCGTATGTTACGGCCTATCGGTTGTGCCACCCATTGTAGTGATGTCAGAGCACGTGGTGGTTGCTCGGTCAGGGGGGTCAACCATTGTTGAGGTGGGATTGATTTTTTAGGTATCACAAGTGAGGGGGTATGTTAAAATTCCACCACATTGAATATTTGATAAAATGGGGACCAAATTATAAGTATAGAGAGCTACTACACCTAGTACTAATTGGTTTTAGGATGAAACCCCCTACGTGTTCGGGTCTACCTTTCACGTCTTTGTGCGCTAGTCGTAGGACAGCACTCACACACCTCTTATTTCAACACAACAGATCAATTTCGTCGAAAGGATATTATTATATTACTTATTTTGATGCATTTTATATTTTTAATATTACAATATTCTCAAGTTTGACTATTTGCGACCGATTATTATTTAACATCGGTCCCAAGTCTTATTTCAATCATGTTTGCGACAAATTTATATTGTGTATCGAGAAAAAAATTATTTTGGTCCCTTAAAGAAGTCTCTTTCTCAATTTGGTCACATTTTGTTTCAGTTCTCAATTTAATCCTATATTTCTTAGAAGTTTGTCAATTTAATCATTTTCCATTAAGAAAAGTCAAAATTAGCCGGAATTGAGTCGACTGATGTACGCGTGTAATTTGATTTAGGGGAATTCAGCGACTGAAATTATAGGAGTCTCCACGTGTTAATACATCATTTGCCAGTGCATATAAAACACAAAAAAAATATAATTTTCACATCAATTGCCCCAACCAATTAGCACCTGACATGTGTATAATAGATTAAAAAACAATTAATACCGCTTCCAACGGTAATATCGAATGGTAAAACAAAAAATCAAAAAACATTCTCTCTTTGTGAACCCTAAACTCTCAATTCCAGAAACTCCCAAACCCACAAACCCTAAACTCCAAAATCCACTCCCTAAATTCTCTGTGCACCTTCTCACAAGGTCAGGAATCTGACTTTCAGCTAGTTGAGTGATAGGTTCTTACAGAAGTTTCAGAGTGATGGTGACAGGTCTGTCAAAGTGTTCATGGTAGATGAAATGCATGACACTAGATGTGAAATAGCCAAGACACAAGCATATAAAGCTAAGGTTAAAGAATTAGCAAAGATTGAGGGAGATCTTGATGCTCAATATGCTAAGTTGTGGGCATATGCAGAAAAAGTGAGGAAGACAAATCCAGGGTCCACAATGATTTTAGGGACTAATGTAGATAATGGAGTGAATGTGTTTAGTAGCGCTATTGTTATTTTCATGCATTGAAGCAAGGGTTCAAGACTAGTTGCAGAAAGATCCTTGGGATGGATGGGTGTTTCTTAAAAGGTAAGAATGAAAGTATGTTGTTGACTGCTGTGTGAGGGGTTGGGAATAATAATTCTTTCCCTGTGGAATTTGTTGTAGTTGAGAGGGAAAATCAGGAAACATGGGAGTGATTTTTATCTGTTATTAAGAGTGACCTAGAGATTATTTGTGAAGAGTTCACCTTCATGTCTGATAAACAAAAATGTTGGATTGGGGCTATGGATACTATTTTCCCATGAGTAGATCATAAATTTTGTGTTAGGCATCTACACAACAATCTAAAAGTTGATGGTTTCAGGGGTCTGTCGTACAAATTGGCAATGCGGAAGGCACCTCGTAGTACCACAGTTGGCATGTTCAATGCTGCAATGAAAGAGCTGAAGGAGCTTAATGTTGGGGCTTGGGAGTGGTTTATAAACAAGCCTCCTAGCTAATCAGTGGTCTAAGGCATATTTCTCTTAGAAGATCAAATGTGATATGCTACTTAATAATGTTTGTGAGACATTCAATGCAAACATTAAAGATGACAAAGAGAAATCAATTATCACCATGTTGGAGTGGATTAAGGAAAGTTTGATGGTGAGGTTGCAAAGGAACATGGATAGAGAGAGCATTGACAAAATGGAAAGAAAAAATATGTCCAAATATTCAAAAGATTTTGGATGACAATTACTCAATACTGACAATACCTCTTTAAATTAAAGGAATTTTTCGGTCCCGACTTGGTCTTTTAAATGAAAAAAATACTTGATAAATTAATAACTTTTCTAAATTAATAAAATTTCACGGCCCCGATGGTATTAATTTATATACATTTTACTTTATATCCCCCCATTGCCTCCTAATTGTTTGGCAAAATACCAAGAGATGAAGAAAAACTACAAAAAGAAGATTGAAACCATTTGAGGAATCAGAGAAATCTAAAAAAGGAAAGGGAAAGCTAAAAAAGATGAAGAGACAACATTTATCATACAAATGCAAGAAGTGAGGAGGTGAGGAAGCAACATGTTGTTCAGATGAAGAGACAACCTGTTGTTAAAGGGGGGAGTCAGCCTACAGTCCAAGAGATGAGACAACTTGTTGAGAATGATTTGTTTTGTTTAACATGTTATGTCTTAGATTATTTGTCATTTGTACAACATTTTGTCAACTAAACTTAACAAATGATAATTCGTTCCATAATTAAGCCAACACTTCATACAAAAAATTAGTGACATGAAGTAGAAAAATTACATCATTTCAATCCCATAAAACATACATCACCCACTGATCAATCAACCACAAAAAAAACAAAACTAAATAGTATTATTCCACTTCTCATGAGCCTTCTTCAATTTGATGTTCTGTTCCTTCTAAATTTTAATCTCAAACTCCAGCTCTTCATGAGAAGTGACATCGATATTCCGTTCATTTAAACGTCTCAAAAGTCCCTGAATGATTTGCGTAGAACTCTCATACGTTGGAGGGTCGATCCATCTAATAAAAATTACAATGGCCAGGATGCTGACATTAAAGAGGGAGAAAAAAATTCTAGTCATTACAATTAAAAATCGGGAATTTATGTGCAAAAAAATTCAAATTCTTACCGGGTACTTCGCACAACCAACAAATCGACTACCTAGATTTGTGTTCTTCCAAAAAGTAGAGATCGGCGCAATTTTGTTATAGAAACAAAAAAAAAATTGTTTTGATTCTTGATTGTTTTTGGATTGAGACATTTTGGAGGTTATTGTTCGAATGAACAAATTTGATTTGATTCTCGATTGTTCAATTAGCTAGATAAAATCGAATCGAAAGTATCTAAGAATTTGAAGAAGAATGGAGAAGTTGAAAAAAAGGAAAATTATGGTTCCATCGATTGGGGAAAAATCAAGACATTTTTATTATACATCTTGAAAATATCGGTGGAAGTTGGTATTAATTGCTTTTTTTTTAAACTATTATACACGTGTAAGACTATGTTTATCAGCAACTCAACCCAACTCAATCTTTTTATAAAATAATAATTTATTTTACTTTTTCACACCCAATCTATAACATCAACCATTTAATTTTTTTTAACTTTACTAACAATTTAACCCAACAAAATCTAAAAATAATTTATTTATTTTATAATTTATTTAAAACATAAATTCAATTTTAATTTAATTAAAACAATTAAAAATATATTATAAAAACCTTATAGTAAAAATAATTTTAAAATAAAATAAAATTACAAAATAAATTAATAATTGTAATTAAAAAATAAATTTTGTATATGCATGAAAATAGAGCAACATTATACTTTAATTATAGATAATTTTAAATTATGAATTTTAGAATTATTTATTTTATTTTTTAATAAAATATAAACAAACATATGCCTTATATAAAATTTTATGTATAAAGTAGATGTAAATTAAATACTCCTATAAAATTTTGACTAATGAAATGGAGACACGTGGGGGACAATCGTTTGCAAACTAAAATTTCCGTGGTGATTGGTTTGGTGAGTTCTATTTTCATTTTACTTTTTCTTTAACTTTTTTTTTCATTTTGTCTTTTTGGTGACCGATCCACCAATGTCACCGATAAACATTAGTCTAAGGTGTTAATTGGTTGGAGCAATTGTGAAATTATTATGTTTTGTTTTTTTAAATGCACTGGTCAATGACATAATGATACGTGGACTCCTATAATTTCAGTCGTCCGATTCTCTCAAATCAAATGACACGTGTATGTTGATCAACTCAATTTCGGGTAATTTTGACTTTTCTGACTTGAAAAAGATTAAATTGGCTAAATTCTGAAAAATACAAAATAAAATTGTTTAAGTGAAACAAAATGACACCAAATCGAAAAAGAGTTTTCTTTATGGGATTAGAATATTTTTTTTTTCTCTATTCTATCTGTCACAAGTAGTCTTCCGAATTTTTATTGTGGGAGGGAAAATATTTCGAAAGAAAATGAAGGGATCTGAAAATATTTCAAAAACGTATTTTCGACGGACTAAAATGATATAACCGTCACAAGTGTCCACTAGACTTGCACACGGGCTGGGTCCGTGCCGGTCGGATCGGACCCGACGGGTCACGGTCTGAGAAAAACATACCCACGACTCGGCGCGGCCCGGGCCGCGGGTTATAAAAATTGGACCCAAGCTCGCACCCTATAATATAAATATATTGTTATAAAGTAAAGAGAGTTGAGAGAATTGAGAGAGAATTGAATAAATTTATTAATGAGGGGAGACCCCTTTATATAGGATACAATTTAGGGTTTCTGACTTAGCCAACAAGTCATTCACAATAATATATATATTTATAACACTCCCCCTTGAATGACTATTTATAGGATTGTTGCCTCGTTAAAACCTTGTCAGGAAAACCCAGTGGGACAAAACCTGAACGAAGGAAAAAGAGTACAGCTTGCTCCCCCTGATTTAGATTACTGAACATCCTTGAGTCGACGCATACCAATTCCATTGACTAGTTTCTTGAAAATGGTAGTTGGTAATGACTTCGTGAATAGGTCGGCTAAGTTGTCAATTGATCGTACTTTTTGAACTTCAATTTCGCCATTCTTCTGAAGCTCGTGTGTGTAGAAGATCTTTGGAGAGATGTGCTTTGTTCTGTCTCCTTTGATGTAGCCTCCTTTGAGTTGTGTTATGCAAGCGGCATTGTCTTCGTATAGTATTGTTGGACCATCCTTTGTAGAGCCAAGGTCACATGATGATTGGATGTAGTGAGTAATATTCCTTAGCCATACGCACTCTCGACTTGCTTCGTGAATTGCAATAATTTCAGAATGATTTGAAGATGTTGCCGTCAATGTTTGTTTCACAGATCTCCATGATATGGCAGTTCCTCCACGAGTAAAAACGTATCCCGTTTGTGATTTTGCTTTATGTGGATCTGAAAGATAACCTGCATCTGCATATCCAACTAAAGAAGATCCCAAATTTTGTGAATAGAATAAACCTAAGTCAATGGTACCCTTTAGGTATCGCAGTATGTGCTTAACACCATTCCAATGTCTTTTAGTGGGTGCAGAGCTATATCTCGCGAGGAGATTAACAGAAAATGCTATATCAGGCCGAGTGCAATTAACAAGATAAGTTAATGCACCAATTGCACTTAAGTATGGTACTTCAGGACCAAGAATTGTTTCCCCATCTTCAAGTGGACGAAATGGATCCTTTTTCACATCAAGCGAACGAACAACCATTGGTGAATCCAATGGGTATGCTTGATCCATATTAAATCGTTTTAGCAATTTTTCTGTATACGACGATTGATGAACAAATAATCCATCTTTGATATGCTCAATTTGCAAACCCAGACAAAACTTAGTTTTCCCTAAATCTTTCATCTCAAATTCATTTTTCAAGTAATTTGCAGTTTTGTTGAGCTCTTCAGGGGTTCCTATCAAATTTAAATCATCAACATAAACTGCAATGATTGCAAATCCAACATTTGTTTTCTTTATGAAAACGCAAGGGCATAGGTCGTTATTTTTATATCCCTCTTTCAGCAAGTATTCACTAAGACGATTGTACCACATTCGTCCGGATTGTTTTAATCCATACAGGGATCTTTGCAACTTGATTGAGAACATAGTTCTAGGGCATGTATCATTTGCTTGTGGTATTTTAAGTCCTTCAGGAACTTTCATGTAAATGTCACTATCGAGTGAACCATACAAATACGCAGTTACTACGTCCATAAGGCGTATATCGAGCTTTTGTGACACGGTCAGACTTATTAAAAATCTGAATGTTATAGTGTCCATTACTGGAGAATATGTCTCCTCGTAATCAATTCCTGGCCTTTGTGAGAAGCCTTGGGCTACAAGTCGAGCTTTGTATCTTGTAATTTCATTATCTTCATTTCTTTTTCTTACAAAAACCCATTTGTACCCTACAGGGGTTACATTTTTAGGAGTTCGGACTACAGGTCCAAAAACTTTTCGTTTTTCCAATGAATTTAACTCTGCTTGTATGGCTTCTTTCCATTTTGGCCAATCACTTCTAACTTGACAATCTTTCATAGATTGTGGTTCAGGATCCTCATTTTGCATTATTTCAAGTGCCATATTAAAGGCGAATATGTTATCCATGACAACATTAGTTCGCTCCCATAATTTATGAGATGATAAATAATTAATTGCGATCTCATTATTTTCGGGCACTAACGGTTCTTCAGGAACGACTTCATTTTCATTTGATTGATCAATCACTATCTTATCCATAGCTTGAGTATGAGTTTTCTCTTGTACATGTACTTTTCTCTTTCTCGGTACAATATCTTTTGCACCGGGTGGTCGACCACGCTTTTGGCGTATTTGAGACTCATTTGCTATGTTAATTTGCCCTTCAGGGACATCAATTTTCGCAGGAGTATTTACTGCTGGTATATGTGATTTTGTCACTTTTGTTGTATCAACAAAAGCATCGGGAAGTTGATTTGCGATTCTTTGCAAATTAATGATCTTTACAACTTCCTCCTCACACAACTTATTTCGAGGATCAAAGTGTGACAATGTTTTTTCATTCCAAGAGATAATACGAGGATTCTCAATATTCAATTTTGTTCCACCCAAAGTGGGAAAAGTCATTTCATCAAAATGACAATCTGCAAATCTTGCAGTAAACAAATCCCCTGTTAATGGTTCAAGATACCTAATTATTGATGGTGAGTCAAACCCAACATAAATTCCAAGCCTCCGTTGGGGACCCATCTTTGTACGTTGTGGGGGTGAAATCGGAACTTGGACCGCACAACCAAAGATCTTTAGATGTGATATATTACGTTCTTGACCAACTGCAAGTTGTAAAGGCGAATACTGATGATAATGTGTAGGCCTTATACGAATCAGTGAAGCAGCATGCAGTATGGCATGTCCCCAAACAGATTGTGGGAGCTTTGTTTTCATAAGTAATGGTCTAGCAATTAACTGGAGACGTTTTATAAACGATTCAGCTAAACCATTTTGTGTGTGAACATGAGCTACCGAATGTTCAACTTCAATTCCAATTGACATACAATAGTTATCGAATGCTTCCGACTTGAATTCGGCAGCATTGTCAAGACGAATTTTCTTGATTGAGTAGTCAGGGAATTGTGCTCGTAATTTTATCATTTGAGCAAGTAATTTAGCGAATGCTGCGTTTCTTGTAGAGAGCAAGCAAACATGCGACCATCGTGTGGAAGCATCAATCAACACCATGAAATAACGAAATGGTCCACATGGTGGATGTATTGGTCCACAAATATCTCCTTGGATTCTTTCTAAGAATGTTGGACATTCTGCATTAACCTTCGTAACAGAAGGTCTAATGATTAACTTGCCTTGCGAACACGCACTACATGGATATTCATTCGCTAAAAGGATCATCTTATCCTTTAGTTGGTGCCCATTTGAATTACCAATGATTCGACGCATCATAGTTGTCCCAGGATGCCCAAGTCGATCATGCCAAAGCATTAAAGCTTGTGAATTAGTGAACTTCTGGTTCATTACATTATTTGCTTCAACTGATTTTATCACGGTTCCATACATGCCAGATGGAAGTGATTGCAGTTTTTCTTTTATCTGTTTTCTTCCAGATTCAAAAGAAGTTATGCACAGATATTCAATATGATTTTCATGCATTGTTTCTATGTGATATCCATTACAACGAATATCTTTAAAACTTAGCGAATTCCTTCTCGATTTGCTAGAATACAATGCATCTTTTAGGTCTAGTATGGTGTTATTTGGCAAGATAACACTAGCTCTTCCGGAGCCTTCAATAATACTGGATGCACCAGAAATTGTAACGACATTGTTCTTTGCAAATGTCAAGTTTATAAAATACTTTTTATCTCGAAGTATTGTATGGGTGGTGGCACTATCGGCAAGGCATTCATCCATCTATAAAAATAAAATAGTTTTAAAATTTATTTTGAAAAGATAAACAAAGTACGATAAATTATTAAAATGATCTAAACATTTTGATCAAAACGAAAATGCTTTGAAAATAAACTAATCAATGTTTTCCATGTTTTCCAATACGCCATTGCCAATCAGATTATCAATATTGCCATTCGGGTCCTCAAAGAAGTCAGAGGTCTCCAATTTTGTGATGTCAACTGGGCCATCATAATCCTCAAAGATTGAGTCATTGTAATCAGCAAGATTGGTCTCTACTTTACCTTTCCCTTTGATAGAATTCTGGTATAGCTCAACAAGGCGTTTAGCCGTGCGACAGGCACGACTCCAATGCCCCACAATTCCACATCTATAGCATTTTTCTTCGCGCACCTTGTTCTCGTTTGGCTTATGCCTTTTGAAGCTACTACCTTGCTGATTATTTTGCCAATTATTTCGCCCATGAGACCTCCCACGGCCACGTCCTTGTTCGTATCCACGTCCACGTCCTCGCCCATTACCACGACCACGTCCACGTTCATTAACATTTGCTTCAGGCAACAGTGTGGATCCAGTTGGTCGTTTCTCATGATTTTTCATCAGTAGCTCATTGTTCTGTTCTGCTACTAACAAACATGATATGAGCTCAGAATACTTTTTGAAGCCACGCAGACGGTATTGCTGCTGCAGGAGCACATTTGATGCATGAAATGTGGAGAACGTCTTTTCCATCATATCCTCTTCATTGATCTTTTCTCCGCACAAAGTTAATTTTGACGTTATTCTGAATAGTTCAGAATTGTACTCGCTAACAGTTTTGAAATCTTGTAAGCGGAGATGCATCCACTCGTAGCGTGCTTTAGGGAGGACAATGGTCTTTTGGTGATCAAATCTATCAGCCAAATTTTCCCATAAGACGTGGGGATCTTTGACAGTGAGATACTCAACTTTCAATCCTTCATGAATATGATGACGAAGGAATATGAGTGATTTTGCACGATCCTGCGGGGATGACGTGTTTGCCTCTTTGATTGTCTCACCCAAACCCTTGGAGATCAAGTGAATCTCAGCATCAAGGTTCCACGATAAATAATTCTTCCCAGATATATCCAGTTCAACGAAATCTAGTTTCGCGATGTTTGCCATGAGTATCTACAAAATAAGATACATCAGATCTCGATTTTCAAAGATGTTATTCGAGATAATTAGTATATAATCAATTCGATATTGATATTTCTGCAGGAATATCATATCATGACATGATGTTCTTCAGGAACATTTAATTTTTTAGATTTGATATCTCTTCAGGATTATCATATCATAATGTTCTTCAGGAACATTAAAATTTTAATTGATTTATTTAGGATAATTAATTTGATATTACTTCAGGAATATCATATTATAATGTTCTTCAGGAACATATGATATTACTTCAGGAATATCAGATTATATGTTCTTCGGGAACATATTACTTTTGTGAAGAAGGGAGAAGAAATAGATATATTTATAATTATTTTTATAAATATAAACAAAATATAAATTCTTGCCTTGTACTTCGGATCTTGGGTGGGTAGAACTTGGATAAAGAACGCGGTTGAGCTTCTCGTGCTGATAACGTGTTATAAAGTAAAGAGAGTTGAGAGAATTGAGAGAGAATTGAATAAATTTATTAATGAGGGGAGACCCCTTTATATAGGATACAATCTAGGGTTTCTGACTTAGCCAACAAGTCATTCACAATAATATATATATTTATAACATATATAATTTTATTTTTATTTTTATTTAAAAATGAGGCTTTTATAATGTATTTGGATCAATTTTGGATTGAGCTTATTATATTGGGCTTATTTTGTTTGAATTAGTTGCATTTTGTGTAGTATTAAATGGGCTAGATGAATATGGATCTTAATTATTTAGTTTTAACTGAGTTGGGCTTAGAAAAATATTGTAATTATCAGAGTTGGGCTGTAGTTGGTGGGTTGGAGAGTGTAGGTTGAGGGGCAGGCCGGGTCGGGCAGGTTGGTCGGTCCGAAATTTTGAATTCGAGTCTTGCCTTTGGACAGGTTGTGCGGGCCGGGCCATGAGTTACGCGGGTTGGGTTAAAATGGACCCATGGGCCATGAGGTGTGCGGGCCTAGGCGGGGAGAGTCAGGCCCGCACATGTGTGCACCTCTAGTGTTCACACAAAATGAAACGCCCCTCATTTCTATGAATTGACTTTTCAATTTATGCATAAGCATTTGTGTTCACCATTCACACAAACACTAATATATTTCTTTCGCCACAACTGGCGACGGGCAGCAGCAGAGGAAATACCAAGAACGGAGGCAGAGGAATTACGTCAAGGGGTGCACCTTATTTTATACTTATTTGGATCGGGTTAGTGTTCGTCATTTCTCTAATTGAGTTTTTTACTTGGGTTTGGTGATTTTTTTTGTAGGTATATTATGTTCAATATGTGCAATAACACCCGCAAGGAGCATCTATCATATGAAGCAGCTTATGGATAAAACGGAAGACTTTCTTCGATTACAAGTTTGGTACAACCAAATCAATATAAGTCATCAATAATATAATACGAGTGTTTTGCTATCAAAGTTGTAATTTTAGATAGGATTTTTTAATTTGTTTTTCTTTATAGATTTTATTCAAAATATTTATCTGTGTTTTTTAGATATTAGAAGTTTGGAAGACGATTTTTGTTTGAAATATGAATTTCATTATTTTATTATGGTTTGAGTTTATTAGAACAAACATATTAAAATCATAGAAAAAATGAATCGTGACTACAAATTAAAATAAAAACTTACCTAAAATTTACTGGCTACAAATCTTCCTTTAATTCCATATTTGCGAACGACATAAAGATTAAAGGGTTGCAAAATAAATTTTAACAATAAAATAAGACGTTATGCCCCATTAACAACTTTACGGTCGAAAATAATATTTGCGACGGGATAACGAACTTACGACGTGACCTTTTGCGACAGAACACATCTGTCAAAAAAGGGGTCAATTGTGACCGATCCTTTGTAAAAAATCCGTCGCAAAATCCCCTTTTTGTAGTGACGCCAAGTAGTGATAGTAAGTTAAGTTTATCGATGAGTTAACACTCAACATCGAACTCCAACAAAATATGCACTACACATTATTTTTTAAATATCGTGCACAAAAGAAGTGATGGGTTTAATGGAGCCAAACCAAACCAAGACGAAGAAGAAGCGCAAATGAAGATCCCGGAAAGAGGAGTCGAAGTCGGCTGAGACACTTGGCACATTCGTGCTGCTTTTCAGAGTGCTTGGCACGTTTGTGCCAAAAGTTGCACGTTCGTGCTACGTTTCAGAGAGTCTGACTCATTCGTTCCTGATCTAGGAAGCTTTTGAGTCAACTCGTATTTCGAGCTTTTTTTTTTTTGGGGGGGGGGGGGGGGGGGGGGGGGGGGGTAGAGAGAGAATTCTTAGAATCCATTGTAATCTTGACTCTCGGTTTTCTAGTGAAAGGTTTGTTGTAATTTTAGGGTGTTTACTTCATTAGAGGATTGGAGTAATATTGAATTGCATAGCTCACTTTCCTTAAATAGTATTTTCGACCTTATAAGCATGGGCATCACCACATCCTTCGCAGGATAATACAATGTAGACACTCAAGTTTTAAACTTAGAACACGAGCAACTTATGGAATATCTTACTTCATTTTTTTTTCTTCAAACTTTTAATTTCGTTGGTGAAAATGAATGTTTTCAACAAATGAATCTTACTTCCTTATATAGGTAGTAGACACTCCCTTCCTTTGGACATAAACACATTTTACTTGAATATGTACTTTTTAGTGAATACACTCTTTACTTTGGCACATATTCATGTTGTTTTGCATGGCATTACATGAAATTTCGAATTTACATCAAATTAATGATATAAAATTATCATCTAGCCATGAAACTATGCAACCATGCAACCATGAATCACACTCGACATGCATCAATATGCTTATCCAGATTATTAATCGGTATCAATTTTATATGAACGTGTACTCCACATTTCTCCAAATTCATATTCTATTGACTAAGATTAATCTCAAGCCTTGAAAGATTCCAATTACATTAAATGGACAGTGATTCACTTAAATCACCAACATTCCTCCCCCATTTAAGTGCAATCCTTGAATCATACAATCTCAACAAATAAAATCAAACTCGTGCGTAAGATGAAAATGTCTTGAAGATTGAATTTTCATCGTAGTGAATTATACTTTAAAAATATTTGAGAATCACGACGTCTTAAAGATTGAACCGTTCAACCCATCTTAACACATGAAAACAAAACACACACAAGTTCATTACAATTACATAAGTAAATCCGACACAAAATAGTTCGTGTGTCCTTATCTATTCTTGAGTGTATGCAGAACTCAACCACTACTCTTGAAGTTGCCGCACTTCTCACTCATATAGGTGAATCTTTTCTTCGTGCAGCTAGCTGCACAATGCATTGTGTCAAAAGACTCATTAAAAATTAACTTTAACCTTTAACATGCAGGTTCAAACATGTACATACCTTTGAGATAATAGATTCATAGAGGCTTAAGACCCATCCCAATCACCGGATTTGCTACCAATTGTCCCTCGTGAATCCCTTGGTCAAATGATCAGCGAGATTATTTTGTGATCTCACAAAGTTTATCTAGATTACTCCATGAGTGATCAACTCACGGATCGCACTATGTCTAACGCCCAAGTGACTTGACTTTCCATTGTATACCTTAATGTATGCCTTAACCAAAGTAGCTACAATGTCACAATGAATTGAGAATGCCGAATTAGGCTTCAGCCAGAAAGGAATTTCATACACCAAATTCCTTAGTCATTCTGTTTCTTTACCAGCCGCCGCAAGTGCTATGAATTCCGATTCTATAGTGGAACTCGTAATACAAGTTTGCTTCTTAGAATTTCAACTTATAGCACCGCCTCCAAGTAGAAAAATCTAACCAGTAGTAGAGGAATGATCCTCTATATTGGTGATCCAACTCGCATCAGAGTACCTCTCAAGAACTGAATGATATCCGACAAACGTCAAATCAAGGTCTTTTGTTCCCTTAAAGTATTTCAATACACGCCTATCAGTCTGACAATGATGTGTGCAAGGATTACTCGAGTATCTACTTCGTTTGCCTACTGCAGACTCAATGTCCGACCTTGTGCTAGTCATGGCATACATAAGGCACCGAATTACTTTAGAGTATTCCAACTGGGACACCGCATCACTCGTATTGGGCATTAGTTTTCGACTCAGATCATAAGGGGTGCTAACCGGAGAATAGTCATCGCAATAAAATTTCTTCAACACTTTCTCGATGTAATGAGATTGTGTCAAGGAAATAGCAATGTTCTCACGTTTGATTCTAATTCTGAAAATCACAGTTGCATCCCCCAGGTCCTTAATGTCAGAGCTTGATGATAAGAATGCTTTAGTAAGGTCCACTTTTCTTTGGTCAGTACTAAAGATAATCATATCATCAACATATAGACAAATGGTGACTCTTTTACCAAAGTCATTGAATTTGCTATACACGCACTTGTCTGACTGATTCCAATTACATTAAATAGACACAATGATTCACTTAAATCACCAACAAAGTCGTGGCGACGAAAGTGGATGTAGCGTATTTAAAAGTGAATGACTATAATTCTCAGTGTCGTGTTCATTTCTTGCTTATTTCGTTTGGGATAATCGGAGTTTTCGTTGGGCATTGAGTGTGTTCGATCGTTCGGGTATCGACGAATCGGTGAAAATTCCTCTAGTGCTCTAGGCGCATCCCCAAGTCCTTGTGTTTGTTTACTTAGAAGCTAATAAGTAGGGCGTTTAGTTAGTTAATTTGTTTTAATATAAATCAAGTGACACGATTATCATCATCTTGTAAGCATCATTACATCTTTTTTTCTCATCCCATAAAAACCCTAGGAACAACGTAGATGAATGGGGTTTTGGAAGTGTGTGTGATAGATATTTTATTTATGCACACACACCGACACACGTACGGTTTCATTAGCAGGACAAAATAAGCGAGAGGCGGTTTAATCTCCAAGATTATAGGACATCCCCACATTCCTTATTTCATTATTATTATTAAATTAATTAATGGCTCAGTCTCCCCCTTTTCTTCTCCTTTCAACAAATCTCTTCCCCCGCAATACAACTTTCACTACCACCATCCTCAAGGGGGAGAAACTAACACCATAATTTCCCCAACCAAACCAAAAAAAAGTCATCTTCTTCTTCAAAAAAGATGAACGACCTCTTCTCACACTCGTTCAAGAAATACCAAGACGACCTCGAAGCGGGTGCGGCCGCCGCCGCCCGCAACGAGGGCATCAACCTCGACAAGTTCTTCGAGGACGTTGAGGGCGTGAAAAAGGACATGTCCGAAGTGGAGGGCCTCTACAAACGCCTCCAAGAAAACAACGAAAACTGCAAGACCGTCCACAGCGCCAACACCATGAAGGACCTCCGCTCCCGCATGGACGCCGACGTCTCCCTCGTCCTCCGCCGAGTCAAAGCCATCAAGTCAAAGCTCGAAGCCCTCGAGAAGTCAAACGCCACCCACCGCAAGGTCCCCGGCTGCGGGCCCGGATCCTCCGCGGACCGCACCCGCACCTCCGTCGTGGGCGGCCTCGGGAAAAAGCTCAAGGACATGATGGACGACTTCCAGGGCTTGCGGGCCCGCATGAACGAGGAGTACAAGGAGACTGTCGGGAGGAGGTACTTCACGGTTACAGGGGAGAAAGCGGACGACGAGACTCTCGAGAACATGATATCGAGCGGGGAGAGCGAGAGCTTCTTGCAGAAGGCGATACAGGAGCAAGGGAGGGGGCAGATCATGGACGCGCTGTCTGAGATTCAAGAGAGGCACGATGCTGTGAAGGAGATTGAGAAGAATCTTGTCGAGCTGCATCAGATATTTCTCGACATGGCGGCGCTGGTGGAGGCGCAGGGGCAGCAGCTGAACGATATAGAGAGCCACGTGGCGCATGCCAGCTCGTTCGTCAGGAGAGGGACAGAGCAGCTGGAGGAGGCAAGGGAGCTGCAGAAGGGGTCGAGGAAGTGGTACTGCATAGCGATCTTGCTGGTGATTGTGCTCGTGCTGCTCGTTACTTTCCCCATTTGGTCCAATCTCTTGATAGCCATGCTTTGATTCCTTCTTTTTTTGTATTATTAGTTGCACAGACGGTAACTTTCGCATTCCGTGTCGTATATATGTGTGTATGTAATTTAGAATAGGTTAACACAGCTTACATATGTAGAAAGATGATGTACCATATGATAATATTATTATGCACATTATTTATCAGAGGGCATTTTTTAACTTCATGGCGAATTGGAACCTTCCCATGAATCGTGTGAAAACCAATAATAATAATAATAAGCATTCCACGTGTAATGAATTAAGATAGAGAATGTACGTACGTGTTAAGTATGTTCATAAACGAACCCTACCAGATAAGTAAATCGAGAACTTTTCCGCTAGCTAGCTAGGACATCATGTCATCATGCATGTACATGTTGTTGCAATAACCTTAGTTGCATTATGCTACTCTTCAAACTCCTCTCTTGTATCTGTTCATACACAAAAACAATCAGTGTGATTTAATGTGTGTTGAAATCATCTTATTAACCAACTATGATATGTACGTATTCTGACCTCCAATACAGAAATGATTCTGAAGAGCTCAAAGCATTCGTCCAACAACAGTTTCTCTTGTGTTACTACCGTTGCTAATTCACCCGCTACTCCTACTGTCTTTTCAATCTTGATAACATATATTTAAAATATGGAGTAAATAAGTAACCATGCCATTAAGAACACGATATTCATATTCGTAAAAAATGTGCAAATATCCAATCCTTATGATAAGAAGTTACCGTAGGCGAAAAAGTAGTTAGGCTGAGTTCGATGGACTGTGCAAGATCTGATGCGCGTCTAACCATAATGGAAGCTGATTGTGGTTCAACCTGCATTTATTCAATTCTCAACGTATGTATTTATTCAATTCTCGATATATATAAGATGAGTTTATTAGGAGGCCGACGTTTGTGAGTTGTCTTACCTTTGCACCATCGACAAGAGGTATCCTGCAAACAACATGATTCAAATAATCCACAGTCGTATCAACCGCTGCTATGTGTTGTGGCTCCACATCTCCCCAATTTTCCAGATCTTTAATCTGTACAAAACCAACCAAATTCTTTACACTTTTTTTACAAACAACTTAAAGTAACACAACAATAATACGGTGGGTACCGACTTGAGAATGAATTATATAATTCAATTTAATTTCCAGCTTCTCCTTTTGTAGCTCTAGTCTCTTTCGCAACACGGAAAGCCGAAGCTTCACGAGGCCATTCCATACGCAAATCAAACTACACTGCAACACAAAACATAATCGAGTAAATTAATTAGTTTTGTTATCAATTACTATCATGCATAATTTTTATACGTATACCTCGGCTCGTTTGATGAGCTCAGCATCGACAGCCTTAGCTCTGGCATTAGTATACCTCCATTGCACCAACCTATTGTGCAACATCCTGAGCTGATGAACATTCTCGAAGGAAGATTTCTTTCCCTTCAACAACTCCATCCCCCGACTCAGAATATTCCCCAATCCCGAGGACTCGGATTTCTTCTTCTTCCCATCATCAGCCTTACTCCGACTACTACCATTAGTCCCGGAATCGGCGCTCCATCTCCGATCGTGCATGAATTTGGAAGGGACTTGGATGCCGTGCTTTCTGGAGCTGACCGTCGGGGCCATGTACGAGAGCTCCTGCTCATCGACTGACAACCTGCCAGGGACAATTATGTCATTTCGTATTTCGTACCTCATGGATCCTCCGGTGGTCAGGGGCTTTTGATTTTCTTTCGAGGACGAATATTTGTGGCTTCTTTGTCGGCTGAGTAGTGATAATCGAGGTTCGGATTCGGGAGTCGATGTGGGCCAGAGCCCGCGGAAGAAGCCCGATGAGTCGTAGCTTCTGGGCGTTCTCGAGGAACCTAATAAGGCGCTGTTTGGGGATCGATTAATTCCGTTGTCGGAAATTGAGGTTGGAGAGAGGAATCTGGAACTCACTTCTCGAGATGCCGGCCTCTTAGAAGAAGAAGAGGAGAGATCGGAAACCGCGGTTGCTCCGCCGCGGCTACTCATCGGAAAACAGGCCGAGGGGAGGAGTGTTAATTGGTGGGGGACGTGGTTTGTTAAGGAGTGTTACGTGAGAAGTGGCGGCAAAATAGATAGTAGTATACTTTAATTGTGGGTTTTAGGGTGTGGGTTTGGAAATGACGAGACTGCCCTCAGTGAAAATGCGAGTTCAAAGGGTAGTTTCGGTGTTTGAGTTTAAGGGCGACGGTTGACGATAGAGACAAAAGGATTAGTAGTGTTTGTTTCGCTTTAGCGTATATATAGTGATTAGTGAAGGAGGGGGGTTAATTAATTATGAAATCGATGTCGTCGCAACAACTCAAAACCCTTGGTTTGAGGGGAGGTAGTTTCATCTTCATTTTGCTTCAAACATTTTTACAAAAATGGTAGTGCAATTTTCACATGGATTTACTCATAATATACAATTCTAATTTCTAAGTTGTTACTAATCCTTTTATTTTATATTTTTTTATGTAATTTAATGATTATTAATCGGAGTTCGTTGAAATTAAAAGTCAATATTCAACGTGATACATCCTATAGGATTATACGGAGTATATATTTTTATAAATATGTGGAGTAATAATTTAAAAATAATGCTTATTTAATTTATAGGATTTTTTTCATTCTAACTATAATATTTGATAATTGTATTATATGTTTGTTCAAACTTTTGATCGATATTTACCATTGTTAAGTCCGATTGAAGAAAGAATAAATAGGTAAATAAAATCTTTTAGCTAGTTAACGTCCGATTGTTAAGGGAAAAAACTATATATAAGAGATACGTACACAGCTTGAGCTAGCAACGTTTGGATTAAACTCAAAATTTGTGATGGATCGAGAACTAAATTTGCCGCGTCCAAAAATTTTAGTCTAACCTTGAATAAATTTTCAACGCAACATTGCATTTGTGACTTAAAACAAAATTTATGACGAGGTCAATTGTGCCGTGGCAAATAAAGTCATTTCCACATTTGTTTTTGCTGTGAAGTGAGCAATAATACACTTAGACATGGGTGTGGTGTTTTTTACTCTTTTATTAACATAATTATGTATTTGATCTTATATAACCTAACTTCAAACATTTAATTATTTACTTTGTGAATATTTGAAGGAACGGGAAATGTAACTTTTGTAGAAGGTATTCTAAAGTAAAAAGGTTGTCATCTTTTTGAGTTGATTATAATACAAATTATGTGTGGCGTATAAACGATAACATATTCTCCACATATACACATACAACATGAACTTAATAATTACTTGGGCATAATTTTATTTTATATTCAAGCAAAATTGTTAATATTTTCTTTAATTACACCACGATTCAAAATAAATTTGTTGAAAAATATTTTATATGCATGGTTTGGGTGCAAAAACTAGCCGCATACTAATTTGATTTGTACTACTTATTATGTTGGATTGTATATAGCTTGCTTGCTCTTGATCAAGTTGTACCGGTCATTGTGGGCTATTTCTTGGTGTAGTAACAAACACAAAAAATTTAGTGTGTGTTTCATGTGGGATTTTTTATATTTTATTTTCATATTATAAAAAAGTTTCACATGAAACACACACCACATGTTTGTGTATTTAAGTACTACGTTAAGGTAGTCAAAACACTTGTTTTTACTGATATGGACCTAATTTTAAAAAGAAATTAAAAAATACTGTATTTTTTATAGCAAAAGTTAAAACAATCAAGAGTTTTAATTATAAAAAATAAAAAATAAAATTTTTATTACTGTAAAATACTTGCAAGCATATACTGTATGATGAATTTATGAAATTATTATTTTTTTTAACATAAATATTTATCTAATAAAAAAGAGTTAAAATATCAGAAAATGTATAAATTTTATGCTTAAATTTAAACTATAAATGTTAAATCTTATTCTTTTCTTAGTAATATATTTATCCAATATATATTAATTTCTCTCATAATATATTATAATACTATTAAAATTAGGATTAACATTTAAGTTACTTAGGCCATCTCCAACCGAACACAAAAACTTAAACTCAAATATAAATTTTATTTTAAGTTTACAGTAATTTGACTCCAACCGAGATTCCAATACTTAAACTTAAAAGAATATTCTCAAAATATTCTTCTTATACAACTTTTTATAAATAACCAAAATCTTTACAAATTTGTAATTTAACCTCGTAACTTTTGACATTAAAAAAATTTAATAGTCATTATTTTCAATTTAAAATTTTAAACATAATAAAAAAAATATTGTGATATCCTTATTTTATTTTTATTAAAATTTATTTTAATTATAAATTATATGATTATTAAAAAAAATTACATTATAAAAAATATTAAATAAAAAACTAAAAAAATGTAGATAGATTATTTTTATTAATTTATATAAAAAGGATCATTTTATAAATAATAAAGTTTTTGGTTTGAGTTTAAGGTAAACGTAAATTTAAGTATTTTTTCTGTGGGTCCCACCTTAAAACCTATAATAGGTCTGTGGGTCCCACCTTAAAACCTATAATAGGTTTATGTTTTGGTATCGCTTGAAGCATCTCCCCTACTCCAAAATAAGTTTTTGGTATCGGTTGGAGATGCTCTTACCAAACATCTTATCAAATTATATTTTAATTTTACTTCAAATTTTATAATTAACTTTTTTTAATGTTTTTTATATATGACAAACAATATGTATTTTCATTTTTATATTTTTAAATTTTAAATATGGATTTGTACTTTAGTAGGATGTTATTTAATTTTTTATTTTGTAACTAGTATTATTTAAGTTATAATAATAAAGTTTAAAATTTTAAAGATATAGTATAATATATTCGAATATTCGAATATTCGACAAATACAAATCGAAATTAAATATTCGAACGAATACGAATTCGATTCGTTTACATTCCCTACAAGGACACAAACCTTATGCACAGGCCCCCTTTCCAATCGTCTGACCATATGAAAATCTAAGTATGCATGGGGAAAAATCGCAATCTTTTGTTTTACCTGCTGGAATATCCAGTTTTGCATCTTTTAGTCATTTTCCTAATCCTTGACAACCCATCTACGGCCACGGATCATGTAACCAGCATATGTCTGATCGCTACTACTTTCATTACCACTTTCAGCGCTAGTGTACCCAGATTTGCGGCGGTGCTTCTTTCTTCTTGAGCTAACACTGTCACTTACGCTCCCGTTTAAGAGGGGGTCGTCTATTCCTAGGATCACCTTGCGTGTGGGTGATGACGTGGCAATGCAACTGTCGTCCCTCGTTCTCCGTGCCTTCTCGTGACTCTTTATGTTCTCAGAGATTTTATGCAGTTTTTGATTGAATTTGGTGAAACCCTTCTCCACCGGCTCAACTGCTTGAGTGACAGTAAACTTCACATCATTCACGATCTGCATAGTGAAGTATAGATTAAAATTTAAATATTGCAGTTTAATAGTTTCCGTTGCTACCATAATGAGTGAAGGTACATATAACTCAAGCTCTAGGAATGTAAATATAAATGATGTCGCCATTCATGCAAAATCATTTCTTTTACTTCTGAAAGTGTTTCAATAAGATTGGCAACATAGCAACAAGGAAATAATGGAAGGGAAGGAATATAAATGAATATATAAATAAATAAATAAATAACTTACTAGCATATCATTAACTTAATTCATTATAAATAATAAAAAATGAAACCTTGCTTAAACAGAAGCTATACTAATATATTTAGCCCAAATGTAAGGCACAAGAAAAAGGTTTGTAAACTGGTTATAAGGACCAAATAGGACTACTTGATCTGAAAATGTCACAATCAATGAAGCTAGGCAGCACAAGCTTAAGCATCTAGACCATTTCCGTAAAAACGAGAAAAAGGACAAGAAAAACTCAAATGTGAATGAATAACAAAACTTCCAAAAACCTTACCAGTACATATATTCCTCTAAAGTCTAAACAAATGAAAGAGAATTAAAATAAATGATTTGTATGCTTGGTTCCTAGTAAATTATTGTTATAGCATTTAATTGATCCAATTAAGAGTATGAATGATTTGTGATAAATAATCCTGGAAATTTCTCAACTGTCCAGCAATTGCAAATGAGTATTACTCGAGTAGAAGTGGCAAAGAACTTACGTGTTCACCACCACCAATAAAAATATCCCTAACGCTTTCTCGGATGGCGGTCCCACTCCTAGGTTTTTTGTCGGGTTGTGGAAGACGAAACTTAGTGGGACGTTCACTGTCTCTAACCTCATCAGGATCTAGTGGACAATCAACAGATGCATAATCTCCGAGAACTGCAACACTTCCAGAAAAATGATCTCCCATAGACTCATAAGGCTTGGCAGGGAAAACATAGAGGTGAACCAATGCAGCAATGCCCATCTGTCCTGGATAAATACAACATCTCTTAAACTCAAAATTATTTTCATTACAAGTTCAAGAGTAAAAGGAAAAATATACAAGCATGGAGCTAGCTAATGTAACGTTGATTTATCCTTTTTCTAGTAATCACTTAAGAAAGCCAAAACCCAAAACCTTAAAACGTCCATAATGAGACGAAATAAGAGAAGAGGTAAGAGAAAGAAAAGAGAAGGGAGCGAGAGAAAACTTGGGGGAAAATTATTTCAGTCAACCTGTGTTTGAAAAGTACAAAGCAGCATAATTAAGTAGTTTGATGCACCTAGTAGGTGAGTTTTGTTGTTGAAGCCTACGAGTATTGAGCTTTATGAATTTAGTACCATGAACGAAATATATGAAGAGGGTCATAATTTAATTAGCGGTAACTGCAATTGCAAAAGATATAAATTGTGAACGAATTCTATAACATTATCTTGATCTTTCTGTTGTACCAAGATCTAAGAAAAGAGTCGAGGGTTTTACTATATGCATGGAAAAGATCGAAGAAGTAAAGAGAAAGCTTGAACAAAGTTCCAAATCCTACAATAATTTTGTTAATAGGCAACGACGAACTGTTTTCAACAGAAATGACTTGGTTTGGATATATTTAGCTACCACAGTTTTGAGGCATTTGAAGGAAATACCATTTGAATAATTGAATGCTTATGACACTGATTAAACTAGTTTCCTGATTTTGAACAAGATTTGAACATTATTCTTTTCATGTCTAATCAAACCCCTCTCGTGGAGGCTGGTGTTTAGTTATTCCATGAAGATAAACTGAAAAATCCATTTCCAATTGATATGTTTCATTGTGTCCTAAATCTAATAAGTATGGGATACTAATTAATTTTTCCTCAAATTCAATCAATATTGAACACATCCCACAATACGGGTTTCAATTGAAAATGAATCAGTTTGACTATCCCATTACATTTACTTTTTTTATCAACTTAATAAAACAATATTTTTCTAAATCTCCGTGTCCAAAAAAGAGTGAAGATATTTGAAGGATGGAGGGAGTAACCTTTTTTTAAAACAAGGACAAAAGTGGAGTAGTCTCTTTCAGGAAACACTGTATTAGAGGGACTGCAAATAATCTTAACGTGTTCTTCTCACAATTTGGTGTGCATAATTGTATCCACATAAAATATTGTCATCATCAAAAAGCATTAATCACAAGATACAGAAAATCAAAGTGGCCACTCGCAATGCAAACCTCCTCGTCAACAAAATTGATAGGAATTCTTCTAGTAAAATTTTATTCTCCTGTCGTAGCCAAATTGAAATGTTTTCTTGCACTCAGAGCAATTGAAAATTATATACTTTTCAATAAAATATGTAAGCATACAACCGTAAACATATACAAGTAGTGATAGAGAATTACGTAGTACTCATACATAGATGGGAGGGGTGACAAAATTTGATTGGGGAACTGGACGATTTCACCTTTTTTAATCTCATTCAGGGACAATAGGGTTGTGTGAACAGATAGGAAACTTCAGTCTTTCCAGCAATATCTTACCATACCCTCATGAGTAGATTTTTTCCCTTGTGATTTACTTAATTAAAGTGATGAGATGATACACTAGGACTTGGCTGATTTGCTCATAATTTTATGGTGATGTCAAACTCTAGGACTCAATCATTTTAGCAGACACTCACACTCCCCTACGAATATTTATAGGGCATAACCATATCAAAGTAGTAATGTAGACTCCAGTGCAACCATTAATGAATATTTTTTTTTTGTTGCAAACTTTCCATTTACGTTCTCTTTTTTCGATGTTTCTCAAAAAAATGCAGATTATCATTTTCTATATAGACTCAAAACACAATTTTCAAATAACTAACAGCAGTAATCAATGAACAAAACATACAAACGTAAAATTAAACCCAGCCACAACCAATGAACTCTGGGAAACCTAAATTAGATAATATCCCGTCACAGATGTCTCGGGTGGTTTGTTCAGAGACAACTAAAAGGGAGAACTCCTCTCTCGTCTGCCAATAAGTTCAATAAAAAGACATGCCAAGTTACCATAAGTTAATATCAGGTTTTCATAGGGCTTCCTTCCAAACATCAAAATAATGCCAAAATGAACAGGACCAGGTTAAATTAGCTCTAACATCTAAGATCAACAGAAAAGCCTTCAATTCTGTGTTATTTTTATTAATTTTATTGTAGTACTGTTATTCGCATTAAAGGTTAAGAGTATAACTCCATTATGCCACAGTAGCCTGATCACAATGAAGTTATACATTTTTGTCTCATGAGTAATCAAAATGAAATGTAACAAGGCTCTGTTTCACTCACAAAATTCATAGAGTACAAACCATTTACTTAAACAAGTGTTTGAGCTATTGCTGCGAAGGAGCTTGCTATTTTGCACATCATGAATTCATGAATGGAGGAAGAAATAGAATACAAACTCTACTTTTCTATAACAGCAGGAAAGAGCCATGTGCAGAAAATTAAAAATAAAATAATAATGATAAAGCATTACCTCAATACAAATAATGAAGTCCTGAACGCTCGACTTGAACTGCAGTGACTGAGCTATTGGACTTTTAACTAAACCAACAGCATAAAGAAGAGCTATCGCGACACCTTGCCACCAAGTTAAGAACACAATTGACTTGAACGTCAAAAACTTGTACAATGGTTTGATGTGTGCTAATTCGTCTTTTGTGATGGCATAAAAATGAACCAAGCAATACAAGGCCCATGACTGACTGAAATTTAAAACCACGGCCAAGTATGGGTACCTAAAAAAGAATCAAGAGAAACATTGCTAAATTTGTCATGCCTCTCTTTCTTCATTTAAATTTTACAGTACTCGAATGGTAGTAACAACTTTGATTTGAGCAAAACTTAACAGTGATATAAATTATATTAGCAATAGCTATGATATTATTTGAAGCAAAGTCAAATAGAGAAAAGTAAACACTAAATATATCGATAGCTCCTGTACAATATAAATCAAAAGCTTCAAGAATTACCGATGGTACCCCAAACAAGTTCTGACGTTATGTGAAATATCCATAGAATGTTGACTTACCCACAGTTCCATTTGAAGTCTCCTTCACAATACACATCAAAAGCTTCAAGAATTATTGTTGAAATTGCAGTTAGTGCTTTTATGATCATCTGCCATCAAATTAAAATAACAGAATCGTCATGCATGGGAAAATTGAAAAAAAATATTACTCCATAAACATTGGCTAGCAAGAAGAAAAAACTTACATACTGAACAATGCCAAACTTGATGACCTGATAAACCCACCCACCAAGTTTCCAAGGCTTCAGAAATAAATTCATTGGAAATGGATGCTTTACAATTCCTCGTTCATGGCCATGATCGAGTAGAGAAGCTTGAACACCTGTGCGCCCTTCCCTCTCCATGAATTCTATTGTCCTCTCATCTCCACCTAATTTAGCAAAAATAATATGATGAGCTGATTTCTGAAAGCATGAGTTAGTCAACTTATGGGACGGGACGGGAAGAATTTTGGAATACTGGTCATGTTTAAAAGAAGAGTAAACAAATTCAATAACACCATAAAATAACCAAACAATGAATATATGATAGATAACACATAATTTAAAAGTTGGCTCAAATAATAGATTTAAAATTACGAAATAAGTTAAACACCAATCACCATACCTAAACAAGCAATTAGGTACCTCCCAAAACAATACATGGCAAGGGATTCATAGCAATCACGAAGAATTCCGATATCGACGCTAATTGATGGTTTTAGCAATGATACAAACTGCACAACGAAACCATGTATAATATGAGAAGAAAATAATACTAACACTTAATAGGATTTAAGTAAGCTACCTTCACAGACTAAACTTAAATAAACCACCCACTTTAAAGTTTAAAAAGGTTTCTAAGTGAGCAAATTGGAAATATCAATCAACAAAAAGGGGAATCCTAATGTAAAAAATTCTAAGCTTCGGGGAAATACAGAATACAATTTCAAATATCGAATAAAAAATGATTGACACTTTCATTATCAGAAAAAACTTGCGTAACTTGAGAATTCGTTTCGAATGGTAGAAGAAGCACAAACTACAAAGTGAAGAAATAAGCTAGAAAAAATGGTCATAATCTGAGAGATGAGCATTAATTCCCATACAGAAAAATACACAAGTAAATGTCCTCATGGATATCTGTTGTGCAAATGGAATCGTGCTTGAAAATCATTTATTTCCCAAATCAAAACCTTTATAATTATTTTTGGACAGCTAAGGTTCATAACATGAATTCTGTAACTTGATTCGGGGTGGGAGAAGTCTATAGATTATCTATTGAGGTCTTAAACAAGATGGACCTCTCTGACACTATGGATTGGAAAGACTGATTGCATGATCAACTATGGAGCAACTAAGGTCATATCGACCATACACACCTAAATGATTTGAAAACACTTCCTTAATAGCTTCGACAATAAAAAATCTCTGCTTGCACACAAAAAAGCATTGACAAAATCACCACGGATGCCATTCTATTTGCATTGCACACAAAGTTTGACTTTGACTTCACCTTGAACCAACTGCTCTTCAAGTGAATTATGCTCATAACAACTAAACCCATGAACAATCGAAATTCTAAACCCGGTTTAAGCACAAGGAAACTAATAAAATACTAGCATCCCGTGAGAGGGAAAAAAGATCTTACTGATTCAACAGCATAACAGGGTACCATCAGTATAACTCCAATCAAAAACTTTTGCTCCTGCCATCACACACAAAGAAAAAATTATAGAAAAAAATGGAAATAAAACCTAAGTGTAAACAGATACTAGGACGATAGGGAAAAAGAAAAAGTTGACCTCGGGGTTTTTGTACATGGATAAATGCTCGAAGAGAAGGTACACCGAAAGGGTGAGGGTGAGGACGACGAAAGATCCAGCGATTAGAACAGCCCATATGGGTGTTGAGTACTCGCTGCTCACCAAATAATAATAATAATAATCTGAATTTATGATTTTCTGCAGCATCAATTCTTTTTTCAGGTAATTCCAATCTGAGGTTTAGTATCTTCTTTTTATGCTGCTGTCGATCGAAGCTCATATGAATCGATTCTGAATCTTTTCTTCTTTCTGATGTGGTGAGAGAGAAAGGGAAGGGAGTGGATGTGATCGATGAGACTTGAGCGCAACTGGGACAAAATAATGGTCATGTGCCATTTTTTTAAAATTCTTATTTTTCTTCTTCCGTTTACATAAATTGAAGTTGACAGCTTAAGATAACTAATGCAGTACTAAAACATTAATCTATTTTATGCTGATAGAAATTCCACTCTTGTACGATTTTCAAATTATCTCTTAGACTTATACTTGTTACTATAATCGCTTTTACGTTTCTTGAATCATTGGATTGATTGCTTTTTCGATTTTGGATTCTAGTTCTTCAAATTCTAGTGTTGGTGTGAATTTTACTACGATTTATGTGTTGTTAATTGTTATGTCCGATTCTCATATATTTACATGATGTAGCTTCTATTATATTGTACAGTAACTCTTTATTCTATTGAAGTTGCTTGACAAAATAGGAACTCAAAGCCGAAAGAGAGGATTCAAGAGCAAAACGAGCCAAAAAGAAGAAAAACTGGAAAAAAGATCGAGATTCCGAGTTGATCGATTTGTTGGAGGATCGCACGTCACGTCTGACATCTATGATCATCGGTTTCGATTTGCTTCAATATAATTTGTTTATTTATTTATTTCACCCACAATAGAAAAGAAAAATAGATATCATCGCAATAAATAGAACCAAACCAAAAGTGATTAAGAAAAAGATCGATCGAAGGCCTAAAATTAAGAATGATAGAGAGGAGTCATTTTTTATTTCCTTAAAAATTGGACCATGAATTAATATTCAGGTAAATTTTGAAACCGAAATGTCCCTTTGACTAACATCATTTAATTAAGGCAGAAGAAAAAAAAGGTAAATGCTTGTGTGTTGTCCACAAATTTCAAGAAACAAAAACTAAACAACAGGGAAAGATGAGAATTTTCAGTTATTTCAACAATCTTGTCCGTGGCCACCCTGCGTCGACAAAGCTTTTGGTTCTGTGTTCTATCAGGTTAACATTACCACGATTCATATCATTCATTCTTTTTTACGTGTCTCAAGAAATTATGGAAGATTTTATGTTGATCCCCCCAGGACCTCGATTTTACGTTTTTCCTAAGATCTGTGTTTTTCTATTCCGATCATTTTAATTTCCTTTGTTGCATTTCTTGTTTGCGTGATTCCCATGAACATTTTGTTTCCTCTTCTAGCTGTGTTTGAAATAGTGACTCGTATGAATACAACAAGCATTGTATCAATCTCTTTTTTCAAGATGCTAAAGTGATAGAATTGAGTGATAGATTTAATCAATTTCATGATCGCTATCCAATCCTATGGTTATGATTATGAATACAACTTCCGTTTACTAGTATCCTAATACTTGTTGCTAACAGTAGCGGAGGGCTCGTGGCATATGCTGACTCACCAGCACAAGAGAAACGAGGGGCCGATGCTTTGCGTGATCAAAAGGAAAAATATTTATCACAAAAGAAGAAAGTAGTAGTGCTTGGAACAGGATGGGCTGGTACAAGCTTCCTCAAAGATCTAGATATCTCGAACTACGACGTTCAGGTTGTTTCGCCCAGGAATTACTTTGCATTCACTCCATTGTTGCCAAGTGTCACATGTGGAACTGTCGAGGCACGGAGCATTGTTGAGCCTGTTCGGAATATTATTAAAAAGGTACTCAAAAATATTACAAACAATATAGTAGTATCATTCATTCTTTATATGTTTTAACTAATACTATCATGATCAGAGGAATGGAGAAATTAAGTTCTGGGAGGCAGAATGCCTCAAGGTGGACCCCACGAGCAAAACTGTTTCCTGCAGGTCTAATTTCGAAGAGAATTTGGCTGGGAGCGATGATTTCTCCTTAGAGTATGATTATTTAATAATAGCCATGGGAGCGCAAGTGAACACATTCAACACTCCTGGTGTCTATGAACACTGCCATTTCCTCAAGGTAATAATAATATTAAATAATGAGGTGGACTGACTTTGTCGATATATGAATACTTTGTTTGTACTGATCAGGAAGTAGAGGACGCACAAAGGATCCGCAGGACCGTAATAGATTGCTTTGAGAAAGCTGTTCTGCCAGGGCTTACTGAAGAAGAGCGAAGGACGAACCTCCACTTTGTAATCGTGGGAGGGGGACCCACCGGTGTG
The DNA here is from genome assembly GCA_954870475.1 of Euphrasia confusa. Taxonomy (NCBI): domain Eukaryota; kingdom Viridiplantae; phylum Streptophyta; class Magnoliopsida; order Lamiales; family Orobanchaceae; genus Euphrasia; species Euphrasia confusa. Next base: position 23,755,275 of record OX940956.1, read on the forward strand.
GAATTTGCTTCCGAGCTTCATGATTTCATCCACGAGGATTTAGTGAAAATATATCCTTCTGTCAAAGACTTAGTTGGTATAACAGTGATACAATCCGGTGATCATATCTTGAACACGTAAGCTCTGCCGCATTCGCTATTAACTTTCTTATCATCTGCTCACTTGTTTTTTTTTGTTTTTCGTAGGTTTGATGAAAGGATTAGCTCATTTGCCGAACAAAAATTCAAGAGAGATGGTATCGAAGTCTTAACAGGACACCGTGTAGTGAGTGTTTCTGACAGAATGCTTAACATGAGAGCTAAGTCTAATGGGCAGGATACTTCTATACCGCATGGAATGGTAGTATGGTCAACTGGAGTCAGCACTCGACCAGTGGTGAAAGAATTCATGGAACAAATAGGCCAGGTAAGCTATTGCAATGCTCGTGTTAATCGAACATTAACACACTTAACGTGCGTGTGTTTTGTAGGGTAATAGGCGTGTTCTTGCAACCGATGAATGGTTACGAGTAAAGGGATGTGAGGAAGTATATGCTCTCGGTGATTGTGCCACTGTAGATCAAAAAAAGATTGTGGTATTTATTTAACCTGCCCCGCATTCACGTTTTGATAGTCAAAATTTGCGTATCATAGTCGAAAATCGATTTTTTTTTAATGTTTTTTTCAGGAAGATATCGTGGAAATATTTAAAGCTGCAGACAAAGACAACTCGGGTACATTGACCATTGATGAGTTTGAAGACGTGATTGAAGATATCGTTATTCGTTACCCGCAAGTGGAACTGTATTTGAAGAGCAAGCATCTGAAGGAAGTGAGTGACCTGCTGAAAAGTATGTATGTAAACGGCCGAGAAGAGGTCGACATTGAAGGGTTCAAGTTAGCACTGTCACTTGTGGATAAACAAACAAAGAGTCTTCCTGCTACAGCTCAAGTAGGTTCATTACTTCTCCGTTATACAAATGATCATAATTCGGTTACATTTAATACCAAATTTATCAGGTTGCCGCTCAACAAGGGACATATCTTTCAAGGTGCTTCAACAAAATGGAACAGTGCAAACAGAATCCGGAGGGCCCACGCAAGTTTAGAAGTGGTGGTCGCCATGAATTTCGACCTTTCCGGTACATGAGACTTAATCAAGATTGTCTGATATTAGTTTCTTAAAGTCCCAAGTGTTTTGAATATTCTTTTCGATAGGTACCGACATCTTGGATCATTTGCTCCTCTTGGGGGAGAGCAAGCAGCGGCTGAGCTTCCAGGGGACTGGGTTTCCCTGGGACGGAGTACACAATGGCTATGGTATTCCGTATATGCAAGGTCAGTTAGACAAGATTCTTCTCTGTGTTATGATGCATTTTAGTGATCTGATAGTTTTCGTTTACCGGCAGCAAGCAAGTGAGCTGGCGCACGAGGTTGCTAGTAATTGGTGATTGGTCGAGGAGATTCGTTTTTGGGAGAGACTCGAGTCGCATCTAAACTGGAGTGTTCTATGTCTTTAGCTTTATGGTTTCGGATTTAGTTTTTCTTTTCTTCTCGTTCTAGAAGGCATCACTCGCCATCCTTACGTTCAATTGCACTGCTCAAATAATATCGTATTCAGCTTCTCAAACTTCTTTTGCAATGGTATTGCTTTATCAGAAAGAGTAAATCCTCAAAGATGTAGATTCTTGGGCATGACAAGAATAACATAACATGTTTTCTTTCTTGACTGAGTTTTAACTTTTGGAATCCTTTCTCAAAGCTTGAGTAACTTTTCTGTTACATACAAAACTTATATCACATGCCCACTTTTTTTCTTTTTTACTTTTTGTAGCAAAAGGCTAGGAAACAAATAACATGAGAAAGATTGATCCAGTGCCTACAAAACCTTTTTCCAATCAAAAACATTGTATAGCACGAATCAAAATCGACATGAAAACAAATATCGCATACAGAAAAAAAGACATCATTGGTAAGCACAATTACGCCTTAACCAATCTCTAGAGACCAAAAACAGTTGATAAAGAAAAACAGCTTAATCCGTACTTATTCTATGCATCATCATACCAACAGCAACAACAGAAAGGTACCAGCAGTAGTAGTAGCAGCTCCTTATATACTCAAGGGTGAGAAGCAAAAGAATGCTTCTTCATTAACCCGGACCAAATCAACAAGAATCTGAACAATCATAATACCAAAACAAGCCCTTACAAACTCTTTTTCAGTTATATGCCCGGAACGAAAACTCCTCGTCTTCCTCATCTTCCTCCGCATAAGTCAAGGCCTGACAAACAGATGGTTCCACCTCCAAATTCTCATTCCAAAAAAACGATTTCCTTCCAATCAACTCAACCACCTTTTTCGCGGGGCCTGAGTCCCTTGGGCTTTCTCTCGTGCACTTAGCAACCTTAATCCTCGGCAGCAGATCACGCCGAGCACCAATGGACAACATCTCTTCTTCCACGTCAGCACTACTGTGAACAAAAATCTCCCTAGGAATCTCCCAACGCTTCTTAACCCGGCTTTCACTACCTAAATTCCCGTTCCCAGCCCGGGTTTTTCCCACAGACAATGCTCGTTTATTATCCACCTTCTGGGTAAAATCATTATCATTCTCCGGCAAGGACCTCTTTCTCATAACCGTGGCCTGAGCTGAACTCTGATTGTACCGGCTCGCCACAACTCTTCCCGGCCTCAAAGAAGGCTTATTAATAGCCGACTTCTCACGTTGTTCTCCGAACAATTTCTTGGGCTGGACTGAATGAACAACTGGATACGTCTTTTTCGAAGCAATTGTGGTCATAGCCTGCCTTGAAGTCGCAACTTGACTCTTCAATCCGACTTTCCTCGATTTCGGACTCACACTAGAACTCTTGCCCCTTTCTTTCATCTCCACCGCCTTCTTTTCATCGATATCCTGAAGCTTCAAGAAGCAAGACTTCCTTCTGCTCTGAACAGGGGTTATCATTTCTTGCTTCCCAGAAGGTTTAGTTGCTCTGAAAATCTCCGAGGGCCCCATGCTCATTACTCCTCTCCGCTGCCCTCCTCCGGAGATAATCTCCACGGGCCCCAGACTGATCCCCCTTCTCTGAACCTTTGGCCTCGTGCTCATAGACGAGACATCCTCACCCATTTTCTTATCCTTAGAACTCGTTGAAACTGGGTCCATGAACTTGGCAGGGACGACTCTTCCTCGCCTCTCGGGGGGCTTTACGCTCCTCTGGGACTTCTCCAGCCTCAGAGCCTCCAACCTTGATTTCAGCCGTGAGATCTGCGACTCGATTTCTTCGATTTCCCCGTCGATCTCGTCGGAGCCCTTCTTGGAAACGCCCGATTCCTCGAATTTGGGGAGGGGCTTTAAGGGTTTCGTAACAGGGGAGATCTGAATGTTATTTTCCGGCACGAGGCACTGATTCTCCTTGCCGGAATCGGAATCAAAAGATGCGTGGGGGTTTCCGAAGATGGACTTCAGGGAGCCCCAAGACTGTCTGCTAGCCGTTGGATCTTCGGAGATCTCTCCAGCTTTATCGAACGCGGCGTTGTTCCATACCTGGAGATCGGCCGAAGAATCTAGGGTTTTTTCTGGAAATCGAAACACGCTCATTTTTTCAGATTCGTCGAATCAGAAGGAGAAATCGGTAATCATAAACTATTTTTGGTGATGATGAAGTCTGAGAAATTGAGGATTGGGTATTATAGTGGGAAATTGTTTGTCAATGTTTTAGAGTTTTGTGACCGTTGGGTTCAAATAAACGTTACAGGTTCGTTCGTTCGATCCTGGCCGTTGGATGGTAAACGGCTATTAGAGACGCTCCGATTTTTTATTTTAATGGAAATTTTTGTGTCAAAATTATTGACTATAAAACCAAAGGGAGACCCGAGGGAAAAATGCCATTCTAAAAACATAATACGAGTACAAGTTAAATACCCCTCAAGTTAAATACCCAAACTAAATATCTGGATAATAGTCCAACTTCACATTTCTTTTGAATTTGCAATGTAATTTAAGCACAACTATACGTACGTATAATTTAAGCACGACTATACGTATTTTAGTGATTTGAACCGTTTTATGATCTTAAAATATTATTTTACATATTCAGTCTTATTTTTGCGGAAAAATAATGTCCAAAAGTGGTCGATCCTAGAAATTTCTAAATACACTACAAGTTTAGGAATTTCTCGGAAGCACTTTAGAACATTATTTTTTCACGAAAATTGAACTGAACAAGTAAAATAACATTTTAAGATCATCCAACGGTTTGAATCACTTAAATCAAGTACGAATAAGTAGATAAATAATGAAAAGTTCGTCGGGTGAGTTTTCAAAGGCTCTGGGTGTTGGAATAGGTGACCGGCGAGCCAACGTTTGGCCGAACGGTTAATCGTATTCCGTTATATAACGGTTTATTTCGTTAATTAATGAAACTTATATTTGTTGGAGTTGTGTACTTAATGTCTAGATTTAAGTACCGGTAAACTCCCGGTCATGGCATTTAACCTATTTAATTAATAAACAATTATTTGCAATTAATTAATTATGCAAAATATAGTCCTGGATTTTATACGTTGTAGTTAGTATGGTGCGCATGGGCGCACAGAAGATCATACTATCGGTTACTCGTATTTAATCGAACAGTTGCTCACGACCTAGATGGACACGGACCAATCCATCGGTATAGTCGTTGTGTGAGAGACAAAATAATTTATCTTAATTGTTTTATCACACTTGTACACTTGGTGTATTGGGCGGATCAGCTTGAGATTTATTGATTAGGATTGCCTTGGATAATCAATTTAAATCTCGGAGTATTTTATTCTTAATCCCCGATATTATTGCGGGTGTGTATATTTAATACTAGAGACTTTGATTTTCCAAAGGAATTAACCGATTTAATTATTGGGTTAATTACCGGTAAAATTGGGTCGCTATATTTTATATATGACATGCCGTGAATACTTGACGGGAAAGTGTATCCCGGAAGGGTTGATAATATCCCCGAGATGAGTTCATAAGGAATTATTGTGTAAACCTCATGAGTGGATTCGTTCCGCACAATAATAAAGGTTGAACGGTACTAGTCTCGGATATAAGATATGAATATTATTTATTGAGCAATAAATAATTTATTCATGGATATTTAAATCTTAAATACACGGAATAAATAATACTAATCGGAGAAATATTATTTGATATAATATGGTTAATATTGGGAGTGCAATTTTATTTATATAGTGGAAAATAAATAAAATTAATATTGATAAGAATTAATAGATTTGGGTTGGACCCAATTTAATTTTCAATATTGAAGCCCAATATTTAATCTCCTTATGATCCCCTACGTAGCCTATATAAGCACTATATGGTCTTCACTTTTCATAACTAAGAGAACCTAAGTTACGCCAATCATAAAAGTTCTGAGAGTGAGGAAGATCCATAGGAATCCGATAGATCGTCGCCCACACGACGTTCGGACGAAGTGCGAGGAATACGTAGGAAGATCGCAAGGTCATCAACAAGATTCGTTTTTCCGTACAACGAATCGAGGTAATAATCGAGAACCCCCTCTTTGATTATTTGTGTTGTTTAATTGTGATGTATACATGAACAAGACGATCCGGGAACGTCGAGACCGGGATACGGGGATCTCGCGATCCCCGTCGGGATCGAAAGAGGGGCGGTCGAACCCTAGGGTTTCGACCGCCGGTATACCGCGCGAGGAAGCCCCGGCTGGACGCCGGGGCGTGCGATCGACCTAGGGTCGATCGCCGGGGATGCCACGGGCTGGTGCCGTGGCGGATCCCCGCCGCCTCCACGGCGGCGTGCGCGAGGAGGCGCCTCGGCTGGGCCGAGGCGGGCGATCGATCAAGCGATCGATCGCCGGGGGTAAACCGCGGCTGTTGCCGCGGTGGTCAGCTGGGCTGACCGCCCTTCCTGGTGGCGACGACGGTGAAGTCGCCGGACTCACCGCCACCCGGGGGCTGCCGGAGCAGCCCCAGCGATCGCCATGCACGGCGATCGCGAACCCCAGCCGCGATGGGGTTCGGCTAGGGTTTAGCCGCGGGTTCATCCCGCGGCGACGCTCTTGTCGAGCCCGGTTCTTCGCGTGTGGTTCGCGTTCGTGATTTCCGACTCGCGGGAGACTTCGACTGGGGGCGGGCTGCGTGTCTTCGGGCGCGTAGTCTCCAAAGGTCGGACTCCTGCGGATGAGTTGGTGTTCGTGCGACTTCCGGCGACGGGTTTTCGGTCGGGTTATCGGTTCCGCATTTTTGATAGCCCGGGACATCGAATCCCAGCAATATTAATGGCATATAGGGGTGGGAATGAGCCAGACTACCCGACATGGGCCTATGGCTCGGCCTACAAAAGTTCGGGCTCGGCTCGGCTCGTTTAATAAACAAGCTAGGCTCAAGCTTTTTTAAAAGCTCGTTTATATAAACAGGCCGAGCTTGAGCTTTCTTTTAAGCCTTTGAAGCCTAGCAGGCCGGCCTATTTAATATATATATATATATATATATATATATATATATATATATATATATATATATAGTTATATATATTATTCCTAAAGTACTTCATATATAAATATTTAATAAGCTTATAAATTATAATATATAAATATATTAATAAGGTATTTATCTAAATTAATGAAACAATACAATTCATTTAGTTGTAATTTTGTAAGTACTTATTAATATATCATACATTGTTAAAAAAAATTATAATTGAAAAGTGAAATAGATTATTTTATATTGATTGGAAAATATTTTGAACTTCTTTTTATTTATAAGAGGTTGTTTACTTGTTTTATTATTATTAATTACTTAAAAGTAAAATAATTTTATGAAATGAATTAAATATAAGCAAATTTAATTAAAATATTTTTCATTGAATTTTCGACTAATCATCGAATCGGTTGAAGTTCAAATTGTATTTAAAAAGGCTTATAAAAGGCTTTCAGGCCGGGCCTATTTATTTGAAAGGCTCAGGCACAGTCTTTAAAAAAAGCCTATAACAGGTAATAGGCCAGGCTCAAGCCTAAAATTTTCACATCAGGCCCAGGCCTATTTAAGTAAAGCCCGGCTCGGCTCGACTCGTTCCCACCCTAATGGCATATACTATATCTACTCCCATTGTTGAATCATAGATATAATCATGTACAGTTACACATGTTGTATGAATTCGATTTTGGTGGAAACCGAGAGATAATTCTGTTAAAGCAACGTAACTGTCAAACTCAGTTCCTAGTCGATGGGTTACGCCAATAACAAGGATACCCAGTCTTTCTCCCTTGAGACTAGCACTTAGTGTATGTGGGCTAGTCTCGAGCCTCGGTGTTGGGACATCAACATACTTGAGTGAGTGCTCACTGTTGATGAGTTCACTGAACCCCCTCTCCCTGAAATCTCTAAGTGGTTATCACTGATCGAGTAGAGAATTCCATAATATAGTTGTACACCATTAATCCTTAAGATCCAGACATCACCGTGACTTCATTAGAGGACCAGCTGTATCGTGACCTGTCTCTGATTCCCTTAAGGGGGGTCAGTCGTAAACGAGACAATGTTCGTGCAGTCCGAAATCTGGTGTACTGAAGTCTGTGTATGGTAGCAGGGGATCTGATCGCTTGATATAGATCATGGATGTCCTGTGTATTTTGATGGTTCATAGTCCCGGAATCTCTGGCCAGAGTTGAATTACTTAGAGTATGACTATTTAATAATAGCCATGGGAGCGCAAGTGAACACATTAAACATGCTTCCTCAAAGATCTGGATATCTCGAACTACGATGTTCAGGTTGTTTCGCCGAGGAATTACTTTGCATACACTCCATTGTTGCCAAGCGTCACATGTGGAACTGTCGAGGCACGGAGCATTGTTGAGCCTGTTCGGAATATTATTAAAAAGGTACTCAAAATTATTTGAAACAACAATAAGTATCATTCATTCTTTTATGTTTTAACTAATACTATCATGATCAGAGGAATGGAGAAATTAAGTTCTGGGAGGCAGAATGCCTCAAGGTGGACCCCACGAGCAAAACTGTTTCCTGCAGGTCTAATTTCGAAGAGAATTTGGCCGAGAACGATGATTTCTCCTTAGAGTATGACTATTTAATAATAGCCATGGGAGCAAGTGAACACATTCAACACTCCGGGTGTCTATGAACAATGCCATTTCCTCAAGGTAATAATAATAAGGGGTTTTTCAAAATAGGTCAATATCTTACTCTCAATTATACATTAAGAACAATCTTTACACTATTTATAAAAAAATTAAATTTACCCAAATAACCCTTTTCATTGTTGAAAACTATATAATATATTCCATTATTCATATATTAATTCATATCTCTTAATTGATGCTATTAAATATACACTTACCATATTGGACAATACACTACCAAAACAATATCATAAACGTATTAATTAGTATCTTCCCATAAAACCCACAACTACTAAGAATACACTACTACGTGTGTCATAGTTGGAAAACTAAAAGCTCGAAGCATTAAACAGTATAACGGAGATTTGTGATTTATCCGCCGATGTGATTTTCGTAGTGTCTGCTCTCAAACCTCGAAGCCTAATCGTGTTAAGGTAAGTTTTCTCAAATCATTATCAATTGCAATTATTGGGTGACTAGATCCCATACCTGATTTAGGGTTCTTTGTTTTGGTGTTTGATTCTACCCAATTTTATAGTTTTTAATTTTGAATTGACATAGTGTAGTAGTCGGAATGATTGCATGTCTGAAATTATGGTTATATAATTAAAATCCCCCTTGTTTTAAACAGACTCAAAGCTGTAATTTTTAGGTTAAATTTTCATTAGTTGTGTACCAGATTTAGTTTATGTTTTTGTTAGATTAAATACCATTTGTGGACATCTTACCCGAGATTCAGGACTTGTGTGTTTCAAAATGTGTGGGTTTACTAATTAACTAGTTTGATAACTAGTTGTAAGTGTGAAATCAGAGTTTATAGATACAGATTGATAGCCTATCCTTTTCCCCTATCAAAACATTTACCATACACACTGTCTCCACCAACTAAAATTACTTTGTTTTGTGAACAGTCGTTTAACATAGAACTAAAAACCTTATTTGTCGTTTTAATTTTTAGTTGTTCCATATTTCTATGCATGTATGTAAACTTTGATTTCATTAGTTTTTCAAATTGTGTATTTGTTGGTCCAATATGACAATACTCCACCAACCAGTATTTTCTATCATTTAGAGTTGTGTTTTTATACTAGGGATCTTTTTATTACAAGTATAGTTAAGGTTTTTTTTTTACAACTAGTGTTTTTACTAGTTTGAATGGTTATGTTTACCTTGTGGAAATCAGTCTACATGTTTTTACAATAACTGGTTATGGAGATATTTTGTGTACATGTTTATATGAATGATTATGTTTATTTATTAGCCATTTACTGAATTCCGTAATTGACGACTATATGCTTATGAGCCCAATGTGTTAATCAGTGTGTTTGCTTTCCAAATATGTGGTTTGCATATAATATATAACCATTATTCTGTGATTGAGATCATGGGGTTATTAGAAAGTGTATTATTGAAATTTTTTGAAAATGGTGTTTTGTAATTCTTTGATGATTTCTTATATTGTTTTTGGAGAAACATTGAAAGGTGATGCATAGATTATATATAGCTGTTGCGTTGTTTTTTTTTTTCGTTTTTCTTTGTTCTTCTAATTTTATTTTCGTGGCTTTGCTTGTGATGTTGTTTAGGGAAAGTCACTTGCCATAAAGGTCATACTTGTCAATTAGCTTCAATACTGTAGTAAGCACAACGCCGTTTCCTCCGAACATTTCATCTATATCGTCCCTAATTTCCATTATAAGAGTTTGCAACCAATAAGGTACATTTAAATATGTGACGTTGGACAATGGACTGACTGTGTTGTCCAACTTACAAGATTAGCAAGCTCTCGTAATGGATGACATTCTCCGAACGCTTTTATAAGAGTTGTTAAATTCTTTTTTTGGATCAGGTCGCGATAACGCCATAATCATTGGCTTGTGTGGATTTGACATAAATCGCATAACCTATTGAAACAAAGTGAAGAATTTGATCACCAAAAGGAAGATAGAGAAACTTTAAAGGCATGCAAATAAGCTGGTGTATATGTGATCTTACTTCGGACCATATTGCAGGCAGTGCTTTGGGGGATGACACCTCATTATTGGTTGGTGCCACGAGGTCACCCTCAGCTTCAGAAGTATCTTCATGAACAACACCATTGCTAAAGTCCATCCCAGGAGGAACAACCTGCAGAATACGATATCACAATCTAGCTAGATCTAGAGGTTGGATTGAATTTTGCTAATCATCGTGTAGATTTTATGTGTGATTCAAGTAGTTTATTATTCATCATGTAGTCCCAATAGTTTAACCTTAATTATAGGTTGGTATTTGGTCTATTTTTGATAGTTTAATTGTCGGTCAGAATCTCTGACATACACTGTACAATGTAGTTGGTAGTTCAGAATTCATAAGTTGGAATATTAGTTAACAAACAAGTATTTAATAGTGTAATAAATAAATTTCAGAATCTATTACAAACACTTATTACAAATACAGTACCTTTTTGCAAAGTGTATTTTGAAGTTCTAAATTCATAAAGTGGTTTAATCGTTTAAGCACATGTAGTTTACTATATTAATAGCTGTTTAACTAAAACTTGTACATGAACATAACAAACACACTACCTTGATAGTGTAGTTGGTAGTTCAGAATTCATAAGTTGAGATATTGGTTAACAAACAACTATTTAGTAGTGTAATAAATAAATTTCAGAATCTATTACAAACACTGTACCTTTTTGCACAGTGTATTTTGTAGTTCTAAATTAATAAAGTGGAATAAATAAATTTCAGAATTTATTACAAACACGGTTCCTCTTTGCACATTGTATTTTGTAGTTCTAGATTCATAAAGTGGTTTAATCGTTTATGCACATATAATTTACTATATTAATAGCTACACTAACTAAAACTTGTTCATGAACATAATACATATTAGTTCCAATATGTAATAAATAAATTTTAGAATCTATTACTATATTATTTAGTAGTGTAATAAATAAATTTCAAAATCTATTACAAACACGATACCTTTTTGCATAGTGTATTTTGTAGTTCTAGATTTATAAAGTGGTTTAATCGTTTACGCACATGTCGTTTACTATATTAATAGTTGCACTAACTAAAACTTGTTTATGGACATAACACATATTACACACACTATATCGTTTAACTGCATGAATAATCTATTAGACACACTATACCGGCTTAGGCAGTCCGGATTTTGGGGAGCTTTTAATCATCAAGTGGACGACTGTCTTGATCCCGGTGACATGAATTTGGTATGCGTGGTCGTCAGGTTCTCGGATGCGCTTAACTGCGGGTACGGGGAGTGGGGCCTGCTGTTTGGGAAGGTGTTCTTTGCGCTCTCGGTGATTCTGCACCTGTACCCGTTCCTCAAGGGTCTCATGGGGAGGCAGAATTCGTCCCACCTTCTTGACCAAACCCGTCCTCCTCATTGGCGCATTAGACAGTTTCATGGCAAACATTGATATGAGATCTACGTCAAAAACCTACCATTGTTTAGAACAACAGATGAAGTTTTATTATGAAGTATATGGAGTGAAACTAATTCTTACCATGTTTAGGTAATATATTTTAGTGAGGACGCAAACGTTGGCAAGTGACAACCATAGCAAAAGCCCATGTCTTGTTGGGTTTGGTGGAGCCAAACCAAACCAATCCAAGTCGACGAATGAAGACGGAGCAAGACGACGAAGAAACGGGACGTTTCAACACAAGGCGCCAGCCGGGCGCCTAGGGACCAGGCGGGCGCCTGGTCCCATCTTCAGAGAAGCCCCAGCCCTAGCAAGCGAGCGCTCAAGGGCCAGGCGGGCGCCCGCGAAATTGAGCAGGCGGGCGCCTGGGGACCAAGCGGGCGCTTGGTCCCAGCTTCAGAGAAGCGATTTCTGGGCAGGCGGGTGTCTGGGCTGGCAAGCGGGCGCCTGGTCTCGCTTCCAGATCTTGACCGCGTTTGACTCGTTTTTTGGGATGGCCTTTGACTAGGTCTTGACTTGGGCAACCAATAAATACTTCCTCCCCCTTCCCTTGTGAACTATGCTTGACATTTCTTAGCCACCAAAAGTAGATCTACATCTAGATCTTGAAGAGAGAAGAGAGAAAGAGAGTTAGGGTTAGAATTTGGGGAAAATTCTTGTAAGCTCTTGGAAGCTCGATTGTATTTCTTGTTCTTCTCGTTGGGTGGGCTAGAGTGTAAGTATCCTAGAGAGAGTCGAGAGAGTTAGGATTCGAGGGAGAATTCTTGTAAAGCTCGTTGTATCGATTCGATGTATCTAGTGAAAAGATCGTAGCGGCAAAGTGGATGTAGCCTATTTAAAGGTGAACCACTATAAATCTCGGTGTCGTGTTTGTTTGCTTTCTCGTTTCGTATTGTGTTGATTGCTTCGATTGTGGTTCGCTCCTATATCGCTTGAATATGTATATTGTGTATGCTTGGGTGCATTGAGGATATATACGTGTTGGTTGTGAATTGTTGTCGTTGTTGGTTGTCGGGAATTCAGTACACTCGGGTTGAGTGGATTCCCGACAACGGTTGGAAGTCGTTTTTCTTCGGGGGATTGGTGATCGAGTACGGGGTGGATTCGTTTGGAGATCGATCGGAGTTTCCGTCAAGCATTGGGCGTGTCCGTTCGATCGGGTATCGACGAGTCAAGGAAAAAGTCCTCGTGCTCTAGGAGCGGGTCCCGGTGGTCCGACTTGTAGTCGGTGGTCTCGTTGACGTAAAGCACCGCCCGCCTTCCCAGTGTATAACAATCCCATCATGTCTGTGGATATATTAGTTTGTTCGTTCCCGACAATGTCAACTTTAGAGCAATTTCTAATGCTTTGACACTCATAACCTTCCACAAAAGGCTTCTCTCGTAATATTTGCATTTACAGAGATTGTGTTGGAGTTGTGTACTTAATGTCTAGATTTAAGTATCGGTAAACTCCCGGTCATAGCATTTAACCTATTTAATTAATAAACAATTATTTGCAATTAATTATTATTAATTAATTATGCAAAATATAGTCCTGGATTTTATACGTTGTAGTTAGTATGGTGCGCATGGGCGCACAGAAGATCATACTATCGGTTACTCGTATTTAATCAAACAGTTGCTCACGACCTAGATGGACACGGACCAATCCATCGGTATAGTCGTTGTGTGAGAGAGAAAATAATTTATCTTAATTATTTTATCACACTTGTACACTTGGTGTAGTGGGCGGATCAGCTTGAGATTTATTGATTAGGATTGCCTTGGATAATCAATTTAAATCTCGGAGTATTTTATTCTTAATCCCCGATATTATTGCGGGTGTGTATATTTAATACTAGAGACTTTGATTTTCCAAAGGAATTAACCGATTTAATTATTGGGTTAATTACCGGTAAAATTGGGTCGCTATATTTTATATATGACATGCCGTGAATACTTGGCGGGAAAGTGTATCCCGGAAGGGTTGATAATATCCCCGAGATGAGTTCATAAGGAATTATTGTGTAAACCTCATGAGTGGATTCGTTCCGCACAATAATAAAGGTTGAACGGTACTAGTCTCGGATATAAGATATGAATATTATTTATTGAGCAATAAATAAATTTATTCATGGATATTTAAATCTTAAATACACGGAATAAATAATACTAATCGGAGAAATATTATTTGATATAATATGGTTAATATTGGGAGTCCAATTTTATTTATATAGTGGAAAATAAATAAAATTAATATTGATAAGAATTAATAGATTTGGGTTGGACCCAATTTAATTTTCAATATTAGAAGCCCAATATTTAATCTCCTTATGATCCCCTACGTAGCCTATATAAGCACTACATGGTCTTCACTTTTAAGAATAAGAACCTAAGTTACGCCAATCATAAAAGTTCTGAGAGTGAGGAAGATCCATAGGAATCCGATAGATCGTCGCCCACACGACGTTCGGACGAAGTGCGAGGAATACGTAGGAAGATCGCAAGGTCATCAACAAGATTCGTTTCTCCGTACAACGAATCGAGGTAATAATCGAAAAACCCCCTCTTTGATTATTTGTGTTGTTTAATCGTAATATGTACATGAACAAGACGATCCGGGAACGTCGAGACCGGGATACGGGGATCTCGCGATCCCCGTCGGGATCGAACAAGGGGCGGCCGAACCCTAGGGTTCGACCGCCGGCGCGCGGGCGTGAGGGAAGCCCCGGCTGGACGCCGGGGCGAGCGATCGACGTGAAGTTGATCGCTGGGGGTTCGGCCGTGGGCTGGTGCCACGGCGGGTCGAAACCCACGGCCTCCCTCCGCCGGTGGTGCGCGCAAGGAGAGAGGGCCGCGGCTGGACGCCGCGGCTGGGGCGATCGAGCCCTAGCTCGATCGCCGGGGACCGTCGCGGCTTCGCGCCGCGACTGGTGGTCCCCCCTCCTGTCGGTGATGGCGGTGAGTCGCCGGACTCACCGCCCGGGGCTGCCGGAGCAGCCCAGCGATCGCCATGCACGGCGATCGCGAACCCCGCGGATGGGGTTCGGCTAGGGTTTAGCCGCGGGTTCATCCCGCGGCGACGCTCTTGTCGAGCCCGGTTCTTCGCGTGTGGTTCGCGTTCGTGGATCCGACTCGTGGGGGACTTCGACTGGGGGCGGGCTGCGTGTCTTCGGGCGCGTAGTCTACAAAGGTCGGACTCCTGCGGATGAGTCGGTGTTCGTGTAAATCTCCGGCGAAGGGTTTTCGGTCGGGTTATCGGTTCCGCATTTTTTTTGATAGCCCGGGACATCGAATCCCAGCAATTGGTATCAGAGCGTTTGGTTTCGTGTTCATGTATATGTTCGATTATTGTTCTACCTTGCAGGATTTCCGGCTATCATGGTTGGATTTAATTAATTGTTGTTTTAATTAATTATCATGATTATTAAACTCTCGGACATGTCGAGATTCGTTTTGTGTGGTTGAATGTTTGTAATAGTAAAAATTCGGGGGTTGACCGAATTTAGGATTTATTATTACGCACTTTATTTTCCGGAAAATGTATAGGGTCGATTTCATGTATAGAATCGATACCGGAATTGTAATTTAAATTATTGTAATTTATTTTGCGTTGGTTCGATGATGAGACGATCGCCGGAAGACGAAGACGTGTGACGAAGACGAGGAGGACGAAAAACCGGGGGGTCGATCATCCCCATGATCGATCCCCATGAGGATCGATCGACCCCATCCCGGGGGCTGCCCGCTAGGGCTTCCGGCCACGCCGGCCACCGGTGGTGGTGGCGCGTGGGCTGGGGGCGACGGTGGTGGTGGTCCCGGGCGGTGGAGGTCGACGGTGGGGATGGCGTGGGATCTCCCAATCTCATGCTATTCCTACCAAGATCCACTTTCCTAATTAATTCGGATTTTTCTTATTTGAGTACTTTCCTTTTAGGAAACTCTCATGGAATAAGAAAAGAATTAATTGGAATTAATTTCATTCCTATTGATTTATTTCCTTCATGGAGATATTCATAGATTGGGAATTTAATTAATTTAGTACTAAATTTATTTTTCCTATTTGATTATTCCTACTCATGGGAATATTCATGGATTAGGAATAGAAATAAATTTGGAAAGTAGTAGTCCTAATTTATTTTATTTCCTTGTTCTATTATAGATATCTTCTAGAATATTCCAAGTTTTACTTGGATAGATTATTCTAAAAATTTAATAAGAACTAGATAGGAAAATAAATAAATAAAAATATTAATAATATTTAATTTTATTTTTGATATATTCAATTGACTTAATTTTCGAATTAAGTAACTTTTGGATTAATTAAAAATAAATAGATTTAAATATTGGAAATTAATGTTCTCGTCACATGGAGCATTCAAGAAACGAAGACTGAAGACTAGAAGATGCATATGAAGATAAAGCCATGATAGTCGGGAAAAATAATTTCTCTAGCATTATTTTGACTATCTGATCTATGTGCTTTATTGCTTTCATGCATGCTATATGTGTTTATTTTATGCACTAGATAGCGTATCCCTTTATCGTAAAAAGCTAAGTGGGAGAGGGGATGGAAACATTCCCATGGTCTCCATCACTGTTCTCTTGGTGACTTTTATGGACTTTTGAAGTTCATATAGACAAGTCATTGTAGGAGAATTCTTGTAATTCCTCTTACAAGAAACATTGATCAAGTTTGTCAAACAATGCCTAATTTGTCTTTCTGAAACTGACTTCAAGTCGACTCATTCTCACCCCGGGGAGTGGAATGGAGCCAGAGCCACTTGGTCATGTGGATGACACAAATTAGAGACCTTCGTGCCATTCTTTGATAGGTGGGTCGATTGTCTGCTCGGCTCCCTCATTTATGAGGGATAGGGTCGCTCGCATGGTGAATCACTGGTTAGAAACTTCGAGTCTCACTTATGATTCTCCGAGTCTTGATTTACGAAATCAAATGGATCTTGTAATTGGGAGTCAATTATAAAAATCTCTTGGTGTAGTAAACGTCCACACCACGTGGCTTGCTATGCTGACGGATTTTGGATTAATTTATGTAGACAGTTATAAGTAATTGTGAAGAGTTGTGAAATTGTCGTAAACGTCCACACCACGTGGCTTGCGGTGACGTAGCAATTCCAAGCGATGTACTTTAGTACTGAGTGATGGTTTACACTTAGATACGCGTTATAGTATTCTTCCCCACGAAGTTACGCTATGATTGATGTATGACCAAAGAAAAACTAATTGCTAAATCGTTTGGGTGGGTAAACGTCCACACCACGTGGCTTGCTTTACCTGATGGGATTTTAGACGCAATTAGTAATTTAATGATATTATTTGAGGGAGATAATATCGGACATTAAATTGATTGTTTGTTTACATGTGCTTATAGGTTTAGAGAATAGCTATGAATCCACTTTCTGTGATACTCAAGGAACATAAACTCACTGGTCCCAATTACATTGATTGGAAGAGAAATTTGGACATTGTCCTGACTGCTGAAGAGTACAAGTTTGTACTCTCTGATAAATGCCCTGCTGAGCCCACGACTGCCTCAACTGATGAGGAAAAGGCAACATATCGGAAGTGGAAAAAGGCTGATGAAATGGCTAGGTGCTATATTTTGGCTTCCATGTCAAATGTACTCCAAACCCAACATGAGCCGATGGACACTGCCCGGGATATGATGACTAACCTCAAGGAGATGTTTGGGGAGCAGGATCGTGCGGCAAGGCAAGAAGCCATGAGAGTCCTTATGTCGACTACTCAGTCTGAAGGAACGCCCGTTGGGGAGCACGTTCTTAAGATGATGAGTTTGTTGAATGAACTTGAGGTCCTAGGAGCTTCAATTGATGATGAGACGCAAGTCGACATCATACTCCAGTCTCTGACCCCTAAGTTTGAGCAGTTTCGTATGAGCTATAATATGGGTAAACTATCTTATACTCTTGCGCAACTCCTTACTGAACTGAAGGCGGCAGAGGGGATCTACAAGAAGGGCAAGTCTCAAGCGCTTGTGGCTACCAAATCCAAAAGCTTGAAAGCTATTGGAGGTAGGGGCAAGAAAAGGAAGCAAGCCATAAAACCCAGTGGTGCCAAGAGGAATGGACCACGAGTGGGGGCTAGTAAGCCAAAGGGCTTGTGCTTCCGATGCAAGAATTCTGGACACTGGAAGTCTGAATGTCCTCTCAGAGGTACGAATTTTTCTTTAGTCGTAAAAACATAGTCAGCGGTATTATCTACCAGAATTCTGGTGTGTAGATATGGAACCACTGACGGTATGTGCATTTCTTTAAATGCAGGGGTTCCAGAAAACCCGGCGACTTAGAGAAGAAGAGTTCGAGTCTACATGGGCAAAGCTGTTGGGGTAGCAGCGGTTGCAGTGGAAGACATTTCTGTTTTAGGATTTCATTTCAGTTATTGCTTTATGTACCCCTTCATTTTGAAAAAGAACTTTTGTTCTGGTTTTCTTTATTATTAATGGATATTTTATTTCTTTAATCATTTGATGGTTTGGATAAGAAATAATGGTGATATCTATTCTGGTACATTAGATAGCAATATGTGAATGATGAATCCTTAGTCTACCACGATGCAACAAACCGTTATGTGTAACTTGTTTTTACTTATTGAATGTATTTCTTTATCAATCATTATACTTGTGAATTCTTGAACTTGGTAGTATCTATTCAAAAGGGATTCAAAAGGTCGAAATTGATTTGATCAATTATAGTTGGAGGAATGGACCTCCCGACCTAAGAATCGATCTTGAAAGATGATACAACTAAGTTAACCTTTCTGGATAAAGGATGGAATTCGGACAAGTATAGAAAATGATTTATGATTAATGCGGTATGTGTAATTAGAGAAGGTACGAGTCGTTCTTTAAGAATACTCGAAGATGGATTAGAATACTTGATGTGCCATAAAGGCGGAGTGTTTTCAACACAAAGCCATTATGGGGATCCTTCAAAGTATATCCATTGGGAGCCTGCGACTTGTTCGCGGAGGCTATCACCTATCTAAATAACACATAGCATAAATCAAAGGTTGAGATTAAGTCTCAAACGACTACACCATACACTGATGTGTGGACATGGTGTGTCAGGAATAAGAGATGAGATTCTAGTAGTAAAAGAACAAGTTTGTTCGGAACTACCTATGTTCTATGGATATTTCTGGATACAACGGCACATTCTATGTCGTTGTGGAATATCCTAGAAGAACAAGTAATTGTAAGTTCAATAGTGCTGCGAACCAGATGGGTGTCCTCACCCGGTTCTTAGAGGAAGACTATTAGATGAACTACAATGCCCTAACTGACAAAGTACTTTAAAATGAGGAAAGGGAAAGACTGAGAACCAGCCTGACCGAGTAGTAGTACACCACTAACTGCACCTAATGTTATTACTGTTATACACCGGAACGCCATTGCAGTGGGAGGTTGTTAAGCAACCAGAGATGTTCATAAGACTGGAGGAGTTTTAAACTCTGGATCTAGTAGACATGAAATCGACCCCTAGGTCTGCATAGATTTGCGAGAAAGGTGTGTTAGAGACGTAATGGAAACAAAGGTGGTGTTTTCTCGGAATTTTTTGTAGATAACACTTCATCGTTGGCAACAATGTAAAAGTGTTGTCAGACATAAAATAGAGGTTGTCTAAATCAAGATATAAGATTAAGATGAAGTTGGATCATGTTCTTAGAAATCTTTCGATCTCTAGACAAGAACATTTGTATTTCTCTTAAGATATCTTATACGATTATGGTTTGTTTTAAACATGCACAATTCTGAGAAAGGTTATTGCCTTTCGAGAACAGAATGCATCTATCTAAGGTATGTGTCTTGAACACATGAAGGAGATAGATTTAGACAAAGCAGTAACCTACACTTCAAGTGTAGAGAGCTTTGTAGATGCAATGTTGAAAAACAAGAACCTGATATCAACTATGCGGTTAGCGTAGTGGGAGGATATCAAAGTAATCTGGATAAGAAATATTCGAATGCTGTAAATGTTGGAATTCGATATCCCGGGTTATTTAAATTTGCGGAAACCAATAACCCGATCAAACCCTTCGCCGGAGATCACATGAACGCCGACTCATCCGCCGGAGTCCGGCCTTTGGAGACCACGCACCCGAAGGCACGCAGCCCGCCCCCAGCCGAACCCCCGCGAGACGGGGTTCACGCGATCGAAGGTGTCGATCGCTCAAGGCGATCAACGGGCTGGGGCTGCCCAGCAGCCCCCGCGGCGAGTCCGGCGACTCGCCGCCGCCTGGAGGCCCCCACCGCCGCGGTGGGGAGGAGCGCGGCACCAGCCCGCGCTCCGGCGATCGATCCTTGTGATCGATCGCACGCCCTCGGCCCAGCCGAGGGTCGAGCCTCCTCGCGCCTCGAAACCCTAGGGGCGATCGCCGTGGTCCGACGATCCTAGATCGCCACCACGCGTTCGTCCTCTAATCCGGGGTTCGATCCTTGGATCTTGTTTTTCGATAATTGATCAATAAACTAGAATTAAATTGCGGAAATTTAATTCACCTTTCGATTCGTTGTGCGGAGAAACGAGATCTTATGATGACCTTGAGATCTTCCCACGTATTCCTTGCACTTGTTCGAACGTCGGGTGGGCGACGATCCTCCGAACACTATGGATCTCCTTCTCTCCTTTCTCTCTCTAGAATTGTGATCTTCAAGTTATGAGAATAGAGAAGACCATGTAGTGCTTTTATAGGCTACGTAGGGGATCTTAAGGAGGTGGAATATTGGGCTTCCAATATTGAAGATTAAATTGAGCCCAATGCTCAAGTCCATTAATCCTTATCAATATTAATTAATTCTATTTTCCACTATATAAAATTAATTGCACTCCCAATATTAAACCATATTATATCAAATAATATTTCTCCGGTAGTATTATTTATTCCGTGTATTTAAGATATAAATATCCATGAATAAAATTAATTTATTGCTAATTAATTTATTCATCTCTTGTATCCGAGACTAGTACCATTCAACCTTAATTATTATGCGGAATGAATCCACCTGCAGGGTTTACATAATAATTCCTTATGAACTCATCTCGGGGATATTATCAACCCTTTCGGGATACACTGTCCGGTCAATTATTCACGGCATGTCATATATGAAATATAGTGACCCAACTTAACCGGTAATCAACCCAATAATTAAATCGGTTAATTCCTTTGGTAAATCAAAGTCACTTATATTAAATATACACACCCGCAATAATATCGGGGATTAAGAATAAAATACACTGAGACTCGAATCGATTATCGCCGGCAATCCTAATCGATGAATCTCAACGATCCGCTCAATACACCAAGTGTACAAGTGTGATAAAATAATTAAGATAAATTATTTTCTCTCTCACACAACGACTATACCGATGGATTGGTCCGTGTCCATCTAGGTCGTGAGCTACTGTTCGATTAAATACGAGTAACCGATAGTATGATCTTCTGTGCGCCCATGCTTGCACCATACTAACTACAACGTATAAAATCCAGGACTATGATTTGCATATATTTAATTATAAATAATTAAATGCAAATAATTGTTTATTTAATTAAATAGATTAATGGCAATGGATCGTGAGTTTGCGTTACTTAAATCTAGACATTAAGTACACAACTCCAACAATCTCCCACTTGTACTAAGGTCTAGCCATTTCCTCCAAAACTCCCGACTCCCATACTCATCACGTGCTTAAGTTGTACTTCCAAGAAGTACTATGTGAATGAGCACTCTAGGTTGCCGCTCTGAAGTTATCTTGGTGACTACAGCGTCGTCTCCCTCGACGATGATTCGTATCAGGTGGTACTTGCACTATGTGTTATCTTACACTTATGGACTTGTGATTTCTTACCATTTGCCATCGCACCGCTATATACATAGCCATTTCTTGTACTAAGGTCTAGCCATTTCCTCCAAAACTCCCGACTCCCATACTCATCACGTGCTTAAGTTGTACTTCCAAGAAGTACTATGTGAATGAGCACTCTAGGTTGCCGCTCTGAAGTTATCTTGGTGACTACAGCGTCGTCTCCCTCGACGATGATTCGTATCAGGTGGTACTTGCACTATGTGTTATCTTACACTTATGGACTTGTGATTTCTTACCATTTGCCATCGCACCGCTATATACATAGCCTTTTGGAAAATTAAGAATCACCTCTAAGTCCCAGAGATTATCCCGGAGTTATACCAAAACTTCCGCTGCCTCTGAGGCCGCTATTTGGTTACCCATGGCAGAGTCCGAAAAGCATCGTGCTTATCACTCTTCCATGTTAAAACTCCTTCTCCTTCAACAGTGAAACACATAGCCTGATATCGACTTACACTGGTCCTCATTTGATTAGAAATCTAAGAGAATGTAATCCAAAGGAAAAACTCGTCTGCTTCGTAGTCTAGAACAGTACTTCGAAAGTACTTTTACAGCAGTCGAATATTCCTTTCCAGGATTACCTTGATATCCTCCCACTATGCTCACTGCATAGCCGATATCAGGTTCTCGTTTTCAACATTGCATTTATCAAGCTTTCCACACTCCAAGTGTAGGAAACCGCTCTCATTGCTTCTATCTCCTTTTTTGTTCCAAAACACATATCCTTAGATAGATGCATTCCGTCTCTGAAAGGTAACGAACCTTTCTCGGAATCTTGCATGTTAAAACGAACCATAATCATATATATGTAAGATGTCCAGGAGAAGTACAATGTTCTTTTATTGAGATCACAGATCTTAAGAACATGCTCTAACTTCTTCTTTATCTCATATATCTATTTTTCTAGACAACCATCATTTTATGTCTGACAACATCTTTACATTGTTACCAATGATAAAATGTTATCTACATAAAAACTCCGAGAAACACCACTTTGTTTCCATCACGTTTCCCATACACATGATTCGTCAATGCCTTTTGATGAATCCATCAAATGGACTATCTCATCAATTCGCAAGTACCACGAACTCAATGCTTTGTTTCAATCCATAAATGGATCAACTAAGCTTGTACTCTAAATGATCTCGCCTCTTAGCAATAATCCTTATTGCTCTCCAAGAAGGCACATTTAGATCTAGTACTGCCTTCATGTAGATCTAGGGATCGATTTCACGTATTACTAGGTCCAGAGTCTGAAGACTCACCTAGTTTTATGAATATCTCCAGTTGTTATACAACCTCCCACTACAATGGCGTTCCGGTGTATAAACAGTAATAACAGTAGGTGCAGTTAGTGGTGTACCGCTACTCGGTTCGGCTGGTTCTAAGTCTTAATCGTTTTCTCTCTTTTCAGAAGTATCACGTCATTTTGGGCTTGTGGTTCGTCTAATAGTCTTCCTCTAAGAACCGGGCGTTAGAACTTATAACGTCCCTCTGGTTCATAGTACTATTGAACACACATCTTTTGTTCTTCTAGGATATTCTACAACCGCATTTGAATGCGCCGTTGTTTTCAAGACATATCCATAGAACATAGGTAGTTCCGTTTAACTCGCGCTTTTACTATTTCTATAAGAGTTCCATTTCTTATTTTCGACACACCAATCTTACAGAGGACTGTATGGTGTAGTCACTTGGGATCCAATCCCAAGCTCTGATCATAAATCAGAGTCAATCAATTCTAATACTTGTCCGGATCTTATATCTTATATCCAAAAGTATTGCTTAGTCGTATTATCTTCCAAATTAGATTCTTAGGTCGGAAGGTCCACTCCTTCAACTTAATTGATCTTACAATCAATTTTCGACCTTTGAACTTCTTATTTGAATAAATATGACTTAGCATAAGATTCCACAAGTATAAATGATTTAATAAAGAAATCTCTTATTAGTAAAACGAGTTGTATAAAACGGTTCGTCGCATCGTGGTAGACTCAGGATTCATCATTTATATATTGCTAGCTAATGTACCAAAATAGATAATATCATTATTTCTTCTTATAACCATCAAATGATTAAAAGAAATAAAATATCCATTCATTAGAAACCCAGAACAAAGTTCTTTCTAATATGAAAGGTACATAAAAGCAATAACTCAAAATGAAATCCTATAAAATGTCCTCCACTGCAACAGCTGCCTCCTTACAGCATTGCCCATGTAGACTACGATCTTTTCTTTTCTAAGTCGTCGGGTTTCCTGGAACCCTTGCATTTAGAATGCGCATACCGCCAGTGGTTCCATATCTACACACCAGGTTCCGGTAGATAATACCACTGACTATGTTTTACGACTAAAGAAATTTCGTACCTTCTTTGAGAGGATAATCAGACTTCCAGTACCCAGACTGTTTGCATCGAGAATACTTGCCTCATGGCTTTCTCGTCCCATCTCGTGGTCCAAGTAACTTAGGACCACTGGGTTTCTTTGCTTTCTTGTCCTTTCCCCGATTCATGCCTTTAGGTTCGAAACCTTTGGCATTGGCTACAAGAGCTTGCGATTTCCGTCTCAACTCGTCTAAAAGGTCAATCATCTCAAAAAACGTTTTTAAGCGTTTCCTCGAAGTGACTGGCCTTTATGAGTATCCTCATCGCTTCTTGTCTAGCCGCCTATGTCAATAGGCTCGGGAGGACAAAGCTCACTGAGTACAACCTTGCACTCTTTAACAGTTTGGGTAATGTCTAGATCTCTATTCCAATCATTACATTCAGGGACCAATGAGTTTAAAATCCTTACGTATCACATAAAGTGGGTTCAAAGCCATATCCTAATCTATGAGCACATATAACAACAAACAATCGATTTAATCTCCGATATTATCTCCCTCAAATAATATCATTAAACCACTAATTGCATCTAAAATCCCATCAGATATGGCAAGCCACGATAGTGTGGACGTTTACCTATCCAAATGATTTAGCAATTAGATTTCCTTCGGTCGTACATCATCATTAGCGTTACTTCGATGGGAAGAATACTAAGAAGCGTACCTAAGTGTAAACCATTACTCAGTATCTAAGAAGATTGTTTGGGACACGCATATTCACCGCAAGCCACGATAGTGTGGACGTTTACGTTAACATACGCTCCTTTACTCCCTTCTATAACTGTCTACATCAATCGTTCCAAAATCCCATTCAATGCAGCAAGCCACGATAGTGTGGACGTTTACTATACCAAAAGACTTTTACAATTGACTCCCAATTACATGAATCATTCAATCTTGTAAATCAAGACGCGGAGAATCATAAGTGAAACTCGAAGTTTCTAACCAGTGATTCACCATGCGAACGACCCTATCTCTCATAAATGAGGGAGCCGAGCAGACAATCGATCCACCTTCAAAAG
Source organism: Euphrasia confusa (assembly GCA_954870475.1). Classification (NCBI taxonomy): domain Eukaryota; kingdom Viridiplantae; phylum Streptophyta; class Magnoliopsida; order Lamiales; family Orobanchaceae; genus Euphrasia; species Euphrasia confusa. Next base: position 23,780,153 of record OX940956.1, read on the forward strand.
GATGGTACGAAGGTCTCTAATTTGTGTCCTTGACATGACCAAGTGGCTTTGGCTCCATTCCACTCCCCGGGGTGAGAATGAGTCGACTTGAAATCAGTTTCAGAAAGACAAATTAGGCATTGTTTGATAAACTTAATCAATGTTTCTTGTAAAAGGAATTACAAGAATTCTCCTCCAATGACTTGTCTATACGAACTTCAAAAGTCCATAAAAGTCACCAAGAGAACAGCAATGGAGACCATGGATATGTTTCCATACCCTCTCCCACTTAGCTTTTTATAACAAAGGGATACGCTATCTAATGCATAATTAAATACACATAAGCATGATAACAAACATACATTTCATGCAAGTACGTTCACAAATAATCAAATAATTACTCAAGTAAAATTATTTCTCGACTATTCGTACCTTGATGAATTCCAGCATGCTTTCCTTGAGTCTTCATTCTACGTCTTGAATACTTTGTCGAGTGACGGAAAAATTCTTTGATTCTCATATTTAATTTATTTTAAATAAAATCCAAGATTCCAATTCAAAATAAATTTGAATCAATCTAATGATTTTAAATAAAATACTCCAATTAAATAAAATCAATTCCATTGATTTCCATATTTAATTCTATTCTAAATAAAATCCAAGATTATCCAATCCAAAATAAATTTTGAATTAATCTAATGATTTTAAATAAAATACTTAAATTAAATAAAATCAATATTATTAAAATCCATTGATTTCCATATTTAATTCTATTCTAAATAAAATCCAAGATTATCCAATCCAAAATAAATTTTGAATTAATCTAATGATTTTAAATAAAATACTTAAATTAAATAAAATCAATATTTTAATAATTTCTCAATCCTATTTAAATTAGATCCCAAGAATCCTAATCAAAATCGAATTTTGATTCTTCTCAAGACTTCTAATCCAAGTAGGTATAGGATATCTAGAGAAACTAGGATTTTCTTTCCTAATTTAACTCTCCATCTAATTCCATTATTTAATTCCATAATTAAGAAATCTAATCCAAATAGAATTTGAATTAATTCCAAAATTAAATTAAATAAATATTAGAAAGATTAAATTATTTCCGGAAAGATCGGATTTACCGGGACGAACCGAAACGAATTCCGGTCATCCCAATCGAACCATCACGAGCCCAGCTATGCTCATGCGTATGCACCCATTAAAATCGATCCATGCATTTCACATGCACAGCCATGCACACCAACGTGCACGTGGGACCATGTCCATGCATTATGAATTTAAATCACTCAGCACATGCAAATGCCCCCGATCGAACTCTACGACGAGTCTGTGCACGAGCCCGGTCGATTTCCGGCATGGAGTTTCCTCCGACGACACATGCCATCTACCTCGTCACAGCCCCCGCAAGCCATGCGTCTAGCTCCGACGACACACGCCGCGACCCGAGAAGACGAATCACGGCCCCGACGGCGCTGACTGCCGCCGACTTCCGGCGAACCATCTTGCGATGGTGAACACCAAGCCGACCAGCCGAGCATTCGCGCAGCATCACGCCTCCAGGAGCCTTCCGCGATGCCACCGATCGTGACCTCCGAACGTAGCCGCCGGCTGCCGGCGAACCACCACCACTGGTGGCACACGCCGACACGCCCAGCCGTGTTCAGCCCACTCCCAGCAGCCCGCACAGCCTGCTCCAAGCTCAGCTGTACCAGCAGCCCGCTATCGATCGAACTTGGTTCGTTTCTCCGAAAAAACCCTCGATTTTTAATAATTAAATTTTTTCGACAAACACAATTCATATGAGAGATAAAATCAAGTACGTAGAACAATATAGCACAATAATTTAACAATTTAAATTAATCTATGGCTATAAACAACGACAATCGATTATCGAAACAATTAACGAAAAACGTGACCGTACGCTCTGATACCAATTGTTGGAATTCGATATCCCGGGTTATTTAAATTTGCGGAAACCAATAACCCGATCAAACCCTTCGCCGGAGATCACATGAACGCCGACTCATCCGCCGGAGTCCGGCCTTTGGAGACCACGCACCCGAAGGCACGCAGCCCGCCCCCAGCCGAACCCCCGCGAGACGGGGTTCACGCGATCGAAGGTGTCGATCGCTCAAGGCGATCAACGGGCTGGGGCTGCCCAGCAGCCCCCGCGGCGAGTCCGGCGACTCGCCGCCGCCTGGAGGCCCCCACCGCCGCGGTGGGGAGGAGCGCGGCACCAGCCCGCGCTCCGGCGATCGATCCTTGTGATCGATCGCACGCCCTCGGCCCAGCCGAGGGTCGAGCCTCCTCGCGCCTCGAAACCCTAGGGGCGATCGCCGTGGTCCGGCGATCCTAGATCGCCACCACGCGTTCGTCCTCTAATCCGGGGTTCGATCCTTGGATCTTGTTTTTCGATAATTGATCAATAAACTAGAATTAAATTGCGGAAATTTAATTCACCTTTCGATTCGTTGTGCGGAGAAACGAGATCTTATGATGACCTTGAGATCTTCCCACATATTCCTTGCACTTGTTCGAACGTCGGGTGGGCGACGATCCTCCGAACACTATGGATCTCCTTCTCTCCTTTCTCTCTCTAGAATTGTGATCTTCAAGTTATGAGAATAGAGAAGACCATGTAGTGCTTTTATAGGCTACGTAGGGGATCTTAAGGAGGTGGAATATTGGGCTTCCAATATTGAAGATTAAATTGAGCCCAATGCTCAAGTCCATTAATCCTTATCAATATTAATTAATTATATTTTCCACTATATAAAATTAATTGCACTCCCAATATTAAACCATATTATATCAAATAATATTTCTCCGGTAGTATTATTTATTCCGTGTATTTAAGATATAAATATCCATGAATAAAATTAATTTATTGCTAATTAATTTATTCATCTCTTGTATCCGAGACTAGTACCATTCAACCTTAATTATTATGCGGAATGAATCCACCTGCAGGGTTTACATAATAATTCCTTATGAACTCATCTTGGGGATATTATCAACCCTTTCGGGATACACTGTCCGGTCAATTATTCACGGCATGTCATATATGAAATATAGTGACCCAACTTAACCGGTAATCAACCCAATAATTAAATCGGTTAATTCCTTTGGTAAATCAAAGTCACTTATATTAAATATACACACCCGCAATAATATCAGGGATTAAGAATAAAATACACTGAGACTCGAATCGATTATCGCCGGCAATCCTAATCGATGAATCTCAACGATCCGCTCAATACACCAAGTGTACAAGTGTGATAAAATAATTAAGATAAATTATTTTCTCTCTCACACAACGACTATACCGATGGATTGGTCCGTGTCCATCTAGGTCGTGAGCTACTGTTCGATTAAATACGAGTAACCGATAGTATGATCTTCTGTGCGCCCATGCTTGCACCATACTAACTACAACGTATAAAATCCAGGACTATGATTTGCATATATTTAATTATAAATAATTAAATGCAAATAATTGTTTATTTAATTAAATAGATTAATGGCAATGGATCGTGAGTTTGCGTTACTTAAATCTAGACATTAAGTACACAACTCCAACAGTAAAGTACTTGGAAGTACTGGATTACTGGCAATACGAAATCTTCTTAGATTACAGTTTCTCAGATCCAAAAATCAGAGAAAGACCAGTGTAAGTCGATATCAGGCTATGTGTTCACTTTTAGAAGAGGTGGAACTTATGGATGAAAGAGTGATAAGCATGATGCTTCTCGGACTCTATCATAAACCGAATAGCAGCCTCAGAGGCAGCGGAAGTTTTGGTTAAGGTTCCGGAATAACCTCTGAACTTGGATATGACTCTTGGTTCACCAAAGGCTATGTACATAGTGGTGCATGGAGAACTGGAAGAAGTCATAAGTTCGAAAAGTGATGATAACACATAGAGCCAGTACCACCTGATACGAGTCATCGTCAAGGGAGACGACGCAGTAGTCACCAAGATAACTTCAGAGCGGCAACCTAGATTGCTCATTCACATAATACTTCTGGGAAGTATAACTTAAGCACGTGATGAGTATGAGAGTCGGGAGTTTGGGGGAAATGACTAGACCTTAGTACAAGTGGGAGATTGTTGGAGTTGTGTACTTAATGTCTAGATTTAAGTATCGGTAAACTCCCGGTCATAGCATTTAACCTATTTAATTAATAAACAATTATTTGCAATTAATTATTATTAATTAATTATGCAAAATATAGTCCTGGATTTTATACGTTGTAGTTAGTATGGTGCGCATGGGCGCACAGAAGATCATACTATCGGTTACTCGTATTTAATCAAACAGTTGCTCACGACCTAGATGGACACGGACCAATCCATCGGTATTGTCGTTGTGTGAGAGAGAAAATAATTTATCTTAATTATTTTATCACACTTGTACACTTGGTGTATTGGGCGGATCAGCTTGAGATTTATTGATTAGGATTGCCTTGGATAATCAATTTAAATCTCGGAGTATTTTATTCTTAATCCCCGATATTATTGCGGGTGTGTATATTTAATACTAGAGACTTTGATTTTCCAAAGGAATTAACCGATTTAATTATTGGGTTAATTACCGGTAAAATTGGGTCGCTATATTTTATATATGACATGCCGTGAATACTTGACGGGAAAGTGTATCCCGGAAGGGTTGATAATATCCCCGAGATGAGTTCATAAGGAATTATTGTGTAAACCTCATGAGTGGATTCGTTCCGCACAATAATAAAGGTTGAACGGTACTAGTCTCGGATATAAGATATGAATATTATTTATTGAGCAATAAATAAATTTATTCATGGATATTTAAATCTTAAATACACGGAATAAATAATACTAATCGGAGAAATATTATTTGATATAATATGGTTAATATTGGGAGTGCAATTTTATTTATATAGTGGAAAATAAATAAAATTAATATTGATAAGAATTAATAGATTTGGGTTGGACCCAATTTAATTTTCAATATTAGAAGCCCAATATTTAATCTCCTTATGATCCCCTACGTAGCCTATATAAGCACTACATGGTCTTCACTTTTAAGAATAAGAACCTAAGTTACGCCAATCATAAAAGTTCTGAGAGTGAGGAAGATCCATAGGAATCCGATAGATCGTCGCCCACACGACGTTCGGACGAAGTGCGAGGAATACGTAGGAAGATCGCAAGGTCATCAACAAAATTCGTTTCTCCGTACAACGAATCGAGGTAATAATCGAAAAACCCCCTCTTTGATTATTTGTGTTGTTTAATCGTAATATGTACATGAACAAGACGATCCGGGAACGTCGAGACCGGGATACGGGGATCTCGCGATCCCCGTCGGGATCGAACAAGGGGCGGCCGAACCCTAGGGTTCGACCGCCGGCGCGCGGGCGTGAGGGAAGCCCCGGCTGGACGCCGGGGCGAGCGATCGACGTGAAGTTGATCGCTGGGGGTTCGGCCGTGGGCTGGTGCCACGGCGGGTCGAAACCCACGGCCTCCCTCCGCCGGTGGTGCGCGCAAGGAGAGAGGGCCGCGGCTGGACGCCGCGGCTGGGGCGATCGAGCCCTAGCTCGATCGCCGGGGACCGTCGCGGCTTCGCGCCGCGACTGGTGGTCCCCCCTCCTGTCGGTGATGGCGGTGAGTCGCCGGACTCACCGCCCCGGGCTGCCGGAGCAGCCCAGCGATCGCCATGCACGGCGATCGCGAACCCCGCGGATGGGGTTCGGCTAGGGTTTAGCCGCGGGTTCATCCCGCGGCGACGCTCTTGTCGAGCCCGGTTCTTCGCGTGTGGTTCGCGTTCGTGGATCCGACTCGTGGGGGACTTCGACTGGGGGCGGGCTGCGTGTCTTCGGGCGCGTAGTCTCCAAAGGCCGGACTCCTGCGGATGAGTCGGTGTTCGTGTAAATCTCCGGCGAAGGGTTTTCGGTCGGATTATCGGTTCCGCATTTTTTTTGATAGCCCGGGACATCGAATCCCAGCAGATTGCTTGGAAAAATTAACTCGTTTATGTTTGTAAACTGAAGCGACGATATTAAAGACCTATCAACAATGAACCTCCTTGGCCACGCACAGGAGGTAGGGGAGAATCGAGAAGTCGAGCTCCGTCATCACTCGTTCGTGCCCGATCACTCGTTCCAGCTCCTCCTGCACCTTTTTCTGGACCCTCGGGTTCTTGATTAGCTCGGCCATGGCCCACTCGACGGATATCGCTGTCGTGTCCATTCCCGCTGTGTTCACGTCCTGTGTACAAACGAGCTTTAGCATTAAGCTTGCGAAACACTTGATATTTCGAGAATCGGAAATCAACTCACCCAAAAAAACCCGATTATGGTGTCCTCGCTGAGATCGTATTTATCCTGTAGCGTGAGCAAGGCGTCGAAAAAGTGCTGCTTGGCCCCTCCAGTCTTGTGACGAGCATGAGTGTGCTCTTCCGATCCATTATCGCCCTCGTGAGACGATCCCTGTGGTCTCCGTGTTTGGCAAAAGCCTCTTCGTCTAAGGGGAACATTTTGCGGAGCCACTAGATGTGCTCGGAAACAGTGAGGGACGCCCCGATCTTCACCCCGTTTGACACGATGGCCTTGAACTCCTGCCCTTGCTCATCTACTACCCCTCGTAATTACAGAGTTGAGGAGAATCGAGTCCTCTCTTTGCAAAAACAGTCATCGGGTTACCGTCCCATAAGGAGTTCAGGATCCACCCTCTCCAGCCCCCTCACAGCACCATGGCGGAGTTTCAGAAGTTTCTACGTACCACGCTCTCGTTAGGTCGAGACTTCGTTAAGTCTTTTTATATAATGTAGGTAATAAAAAACTATAAAATTAAATATAATACAAAGGTTAAAAAAGACAATTCAATTTTGAAAAACTTACTTATTTTGTGATTACATTAAATATAAATATGTTAAATTATATATATATGTTAAATTATATATATTCAATAAATTAATTACTTCTTTTAATAGGAAGGTAAAATATGATAGTTTTTTTAAAGGTGATTTTCAAAAAGTGTAAATATCTTACTACATATTATAACATAATACTAAACTTTGTTTAAATTATAAAAAGGAAGGATATATCAAATCAACCCTTTTAATGTTATTAAACTATGTAATATTTTATATATAACCTATATTATATAGAATCACTAAATAAGGGAAAATGATACAGTTACACAAGGTGTAACGGACCTCCGGTACACCACCAATCAAAATGCGACACGTGGCATTTTAAAATTAATTAATTAAATAATTAATATTTTAATTATTATTAAATTAAATTATTAATTAGGAAAATATATTACCAAATCTTCTAAAATGTTAAGTAAATAAAATCCATATAATCATAACAAATATTGAATATTCTCCAAAATCTATTAGATTGTTTTCCTTAAAATATAGATAACAAATAAATAAATATATTAAATCGTAAAAAAAACATAAATACTATAAAAATAAAAAAACGTAAATAAGATATTAAAAGAAAATATTTTTTTTATAAAGTATTTTGATAAAAAAATTAATTTATACATAATTATAAAAATTACGAATATAAAATAAATTAAAAATAATTAATTAAATTAGTAGAATTTTACAATTTTTTATTATTAATTTAAAAATATTACATAATCAATAATCAAAATAGATTAAAAATAAAGTAAAAAATTATTAATTAAATTAGTATAAAAATTTATTATTTTTTTGAATTATTTTTAAAAACATATTAAATAAACAATAATCAAGATAAATTAAAATAAATAAATAAAATATTCAAAATATGTATTAAAAGAAAATAATTTTATTATGTCAAGTTTTTAAAGAAAAAAACTAACTCGTCTAAATCAACCATTTTCATTCCATTATTAAAATTGTGAACATAAATAAATAATATATTTGTACGTAAAAAATATATTTTTTAAAATGATCAATTCGATCAATTAAATTATAAATGTAAATATAAAATAGAAGCATAATAATAATCGTAATTTATTAAACGAATAATAATGTTAAGAAATATTTTTTAATCAATATATTTTTTTTAATTTAATAAATATCTAATGAAAATAAAAAAATAGTTATTTTTAAGGTCAATTGCAATGTGTGACTGTGTGAGTTTGAATCTTAGAATTCTTCAATTTAAGTATTCAACCAAGCTAACATCCGAACATAAAAACAATAGTTGATTAGCTTTAATTTTATTTATTTATATTTGATTTAAAACTCACATTTTAATTTGAATGAAATAATGTGTTGTTCGAACGTTTTATTTTATTATATTTTTAAAATTTATTTTTAAAAAAATATTTTATTTTACGATTAAGTTAATTAATTATTGCATCTCTTATTTTATAACAATTGCGTAAGTGTCGTGCAAATTTAATTTTGAAGTTTTTAAGTGTTTAATTATATTTAAAAAACATAGGTTTTTAAAAAGATGGCATTCAAATGATTTATTATTCATAATACTAACACATTTAAATTAACGTTACACAATAGTGAATTATATATTTACAACGGTCTATTTTTATATAGTTATACTTCTTTTATTATTTCTGCAGAAAGTGTGACTATTGTTTTTGTACGGAGGTAATACTATATAGTAAAATTTTATGTACTGTTGACATATATGATTATATAACAAAATTTCAATGTAAAATGTCAAATATAATAATTATTTATTTTTTTCACAAAATAAAAAAAAACATATTAAATAATTGTGTATTGATATTAAATCTTAAAACATACGGAGTACATGCATATTAGAATTGATAGTACTCAACAATTATCAAATTCAAAAAAATAAGAAAAATAAATAAGGTAGTAAATTTGTATTATTTGTATGTAATTTTGTATAATTTAATTAAAAGGTAATTGTTTTTCTAATTATATTATAAGAGTAAAAATTAACTATAGTTTTTAAATCGCATATGTAAAAAAAATATCACAGCTTAGTTATGATTTAAACTATATTTCAAAAAATGCGTTTTTTTAATTAAAATAGAGATAATTTATATATTTAATTTTGTAAAATTAATTTTATGTATTCACATATAATTACTACATATGTAATTTTTTTAATATATATATATATATATTAAGAATAAATTACAAAAATCACTTTAAGAATAAATTACAAAAATCACTTTAACGTTTTCTTAAATTACAAAAAAAAAAAAATCATCATTAAGTAGTACTAATAGCATCGAAATTATATTTATTTTACATAACAAAAGTCTTTTGTACAATAAATTCAATGTGAATTCAATTGGAAAAATTAGATTTTTATTCTTAATTTGTTAAATTTTAACAATTTTTTGTAATTAGGCAATTTTTAATATAGTTCATTTTAATTAATTAATAAAATTAATTTTATTGTGACAATTTTTAAATTTATTAATTGTTTAATGTAATTTATTTAATTAATAATTTCTTATAAATGATTTATTTAATTATAATATTTAATTATTATTTTTATTTAATTGATATATTAATTATTTTTTACCTATTATGATAAATTTTATTAATTTTACAAAAATATTTTACTTCCATAATAATTTTGCCACAATATCTATTTATTAGGAAATATCATTTTTATTGTATTTTTCAGAATTCTTTAAAGATTCTTAAGATTTATTTTCCTAATTAAAAATTTATTTTAATAATAATTAAAATATTTTTTATTTAATTAATTAATTTAATAATGTCAAATGTCGCATTTTAATTGGCGGTGTACCGGAAGCCCGGTACACCTTGTGTAACTGTAGCCTTTTCCCTAAATAAGTGGCACAATAATACACTTAAAAAAACTACCAAAATAAACCAAGGGTATACGTATTTGTTTACCAAAACTCTCGCTTCATAAACTCTTAAAAGATACCTACGCTCCCGGCGACATAGTGTTCTTGAAGTTTGCGAAATTGGAACCATCTATTCCGGTAAGGTTTATGTTCCCGGGTACAGTTTTTGTGATTTATGTGTGTTCTCCCGGTGCAATAACTGAAATTACGTCTTCGATGTATGATACCAACTTTTCGCGAAGTCGATCTTAAACACTTAATACTTCAGCAACTTCGTTCACTCAACCACACTCCATTGTCACTCAGTCTTGAAGTAGTATGTTTATGATTGAACTCTAAGTAAAGTGAAGTAGTGAAGACAAAGTTATGTAATATGTTTCATTCCATTGAGTCAACGAAACTAAACTATTACACTTGAGAGAAAGGTAGACGGAATGATCAAAGGTCGTATCCCAAGTGACGCAGCACTCCAACAAACCAGAGACCTAGTACTACTACACCTAGAGCTAAATCACATAACCCTATCACAGGTGCACAGCACAAAACAACTACCAAAACTCTAAGGCTCAGCGCCAACAAACAACGATAGCGATACTCAATATCAGATTTCGTTCTCTCAAAATCGTCAAATGAAGTCTTCAGCTTCCATGGGTTTATGTAGGAGTGCCGCACATGTGGAGCGCTGATGTGGAGCAATCTCACTGGTCACATGCTTGGCTGACGTCACAAATCCATGGATGACATCACTTTTTGTACTTGGATTCTAGAATCTTGGAATCTTGAATCTTTGATTCTTGAATCTTCGAAACTTGAATCTTCAATTTCTTCGACTTTAAACTTCAACTCTATCTTGACTCCATCGATCTCAATACTTCGTCTTCAACTTCATCGTGATGAACACTCGTCGTTGAGGCTTCAGCATTTCATCGTCTTCATGGTCGTCGATAGTATTGAAGTAGTAAATAGCAATCCCTCACGTCGTTGGCACTTGAACTCAATGCACTTCGTTGACGTTGAAGGTGGGATGAAAAGACATCATGTACCAGTTGGCACGTAGAGTGAAAAAACATAACATGTGACCCGTGTCGCAGAAGTGTAGAGGGCGAGAATTGCGACTCCGTTCGCAATTGTTGAGGGTGCAGGGATTGCGAACCCATTCGCAATTGTTGGAGAGCGAGGATTGCGAACCCGTTCGCATTTGTTGATGAGCGAAGATTTGCGAATCCGTTCGAAAATGTTAAAGGGTGAGGATTTGCGAACCCGTTCGCAACTATTGGTAGGGAGGCCAGAAATGCGACTCAGTTCGCAAGAGATGAGGGGCATGATTTGCGAACCCATTCACAGGTGAGGAGAGGCATGGAATTGCGAACCGGTTCACAATTGTTGATGGAGGAAGTGTCTTGCGACTCCAGTCGCGAATGTTGGAGACAACCCAAAATTGGGAATCCATTCGCAAGTGATGATGAATGAGATTTGCGAATCCGTTCGCACAGAGGTTCTTTACTTGAGTTCCAACTTGTATCCATTCACTCAACCACCTGAAATCCAACCAACAATGAAAATCATATGTTGTCGTCAAAACTAACATTTACAATCTCCCCCTTTTTGGCACAACCCATATGAAATAGAGTTAGAAAAGAGAATCACACAAACTCCCCCTCAACAAAACATAACAAAAATAGACTAAGTAAAACGGAAATACAACCATTCAACAACCATCAGAGATAAGAAATGAAAAACCAAAAACTTAGTCAATAGATTAAACATTCAAAAACTTCAAGAACTGAGTTCATCAAACGAGATATGAAAAACATGCATGGTGAAAAATATTAAGTCTTATGCATGCAGAGTGAAAACAAAACAAACACAAGAACTAAAAAAGTTCAAGTAACAAAACAAAACATCAGCATCACTAAGATGCAAACTCAGAACCCTTCGGTGAGTCAGCTGGAGTAGGTGAGCGCATAGGAGTAGTCGGTGGCGAAGCGTCACCAGACTTTGCTTCATCATCAGTCTTCGCATCACCTTCATCATCATCTTCAGTAGCATCATCGTCAGTGTCTGAGCTATGGTCTTGATGACCATAGATTTCATACTCTCCGAATTCATCTTCACCGACCTTGATTCTTTCTTCATCATCATCATCATCATCAAGGTCTTCAATCTCAACATCTTCTTCAACATCTTTCAAACCGTCAGACGGCATCGCAGGCGATACCTCTGGATGTGTGGAACTCCCAACCTTCTTTTTCTCAACCTTCTGTTCTTCAACAACTTTACCTTTGCCTTTTCTCAGCAACTCAAACACTTCCCCAGCCATCATCTCACGAACAGTATCATCATCAGTGTCCACAGCCTTCGACTTAGCTAGCTCAGCAACCGCTTCCTTGATCCCATCCTTGATTAGTTCAAACATAAACGTGTTATTCAGACTCTTTGCAGATGAGCCAGCACTATGATAGAGTAGTATACTTAATGTCTAGATTTGAGTATTCTGAACTCTGTATGCACTTTCATTTATCTATCTATTACAGACATTCATTTGCTTTTAATTATTGTTAATTAAATATATGCAAATTATAGTCCTGGATTTTATACGTTGTAGTTAGTATGGTGTTGCATGGGCACACAGAAGATCATACTATCGGTTACTCGTATTTAATCGAACAGTTGCTCACGACCTAGATGGACACGGACCAATCCATCGGTATAGTCGTTGTGTGAGAGAGAAAATAATTTATCTTAATTATTTTATCACACTTGTACACTTGGTGTATTGAGCGGATCGATTGAGACTCATCAATTAGGATTGCTCGGCGATAATTGATTTGAGACTCGGAGTATTTTATTCTTAATCCCTGAAACAATTGCGGGTGTGTATATTTAATATAAGTGACTTTGATTTACCAAAGGAATTAACCGGTTTAATTATTGGGTTAATTACCGGCTAAGTTGGGTCACTATATTTTATATATGGCATGCCGTGAATTCTTGAAGGGGCAGTGTATCCCGTAAGGGTTGATAATATCCCCGAGATGAGCTCATAAGGATTTATTATGTAAACCTCGCGAGTGGATTTGTTCCGCATAATAAATAAGGTTGAGTGGTACTATTCTCGGATATAAGAGATGAATAAATTTATTAAGCAATAAATAAATTTTATTCATGGATATTTAAATCTTAAATACACGGAATAAATAATACTAAGTTGGAGAAATATTATTTGGTATAATATGGAATAATATTGGGAGTTCAATTTTATTTATATAGTGGAAAATAAATAAAATTAATATTGATAAGAATTAATGGATTTGGGTTGGACCCAATTTAATTTTCAATATTAAAGCCCAATATTTATTCTCCTTTTGATCCCCTTCGTAGCCTATAAAAGCACTACATGGTCTTCACTTTTACTAACCTAAGTTACGCCAACAATAAAGTTCTGAGAGTGAAGAGGATCCATAAGTTCGATAGCTCGTCGCCCACCCGACGTTCGAACGGAGTGCAAGGAATACGCGGGAAGGTCACGAGGTCATCGATTTCGTTTCTCCGAACAACGAATCGTAGGTACAATTCTCAACGCACTTGTTAATTGTTCGATTTGTTTTATCGAGAATACCGTAGGACGAAGATCCGAAGATCGAAGCCCGGAGTAGACGGACGAACGCGCGGTGGTGGCGAAGCCACCGGACCGCGGCGCACGCCCGCCTAGGGTTTCGGCGTGGGGCGTGGGGGCCGACCCTCGGCTGGGCCGAGGGTGTGCGATCGATCCACGGGATCGATCGCTAGGGCACGGGCTGGTGCCGTGCCCTACCCCGCCGTGAAGGCGGGGGGCCCCCTGGTGGCGGCGGGTCGCCGGACCCGCCGCGGGCGGCTGCTGGGCAGTCCACCCCGATCGATCGCCGCGTGCGATCGATCACTTGATTGGACGAACCCCGACTCGCGGGGGTTCGGGTGGGGGCGGGCTGTGCGTCTTCGGATGCATGGTCTCCAAAGCCCGGACTCCGGCGGATGAGTCGGTGTACGTACGATCTCCGGCGAAGGGTTCGTTCGGGTTATCGGTTCCGCAATTTTGATAACCCGGGATAGCGAATTCCAACAATTGGTATCAGAGCGTGGTTTACGTTCGCGGTATTTTCGATAAAATTGTTCTACCTTGCAGGGTTCCGACTATTATGGCTTGATGATTATTCGTTTAATTATTTTGTCATGTGATTGTTGGTTTTATTAAACTCTCGGACATGTCGAGATTCGTTTTTGGTGGTGAATGCTTGTAATAGTAAAAATTCGGGGGTTGACCGAATTTAGGATTTATTATTATGTTCGTTGTTTTTCCGGAAAATGTATAGGGTCGATTTCGTGTATAGAATCGATACCGGAATTGTAATTTAGATTTTTGTAAATTTAATTTTGCGATTGGATCGACGTATCGAAGACCGCCGGAGAAGACGAAGTGACGAGAGGGACGAGGGCTTGGGATCGACTTGATCGATCCCCGTGTGATGCCCGGATCGAATGGCCGTGGGCTAGGGGCTGGTTGCCCTAGCCGCGGCTGCCACCATCACGGTGGTTGTCGGCGTGCTGGGCGGCGGCGGCTCCTCCCCGTGGCTGGCCGATCGATCGATGGTGGGGGGTGGCTCGGGGACTCCCAACCCGGGCTACTCCTACCGGAAATATACTTTCCTAATTAATTCATAATTTCCTATTTTGAATATTTCTTTATGGAATATTCTAGAAAAATAGAAAAAGAATTAATTTAGTACTAAATTTATTTTTCCTATTTGATTATTCCTACTCATGGGAATATTCATGGATTAGGAGTAAAATAAATTTAGAAAAGTATAATAGTCCTAATTATTTTATTTCTTTATTTCATTATGGATATCATCTAGAATATTCCAAGTTTTTCTTGGATGGATTATTCTAGAGATTTAATGAAGTGGAAAAAGAAAATAAAATAAATAAAAATATTAATAATATTTAATTTTATTTTTGATATATTCAATTGACTTAATTTTCGAATTAAGTAACTTTTGGATTAATTAAAAATAAATAGATTTAAATATTGGAAATTAATATTCGTCACATGGAGCATTCAAGAAACGAAGACTGAAGACTAGAAGATGCGTACGGGGATGTGATGAAGCCATAATAGTCGGAAAATAATATTCTAGTAATTATTTTGACTATGTGATAATACTATGTGCTTTATTACATGTATGCATGCTATATGTGTTTATTTTATGCACTAGATAGCGTATCCCTTTATTGTAAAAAGCTAAGTGGGAGAGGGTATGGAAACATACACATGGTCTCCATTGCTGCTCTCTTGGTGACTTTTATGAACTTTTGAAGTTTATATAGATAAGTCATTGGAGGAGAGTTCTTGTAATTCCTCTTACAAGAGACATTAATTGAGTTTATCAAACAATGCCTAATTTGTCTTTCCAAAGCTGATTTCAAGTCGACTCATTCTCACCCCGGGGAGTGGAATGGAGCCAGAGCCACTTGGTCATGTAGAGGACACAAATTAGAGACTTTCGTGCCATTCTTTGATAGATGGGTCGTTTGTCTGCTCGGCTCCCTCATTTATGAGAGATAGGGTCATTCGCATGGTGAATCACTGGTTAGAAACTTCGAGTTTCACTTATGATTCTCCACGTCTTGATTCACGAGATCAAATGGATCAAGTAATTGGGAGTCAATTATAAAAGTCTCTTAGTGTAGTAAACGTCCACACCACGTGGCTTGCTATGCTGACGGACTTTGGATTAATTGATGTAGACAATTGTAAGTAATTATGAAGAGTTGTGAAGTTATCGTAAACGTCCACACCACGTGGCTTGCGGTGATGTAGCAATTCCAAGTAATTTACTTTGGTACTGAGTAATGGTTTACACTTAGATACGCGTTATAGTATTCCTCCCCACGAGGTCACGCTATAATTGATGTATGACCAAAGAAAATCTAATTGCTAAATCATTTGGGTGGGTAAACGTCCACACCACGTGGCTTGCCTTACCTGATGGGATTTTAGATGTGATTAGTGATTTAATGATATTATTTAAGGGAGATAATATCGGATATTAAATTGTTTGTCTGTTTTATGTGCTTATAGGTTAAGAATGACTGTGACCCCACTTTGTGATATACTTAAGGATGAAAACTCACCGGTTCCATATGGTGATGATTGGGAACGAAATCTGGACATTGTCCAGACTGTTGAGCTTTCCGAATCCACTGTTGTCCCAACTGATGAGGACATTCGAAATGACCTCAGGATGATGTTGAGACATAGCGTGGAGGCCGGGCAAGAGGTGATTAACATACTCACAGAATTCTCTCTCAATGAGTCCCTTAAAAGGGAGTCAACGAGAGCGGAGTTTGTGCGTAAGTTAAGAGAATCACAAGCTTTTGTGGCAAGGCTAGAGGAAAAGCATGCAAAGAAACCCAGTGGCTCAAAGCCACGGATTGGGAAAGGCAAGCCTTTGGGCAAGTGCTTTCGATGCAAGCAGTTTGGGCACTGGAGGTCTGATTGTCCTCTCATCAAAGGTACGAAATTTTCCTTAGTCACTGAAACATTGTCAGCGGTGATATCTACCAGCACCTGGTGTGTAGATACGGGTGCCACTGACCATGTCTGCAATTCATTGCAGGGGTTCCAGGAAACCCGGAGACTTAGAGAGGGAGAGATCGTAGTCTACATGGGCAATGCCGCGAAGGTGGCGGCTGTTGCAGTGGGAGACGTTCACTTACGCTTTAGTAGTGATAGGGTTTTGGTTTTACAAAATTGTCTTTATGTACCGAATTTTAGAAAGAATTTAATTTCAGTTTCTAAGTTAATTCTGAATGGATATTCTATTTCTTTTGATCACTCTGTGGTCATAAGAAGAAATAGTGAGATTGTCTGTTCTGGTACATTGGTAGACGATTTGTATATTCTGAATCCTGAGTCTAACACGGTGCAACTAACCGAGAGTAATAACACATCTACGAACACCAATAAGAGAAAGGAACCTTCTAAAATGAATCAATTATACTTGTGGCATCTAAGGCTAGGTCATATTAATTCGAATAGAATTCAAAGGTTGAAAGCTGATGGTCTCATTAGCGGCATAGAAGGAGAGGACCTTCCAACCTGCGAATCCTGTTTGGAGGGTAAAATGACCAAGCGTTCTTTTTCTGGTAAAGGACGTAGAGCTGAACAAGTATTGGATTTGATTCACTCTGATGTATGCGGACCTATGTCTACTCAGGCAAGGGGAGGGTACGAGTATTTCATCACCTTTACTGATGATTACTCAAGGTATGGATATATTTACCTGATGTGCCACAAGAGTGATTCTTTTGACAAGTTCAAGGAATTCAAGGCTCTTGTGGAGAACCTTCGTGGTAAATCCATAAAATGCCTGCGATCTGATCGCGGAGGCGAGTACCTGTCTGGAGAATTCAAGGCATACTTGGCAGAGAATGGGATTGAATCCCAGCTGACCTCACCATGTACTCCCCAGCAGAATGGTGTGTCAGAAAGAAGGAATAGGACTCTTATGGAGATGGTGCGATCGATGATGAGTTACTCGGATTTACCTGTTATGTTCTGGGGACTTGCCTTGGAAACAGCGGCGTACATTCTGAACAGGGTTCCGACCAAAACGGTACCAACTACACCCATGGAATTGTGGAGTGGGCGTAAGCCTAACTTGAAACACATTCGGATCTGGGGATGTCCAGCACATGTGTTGCGACAAGGCGCCGATAAGTTAGAACCTAGATCAGAGATACGGCTGTTTGTAGGATACCCGAAAGGAACTAAGGGTGGCATGTTCTATAGTCCTACGGACCAGAAGATCGTTATAAGTACTAACGCTCGGTTCTTAGAGGAAGACTATGTCATGGACCACAAGCCCAAAAGTGACGTAATACTTGATGAGTTGAGAGGTAACGAGGAAGACCTGGATACAGCCGAACCGAGTATAGATACACCACTAGAACCTGCACCTAATAATATCACTGTTAATACACCGGAACGCCGTCGTAGTGGGAGGGTTGTTAAACAACCGGACAGATGGATTGGACTGGGTGAGTCTTCGGACTCGGCACCCGGAGTTCATGAAGTCGATCCCTGGACCTATGATGAGGCGGTACAAGATATAGATGCGCCTTCTTGGAAGAAAGCGATGAAATCCGAAATAGAATCTATGGATTCTAATAAAGTCTGGGATCTTGTAGAACCACCAAGCGGCGTAAAGCCAATTGGGTGTAAGTGGGTCTACAAGAGAAAGAGAGGATCTGACGGAAAGGTTGAAACCTTTAAAGCTCGGCTTGTTGCGAAAGGATATACTCAGAAAGAGGGAATCGATTATGAGGAGACCTTTTCGCCGGTAGCCAAGATAAAGTCAATCCGGATTCTCTTATCCATAGCAGCTCATATGGATTATGAGGTGTGGCAAATGGATGTCAAGACAGCTTTCCTTAATGGAAGTCTTGACGAGACGATTTATATGAAACAACCAGAAGGATTCATTGCTAAGGGGCGAGATCATCTAGTGTGCAAGCTTAATCGATCCATTTATGGATTGAAACAAGCCTCGCGATCGTGGAACCTGCGATTTGATGAAGTAGTCCAATCTTTTGGATTCATTCAAAGCATGGACGAATCGTGTGTGTATTGGAAACGTGATGGAAAGAAGGTGGTGTTTCTCGTGCTTTATGTAGACGACATACTTCTCATTGGCAACAGTGTAAAGATGTTATCAGACATAAAGGGATGGTTGTCTAGACAATTCGATATGAAAGATTTGGGAGAAGTCGGACATGTTCTAGGGATCAAAGTTATAAGGGATCGCCGGAATAGAACATTGTGTCTTTCCCAGCAATCTTACATAGACACGATTCTAGCTCGTTTTAACATGCAAGATTCCAAGAAGGGTGATCTACCCTTCAGTAAAGGAACTTATCTTTCTAAGGATATGTGTCCTCAGACACAAAAGGAGAAAGATGACATGAAAGCGATTCCCTACGCTTCGGCTGTGGGAAGCTTAATGTATGCAATGTTATGCACGAGGCCTGATATCTGTTATGCTGTTGGCATAGTAGCGAGATATCAGAGTAACCCTGGAAAGGCTCATTGGACTGCTGTAAAGAGCATTTTCAAGTATTTGCGAAATACTAAGGATTATGTTCTGAGATACAGTGCAGACAATCTGATTCCTTTGGGTTACACAGATTCGGATTTCCAAGCTGATAAGGACCGGCGTAAGTCGACATCAGGCTATGTGTACACTTTGGGAGGTGGAGCCGTATCATGGAAGAGTGTTAAGCAAAAGTGCATTTCGGACTCTACCATGGAAGCTGAATATGTTGCAGCCTCAGAGGCAGCGAAAGAATCAGTGTGGTTCCTTAATTTCCTCCAGGACTTAGATGTGATTCCGAGTTTGCCTAAAGCTATGACAATTTATTGTGATAATAGCGGTGCAGTGGCAAACAGTAAGGAACCACAGTCCCATAGTGCTACAAAACACATAGAGCGCAAGTACCACCTGATTCGAGACATCGTCAAGAGGGGCGATGCGATAGTCACCAAGATAGCTTCGGAAGACAACCTAGCGGACCCTTTCACCAAGATACTTCCTAAGGAAGTATACTACAAGCACTTGGAGGGTTTGGGAGTCAGAAGTTTGGAGGATATGACTAGACCTTAGTATAAGTGGGAGATTGATAGAGTAGTATACTTAATGTCTAGATTTGAGTATTCTGAACTCTGTATGCACTTTCATTTATCTATCTATTACAGACATTCATTTGCTTTTAATTATTGTTAATTAAATATATGCAAATTATAGTCCTGGAATTTATACGTTGTAGTTAGTATGGTGTTGCATGGGCACACAGAAGATCATACTATCGGTTACTCGTATTTAATCGAACAGTTGCTCACGACCTAGATGGACACGGACCAATCCATCGGTATAGTCGTTGTGTGAGAGAGAAAATAATTTATCTTAATTATTTTATCACACTTGTACACTTGGTGTATTGAGCGGATCGATTGAGACTCATCAATTAGGATTGCTCGGCGATAATTGATTTGAGACTCGGAGTATTTTATTCTTAATCCCTGAAACAATTGCGGGTGTGTATATTTAATATAAGTGACTTTGATTTACCAAAGGAATTAACCGGTTTAATTATTGGGTTAATTACCGGCTAAGTTGGGTCACTATATTTTATATATGGCATGCCGTGAATTCTTGAAGGGGCAGTGTATCCCGTAAGGGTTGATAATATCCCCGAGATGAGCTCATAAGGATTTATTATGTAAACCTCGCGAGTGGATTTGTTCCGCATAATAAATAAGGTTGAGTGGTACTATTCTCGGATATAAGAGATGAATAAATTTATTAAGCAATAAATAAATTTTATTCATGGATATTTAAATCTTAAATACACGGAATAAATAATACTAAGTTGGAGAAATATTATTTGGTATAATATGGAATAATATTGGGAGTTCAATTTTATTTATATAGTGGAAAATAAATAAAATTAATATTGATAAGAATTAATGGATTTGGGTTGGACCCAATTTAATTTTAAATATTAAAGCCCAATATTTATTCTCCTTTTGATCCCCTTCGTAGCCTATAAAAGCACTACATGGTCTTCACTTTTACTAACCTAAGTTACGCCAACAATAAAGTTCTGAGAGTGAAGAGGATCCATAAGTTCGATAGCTCGTCGCCCACCCGACGTTCGAACGGAGTGCAAGGAATACGCGGGAAGGTCACGAGGTCATCGATTTCGTTTCTCCGAACAACGAATCGTAGGTACAATTCTCAACGCACTTGTTAATTGTTCGATTTGTTTTATCGAGAATACCGTAGGACGAAGATCCGAAGATCGAAGCCCGGAGTAGACGGACGAACGCGCGGTGGTGGCGAAGCCACCGGACCGCGGCGCACGCCCGCCTAGGGTTTCGGCGTGGGGCGTGGGGGCCGACCCTCGGCTGGGCCGAGGGTGTGCGATCGATCCACGGGATCGATCGCTAGGGCACGGGCTGGTGCCGTGCCCTACCCCGCCGTGAAGGCGGGGGGCCCCCTGGTGGCGGCGGGTCGCCGGACCCGCCGCGGGCGGCTGCTGGGCAGTCCACCCCGATCGATCGCCGCGTGCGATCGATCACTTGATTGGACGAACCCCGACTCGCGGGGGTTCGGGTGGGGGCGGGCTGTGCGTCTTCGGATGCATGGTCTCCAAAGCCCGGACTCCGGCGGATGAGTCGGTGTACGTACGATCTCCGGCAAAGGGTTCGTTCGGGTTATCGGTTCCGCAATTTTGATAACCCGGGATAGCGAATTCCAACACACTAGACCCACCCAAACCTCCCCCTTGATGGGTTATCTGGTAAAGAGCATCAAGGGCCTCCTTCTGCTCGATCTGAGCATCAACCATCTCATTGTAAGCAATGGCATGAGCAGCCTGCTTACGTTCCAAGTTTTTCGTTGTAGTGAAACAACGATGAACAACAGCAGAGGGAACAACAGTCCGAAAATTGTGCATCGGATGAAAAGGGTTCTTATGCGGAGGCAAGCCAGACTTGGGACCATATTTTTGAGGAACCACCCTCGGTTGAGGAGTGGGTGTAGTCTTTGTGCGCTTGGCACTCGGATTTTCAAGCTTGAGAGCATGTGTCCTTTTCTTTGAAGACTTCGGGGACAAAGGTGGTGTGACAGGATCAGGAACATCCTCACGCTTAGTATTCTTAGTCCAGGGGAGATCATTCACCCGATTCTTCAGGAAGGTAGGAGTGATGTTGATGTGAGAATTATTCTTAGTTTTATTCTCTGTCTCCGTCATTGGAACAAATTTCTGGTCAATCAACATCCCATATATCAAGCAAGGGTGAGTGAGATGAATTCTCCTCACTTCCTCAAGGTCAGCCTGTTGGCGAAGAACATCATTCGAAGCCTTGGCCACTCTGCAGATATCCGCGGAAATGATCTCACCAAGATCAACTTGTTCGCCACAGCCAAGGCGAAACAGAATATGCATGAGTTTTGGTGAAAGATAGTTCTCATCAGGGTGTGCTGCCCAGTTTGTCATGCCGAGTCTATGCAGAGCACCATAGAAGGCAGACAGTTTGTTCGGAGTAGGAAGAGGTGTCCTAGCCTTGCCTTTAGTTAAAAAGGACCCAATCTTCAGGGCATTCAATCTATCATCATCAGTGGGAAATTTCCAAGAGCCCTCAATCTCTAACCTTTTCAAGAAGTTGTTAATGTTCAGAGGGCGGAAGGTGTAGAGTTTTTCACGAAACACAAAACGTCCACACATCTTGTGTGACGGATCAACGAACTCAGGGGTCAAGTTAGCGTAAAACTTTTGAATGATAGGAAGAGAGAATCTGTAAGTTTGAGTCACAGACTCAAGGATATGCATATCAGTGAAAAACTTCGAGAGTCCATACTTCTCATAGTCAGCCACACGGACCTGGCGATCCTCAAGTATGGGTAGGGACTCAATCAAAGTGAGACGATGTTCCGCCTTCTCAGTAAAGAAATCAGGTTTATAGTGAGGTCCACAGTCTTCAACCTTCATCACGTAGAACTGATCAGCAGTGGCTCCTGTTGAGCCTGAAGAATGTGGCACAATCGGAGGAATGAAAGAGCCAGGAACAACTAGTTTCCCTCTATCACCAGAGCCAGATTCTCGTTGTTTAGACTTAGTAGTGTCACTAGAAATAGAGTGTTTAGACTTCTTTGGTTCAACAACAACGTCAGATGACGTTGGTTTCTTGGATATGTTCGCAGACCCAGAAACAGAAGGTTTAACCACTTCAGCAGTGGAGGGAACTTTGACAATTTTCTTGCCATCAGTAGTCATCTCGCCGTCAGCGATCATTCGTTCATACTCCTTGCGAGACACTGTTCCTTTGTAGGTACGCAGGAACCCAGATTTCGGATCCTTAGCAGTCTTGCCTGCACCATGAGACACATAGTGTGCAAGCTTGGCTGCCTTAGTAAGATCGACAGTAGGAGAGTCAGAAATTGTTTTCCCAGAGCGACGGTCCATTTTTTCCATGTGCTTTTGAAGAGCATGTAATGCCTTCTTCTTTGAGTCAGGCGAGGGAGCCTGCTTCCAAGCATCGCGAAGAGACTCCAAGACTTCCTTATCAAGATCATCAAATAGAGTTCCAGTAGATGACGACATAGCGAGAGTAGGTAGCGGGAGAGAGATAGGAATTTCTAAGAATCCTAAGTATCACAACCACAGGCTCCTGATGTGCGAAGTAAGAGAAGTGAGGTAGTCGAACCCAACAGTCGTCGAACGCCGATTGCGTGAAGAGAGAAACTTCAACTAAGAAACTTCAACTCAGAATTTCGATGAAGGCACAAGGGTATGAGACTTAGAGAATTTCAGAAGCATGTAACCCTAATCCAAGATTTTGAGGTCTTATTTATAGGAAAAATTTGGGCCTGCTCATCTTGGATCAAAAAGACCTGCGAAAAAGCCCAATAAACAGTACAAAAATGGCCCATCAGTACAAAAAATGAATAATAATTATTATTATTATTTTTTTTTATAAAAAAAAATAAAAAAAATTCAAAAATTCAAGAATTTCAAGATTTCAAAAAAAAAAAAAAAATCTCGTCAATGAATATATGGTAGCAAGGTCGTTCAACGTCGCGGAGATGAAGTGCGTAACATCATTTGTGTTGAACAGCGGAGGTGGAGATGGAGTAGCGCAGATGGGCAAACCAGCGTTTTGTGCGACTGGTGTCGCATGCGACCAGCGTCGCAAGAGCTGGCTTGCGACTGGATTCGCAAGAGCTGGCGTGCGACCAGCGTCGCATGAAGTGTTGTGCGACCAGTGTCGCATGACATCTTTCAGGATCAACTTGCATGAGAAGTTATGCACTAGAAGTCGCTACACTCAAATTCCGCCTTAAGGATTTGAACTCCACGAGATGCTGAACATGAACTACAAGAGTACCAATCAAAACAACACATCCCGAGTTAGTATTCAAGCGTTCAACACACTGCAAACATTCAAAAACATTTTAGTGGAGATTTAAGTGGTGATACGAGGCAGTGAAGAGCAAATATTTTCCCAGAAAATAATTCACATTTCATCATTTTCCAAAAACCAAAAATTTCACACGAGGCGATAAAAACTTTGAGGTATTGAAAAATCTCTCGAGATAAAAACCGGTGAAACGGACCGAAGTATGTGATAGAATTTTAACTTGTCCTTCGTCACAATCACAAGAATACATGTCGTGTTTCGTCGGAACACATTTGATGAGTTTGCACCGCACAAGTGATTTTAATTCATGAGTGCAAGGTGAACTTTTAAGGCACTCCACTTGGGACTAGCTTTACTACAATCAGAGGGGAGCCGGCGGACATATGATCCGGCGTCCCCCAGATGAGTTTTAGCTTTATATGATATGCAACAGATGCTCATGACATCAGTCAGAGGGGAGCAAGGATCATCCTCCATCTCCGAAGTGTGAGAGTAGAGCATCTTAAATTAGAGCGTCCATGTGCTACCTTTCGAAGAGGGGAGCCGGCGGACAAAGTGATCCGGCGTCCTCCGCTACTTGGTATTATGGATCTATGCAAATGATAGCTTATGGGAGTTATATGCCAAGTTCACATGTTTGCACTCAGAGGAATAAATGCACTTGGGTCCGAAGACTAAAAAACGGCCTCGAATCCATGTTCAACTTATTAGTCTAATCCACGACGATTCAGCGTGCATATTCAGAAGTAAAGAAAATAATATTTCAGACTTCAAAAGTTTCGTGAACTCTTAAAGAGAACACATGCAGAGAGAATTTCTTAGAGTTTGAAATCTCTCAAAGTCAAGAGGTTTGGTAAAGATGTCAGCGAGCTGTTTTTCTGTTGAAATATGCTGTAGACTGACTATATCACGATCAACCAAATCTCTAATGAAATGATGTCGAATGTCGATGTGTTCAGTGCGAGAATGCTGGACAGGATTTTCGCTGATTTTGATAGCACTTTGGTTATCACAGTACAGCACCAAGGGAGCACTCTCGATAAGATAATCATCCAACATTTGCTTTAGCCACAACAATTGAGTGCAGCAACTCCCGGCTGCAACATACTCAGACTCAGCAGTTGATAGTGCTATGCAATTCTGCTTCCGGCTATGCCATGACACGATATTATTGCCAAGGAAGCAACAACACCCGGAAGTGCTCTTTCGTTCATCAGTGTCGCTTGCCCAATCCACATCGGAGTAACCGACAAGATTTGATGAAGTGTCGCATGCATACCAAAGACCTAAATCAGAAGTCCCTGAGACATAACGGAGAATCCGTTTGACAGCTCGTAGATGATCTTCTTTTGGATCCGCCTGGTACCTAGCACACATACAAACACTAAACATAATGTCAGAGCGAGTAGCGGTTTGATAAAGTAAACTACCAATCATGGAACGATAAAGAGTTTGATCAACGCTTCGACTTTTAGTCGATTTAGATAACCGTTCAGTCGTCGCCATGGGAGTTTTTGCGGGCTTAGCATGATGCATCTCGAATCTTTCGACCATATTTTTCGCATATTTGCTTTGAGATACGAAGATTCCATCCGGTCGTTGAGATATCTGAAGTCCCAAGAATTGATGTAGTTCTCCTTCAAGACTCATCTGGAATGTTGAAGACATAGATTCCGTGAAGGCTTTCACGAGTTTAGAGCAAGTAGCACCAAAGACAATGTCATCAACGTAAATCTGGGCAACCATCATGTGTTTGCCATCCCGCTTCAAGAAAAGAGTCTTGTCGACTGAGCCACGTACAAAACCAAACTTGAGAAGATAGTCCGTTAAGCATCCATACCAAGCGCGAGGAGCTTGCTTCAACCCATAAAGTGCTTTGTGAAGCTTATAAACATGATTCGGCTTTTTGGGATCTTCGAATCCTTTTGGTTGAGCAACGTACACTTCCTCTTCTAATACTCCATTTAGGAATGCAGCTTTGACATCCATTTGTCGAAGTTTGATGCCAAGGTGGCATGCTATAGCGATTAAGAGTCTGATGGATTCAATTCGTGCAACTGGAGCAAAGGTTTCATCAAAATCTATCCCTTCAACTTGGGCATAGCCTTGTGCAACGAGACGAGCTTTGTTACGAACAACTTGGTTATGCTCATTCGTTTTGTTCTTGAAAATCCATTTTGTTCCAACTACATTGATATTTGACGTTCGGGGAACCAACGACCAGACATTGTTTCTAGTAAACTCATTCAGTTCTTCTTGCATAGCCATGATCCAGCAATCATCCTTCAGAGCTTCCTTATAATTTTTCGGTTCTGATTGAGATAAGAAGCAAGAGATCCCAATATCAAGGCAAATAGCCGAAGTGCAGATGTTGTAGAGTTCATCCTGAGATGTTGTAGGTTTCTTTGAGCGTGTAGTTCGCTCATTCAAGCTTCCAATCATCTGAGTAGGTGGATGTTTCTTTTGAATAAGGCGAGGTGCCTCTCTAGGAGCATCAGCTGGGTTTTCAATATTTTGACTTTCTTCGTCCTCAGAAGATGAAGTATCATTGTCTCGGTGGCTAGATTCTCAAACTTCAGGTGAAGTGTTTGGAGTAACATTTTCAGGAGCCACGACAGTCGGTGTAGATGGAAAAGTTCGATACTCCAGAATCCCTTCCTTAACCCAGTCTTCATCCACATCTTTTCCTAGGAAGTCTTGTTCATCAAAATTTATGTTCACAGTTTCCATGACCTTCCTGGTTCTGAGATTGTAAGCACGGTTGGCATGACTATTTTGACTATAGCCAACAAAGATACCCCGATCGGCTTTAGCTTCGAATTTTTTCAGTGGATCGCGATCCCTCAAGATATAGCATGTGCAACCAAATACACGAAGGTGAGCAACAGATGGCTTCTTACCATTCACAAGTTCATATGCAGTTGCCGTTGTGCCAGAACGAATACTTATTCGGTTTAGAATATATCCAGCAGTAGAGACGGCTTCTGCCCAAAAATTTCTTGCAAGGTTTTTCGAGATCAACATCACGCGAGCCATCTCTTGCAGTGTTCGATTCTTACGTTCGACAATCCCATTTTGTTGGGGCGTTTTAGGGGCTGAGTATTCATGATGAATTCCCTTCATCATACAAAATTCATTAAAACTTGCGTTCTCAAACTCAGTCCCGTGATCACTTCTGATCCTCTTCACTTTCGCTTCATGATTTGTTCTTATCCATTTCACAATGCCTTTGAAGGCATCAAAAGTCTCATCCTTGGTAGCAAGAAATCTCGTCCAAGTGTAACGAGAGAAATCATCAACCACCACCAGCACATATTCTTTCTTAGCAATACTCTTCACTTCCATTGGACCCTTGAGATCCATATGAAGTAGTTCAAAAGGAGCTGTAGTGCTCATCAGTGTTGGTAATGCAGGATGAGATGACCTTGTAAGCTTTCCCTTCTGGCAGTCTCCACACACTCTTTTCTCGATTTTGGGGAGTTGAGAGATTCCTCGAACTATCTCCCCCTTAACAATTTTACTCAAATTTCGAGAACTAGTGTGTCCAAGGCGTTGATGCCACAAATCAACTTCATCAGCAACGGTCACAGAGAAACAACTATACTCAGTTGTATAGCAGTTGTTTTTGGCACGTGGACCTTCCATGACGCACTTCCCTTCTACATCAAAAACTTTGCAGGAATCTCTATCAAAACTCACATTCAGCCCTTCATCACACAGTTGGCTGATACTAATAAGATTTGCCACAAGACCCTTCACATGAACAGCATTGCGAATTGGTGGCAATCCTTTAATGTGAAGTGTTCCTTTTCCCATAACCATGCATTTAGCTCCCCCTCCAAACACCACGGGGGAGCCAGTCATCGGCTCGTATTCTTTCAAGAATTTTTTAGTCCCAGTCATGTGTCGGGAACATCCACTATCAAAATACCAGATGCCTTTGTTGCCAGAGTCGGAGGCGTTGAGTGCAACATTGTAGAAAATAAGTTCTCTTGGTTTCCAAGCATTTGAAGTGGTGGAGTTAAGTTTAACTTCACTTTTTCGTGGACTCACCATCCATCTCTTCTTCACATCAAAATTTTGTGGTTTTGCCTTAGTCTCAGGCTTCACATTCTTCTCAACTTTTAGCACTTGGGAATTTCGTGTTCTGACAGTCGATGTCATCAAATCACGGTTCATGTCAGCTCTCAGCTTATAGCAAAAAGGTCTGATATGTCCAGGCACATTGCAATAGTGGCAGACATATTCGCGCCTTTGATGAGGTTCAGTCCTCAAGACGGTTTTTGGCAGACCAGGCTTAGAGTGAGGGGGTTTGTCCAACTTCTTTAGCAACGTTTTCTCATAAGGGAGAATACCACGAGGATGTTTCACAATGTTTCTTGGGAATTGATAAGTCTCAGATGTAGAGCGAGTAGTCAAGACCGACTTTTGCGTTTTAGATTCAGGAGATGAGACAACCTTCTTCCCTTCAGCTATCTCCTTCCGTTTCAGTATCTCAGACTCATCTTTACAATCGTCTTCTGGCTGGTCATTTGAAGCTTTGACAAACTTTAATTCTTTCTTTTCGGGAGTAGAATATATAGACTAAAAAACTTTTTGAAATCCTAGTCCGCAGCGATTATGATTCATGTAGGAAGCAGCATTGTCAAAAACAGAAGAATTTGTATTCATTTTTCTCAAGAGTTCATCCGTCATTTGAAGTTTCTCTTTTAAGACATAGCACTCCTTATCAGTCATTGCCAGATCAGTTTGAGTTTTTATCAGAGTTGATTTCAGCTCATCATTCTCAGTGTCGGAGTTCTTAAAGAGAGTTTGGAGTCTCTTCACATCAGTTGTCTCCTTCTTCAACATAGTTTTAAGTTTTGAGTTTTCAGTACTCAACTTCTCACACGAGTCTCTCAGTTCAACAACTTCCTTGAATTATTTGTGTTTTTCCTCAAAGAGGTTATCAAATTTAACTCTCAACACTTGTAGAGAATTTTTCAACTTCAGATTCTCGCATTCTGTTTTCTCAGACAATTTTCTCATCGCTGCTGCTTCATCAGAAAGTTTACATTTCTCTTCAGAGAGTTCATCAAAAGATTCTTTTACAAACTTTAGTGACACTTCAAGTGCACCATTTTCAGTGATAGCTAAGTCATAGGATTTTGAGAGTTCAGAGTGACTCTCGTTCAGTGCAAGCAGCTCATCACTCACACATTCAGTTTGAGATAAATTTGGTGTCATCTCATTTTCCACAGACTCAGTCACGGATTCATCATCCGAACAAATTTCATCATCACAGTACGGTCGATTTTCAGAGGCCAGACAAAAGATATTGTCAGCCGTTGCTACATCCTTCATAAAAGCATCAAGTTCAAAGTTTTCAACTTCGAAGTTAGCAATATCAAAATTTTCATCAAAAGTGACAACGAGAGCGTTGTCTTCATCTTCATCAGAGCTTCCATCCTCAGACTCATCATTCTCAGAAATCACTTCCTCATCGTCTATCACAACATAGCTAACTGGTAGCTTCTTCTTACGATGTAGGTTAGGACATTCATTTTTGACGTGTCCGAATCCTTTACACTCATAGCATTGCATTTTGGAGACATCCTTGCTAGTAGAAGAGTATGGAGACAGTTTTGTCCCCTTAAACTTCTTGTCGGAGAACGACGTTTTATTTCGGTTGTCTGAGTTGCTCTGGAATGAGTGACGCTACCGTCGTGGAGTAGCGCAAAATAATATTTATAAAGCCTAGACTATTCACTAGCACAAGTACTAGTAGCAAGTATAGGGTCGATCCCACGAGGAGGCGATTTAGCTTATAGTTTTCCCGGCTTTGAATGCTCAATTTGGTTGTCACGTTTGAAAAGGTTTTGTTTTGGAGAGCAGTTGGGCACTGCCGAACCGTGGTCACCGTGTTTACTTGACGGAAAAATAACAAATAACTTAAACAGAAATAAAGCTAGCATGCAACCTAATAAATGGACTGAGCAATTAACAGACTTGACTAAACAGATAAGAAGAAACAAATAAAGACTAAAGTATCCAGGCATTGACTCCCCTGACTTCCCCCTTGACCTAAGTGCTGCCGATCATCGGTACGTATATCATTTTGCTAACAGTTTTGTCTTCCAGTTATAGATCCCAAGTATTAACATCCCCATAATGTCACGCATATTAATACCCCGAACCCTTATTCGCTCTTATGTTCAAGTCCTGTTAGATCTCTCTCAACAGGTCTCCTGACGTTGACCAATTCGACACTATGTGACCGCATGAGTCTAAGTTGATCAAGTCGCCTTCATCCTCCAAGCAAACCCGGAATGGCCAATAGCATGCCTGGACAGACCCAAGTCATACGACCACATCTCCAGCAACATGTTGTACTTCGCGGACGCCCAGTCTCCCGGTCGCGTTGATCCACGTACTCCTGTGTTAGGCAAGTCGGGGTTCCCACTGGTCACTGTAGGATTGCCCAAGTCCCTAACATGCTTAAGTTACTACCCTGTTGAATCGGGAACAAAACTCAGCTAGTTGCTGTCATCAATAAGCCTCCCGGCATGATCACGTCTTAGGGTTGGTCAGGTTCTGTCTTTGCCCAGATACAAACAGATTAGCTACTCATGGAAATAAACGAAAATAAAACTAAGGAATTAAGACGAACTGAACTATGCATTGAAAACGGGAAATTGTTCAACAAAGGAAATAAACTAAGTACGGAATTAAAAAGCATAAAACATAAAGATTGTTTTTGGCCCGAAGGCTTAACAGAACATAAACGCCGGCGAGTGGTGTTGCTCACGCGGCCGCCTTATTCTTCGCTGGACAGGTTAGGGTTCGATCCGGTTTCTTTGCTGCTCATACGTCGTAGGGTTTCTTCATCAGCCCGCGGCAGTCCCCCCGGCGATCGAGCTAGGGCTCGATCGCCCTAGCCGCGGCCTCCAGCCGCGGCTTTCCTTCGATGCGCGCCGGCGGTCGAAGCCCTAGGGCTCGACCGCCACCCCTCGGCTCCCAGCCGAGGGTCCGTTCGATACTTCGCCGGGGATCTCGAATCCCCGTCCCCGAAGTTCGTCGTTTTCCCGAATCGTGCTTTCATGTATGTATCACAATTAATATCACATAAAATCACACAAGGAGTTTTATGATCATACCTTTGATTCGTTGTGCGGAGAAACGAAATCAATTGAAGACCTTTGAATCTTCCTACGTATTCCTTGCACTCCGTTCGAACGTCGGGTGGGCGACGATCTATCGAACTCCTATGGATCTCCTTCAACTCTCTAGAATATCAAGTATGATAATCTTGTCTTGTTATTTATGAAGGCCATGTAGTGCTTTTATAGGCTACGTAGGGGATCTAAAGGAGGTGGAATATTGGGCTTCCAATATTGAAGATTAAATTGAGCCCAATGCTCAAGTCCATTAATCCTTATCAATATTAATTAATTTATTTTCCACTATATAAATTAATTGCACTCCCAATATTAAACCATATTATATCAAATAATATTTCTCCGGTAGTATTATTTATTCCGTGTATTTAAGATTTAAATATCCATGAATAAAATTAATTTATTGCTAATTAATTTATTCATCTCTTTAATCCGAGACTAGTACCATTCAACCTTAATTATTGTGCGGAACGAATCCACTCATGAGGTTTACACAATAATTCCTTATGAACTCATCTCGGGGATATTATCAACCCTTACGGGATACACTTTTCCGTCAAGTATTCACGGCATGTCATATATAAAATATAGTGACCCAACTTAACCGGTAATTTACCCAATAATTAAATCGGTTAATTCCTTTGGTAAATCAAAGTCACATATATTAAATATACACACCCGCAATAATATCAGGGATTAAGAATAAAATACTCTGAGACTTGAATCGATTATCGCCGACAATCCTAATCGATAAATCTCAACGATCCGCCCAATACACCAAGTGTACAAGTGTGATAAAATAATTAAGATAAATTATTTTCTCTCTCACACAACGACTATACCGATGGATTGGTCCGTGTCCATCTAGGTCGTGAGCTACTGTTTGATTAAATACGAGTAACCGATAGTATGATCTTCTGTGCGTCCATACGCACCATACTAACTACAACGTATAAAATTCAGGACTATGATTTTGCATATATTTAATTAATAATAATTAAATGCAAACAATTGTTTATTAATTTTAATAGATTAAATGTCATGACCGGGAGTTTACCGTTACTTAAATCTAGACATTAAGTACACAACTCCAACAATCTCCCACTTGTACTAAGGTCTAGTCATTTCCTCCAAACTTTCGACTCCCATACTCATCACGTGTTTAACGTGTACTTCCAAGAAGTACTATGTGAATGAGCACTCTAGGTTGCCGCTCTGAAGTTATCTTGGTGACTACTACGTCGTCTCCCTCGACGATGATTCGCATCAGGTGGTACTTGCTCCATGTGTTATCAACACTTTTAGACTTATGACTTCTTCCAGTTTACCATGCATCGCTATTTAATAGCCTTTGGTAAACTAAGAGTCATATCCAAGTCTTAGAGGTTATCCTGGAACCTAACCAAAACTTCCGCTGCCTCTGAGGCTGCTATTCGGTTATGAGAGAGTCTGAGAAGCGTCCTGCTTATCACTCTTTCATTCTAAGGTTCCTCCTCTTCCAAAAGTGAACACATAGCCTGATATCGACTTACACTGGTCCTTCTCTGATTTGAGATCTGAGAACATGTAATCCAAGAAGATTTTGTCTTGCTTAGTAATCCAGTACCTCGCAAGTACTATTACAGCATCCAAAGTCTCTTGTCCAGATTACTTTGATATCCTCCCACTACGCAAACCGCATAGTTGATATCAGGTTCCTGTGTTTTTTTTTCAACATTGCATTCATTAAGCTTTCCATACAAGGTGTAGGAAACTGCTTTGTATCATCTATCTCCTTTATGTGTTCGAAACACATGACCTTAGATAGATGTACATGTTCTGTCTCTGAAAGGTAAACAACCTTTCTCAGAATTATGCATGCTTAAAACAAACCATAATTGTATAAGATGTCTAGGAGAAGTACAATGTTCTTATCCCTAGATCACAAGATCTCAAGAACATGCTCTAACTTCTACTCAATCTTATATCCCGATTTATTTAGACAACCATCATTTTATGTCTGACAACATCTTTACATTGTTGCCAATGATAAAATGTTATCTACACAAAATTCCGAGAAACACCACCTTGTTTCCATTACGTCTCTAATACACCTTTCGTCTATGCCCTTTGATGGATCCATTAGATGGATTATCCCATCAATTCGCAAGTTCCACGATTCTTAGCTTTGTTACAATCCATAAGTGGATTTACTAAGCTTGTACTCTAAATGATCTAGCCTCTTAACAATAAACATTATTGCTGTCCAAGCAGGCTCATTTAGATCTAGTACCGCCCTTATGCAGAGCTAGGGATCGATTTCATCTTTACTAGATCCAGAGTTCAAAACTCTTCTAGTCTTATGAACATCTCCGGTTGTTCAACAACCTCCCACTTGTTGGGATTCGATGTCCCGGGCTATCAAAATTGCGGAACCGATAACCCGATCAAAACCCTCGATCACCGAAGACTGGATCCCCGACTCATCCGCAGGAGTCCGACCTTTGGAGACTACGCGCCCGAAGACACGCAGCCCGCCCCCAGCCGATTTTCTCCCGCGAGTCGGATCCACGAACGCGAACCACCTCACGAGCCGGGGCCCGACCGAATGCCCAGCGAGGTCCGAAGACCGCGTGCACCCAGCCGAGCCCCCGCGAGGGGCTCGCGATCGTTCTCGGACGATCGCTGGGATCGCTCGCGCGATCCCCGGGGCTGCTCGTAGCAGCCCCGCAGCGAGTCCATGACTCGCTGCCCAGCGGGGCGTAGCCCCCGCACGCATCCGCTGCGGGCGAACCCGCAGCACGTACGGGGTCGCTGCGGGTGACCCCGCAGCTTACCCGCGATCGATCCGAGGATCGATCGCACGCCCTCGGCTCCAGCCGAGGGCTTTTCCCGTGCGCCGCCGCCGCGCGCCTCCGACGAGGGGGCTGGGGTCCGCCACGGCACCAGCCCGTGGCACCCCGGGGATCGACCGAAGTCGATCCCATGCCCCGGCGTCCAGTCGGGGCTCGTCCCTTGTCGCGCGTCCGGTGGTCCGAACCCTAGGGTTCGACCGCCGCGTTCGATCCTCGCCGGGGATCTCGAATCCCCGTCCCCGAGGTTCGTCGTTTTCCCGGATCGCGTGTTCATATATATATCACAATTATTCAACGCAAATAATCAAAGAAGGGGTTTTCTCGATTATTACCTTGATTCGTTGTACGGAGAAACGAATCGTTGATGACCTCGTGATCTTCCCGCGTATTCCTTGCACTTCCGTTCGAACGTCGGGTGGGCGACGAGCTATCGAACTCTATGGATCTTCCTCACTCTCAAGACCTTTTAGTTGGCGTAACTTAGGTTGTGAAAAGTGAAGACCATGTAGTGCTTATATAGGCTACGTAGGGGATCATAAGGAGAATAAATATTGGGCTTCTAAATATTGAAAATTAAATTGGGTCCAACCCAAATCTATTAATTCTTATCAATATTAAATTTTATTTATTTTCCACTATATAAATAAAATTGCACTCCCAATATTATTCCATATTATATCAAATAATATTTCTCCATCTTAGTATTATTTATTCCGTGTATTTAAGATTTAAATATCCATGAATAAATTTATTTATTGCTCAATAAATAATATTCATATCTTGTATCCGAGACTAGTACCGTTCAACCTTTATTATTGTGCGGAACGAATCCACTCATGAGGTTTACACAATAATTCCTTATGAACTCATCTCGGGGATATTATCAACCCTTCCGGGATACACTTTCCCTTCAAGTATTCACGGCATGTCATATATAAAATATAGAGACTCAACTTTACCGGTAATTAACCCAATAATTAAATCGGTTAATTCCTTTGGAAAATCAAAGTCTCTAGTATTAAATATACACACCCGCAATAATATCGGGGATTAAGAATAAAATACTCCGAGATTTAAATTGATTATCCAAGGCAATCCTAATCAATGAATCTCAAGCTGATCCGCCCAATACACCAAGTGTACAAGTGTGATAAAATAATTAAAATAAATTATTTTCTCTCTCACACAACGACTATACCGATGGATTGGTCTGTGTCCATCTAGGTCGTGAGCAACTGTTCGATTAAATACGAGTAACCGATAGTATGATCTTCTGTGCGCCCATGCAGCACCATACTAACTACAACGTATAAAATCCAGGACTATATTTTGCATAATTAATTGCAAATAATTGTTTATTAATTAAATAGGTTAAATGCCATGACCGGGAGTTTACCGGTACTTAAATCTAGACATTAAGTACACAACTCCAACAATCTCCCACTTGTACTAAGGTCTAGTCATTTCCTCCAAACTCCCGACTCCCATACTCATCACGTGCTTAAGTTATACTTCCAGAAGTATTATGTGAATGAGCAATCTAGGTTGCCGCTCTGAAGTTATCTTGGTGACTACCGCGTCGTCTCCTGACGATGACTCGTATCAGGTGGTACTGGCTCTATGTGTTATCATCACTTTTCGAACTAATGACTTCTTCCAGTTCTCCACGCACCGCTATGTACATAGCCTTTGGTGAACCAAGAATCATATCCAAGTTCAGAGGTCATTCCGGAACCTAACCAAAACTTCCGCTGCCTCTGAGGCTGCTATTCGGTTTATGATAGAGTCCGAGAAGCAAAACGCTTATCACTCTTTCATCCTTAGGTTCCACCTCTTTTAAAAGTGAACACATAGCCTGATATCGACTTACACTGGTCTTTCTCCGATTTTTGATCTGAGAAAAACTGTAATCTAAGAGGATTTCGTTTTGCCGGTAATTCAGTACTTCCAAGTACTTTTACAGCATTCGAATATCTCTTATCCAGATTACTTTGATATCCTCCCACTACGCTAACCGCATAGTTGATATTAGGTTCTTGTTTTATAACACCGCATCTACAAAGCTCTTTACACTCGAAGTGTAGATAACTGCTTTGTTTATATCTATCTCCTTCATGTGTTCAAAACACATACCTTAGATAGATGCATTCTGTTCCCGAAAGGCAATAACCTTTCTCAGAATTGTGCATGTTTAAAACAAACCATAATCGTATAAGATATCTTAAGAGAAGTACAAATGTTCTTATCTAGAGATCGAAAGATTTCTAAGAACATGATCCAACTTCATCTTAATTTTATATCTCGATTTATTTAGACAACCTCTATTTTATGTCTGACAACACTTTTACATTGTTGCCAATGATGAAGTGTTATCTACACAAAATTCCGAGAAACACCACTCTTCATTACGTCTCTAACACACCTCTCTCGCATATCTATGCAGACCTAGGGATCGATTTCATGTATACTGGATCCAGAGTTCAAAACTCCTCCAGTCTTATGAACATCTCTGGTTGCTTAACAACCTCCCACTGCAATGGCGTTCCGGTGCATAACAGTAATAACATTAGGTGCAGTCAGTGGTGTACCGCTACTCGGTTAGGCTGGTTCTCAGTCTATCCTTTCCTCATCTTGAAGTACTTTGTCAGTTAGGGAATTATAGTTCATCTAATAGTCTTCCTCTAAGAACCGGGTGAGGATACCCATCTGGTTCGTAGTACTATTGAACATACAATTACTTGTTCTTCTAGGATTATTCTACAACCACATAGAATGTGCCGCTGTATCCAGAATTATCCATAGAACATAGGTAGTTCCGAATAAACTTGTCCTTTTACTATTAGAATTCCATTTCTTATTCCTGACACACCATGTCCACACATCAGTGTATGGTGTAGTCGTTTGAGACTTGATCTCAAACTTTGATTTATGCTATGTGTTATTTAGATAGGTGATAGCTTCCGCGAACAAGTCGCAAGCTTCTAATGGATATACTTTGAAGGTTCCCCATAATGGCTTTGTGTTGAAAACACTCCGCTTTTATGGCACAACAAGTAGTCTAATCCATCTTCGAGTATTCTTGAAGGAATGACTCGTACCTTCTCTAATTTCACATACCGCATTAATCATCAATCATTTTCTATACTTGTCCGAATTCCATCCTTTATCCAGAAAGGTTAACTTAGTCGTATCATCTTTCAAGATCGATTCTTAGGTCGGGAGGTCCATTCCTCCAACTTTAATTGATCAAATCAATTTCGACCTTTTGAATCCCTTTTGAATAGATATTACCAAGTTCAAGAATTCACAAGTATAATGAATGATAAAGAAATACATCTAATAAGTAAAACAAGTTATACATAACGGTTCGTTGCATCGTGGTAGACTAAGGATTCATCATTCACATATTGCTATCTAATGTACCATAATAGATATCACCATTATTTCTTATCCAAACCATCAAATGATTAAAGAAATAAAATATCCATTAATAATAAAGAAAACCAGAACGAAGTTCTTTTTCAAAATAAAGGGGTACATAAGCAATAACTGAAATGAAAACTTAAAACAGATAAATGTCTTCCACTGCAACCGCTGCTACCCCAACAGCTTCGCCCATGTTGACTCGAATTCTTCTTCTCTAAGTCGCCGGGTTTTCTGGAACCCCTGCATTTAAAGAAATGCACATACCGTCAGTGGTTCCATATCTACACACCAGAATTCTGGTAGATAATACCGCTGACTATGTTTTTACGACTAAAGAAAAATTCGTACCTCTGAGAGGACATTCAGACTTCCAGTGTCCAGACTTCTTGCATCGGAAGCACAAGCCCTTTGGCTTACTAGCCCCCACTCGTGGTCCATTCCTCTTGGCACCACTGGGTTTTATGGCTTGCTTCCTTTTCTTGCCCCTACCTCCAATAGCTTTCAAGCTCTTGGGCCTGGTAGTTACAAGCGCTTGAGACTTGCCCTTCTTGTAGATCCCCTCTGCCGCCTTCAGTTCAGTCAGGAGTTGCGCAAGAGTATAAGATAGTTTACCCATATTATAGCTCATACGAACTTGCTCAAACTTAGGGGTCAGAGACTGGAGTATGATGTCGACTTGCGTCTCATCATCAATGGAAGCTCCTAGGACCTCAAGTTCATTCAACAAACTCATCATCTTAAGAACGTGCTCCCCAACGGGGTTCCTTCAGACTGAGTAGTCGACATAAGGACTCTCATGGCTTCTTGCCTTGCCGCACGATCCTGCTCCCCAAACATCTCCTTGAGGTTGGTCATCATATCCCGGGCAGTGTCCATCGGCTCATGTTGGGTTTGGAGTACATTTGACATGGAAGCCAAAATATAACACCTAGCCATTTCATCAGCCTTTTTCCACTTCCGATATGTTGCCTTTTCCTCATCAGTCGAGGCAGCCGTGGGCTCAGCAGGGCATTTATCAGAGAGTACAAACTTGTACTCTTCAGCAGTCAGGACAATGTCCAAATTTCTTTTCCAATCAATGTAATTGGGACCAGTGAGTTTATGTTCCTTGAGTATCACAGAAAGTGGATTCATAGCTATTCTCTAAACCTATAAGCACATGTAAACAAACAATCAATTTAATATCCGATGTTATCTCCCTCAAATAACATCATTAAATTACTAATTGCGTCTAAAATCCCATCAGGTAAAGCAAGCCACGTGGTGTGGACGTTTACCCACCCAAATGATTTAGCAATTAGTTTTTCTTCGGTCATACATCAATCATAGCGTAACTTCGTGGGGAAGAATACTACGACGCGTATCTAAGTGTAAACCATCACTCAGTACTAAAGTATATCGCTTGGAATTGCTACGTCACCGCAAGCCACGTGGTGTGGACGTTTACTACACCAAGAGATTTTTATAATTGACTCCCAATTACAAGATCCATTCGATTTCGTAAATCAAGACTCGGAGAATCATAAGTGAAACTCGAAGTTTCTAACCAGTGATTCACCATGCGAGCGACCCTATCTCTCATAAATGAGGGAGCCGAGCAGACAAACGACCCACCTATCAAAGAATGGCACGAAAGTCTCTAATTTGTGTCATCCACATGACCAAGTGGCTCTGGCTCCATTCCACTCCCCGGGGTGAGAATGAGTCGACTTGAAGTCAGTTTCAGAAAGACAAATTAGGCATTGTTTGATAAACTCGATCAATGTTTCTTGCAAGAGGAATTACAAGAATTCTCCTCCAATGACTTGTCTATATGAACTTCGAAAGTCCATAAAAGTCACCAAGAGAACAGTGATGGAGACCATGGGAATGTTTCCATCCCCTCTCCCACTTAGCTTTTTACGATAAAGGGATACACTATCTAGTGCATAAAAATAGACACATATAGCATGCATGAAAGTAATAAAGCACATAGATCACATAGTCAAAATAATGCTAGAGAAATTATTTTTCCCGACTATCATGGCTTTATCTTCATATGCATCCTCTAGTCTTCAGTCTTCGTTTCTTGAATGCTCCATGTGACGAGAATATTAATTTCCAATATTTAAATCTATTTATTTTCAATTAATCCAAAAGTTACTTAATTCGAAAATTAAGTCAATTGAATATATCAAAAATAAAATTAAATATTATTAATATTTTTATTTATTTATTTTCCTATCTAGTTCTTATTAAATCTTTAGAATAATCTATCCAAGTAAAACTTGGAATATTCTAGAAGATATCTATAATAGAACAAGGAAATAAAATAAATTAGGACTCACTACTTTCCAAATTTATTTTTATTCCTAATCCATGAATATTCCCATGAGTAGGAATAATCAAATAGGAAAAATAAATTTAGTTCTAAATTAATTTAGATTTCCAATCTATGATTAATTCCATGAAGGAAATAAATCAATAGAAATAAAATTAATTTAAATTAATTCTTTTCCTAATCCATGAGAGTTTCCAAAAGGAAAGTACTCAAATAGAAAAAATCCGAATTAATTAGGAAAGTAATTTCTTGGTAGGAATAGCATGGGATTGGGAGATCCCACGCCATCCCCACCATGTCATGGATCGGCCGGCCACTCGGGGAGGAGCGCCGCCGCCGCCTAACCACGCCGGCTAGGCTATGGGTCGATCACCATCATGTGATCGATCCCAAGCCCTTTCCTCATCGTCACTTCTTCGTCTTCCGGCGATCGTCTCATCATCGAACCAACGTAAATAATTTACAAAAATTAAATTACAATTCCGGTATCGATTCTATACATGAAATCGACCCTATACATTTTCCGGAAAAAAAGTGCGTAATAATAAATCCTAAATTCGGTCAACCCCCGAATTTTTACTATTACAAACATTCAACCACACAAAAACGAATCTCGACATGTCCGAGAGTTTAATAATCATGATAATTAATTAATAAAAACAATTAATTAAATCCAACCATGATAGCCGGAAATCCTGCAAGGTAGAACAATAATCGAACATATACATGAACACGAAACCAAACGCTCTGATACCAATTGCTGGGATTCGATGTCCCGGGCTATCAAAATTGCGGAACCGATAACCCGATCAAAACCCTCGATCACCGAAGACTGGATCCCCGACTCATCCGCAGGAGTCCGACCTTTGGAGACTACGCGCCCGAAGACACGCAGCCCGCCCCCAGCCGATTTTCTCCCGCGAGTCGGATCCACGAACGCGAACCACCTCACGAGCCGGGGCCCGACCGAATGCCCAGCGAGGTCCGAAGACCGCGTGCACCCAGCCGAGCCCCCGCGAGGGGCTCGCGATCGTTCTCGGACGATCGCTGGGATCGCTCGCGCGATCCCCGGGGCTGCTCGTAGCAGCCCCGCAGCGAGTCCATGACTCGCTGCCCAGCGGGGCGTAGCCCCCGCACGCATCCGCTGCGGGCGAACCCGCAGCACGTACGGGGTCGCTGCGGGTGACCCCGCAGCTTACCCGCGATCGATCCGAGGATCGATCGCACGCCCTCGGCTCCAGCCGAGGGCTTTTCCCGTGCGCCGCCGCCGCGCGCCTCCGACGAGGGGGCTGGGGTCCGCCACGGCACCAGCCCGTGGCACCCCGGGGATCGACCGAAGTCGATCCCATGCCCCGGCGTCCAGCCGGGGCTCGTCCCTTGTTGCGCGTCCGGCGGTCCGAACCCTAGGGTTCGACCGCCGCGTTCGATCCTCGCCGGGGATCTCGAATCCCCGTCCCCGAGGTTCGTCGTTTTCCCGGATCGCGTGTTCATATATATATCACAATTATTCAACGCAAATAATCAAAGAAGGGGTTTTCTCGATTATTACCTTGATTCGTTGTACGGAGAAACGAATCGTTGATGACCTCGTGATCTTCCCGCGTATTCCTTGCACTTCCGTTCGAACGTCGGGTGGGCGACGAGCTATCGAACTCTATGGATCTTCCTCACTCTCAAGACCTTTTAGTTGGCGTAACTTAGGTTGTGAAAAGTGAAGACCATGTAGTGCTTATATAGGCTACGTAGGGGATCATAAGGAGAATAAATATTGGGCTTCTAAATATTGAAAATTAAATTGGGTCCAACCCAAATCTATTAATTCTTATCAATATTAAATTTTATTTATTTTCCACTATATAAATAAAATTGCACTCCCAATATTATTCCATATTATATCAAATAATATTTCTCCATCTTAGTATTATTTATTCCGTGTATTTAAGATTTAAATATCCATGAATAAATTTATTTATTGCTCAATAAATAATATTCATATCTTGTATCCGAGACTAGTACCGTTCAACCTTTATTATTGTGCGGAACGAATCCACTCATGAGGTTTACACAATAATTCCTTATGAACTCATCTCGGGGATATTATCAACCCTTCCGGGATACACTTTCCCTTCAAGTATTCACGGCATGTCATATATAAAATATAGAGACCCAACTTTACCGGTAATTAACCCAATAATTAAATCGGTTAATTCCTTTGGAAAATCAAAGTCTCTAGTATTAAATATACACACCCGCAATAATATCGGGGATTAAGAATAAAATACTCCGAGATTTAAATTGATTATCCAAGGCAATCCTAATCAATGAATCTCAAGCTGATCCGCCCAATACACCAAGTGTACAAGTGTGATAAAATAATTAAGATAAATTATTTTCTCTCTCACACAACGACTATACCGATGGATTGGTCCGTGTCCATCTAGGTCGTGAGCAACTGTTCGATTAAATACGAGTAACCGATAGTATGATCTTCTGTGCGCCCATGCAGCACCATACTAACTACAACGTATAAAATCCAGGACTATATTTTGCATAATTAATTGCAAATAATTGTTTATTAATTAAATAGGTTAAATGCCATGACCGGGAGTTTACCGGTACTTAAATCTAGACATTAAGTACACAACTCCAACACCACTGCAGTGGCGTCCCGGTGTATAATAGTAATAATAGTAGGTGCAGTGTGTGGTGTACTTCTACTCGGTTTGGCTGGTTCCTAGTCTTTGTCCTTTTTCTCATTCCAAGGTATTACGTCAGTTCGGGCTTTATGGTTCATCCAATAGTCTTCCTCTAAGAACTGGACGAAATGTCCTTCTGGTTCATAGTACTATAGAACACATAATACTTCGTTCATCTAGGATACCCCACAATCACATAGAATGTGCCATTGTCTCCAGGAATATCCATAGAACATAGGTAGTTCCGAACAACTTGTTCTTTTACTATTAGATATCCATTTCTTATTTCCGAAACACCATTTCTACACGCAAGTGTATAGTGTAGTCAAATGGGATTGAATCCCAATCATTGATTATGCTATGCGTTATTAAGATAGGTGATGGCCTCCGCGACTAAGTCGCAGGCTCCTAATGGATATACGTTGAAGGTTCTCCATAATAGCTTTGTGTGCATTGATTAGTCAAAACACTTTGCTTTTATGGCACATCAAGTATTCTAATCCATTATCGAGTATTCTTGAAAGAACTACTCGTACCTATCCAATTACACATACGTCTGCATATACCAGTAACTAATCATTCTCAATACTTGTCCGAATTCTATCCTTTATCCATAAAGGTTTTGCTTAGATGTATTATCTTCCAAATTTAATTCTTAGGTCGGAAGGTCCAATCCTTCAACTATAATTGATCAAATCAATTTCGACCATTTGAATCTTATTTGAAAATACTACTAAGTATAAGAATTCACAAGTATAATGATTTAATAAAGAAAAATATCTAACAAGTAAAACAAGTTATAGGACGGTTCGTTGCATCGTGGTAGACTTAGGATCTATCATTCATATATTGCTATCTAATGTACCAGAATAGATAATGCCATTATTTCTTATCTAAATCATCAAATGATTAAAGAAATAAAATATCCATTCATTAATAATAGAAATCCAGAACAATACGTTCTTTCTAAAATGGAGGGTACATAATGCAATAACTTGAAATGAAATCCTATTTAAACTAAAGCAGATAAATGTCTTCCACCGCAACAGTTGCCTCCTCTACAGCTTTTGCCCGTGTAGACTCGAACTCTTCTTCTCTAAGTCGCCGGGTTTTCTGGAACCCCTGCATTCAAAATGCACATACCGTCAGTGGTTCCATATCTACACACCAGAATTCTGGTAGATAATACCGCTGACTATGTTTTTACGACTAAAGAAAAATTCGTACCTCTCAGAGGACATTCAGTCTTCCAGTGTCCAGACTTGTTGCATCGGAAGCACTTGCCTCTTGGCTTTGCAGCCCCCACTCGTGGTCCACTCCTCTTGGTACCACTGGGTTTTGAAGCTTGCTTCCTCCTCTTGCCCCTACCTCCAATAGGCTTCAAGCCTTTGGACTTGGTAGCTACAAGCGCTTGAGACTTGCCCTTCTTGTAGATCCCCTCTGCAGCCTTCAGTTCAGTCAGGAGTTGCGCAAGAGTATAAGACAGTTTACCCATATTATAGCTCATGCGAAACTGCTCAAAACTAGGGGTCAGAGACTGGAGTATGATGTCGACTTGCGTCTCCCCATCAATTTGAGCTCCTAGGATCTCAAGCTCATTCAACAAACTTATCATCTTTAGAACGTGCTCCCCTACGGGCGTTCCTTCAGACTGAGTAGTTGTCATGAGGACTCTCATGGCTTCTTGCCTTGCCGCACGATCTTGCTCCCCAAACATCTCCTTGAGGTTAAACATCATATCATAGGCAGTGGCCATTGACTCATGTTGGGTTTGGAGTACATTTGACATGGAAGCCAAAATATAACACCTAGCCATTTCATCAGCCTTTTTCCACTTCCGATATTCCTGTTTTTCCTCATCAGTTGAGGCAGCCGTGGGCTCAGCAGGGCATACTTCATGGAGTACAAATTTGTACTCTTCAGAAGTCAGGACAATGTCTAAATTTCTCCTCCAATCAATAAAATTGGGGCCAGTGAGTTTATGCTCCTTGAGTATCACAGAAAGTGGATTCATAGCTATTCTCTAAACCTATAAGCACATTTAAACAAACAATCAATTTAATATCCGATATCATCTCCCTCAAATAATATCATTAAATTACTAATTACATCTAAAATCCCATCAGGTAAGGCAAGCCACGTGGTGTGGACGTTTACCCACCCAAATGATTTAGCAATTAGATTTTCTTTGGTCATACATCACTTATAG
Source organism: Euphrasia confusa (assembly GCA_954870475.1). NCBI lineage: Eukaryota > Viridiplantae > Streptophyta > Magnoliopsida > Lamiales > Orobanchaceae > Euphrasia > Euphrasia confusa. Next base: position 23,824,608 of record OX940956.1, read on the forward strand.
CGTAACCTCGTGGGGAGGAATACTATAATGCGTATCTAAGTGTAAACCATTACTCAGCACCAAAGTAAATTGTTTGGAATTGCTACATCACCGCAAGCCACGTGGTGTGGACGTTTACGATAACTTCACAACTCTTCACAATTCCTTACAACTGTCTACATCAATTAATCCAAAATCCGTCAGTATAGCAAGCCACGTGGTGTGGACGTTTACTACACCAAGAGACTTTTATAATTGACTCCCAGTTACAAGATCCATTCGATTTTCGTAAATCAAGACGCGGAGAATCATAAGTGAAACTCGAAGTTTCTAACCAGTGATTCACCATGCAAACAACCCTATCTCTCATTAGATGAGGGAGCCGAGCAGACAATCGATCCACCTTCAAAAGGATGGTACGAATGTCTCTAATTTGTGTCATCCACATGACCAAGTGGCTCTGGCTCCATTCCACTCCCCGGGGTGAGAATGAGTCGACTTGAAGTCAGTTTCAGAAAGACAAATTAGGCATTGTTTGATAAACTTAATCAATGTCTCTTGTAAAAGGAATTACAAGAATTCTCCTCCAATGACACATCTATACGAACTTCAAAGGTCCATAAGAGTCACCAAGAGAACAGTAATGGAGACCATGGGAATGTTTCCATCTCCTCTCCCACTTAGCTTTTTATAACAAAGGGATACGCTATCTAATGCATAATTAAACACATAAGCATGCATACAAGCAATAAAGCACATAGCACATAGTCAAAATAATGCTAGAAAATTATTTTCCGACTATCATGGCTTTATTCCATCTCCGTATGCGTCTTCTAGTCTTCAGTCTTCGTTCTTGAATGCTCCATGTGACGAGAATATTAATCCCAATATTTAAATCTATTTATTTTTAATAAATCCAAAAGATACTTAATTCGAAAATTAAGTCAATCGAATAAATCAAAAATAAAATTAAATATTATTAATATTTTTATTTATTTATTTTCCTATCTAATTCTATTAAATCTCTAGAATAATCTATCCAAGTAAAACTTGGAATATTCTAGAAGACTTCTATAATAGAATAAGGAAATAAAATAAATTAGGACTCTTCTACTTTCCAAGATTGAACATGTCTATGAAAATTCCCATAAAATAGGAATAATCAATTAGGAAATAAATCAATCCTAAATTAACTTTTATTCCTTTCCAATTCTATTAAATCTCTAGGATCCTATTCCAAGTAGAACTCGGAATACTCTAGAAGACTTCCATAATAGAATAAGGAAATAAAATTAATTCCAATTAATTCTTTTCCTAATCCATGAGAATTCCCTAAAATAGGAAAACTCAAATAGGAAAACCGAATTAATTAGGAAAGTGAATCTAGGTAGGAGTAGCACGAGATCACGAGGACCCCGCGCCCCCTACCTTGATCGCCGGCCGGGAGCACCACCGCCGCCGTCCCCAGCCCACGCGCCACCACCACCGGTGGCCGGCGTGGCCGAGAACCATCGCGGACAGCCCCCTTCACCCCTTCGATCATCATGGGATCGATCCCATCGATCCCGAGCCCTAGACGTCCCTCTCATCTTCTCCTTCGTCACATGAGTTCTCCGGCGGTCGTCTCGGCATCGATCCAACGTAAATAAATTACAAGAAATAAATTTACAATTCCGGTATCGATTCTATACATGAAATCGACCCTATACAATTTCCGGAAAACATAGAACAATAATAATAAATCTAAATTCGGTCAACCCCCGAATTTTTACTTTTACAAGCATTCATCCACACAAAACGAATCTCGACATGTCCGAGAGTTTAATAACGAATAATCATGGTAATTAAAGCAATTAATTAAACGAATAATTAACAATTAATTCAACCATGATAGTCGGAATCCCTGCAAGGTAGAACACAATTGAACACATACATGAACACGAAACCAAACGCTCTGATACCAATTGCTGGAAATCGATATCCCGGGGTATCAAAAATTGCGGAACCGATAACCCCGACCGAAATCCCATCGCCGGAAACACGCGAACCACCAAACGGAGCCGGGCTCGACCCGAGCATCGCCGCGGGATGAACCCACGGCCGAAACCCTAGCCGAGCCCCCGCCGGGGCTCGCGATCGTGCGCCGATCGCTGGGGTTGCTCCGGTAGCCCCGGGCGGTGAGTCCGGCGACTCACCGCCATCACCAGAGGCGGGGGGGAGCCACCAGCTGCGGCGCCAGCCCGCGGCAGTCCCCCCGGCGATCGAGCTAGGGCTCGATCGCCCTAGCCGCGGCCTCCAGCCGCGGCTTTCCTTCGATGCGCGCCGGAGGTCGAAGCCCTAGGGCTCGACCGCCACCCCTCGGCTCCTAGCCGAGGGTCCGTTCGATACTTCGCCGGGGATCTCGAATCCCCGTCCCCGAAGTTCGTCGTTTTCCCGAATCGTGCATTCATGTATGTATCACAATTAATATCACATAAAATCACACAAGGAGTTTTATGATCATACCTTTGATTCGTTGTGCGGAGAAACGAAATCAATTGAAGACCTTTGAATCTTCCTACGTATTCCTTGCACTCCGTTCGAACGTCGGGTGGGCGACGATCTATCGAACTCCTTCAACTCTCTAGAATATCAAGTATGATAATCTCGTCTTGTTATTTATGAAGGCCATGTAGTGCTTTTATAGGCTACGTAGGGGATCTAAAGGAGGTGGAATATTGGGCTTCCAATATTGAAGATTAAATTGAGCCCAATGCTCAAGTCCATTAATCCTTATCAATATTAATTAATTTATTTTCCACTATATAAATTAATTGCACTCCCAATATTAAACCATATTATATCAAATAATATTTCTACGGTAGTATTATTTATTCCGTGTATTTAAGATTTAAATATCCATGAATAAAATTAATTTATTGCTAATTAATTTATTCATCTCTTTAATCCGAGACTAGTACCATTCAACCTTAATTATTGTGCGGAACGAATCCACTCATTAGGTTTACACAATAATTCCTTGTGAACTCATCTCGGGGATATTATCAACCCTTACGGGATACACTTTCCCGTCAAGTATTCACGGCATGTCATATATAAAATATAGTGACCCAACTTAACCGGTAATTAACCCAATAATTAAATCGGTTAATTCCTTTGGTAAATCAAAGTCACATATATTAAATATACACACCCGCAATAATATCGGGGATTAAGAATAAAATACTCTGAGACTTGAATAGATTATCGCCGACAATCCTAATCGATAAATCTCAACGATCCGCCCAATACACCAAGTGTACAAGTGTGATAAAATAATTAAGATAAATTGTTTTCTCTCTCACACAACGACTATACCGATGGATTGGTCCGTGTCCATCTAGGTCGTGAGCTACTGTTTGATTAAATACGAGTAACCGATAGTATGATCTTCTGTGCGTCCATACGCACCATACTAACTACAACGTATAAAATCCAGGACTATGATTTTGCATATATTTAATTAATAATAATTAAATGCAAACAATTGTTTATTAATTTTAATAGATTAAATGCCATGACCGGGAGTTTACCGTTACTTAAATCTAGACATTAAGTACACAACTCCAACACGATCGACCGAAGTCGATCGCTCGCCCCGGCGTCCAGCCGGGGCCCTTCGACGTGCACCGGCGGTCGAAGCCCTAGGGCTCGACCGCCACCCTCGGCGACCAGCCGAGGGTTCTCTTTGCGCGCGATCCCCGCCGGGGATCTCTCGGCCTCCGCGGTCCGGTGATCTTCGATCACCACCGCGAGATCGATCCTCGTCCACGGGGTTGGTCCCTCGGATCTTGGTTCATGGTATTTTCACGATAATTAAACGATAAAATCATAAAGAGGGTTTTACGATTTACCTCGTTCTCGTTGTTCGGAAAAACGAAGAACTCAATTTGACGACCTTGAGATCTTCCGACGTATTCCTTGCACTAGCTCGGACGTCGTGTGGGCGACGATCTACCGAACTCCATGGATCTCCTTCACGAACTCTCTAGACTAATCAAGTATGATTATCTTGTCTTGTCTAATTGTGAAGACCATGTAGTGCTTTTATAGGCTACGTAGGGGATCTTAAGGAGGTGGAATATTGGGCTTCCAATAATAGTGATTAAATTGAGCTCAAGCCCAAATCTATTAATCCTTACTATTATTAATTAATTCTATTTTCCACTATATAAAATTAATTGCACTCCCAATATTAAACCATATTATATCAAATAATATTTCTCCGGTAGTATTATTTATTTCGTGTATTTAAGATATAAATATCCATGAATAAAATTAATTTATTGCTAATTAATTTATTCATCTCTTATATCCGAGACTAGTACCATTCAACCTTAATTATTATGCGGAATAAATTCCACCTGCAGGGTTTACATAATAATTCCTTATGAACTCATCTCGGGGATATTATCAACCCTTCCGGGATACACTTTCCCGTCAAGTATTCACGGCATGTCATATATAAAATATAGTGACCCAACTTAACCGGTAATTAACCCAATAATTAAATCGGTTAATTCCTTTGGTAAATCAAAGTAACTTATATTAAATATACACACCCGCAATAGTATCGGGGATTAAGAATAAAATACTCAGAGATTTAAATCGATTATCGCCGGCAATCCTAATCGATAAATCTCAAGCAGATCCGCTCAATACACCAAGTGTACAAGTGTGATAAAATAATTAAGATAAATTATTTTCTCTCTAACACAACGACTATACCGATGGATTGGTCCGTGTCCATCTAGGTCGTGAGCAACTGTTTGATTAAATACGAGTAACCGATAGTATGATCTTCTGTGTGTCCATACACACCATACTAACTACAACGTATAAAATCCAGGACTATGATTTGCATATATTTAATTATAAATAATTAAACGCAAATAATTGTTTATTTAATTAAATAGATTAGTGGCAATGGATCGTGAGTTTCCGTTACTTAAATCTAGACATTAAGTTCACAACTCCAACAATCTTACACTTATGGACTCGTGATTTCTTACCATTTTTTCGCACCGCTATTTACATAGCCTTTGGCAAATTAAGAATCACATCTAAGTCCCAGAGATTATCCCGGAGTTATACCAAAACTTCCGCTGCCTCTGAGGCTGCTATTTGGTTACCCATGGCAGAGTCCGAAAAACATCGTGCTTATCACTCTTCCATGTTAAAACTCCTTCTCCTTCAATAGTGAAACACATAGCCTGATATCGACTTACACCGGTCCTCATTTGATTAGAAATCTAAGAGAATGTAATCCAAAGGAAATGCTCGTCTCTTTCGTAATCCAGAACATAGTTCTAGTACTTCGAAAGTACTTTAAAATGTTCATTACAATAGTCGAGTATTCCTTTCCAGGATTACCTTGATATCCTCCCACTATGCTAACCGCATAGCCGATATCAGGTTTTCGTTTTCAACATTGCATTTATTAAGCTTTCCACACTCAAAGTGTAGGAAACTGCTTTCATTGCTTCTATCTCCTTTTGTGTTCCAAAACACATATCCTTAGATAGATGCATTCCGTGTCTGAAAGGTAACGAACCTTTCTCGGAATCTTGCATGTTTAAAAAGAACCATAATCATTTATGTAAGATGTCCAGGAGAAGTACAATGTTCTTTCTAGAGATCCAAGATCTCTAGAACATGTCCAACTTCTTCCTTTATCTTTCATAATGATTCATCTAGATAACCATTATTTTATGTCTGATAACATCTTTACATTGTTTCCAATGATAAGAGTGTCATCTACATAAAACCTCCGAGAAACACCACCTTGTTTTCCATCACGTTTTCAATACACACAATTCGTCTATGCTTTTGATGAATCCATAAAATGGACTATCTCATCAATTTGCAAGTACCACGAACTCAATGCTTTGTTTCAATCCATAAATGGATCAACTAACCTTCTACTCTAAATGATCTCGCCTCTTAGCAATAATCCTTATTGCTCTCCAAGAAGGCACATTTTGATCTAGTACGGCCTTCATGTAGATCTAGGGATCGATTTCATGTATACTAGGTCCAGAGTCCGAAGACTCTCCTAGTCTTATGAATATCTCCGGTTGTCCCACAACCTCCCACTACAATGGCATTCCGGTGTATAAACAGTGATAACAGTAGGTGCAGTTAGTGGTGTACCGCTACTTGGTTCGGCTGGTTCTAAGTCTTAATCTTTCTCTCTCATTTCAAAGTATTACGTCACCTTGGGCTTGTGGTTCATTATATAGTCTTTCTCTAAGAACCGGGCGTTAGAACTTATAACGTCCTTCTGGTTCATAGTACTATTGAACACACATCTTTTGTTCTTCTAGGATATTCTACAACCGCATTTGAATGCGCCGTTGTTTCCAGACATATCCATAGAACATAGGTAGTTCCGTATAACTCATGCTTTTACTATTTCTATAAAAGTTCCATTTCTTGTTTACGACACACCATTTCTACACAACAGTGTATGGTGTAGTCATTTAGGATCAAATCCCAATTTCTGATTAGTATGCCATGCATTCCTCAGACAGGTACTTGCCTCCGCGATCAAATCGCAGGCTACAAATGGATATACCTTGATGGCTCTCCACAATTGCTTAGTGTCCATTGACTTGTCAAAAAACTTGCTTTTGTGGCACATCAGGTATTCTAATCCATTTTTCGAGTAATCATAAAATGAAGTACTCGTACCTTATTGTCTGAGTAGGCATAGGTCTGCATACATCAGAGTCAATCAATTCTTATACTTGTCCGGATCTTACATCTTATATCCATAAAGGATTGCTTAGTCATATTATCTTCCAAATTAGATTCTTAGGTCGGAAGGTCCACTCCTTCAACTTAATTGATCAAAATATCAATTTTCGACCTTTGAACTTCTTATTTGAATAAACATGACTAAGCATAAGAATCCACAAGTATAATTGATAAAGAAATCTCTTATTAGTAAAACGAGTTTCATAAAACGGTTCGTTGCATTGTGGTGGACTCAGGATCCATCATTTATATATTGCTAGCCAATGTACCAGAATAGATAATATCATTATTTCTTCTTATAACCATCAAATGATTAAAAGAAATAAAATAACCATTTATTAGAAATCCAGAACAAAGTTCTTTCTAATATGAAAGGTACATAAAAGCAATAACTCAAAATGAAATCCTATAAAATGTCCTCCACTGCAACTGCTGCCTCCTCTACAGCATTGCCCATGTAGACTACGATTTTTTTTTCTTTTCTAAATCGTCGGGTTTCCTGAACCCTTGCATTTAAAATGCACATACCGTCAGTGGTTCCATATCTACACACCAGGTTCCGGTAGATAATACCACTGACTATGTTTTACGACTAAAGAAAATTTCGTACTTTCTTTGAGAGGATAATCAGACTTCCAGTACCCAGACTGTTTGCATCGAGAACACTTGCCTCCGGGATTTCTCGTCCCATCTCGTGGTCCAAGAAACTTAGGACCACTGGGTTTCTTTGCTTGCTTTTCCTTTCCCCCGATTTTACCCTTAGGTTCAAAACCTTTGGTATTGGCTACAAGAGCTTGCGATTTCCGTCTCAACTCGTCTAAAAGGTCAATCATCTCAAAAACGTTTTTAAGCGTTTCCTTGAAGCGACTGGCCTTTATGAGTATCCTCATCGCTTCTTGTCTAGCCGCCTATGTCATGTCTAAACACCAACTTGAGATTGAACATGATATCAATTAGTGGTCATTGCATAAGCATTCCCACTTCATAAAATCAGTCCTTTCCTCATTAGTCGAGACATTAATAGGCTCGAGAGGACAAAGCTCACTGAGTACAAACTTGTACTCTTTAACAGTTTTGGGCAATGTCTAGATTTCTATTCCAATCAATACATTCAGGGACCAGTGAGTTTAAATCCTTACGTATCACATAAAGTGGGTTCAAAACCATATCCTAATCTATGAGCACATATAACAACAAACAATCGATTTAATCTCCCATATTATCTCCCTCAAATAATATCATTAAACCACTAATCACATCTAAAATCCCATCAGGTAAGGCAAGCCACGTGGTGTGGACGTTTACCCACCCAAACGACTTAGCAATTAGATTTTCTTTGGTCATACATCACTTATAGCGGAACCTCGTGGGGAGGAATACTATAATGCGTATCTAAGTGTAAACCATTACTCAGTACCAAATTAAATCATTTGGAATTGCTACATCACCGCAAGCCACGTGGTGTGGACGTTTACGTGGTGTGGACGTTTTACAACTTCACAACTCTTCACAATTTCTTACAACTGTCTACATCAATTAATCCAAAATCCGTTAGTATAGCAAGCCACGTGGTGTGGATGTTTACTACACCAAGAGACTTTTATAATTGACTCCCAATTACTTGATTCATTCAATCTTGTAAATCAAGACGCGGAGAATCATAAGTGTAACTCGAAGTTTCTTACCAGTGATTCACCATGCGAACGACCCTATCTCTCATAAATGAGGGAGCCGAGCAGACAATCGATCCACCTTCAAAAGGATGGTACGAAGGTCTCTAATTTGTGTCCTCGACATGACCAAGTGGCTTTGGCTCCATTCCACTCCCCGGGTTGAGAATGAGTCGACTTGAAATCAGTTTTGGAAAGACAAATTAGGCATTGTTTGATAAACTTAATCAATGTTTCTCGTAAGAGGAATTACAAGAATTCTCCTCCAATGGCTTATCTATATGAACTTCGAAAGTTCATAAAAGTCACCAAGAGAACAGCAATGGAGACCATGGATATGTTTCCATACCCTCTCCCACTTAGCTTTTTACAATAAAGGGATACGCTATCTAATGCATAATTAAATACACATAAGCATGCATACATGAAATAAAGCACATAGAATATTATCACATAATCAAAATAATACTAGAATATTATTTTTCCGACTATTATGGCTTTATCGCATCTCCGTATGCTTCTTCTAGTCTTCATGTCTTCGTTCTTGAATGCTCCATGTGACGGGAATATTAATTCCAATATTTAAATCTGTTTATTTTCAATAAATCCAAAAGTTACTTAATTCGAAAATTAAGTCAATCGAATAAATCAAAAAATAAAATTAAATTTTACTAATATTTTTATTTATTTTTATTTTCCTTTCTAATTCCATTAAATCTCTAGAATCCTATCCAAGACCCACTTGCAATATTATAGAAGATCTCCATAATGAAATAAGGAAATAAAATAAATTAGGACTCCTAATCCTTCCAAATTAATTCCTTTCCTAATCCATTAAAAATTCCATAAAGGAATAATTAAATAAGGAAAAATTAATTAAGGACTCTTAAAACTTTCCAAATTAATTATTTTCCTAATCCATTAAAAATTCCATAAAGGAATAATTAAATAGGAAAAATAAATTAATTATAAATTTATTCCTTTTCCTAATCTATGAAAATTCCCAAGAATAGGAATAATCAATAAGGAAAAATAAATTTATTCTAAATTTATTCTTTTCCTATTCCATGAGAATTCCCAAAAATAGGAATACTCAAAATAGGAAAACCGAATAATTTATGAAAGTAAATCTTGGTTAGGAGTAGCACGGAGTGGGGATCTCCGCACCACCCCCAACCATCGACCACCCCTCGGAGGAGCACGCCGCCGCCGCCCAGCCGGCCAGCCGCCGTCGCCGGCGACCTAAGGCCGAGAAGCCCGAGGGCAGCCCCTTTGGTGGTCAATCGATTCATCCCTTGGGTCGATCATGGGGTTGATCGATCCCCGGAATCCTCCCTCTCTTCGTCTCCTCCGTCACACTTTTCTGGTCGTCGTTTCGTCCTCGATCCAGCGTAAAATAAATTACAAATTTATTACTACGCTATCCGGTATTGATTCTCCACAAAATGACCTCAATCAATTTCCGGAAAAATTAAGAACAAACATTCACCACACAAGAACGAATCTTGACATCAACGAGAGTTTAATAATCAAGAGCAATATTATGGACATTAATTAACAATAATTAAATCTAGCCATAATAATCGGAAACCCTGCAAGGTAGAACAATTTATCGAAAAATACCATGAACTAAAACCATCGCTCTGATACCAATTGTTGGAAATCGATATCCCGGAATTAATAAATTTAAATAAATAAATTATCTAATTAATTCCGACCGAAATCTTTCGAATATCCGGATTGTCAAAATTGCGGAACCGACAACCCAATCGAATAACCCTTCGCCGGAAACCACCGCGAACCACCACACAAACCGGGCCCGACCAAAGCAACACCACCGCGGGATGAACCCGCGGCCAGCCCTAGCCGAGCCCCGCGTGGGGCTCGCGATTGCACACGGCAATCGCTGGGGATGCATCGAGCATCCCCCGGGGCTGCTCGTAGCAGCCCCCCGGCGGTGAGTCCGGCGACTCACCGCCGCCGTCGATCGGAGGAGGGGGCGCCTGCCGCGGCTCCATCCCGCGGCTGCCCCCAGCGATCGACCGAAGTCGATCGCTCGCCCCGGCGTCCAGCCGGGGCCCTTCGACGTGCACCGACGGTCGAAGCCCTAGGGCTCGACCGCCACCCTCGGCGACCAGCCGAGGGTTCTCTTTGTGCGCGATCCCCGCCGGGGATCTCTCGGCCTCCGCGGTCCGGTGATCTTCGATCACCACCGCGAGGTCGATCCTCGTCCACGGGGTTCGTCCCTCGGATCTTGGTTCATGGTATTTTCACGATAATTAAACGATAAAATCATAAAGAGGGTTTTACGATTTACCTCGTTCTCGTTGTTCGGAAAAACGAAGAACTCAATTTGACGACCTTGAGATCTTCCGACGTATTCCTTGCACTAGCTCGGACGTCGTGTGGGCGACGATCTACCGAACTCCATGGATCTCTTTCACGAACTCTCTAGACTAATCAAGTATGATTATCTTGTCTTGTCTAATTGTGAAGACCATGTAGTGCTTTTATAGGCTACGTAGGGGATCTTAAGGAGGTGGAATATTGTGCTTCCAATAATAGTGATTAAATTGAGCCCAAGCCCAAATATATTAATCCTTACTATTATTAATTAATTCTATTTTCCACTATATAAAATTAATTGCACTCCCAATATTAAACCATATTATATCAAATAATATTTCTCCGGTAGTATTATTTATTCTGTGTATTTAAGATATAAATATCCATGAATAAAATTAATTTATTGTTAATTAATTTATTCATCTCTTATATCCGAAACTAGTACCATTCAACCTTAATTATTATGCGGAATAAATTCCATCTGCAGGGTTTACATAATAATTCCTTATGAACTCATCTCGGGGATATTATCAACCCTTCCGGGATACACTTTCCCGTCAAGTATTCACGGCATGTCATATATAAAATATAGTGACCCAACTTAACCGGTAATTAACCCAATAATTAAATCGGTTAATTCCTTTGGTAAATCAAAGTCACTTATATTAAATATACACACCCGCAATAGTATCGGGGATTAAGAATAAAATACTCAGAGATTTAAATCGATTATCGCCGGCAATCCTAATCGATAAATCTCAAGCAGATCCGCTCAATACACCAAGTGTACAAGTGTGATAAAATAATTAAGATAAATTATTTTCTCTCTAACACAACGACTATACCGATGGATTGGTCCGTGTCCATCTAGGTCGTGAGCAACTGTTTGATTAAACACGAGTAACCGATAGTATGATCTTCTGTGTGTCCATACACACCATACTAACTACAACGTATAAAATCCAGGACTATGATTTGCATATATTTAATTATAAATAAATAAACGCAAATAATTGTTTATTTAATTAAATAGATTAGTGGCAATGGATCGTGAGTTTCCGTTACTTAAATCTAGACATTAAGTACACAACTCCAACATGGGTCAAGTGCGCCAGTTGGGCATTGATGTTCTGGAATTGCCCGCGCGACTCAAGCATTTGAGCATTGATATTCTGCAGTTGACCTCGAGTCTCGACTTTGTACTTCTCGTTTTCTTGTTTGTACCGGTCATTCTCCTGCTGGGCTTTGATATTTTCATTGACCAAGGTCTGCATCATGTCTGCCAAAGTTGGGCCATTGCTCTGGTTCAGCTGGTTGCCCTGATTTTGGTAGTTATTCCTCTGATGATTGTTCTGGCCGTGGTATTGCTGACCTTGATTGCCTTGGTTTCCTCCGCCCTGGTAGTTGTTGTTTCCGTACCGGTTGTTGTCATGATTTTCCAGTTATTTGAGTTGTACGTGTTCCCATTGGGCCTCTGTCCGTTCCCATTGTTCTGCATTATCACCTTGACCTCTTCGTCAAACAGCTCAGGGCACTCGTCAGTGGCATGGTTACTTTCCTTGCAGATTTGGCACGCCTTGACACCTCTCTTTTGCCCTGGGTTTTGGTTGAGCACCAGTTGCTTAACTATGTTGCAAAGTTTATCCAACTTGACTTCAGTTGCAGATGGTACGGGCAAGTTGTTTCTGGGTAGGTCACTGCCATCCTCCCTTGTTTCTTCGGCCATTTCCTTGAAGATTTTGAATGCTTCGTCGGCCCTTTTGTTTAGAATGGATCCTCCACAAGCTGCGTTGACCCATGTCCTCTCCGTCTCCCTTAGTCCAGAGATGAAGTACTGGACCAAGTCATGGTCAAGGATCTGATGTTGTGGGCACTTGGCCAACATCTGTTTGAACCTGACCCAGTAGTCATGGAAGTTCTCTCCTCCTCCCATCTTGATGCTGTTTATTTTCTTCCTCATCTGCTGGATGCGTGCAGCTGGGAAGTACTTCTCAAGGAACTTCTGCTGAAGCTGACTCCAGGTGGTCACTTCTCCAGCAGGCAGAGTGTAAAGCCACTCTCGGGCACCTTCGGCCAGTGAAAAAGGGAAGGCTAGGAGCCTGATGTATTCCCCTAGCCCTTCACTTGCTCGGATGGTGCCACATGCCAATTCAAAATCTTGGAGATGTCTCTGGGGATCCTCCAATGGCATGTCACTGAACTTGGGCAAGATCTGGATGAAGTCGTGCCTCATCTCCCAAGTATTGTTTTCAACCGTGGGCAAGGTGATGCCCAGCGGTTTTAGATTCAAGTTCTCTAGGAACATCGTGTCCCTCAACGTCTTGGATCTCTCTTCTCCCATCATTGATCGCGTGGGTGACCTGGATGTGTTCGGTGAATCTTCTCTCGATGTGTCCAAGATCGACTCTCCTGTCTCAGTTATGGTCAACTGAGTTACTTGAGCGGCACGTGCTAATGCTTGTTTCTGCTTTGTTGCCTTCCGATTCTTCCCCGCGGTTCGCTCGATTTCAGGATCAAATAGTAGCCCTGTATCCTTGCTTCCCGATGAGTTAGAGTCCTGTATACAAAGATAGGTCAAGCGTTAGAACGGAAAACTATTGGCTTGGAATATTGCCTCCCCGGCAACGGCGCCAATTTTGACGCTACCGTCGTGGAGTAGCGCAAAATAATATTTATAAAGCCTAGACTATTCACTAGCACAAGTACTAGTAGCAAGTATAGGGTCGATCCCACGAGGAGGCGATTTAGCTTATAGTTTTCCCGGCTTTGAATGCTCAATTTGGTTGTCACGTTTGAAAAGGTTTTGTTTTGGAGAGCAGTTGGGCACTGCCGAACCGTGGTCACCGTGTTTACTTGACGGAAAAATAACAAATAACTTAAACAGAAATAAAGCTAGCATGCAACCTAATAAATGGACTGAGCAATTAACAGACTTGACTAAACAGATAAGAAGAAACAAATAAAGACTAAAGTATCCAGGCATTGACTCCCCTGACTTCCCCCTTGACCTATGTGCTGCCGATCATCGGTACGTATTTCATTTTGCTAACAGTTTTGTCTTCTAGTTATAGATCCCAAGTATTAACATCCCCATAATGTCACGCATATTAATACCCCGAACCCTTATTCGCTCTTATGTTTAAGTCCTGTTAGATCTCTCTCAACAGGTCTCCTGACGTTGACCAATTCGACACTATGTGACCGCATGAGTCTAAGTTGATCAAGTCGCCTTCATCCCCCAAGCAAACCCGGAATGGCCAATAGCATGCCTGGACAGACCCAAGTCATACGACCACATCTCCAGCAACATGTTGTACTTCGCGGACGCCCAGTCTCCCGGTCGCGTTGATCCACGTACTCCTGTGTTAGGCAAGTCGGGGTTCCCACTGGTCATTGTAGGATTGCCCAAGTCCCTAACATGCTTAAGTTACTACCCTGTTGAATCGGGAACAAAACTCAGCTAGCTGCTGTCATCAATAAGCCTCCCGGCATGATCACGTCTTAGGGTTAGTCAGGTTCTGTCTTTGCCCAGATACAAACAGATTAGCTACTCATGGAAATAAACGAAAATAAAACTAAGGAATTAAGACGAACTGAACTATGCATTGAAAACGGGAAATTGTTCAACAAAGGAAATAAACTAAGTACGGAATTAAAAAGCATAAAACATAAAGATTGTTTTTGGCCCGAAGGCTTAACAGAACATAAACGCCGGCGAGTGGTGTTGCTCACGCGGTCGCCTTCTTCTTCGCTGGACAGGTTAGGGTTCGATCCGGTTTCTTTGCTGCTCATACGTCGTAGGGTTTCTTCATCAGTCGCTCTTCTTATATAGACGGGCTTGGATGGATAAGAGACGTGAGGGGGAAATACCACTAAGACCGGACGAGAGTCCATCTTAGGCGGGAGTGTGAATCTGGTCCTCTTTAAAAGACTCCACAGAATTCAGGACTCCTGGTACACCGCATGCCCAACGTTCCGTCTCTGTCAAGGTTAGCGCTTGCCCATGTACTTCCTTCTCCGACTGATTGAGGTAGCGGACCATGTGCGGTACTTGGTCGGCAACAAGTCTTGCTCCACCTGCTGAGGTCCTGGTTGCTTGCTCAACTCTGCTGGACCCTTTTCGTCAGTCTGGCTTGCTCAACTAGTACTCTTGACCATGGAAGGTGATTTCCTTGCCTCTTTCACACAGTGCGCTCCTCTTTTCACTCCTTTACCTGCCCACCTGCAAAACTTGCCCAAGTACCCAAACGTGCCCTCCCAGACACAAATAAAGTAAAAACAAACTAAGGACTCGATATACTTGACTCTAAAAACCTAAAAAAATGAGCCAAAAAATATGGCTCATCAATGAGTTAGAATTTTTCTGAAATTTTCGAAAATTTTGAGCACGGTTCTTCCTCTTAAAATCTTGCTTCACAAGATAAGTGACTATATCAGTCAACACACCAAGTTTGTCTGGGTTGTTAGAATTCATCAGCCTTTCAATATCCTTAGCCTCATCTTCATCAGACTCATTCACATCAGCAGAGAAACTACTTTCAGATTTTTCAGTTTTTGAAAGAGTTTTCTGAGTTTTTGAACTTCTTGAACTCTTACCCTTCTCAGAAATTTTTAGAGCAGTCATCGGCTCATATACAAGGGACATTTCACGGTTGCTACGCACTTTTAGAGTCAAGTCGTAGTTTCTCAGATCAGCCATCAAATCTGCATAATCCCATTTCTGATCCTTTTCTTCTCGTGCTTCAAGCGTCAGCACTTTACTTTCGAACCGGGAACTTAGACTATGAAGAGTTTTCTCGTAAATCATGACGGCAGGAAAAGTTTCTCCAAGTTCATGAACTTCGTTCACATATCTCATGATTTTGTCTAAGTACTCATTTATGTCTTCATCTTCTCTCATACGGAGTTGATGGAACTGAGCAGTGATAGTTCGAATTTTAGAGCGTTTCACGGCCTTACTTCCTTCGCACGTTCTCTGAAGCGTTTCCCATGCGTCTTTCGCTGAAGTGAAATTTTTCACCAGTTGGTACATACTTAGTTCCAACCATTCACAAATAAGAAGTAGAGCCTTGCTATTCGCAGTAGACAAGTCATGCTCTTCTCTAGTCCAGTTACGTTCAGGTTTGGGCGTTCTTATTCCATCGGCATCTTCAGTATACGGACAAACCCAACCTTCCAAGACAGCCATCCATGCACGAGAGTCATGGCCTTTAATTCTAGCAGAAACTTTAGCTTTCCAGTTAGAGTAGTTCTGATGAGTAAGCATAATCGGTTTCTGGACAAACATTGGCGACTCCATTGTAGCGGAAATATGAAGTCAAGTAACGGATCACGTCTTATACGTATGACGTCCCTCTCTGATACCAATTGAAATTACGTCTTCGACGTATGATACCAACTTTTCGCAAAGTCGATCTTAAACACTTAATACTTCAGCAACTTCGTTCACTCAACCACACTCCATTGTCACTCAGTCTTGAAGTAGTATGTTTATGATTGAACTCTAAGTAAAGTGAAGTAGTGAAGACAAAGTTATGTAATATGTTTCATTCCATTGAGTCAACGAAACAAAACTATTACACTTGAGAGAAAGGTAGACGGAATGATCAAAGGTCGTATCCCAAGTGACGCAGCACTCCAACAAACCAGAGACCTAGTACTACTACACCTAGAGCTAAATCACATAACCCTATCACAGGTGCACAGCACAAAACAACTACCAAAACTCTAAGGCTTAGCGCCAACAAACAACGATAGCGATACTCAATATCAGATTTCGTTCTCTCAAAATCGTCAAATGAAGTCTTCAGCTTCCATGGGTTTATATAGGAGTGCCGCACATGTGGAGCGCCGATGTGTAGCAACCTCACTGGTCACATGCTTGGCTGACGTCACAAATCCATGGATGACATCACTTTTTGTACTTGGATTCTAGAATCTTGGAATCTTGAATCTTTGATTCTTGAATCTTCGAAACTTGAATCTTCAATTTCTTCGACTTTAAACTTCAACTCTATCTTGACTCCATCGATCTCAATACTTCGTCTTCAACTTCTTCGTGATGAACACTCGTCGTTGAGGCTTCAGCATTTCATCGTCTTCATGGTCGTCGATAGTATTGAAGTAGTAAATAGCAATCCCTCACGTCGTTGGCACTTGAACTCAATGCACTTCGTTGACGTTGAAGGTGGGATGAAAAGACACCATGTACCAGTTGGTGTTGGAAATCGATATCCCGAAATTAATAAATTTAAATAAATAAATTATCTAATTAATTCCGACCGAAATCCTTCGAATATCCGGATTGTCAAAATTGCGGAACCGACAACCCAATCGAAATCCCTTCGCCGGAAACCACCACGAAACCGGACGCGGGGAGAAGCCCGATCGATCACCATCTACGGGCGTACCCGAGGCTATCGATCCCATCTCATGCGTGGCGTGAGGGGCTGCTCAAAGCAGCCCGCAAGGGTTACCAAAACCCTACGCGTACAGCCCGCTTGCCATGCCCGAGCGCCGCGAGGACCAGCTCCATCGAACCCTAGCAGCGGCCCGAGCCGCCGCTGTTCGATCCGGCCTCAGCGCGCCTCCAGGCGTGCGCTGCGGATCAGCTCGCATAGCCCCCGTGCGAAAAACTCGCATGGCGCACGGATCTGCTGCGGGAAAAACTCGCAGCCCGCTGCCTGGGCATACGAGGCGGCCGCTTGACCCCCCAGGCGGCCGCTTGCCTGGGCAGTCAAGCCCTAGTCGCGATTCTTCGCCGTCGGGTCGCTCCAGCTGCGGTGGTCCGGTGATCTTCGATCACCACCACCCAGCTCGACCCCGGTGAGGATCCCGAACCTCAAATCTTGTTCTACGGTATTTTTACGATAATATAAACGATTAAAATCATAAAGAGGGTTTTACGATTTTACCTCGTTCTCGTTGTTCGGAAAAATGAAGAACTCAATTTGACGACCTTGAGATCTTCCCACGTATTCCTTGCACTAGCTCGGACGTCGTGTGGGCGACGATCTACCGAACTCCATGGATCTCCTTCACGAACTCTCTAGACTAATCAAGTATGATTATCTTGTCTAATTGTGAAGACCATGTAGTGCTTTTATAGGCTACGTAGGAGATCTTAAGGAGGTGGAATATTGGGCTTCCAATAATAGTGATTAAATTGAGTCCAGGCCCAAATCTATTAATCCTTACTATTATTAATTAATTCTATTTTCCACTATATAAAATTAATTGCACTCCCAATATTAAACCATATTATATCAAATAATATTTCTCCGGTAGTATTATTTATTCCATGTATTTAAGATTTAAATATCCATGAATAAAATTAATTTATTGCTAATTAATTTATTCATCTCTTATTTCCGAGAATAGTACCATTCAACCTTAATTATTATGCGGAACGAATCCACCTGCAGGGTTTACATAATAATTCCTTATGAACTCATCTCGGGGATATTATCAACCCTTACGGGATACACTTTCCCGTCAAGTATTCACGGCATGCCATATATAAAATATAGTGACCCAACTTAACCGGTAATTAACACAATAATTAAATCGGTTAATTCCTTTGGTAAATCAAAGTCACTTATATTAAATATACACACCCGCAATAGTATCGGGGATTAAGAATAAAATACTCAGAGATTTAAATCGATTATCGCCGGCAATCCTAATCGATAAATCTCAAACGATCCGCCCAATACACCAAGTGTACAAGTGTGATAAAATAATTAAGATAAATTATTTTCTCTCTCACACAACGACTATACCGATGGATTGGTCCGTGTCCATCTAGGTCGTGAGCAACTGTTTGATTAAATACGAGTAACCGAAAGTATGATCTTCTGTGTGTCCTTACACACCATACTAACTACAACGTATAAAATCCAGGACTATAATTTGCATATATTTAATTATAAATAATTAAACGCAAATAATTGTTTATTTAATTAAATAGATTAGTGGCAATGGATCGTGAGTTTCCGTTACTTAAATCTAGACATTAAGTACACAACTCCAACAATCTCCCACTTGTACTAAGGTCTAGTCATTTCCTCCAAACTCCCGACTCCCATACTCATCACGTGCTTAAGTTGTACTTCCAAGAAGTACTATGTGAATGAGCACTCTAGGTTGCCGCTCTGAAGTTATCTTGGTGACTACAGCGTCGTCTCCCTCGACGATGACTCGTATCAGGTGGTACTTGCACTATGTGTTATCTTACACTTATGGACTCGTGATTTCTTACCATTTGCCATCGCACCGCTATTTACATAGCCTTTGGCAAATTAAGAATCACATCTAAGTCCCAGAGATTATCCCGGAGTTATACCAAAACTTCCGCTGCCTTTGAGACTGCTATTTGGTTACTCATGGCAGAGTCCAAAAAGCATCGTGCTTATCACTCTTCCATGTTAAAACTCCTTCTCCTTCAATAGTGAAACACATAGCTTGATATCGACTTACACCGGTCCTCATTCGATTAGAAATCTAAGAGAATGTAATCCAAAGGAAAAGTTTGTTTGCTCCGTAATCCAGAACATAGTTTCCAGTACTTCGAAAGTACTTAAAATGTTCATTACAGCAGTCAAGTATTCCTTTCCAGGATTACCTTGATATCCTCCCACTATGCTAACCGCATAGCCGATATCAGGTTCTTGTTTTCAACAATGCATTTATTAAGCTTTCCACACTCAAAGTGTAGGAAACTGCTTTCATTGCTTCTATCTCCTTTTGTGTTCCAAAACACATATCCTTAGATAGATGCATTCCGTCTCTGAAAGGTAACGAACCTTTCTCGGAATCTTGCATGTCAAAACGAACCATAATCATATATATATAAGATGTCTAGGAGAAGTACAATGTTCTTTTCTAGAGATCCAAGATCTCAAGAATATGTCCAACTTCTTCCTTCATCTTTCATAATGATTCATCTAGAAAATCATCATTCTATGTCTGACAACATCCTTACATTGTTGCCAATGATAAAATGTTATCTACATAAAACCCGAGAAACACCACCTTGTTTCCATCACGTTTCCAATACACACGATTCGTCTATGCTTTTGATGAATCCATAAAATGGACTTTCTCATCAATTTGCAAGTACCACGAACTTAATGTTTTGTTCCAATCCATAAATGGATCAACTAAGCTTGTACTCTAAATGATCTCACCTCTTAGCAATAATCCTTATTGCTCTCCAAGAAGGCACATTTAGATCTAGTACGGCCTTCATGTAGATCCAGGGATCGATTTCATGTATACTAGGTCCAGAGTCCGAAGACTCTCCTAGTCTTATGAATATCTCCGGTTGTCCCACAACCTCCCACTACAATGGCATTCCGGTGTATAAACAGTGATAACAGTAGGTGCATTTAGTGGTGTACCGCTACTCGGTTCGGCTGGTTCTAAGTCTTCTTTGTTCTCTCTCATTTCAAAGTATCACGTCACTTTTGGGCTTGTGGTTCATTATATAGTCTTTCTCTAAGAACCGGGCGTTAGAAATTATAACGTCCTTCTGGTTCATAGTACTATTGAACACACGTCTTTTGTTCTTCTAGGATATTCTACAACCGCATTTGAATGCGCCGTTGTTTCCAGACATATCCATCGAAAACAGGTAGTTCCGTATAACTCATCTTTTACTATCTCTATAAGAGTTCCATTTCTTGTTTACGACACACCATTTCTACACAACAGTGCATGGTGTAGTCATTTGGGATCAAATCCCAATCTCTGATTAGTATGCCATGCATTCCTCAGACAGGTACTTGCCTCCGCGATCAAATCGCAGGCTACAAATGGATATACCTTGATGGTTCTCCACAATTGCTTAGTGTCCATTGACTTGTCAAAACACTTGCTTTTGTGGCACATCAGGTATTCTAATCCATTTCTCGAGTAATCATCAAATGAAGTACTCGTACCTTATTGTCTGAGTAGACACAGGTCTGCATTCATCAGAGTTAATCAATTCTTATACTTGTCCGGATCTTACATCTTATATCCATAAAGGATTGCTTAGTCATGTTATCTTCCAAATTAGATTCATATGTCGGAAGGTCCACTCCTTCAACTTAATTGATCAAAATATCAATTTTCGACCTTTGAACTTCTTATTTGAATAAATATGACTTAGCATAAGAATCCACAAGTATAAATGATTTAATAAAGAAATCTCTTATTAGTAAAACGAGTCATATAAAACGGTTCGTTGCATCGTGGTGGACTCAGGATTCATCATTTATATATTGCTAACTAATGTACCAAAATAGATAATATCATTATTGCTTCTTATAACCATCAAATGATTAAAAGAAATAAAATATCCATTTATTAGAAATCCAAAACAAAGTGCTTTCTAATTTGAAAGGTACATAAAAGCAATAACCCAAAATGAAATCCTATAAAATGTCCTCCACTGCAACTGCTGCCTCCTCCACAGCATTGCCCATGTAGACTACGATTTCTTCTTTTCTAAGTCGTCGGGTTTCCTGGAACCCTTGCATTTAAAATGCACATACCGTCAGTGGTTCCATATCTACACACCATGTTCCGGTAGATAATACCACTGACTATGTTTCACGACTAAAGAAAATTTTGTACTTTCTTTGAGAGGATAATCAGACTTCCAGTACCCAGACTGTTTGTATCGAGAACACTTGCCTCTTGGCTTTCTCGTCCCATCTCGTGGTCCAAGTAGCTTAGGACCACTGGGTTTCTTTGCTTGCTTTTCCTTTTCCCCGATCTTGCCCTTAGGTTCGAAACCTTTGGCATTGGCTACAAGAGCTTGCGATTTCCGTCTCAACTCGTCCAAAAGGTCAATCATCTCAAAAACGTGTTTAAGCGTTTCCTCGAAGCGACTGGCCTTTATGAGTATCCTCATCGCTTCTTGTCTAGCTGCCTATGTCAATAGGCTCGGGAGGACAAAGCTCACTGAGTACAACCTTGCACTCTTTAATAGTTTGGGTAATGTCTAGATCTCTATTCCAATCATTACATTTAGGGACCAGTGAGTTTGAAATCCTTAAGTATCACATAAAGTGGGTTCAAAGCCATTTCCTAATCTATGAGCACATATAACAACAAACAATCGATTTAATCTCCGATATTATCTCCCTCAAATAATATCATTAAACCACTAATCACATCTAAAATCCCATCAGATATGGCAAGCCACGTGGTGTGGACGTTTACCTACCCAAATGATTTAGCAATTAGATTTGCTTCGGTCATACATCACTTATAGCGTAACTTCGTGGGGAAGAATACTATAATGCGTATCTAAGTGTAAACCATTACTCAGCACTAAAGTAAATCGTTTGGAATTGCTACATCACCGCAAGCCACGTGGTGTGGACGTTTACGACAACTTCACAACTCTTCACAATTCCTTATAACTGTCTACATCAATTAATCCAAAATCCGTTAGTATAGCAAGCCACGTGGTGTGGACGTTTACTACACCAAGAGACTTTTATAATTGACTCCCAATTACTTGATCCATTCAATCTTGTAAATCAAGACGCGGAGAATCATAAGTGAAACTCGAAGTTTCTTACCAGTGATTCACCATGCGGACGACCCTATCTCTCATAAATGAGGGAGCCGAGCAGACAATCGATCCACCTTCAAAAGGATGGTACGAAGGTCTCTAATTTGTGTCCTCGACATGACCAAGTGGCTTTGGCTCCATTCCACTCCCCGGGGTGAGAATGAGTCGACTTGAAATCAGTTTTGGAAAGACAAATTAGGCATTGTTTGATAAACTTAATCAATGTTTCTCGTAAGAGGAATTACAAGAATTCTCCTCCAATGGCTTATCTATATGAACTTCGAAAGTTCATAAAAGTCACCAAGAGAACAGCAATGGAGACCATGGATATGTTTCCATACCCTCTCCCACTTAGCTTTTTACAATAAAGGGATACGCTATCTAATGCATAATTAAATACACATGAGCATGCATACATGAAATAAAGCACATAGAATATTATCACATAATCAAAATAATACTAGAATATTATTTTTCCGACTATTATGGCTTTATCGCATCCCCGTATGCGTGTTCTAGTCTTCAGTCTTCGTTCTTGAATGCTCCATGTGACGGGAATATTAATTCCAATATTTAAATCTATTTATTTTTTAATAAATCCAAAAGTTACTTAATTCGAAAATTAAGTCAATCGAATAAATCAAAAATAAAATTAAATATTATTAATATTTTTATTATTTTTTATTTTCCTTTTCTAATTCCATTAAATCTCTAGAATCCTATACAAGACCCACTTGGAATATTCTAGAAGATTTCCATAATGAAATAAGGAAATAAAATATTTTAGGACTCCTAGTCCTTCCAAATTAATTCCTTTCCTAATCCATTAAAAATTCCATAAAGGAATAATTAAATAAAGAAAAATTAATTTAGGACTCCTAATCCTTCCAAATTAATTCATTTCCTAATCCATTAAAAATTCCATAAAAGAATAATTAAATAAGGAAAAATTAATTTAGGACTCCTAAACTTTCCAAATGAATTATTTTCCTAATCCATCAAAAATTCCATAACGGAATAATTAAATAGGAAAAATAAATTAATTATAAATTTATTCATTTTCCTAATCTATGAAAATTCCCAAGAATAGAAATAATCAATAAGGAAAAATAAATTTATTCCAAATTTATTCTTTTCCTATTCCATGAGAATTCCCAAAAATAGGAATACTCAAAATAGGAAAACCGAATAATTTTAGGAAAGTTGGATCTCGGTAGGAGAGCACGGGTTGGGGATCCCCGCGCCCCCACCATCGATCGTCGGTCGAACCGAGGGGAGACCACCGCCGCCGCCCCAGCCACGCGCCACCACCACCGGTGGCTAGGCGAGGCCGAGAACCGCGGGCAGCCCCCTTCTTCGCCATCGATCGATCGATCCTCCTTGGGGTTCGATCATGGGGTTGATCGATCCCCGGAATCCTCCCTCTCATCGTCTCCTCCGTCACACTTTTCCGGTCGTCGTTTGGTCCTCGATCCAACGTAAAATAAATTACAAATTTATTTCTACGCTATCCGGTATCGATTCTCTACACGAAAACGGCCTCAAACAATTTTCCGGAAAAATTAAGAACAAGCATTCACCACACAAGAACAAATATCGACATCACCGAGAGTTTAATAATCAAGAACATTATTATGACATTAATCAACAATAATTAAATCTAGCCATAATAATCGGAAACCCTGCAAGGTAGAACAATTTATCGAAAAATACCATGAACTAAAACCAAAGCTCTGATACCAATTGTTGGAAATCGATATCCCGGAATTAATAAATTTAAATAAATAAATTATCTAATTAATTCCGACCGAAATCCTTCGAATATCCGGATTGTCAAAATTGCGGAACCGACAACCCAATCGAAATCCCTTCGCCGGAAACCACCACGAAACCGGACGCGGGGAGAAGCCCGATCGATCACCATCTACGGGCGTACCCGATGCTATCGATCCCATCTCATGCGTGGCGTGAGGGGCTGCTCAAAGCAGCTCACAAGGGTTACCAAAACCCTACGCGTACAGCCCGCTTGCCATGCCCGAGCCGCCGCTGTTCGATCCGGCCTCAGCACGCCTCCAGGCGTGCGCTGCGGATCAGCTCGCATAGCCCCCGTGCACGACTCACATGGCGCACGGATCTGCTGCGGGAAAAACCCGCAGCCCGCTGCCTGGGCATACGAGGCGGCCGCTTGACCCCCCCAGGCGGCCGCTTGCCTGGGCAGTCAAGCCCTAGTCGCGATTCTTCGCCGTCGGGTCGCTCCAGCCGCGGTGGTCCGGTGATCTTCGATCACCACCACCCAGCTCGACCCCGGTGAGGATCCCGAACCTCGGATCTTGTTCTACGGTATTTTTACGATAATATAAACGATTAAAATCATAAAGAGGGTTTTACGATTTTACCTCGTTCTCGTTGTTCGGAAAAACGAAGAACTCAATTTGACGACCTTTAGATCTTCCCACGTATTCCTTGCACTAGCTCGGACGTCGTGTGGGCGACGATCTACCGAACTCCATGGATCTCCTTCACGAACTCTCTAGACTAATCAAGTATGATTATCTTGTCTAATTGTGAAGACCATGTAGTGCTTTTATAGGCTACGTAGGAGATCTTAAGGAGGTGGAATATTGGGCTTCCAATAATAGTGATTAAATTGAGTCCAGGCCCAAATCTATTAATCCTTACTATTATTAATTAATTCTATTTTCCACTATATAAAATTAATTGCACTCCCAATATTAAACTATATTATATCAAATAATATTTCTCTGGTAGTATTATGTATTCCATGTATTTAAGATTTAAATATCCATGAATAAAATTAATTTATTGCTAATTAATTTATTCATCTCTTATTTCCGAGAATAGTACCATTCAACCTTAATTATTATGCGGAACGAATCCAACTGCAGGGTTTACATAATAATTCCTTATGAACTCATCTCGGGGATATTATCAACCCTTACGGGATACACTTTCCCGTCAAGTATTCACGGCATGCCATATATAAAATATAGTGACCCAACTTAACCGGTAATTAACCCAATAATTAAATCGGTTAATTCCTTTGGTAAATCAAAGTCACTTATATTAAATATACACACCCGCAATAGTATCGGGGATTAAGAATAAAATACTCAGAGATTTAAATCGATTATCGCCGGCAATCCTAATCGATAAATCTCAAACGATCCGCCCAATACACCAAGTGTACAAGTGTGATAAAATAATTAAGATAAATTATTTTCTCTCTCACACAACGACTATATCGATGAATTGGTCCGTGTCCATCTAGGTCGTGAGCAACTGTTTGATTAAATACGAGTAACCGATAGTATGATCTTCTGTGTGTCCATACACACCATACTAACTACAACGTATAAAATCCAGGACTATAATTTGCATATATTTAATTATAAATAATTAAACGCAAATAATTGTTTATTTAATTAAATAGATTAGTGGCAATGGATCGTGAGTTTCCGTTACTTAAATCTAGACATTAAGTACACAACTCCAACAGTTGGCACGTAGAGTGAAAAAACATAACATGTGACCTGTGTCGCAAAAGTGGAGAGGGCGAGAATTGCGACTCCGTTCGCAATTGTTGAGGGTGCAGGGATTGCGAACCCATTCGCAATTGTTGGAGAGCGAGGATTGCGAACCCGTTCGCATTTGTTGATGAGCGAAGATTTGCGAATCCGTTCACAAATGTTGAAGGGTGAGGATTTGCGAACCCGTTCGCAACTATTGGTAGGGAGGCCAGAAATGCGACTCAGTTCGCAAGAGATGAGGGGCATGATTTGCGAACCCATTCGCAGGTGAGGAGAGGCATGGAATTGCGAACCGGTTCGCAATTGTTGACGGAGGAAGTGTCTTGCGACTCCAGTCGCGAATGTTGGAGACAACCCAAAATTGCGAATCCATTCGCAAGTGATGATGAATGAGATTTGCGAATCCGTTCGCACAAAGGTTCTTTACTTGAGTTCCAACTTGTATCCATTCACTCAACCACCTGAAATCCAACCAACAATGAAAATCATATGTTGTCGTCAAAACTAACATTTACAATAACTACCCGTATGCTATAGTTCATAGATTACGTTAATGATTTAGGGTTCTACGTTTTAAGTTTAAATTCAACACAATTGAGTAATGACAGATTGGGGAAACAATCTACCAGTTGAAATTTATTGGATTTGTAGTTTAATTTGGGCATAATTTATTAGTGCTAAATATTTTATGCATGTTGTTATTTTTCTGAAATTAATCACCATCTTGAACTAAAAGCTTGATCAGAAGGCACCCATACACCTTTTTTGAGTCCTGAGTAATTACAAATATGACCCCCTTCCAGTTTGATTTTCATGGATTTTTTTATTAGTTTGTCTAGGAAGTTTTGAGTTACATGTCGGAGATTCAGAACATGCCTCTTGCTTTTTATGTCTAGAAAGTGCTCATGTGCAAGTCTTCAATGTCTAATGTTTTTGCGGATTTGTGTGCGCTGTGAATCCCCCTTTTGGCCTTTTTTTATGGGATTCTGAATGTGGATCCTTATTTTTTTGTTATTTAACTTGAACTTTTAATAGTATTGAACGATTGAAATTGTTTGATGAGTTCAAAGAATGGCACGTGTAACAAGCAAGTATATTATGTTTAGCCTAGTCACAAGAAACTCCAGATTATGTTTGAAAACTACAAACAAGTGTTGCAAAACCCCCCACTAAAAACATTTGTAGTAATGTACTAATTATTATAGGAGCATTATTTTGTGACTTGTGCCATGAACAATGCTTCGGTAAGACCTTGTTGTTTTTTATGTAAAGCCTTAGGTGACATTTGGATACCATTTAATTTATAGATTGTTTTCATGATCTAGTCGCACCTTTAGTCTATTAGTTTGTGCATCCCTTTTAGTGTACATGTATTGTTCGAATGCTGATATTTATTATTTTATATTCATGACTAATTCGTTATTTTGCTGTGAAAGTTTCTTGCAGGCTAATGAAAGCGGTCTGACCAACATTACTTTCCATGATATTGATGTCTTGTTGTCAAAGAATGTTGTGACGAACACAATAATCGATGCATTTTCAAGCCTTCTAGAGGAAGAGGTGAAGTCCAATGAGGAAGTTGAATTGGATACGAAGTTTATTGTTTTATTGTTTCACACGCACGGTTAAGTATTTTAAACATGTTCCTTTTTTAGAATGTCCTTTTTTTTGCTGATGAATTTCACAACGATACACTATGATTTAACTACAATATATGAGATACTACTACATACACTGTATCATGTTTGAGAATTTACACATTTGAACTACATGATACTCTAGACAGGCATATGAAGTGTATGCAGTAGATTATGACTTGGAGGTACAATTACATAACAATTACACTATGATTTCACTACGATATATGAGATACTACTACATACACTGTATCTGAGTGTACAATGTATGGTGCGTACAAAATTCATCTACTCGACAACCTTTTTAATTAAGAAACAGGAAAAAATGGAGACATAAAAGGTTGAAAGTACTCATATTTGTATTAATTTATCTTGTTGTAATAGTTTAACCTTTGATGTGTTAGGATAATCAGGTTTGGTTTTGTTGATGCTTTAAAAGGGTCTAATTTTTTGTCCCTTCCACGATCTAGTTCGTACACTGCGTCTTTTTGAACAGTGTATTTGTTAGGTCACGAATCATCATTTGGACTACTTGTGTACGAACAATTATTGCATAATTTGGAACAGTGTAATTTCAGTTTATATAAGAGACACGGATTCAAATATGTTAAAAGTGTATAATGTAGTTTTAAATATGATGGAGTTGTATACTTAATGTCTAGATTTAAGTATCGTAAAACTTCCGGTCATAGTATTTAATCTATTTAAATGAATAATCGTTTGCTTTTAATTATTTATAATTAAATAAATGCAAATATGGTTCTGGATCATATACGTTGTATTTAGTATAGTGTGCGTCGTCACACGGAAGATCATACTATCAGTCACTCGTATATAATCAAACAGTAGCTCACGACCTAGATGGACAAGAACTAATCCATCGGTATAGTCGTTGTATGAGAGAGAAAATAATTGGTCTTGATTATTTTATCATACTTGTACACTTGGTGTATTGAGCGGATCGCTTGAGATTTATCGATTAGGATTGCCTTGGATAATCGATTTAAATCTCTGAGTATTTTATTCTTAATCCCTGATATTATTGCGGGTGTGTGCATTTAATATTAGTGACTTTGATTTTCCAAAGGAATTGATTGATTAGAATAACCGATCAATTATCGGCAAAGTTGGGTCACGGTATTTTATGTATGACATGCCGTGAATTATTGATGGGAAAATGTGTCCTCGAAAGGGTTGATAATATCCCCGAGATGAGTTCATAAGGAATTATTATGTAAACCTCATTAGTGGATTTGTTCCGCATAATAATTAAAGTTGAATGTACTAGTTTCGGATAAAAGAGATGAATAAATTAATTAAGCAATAAATTAATTTTATTCATGGATATTTATATCTTAAACACATGGAATAAATAATACTACCGGAGAAAATATTATTTGATATAATATGGTGAATATTGGGAGTGCAATTATATTTATATAGTGGAGTTAATCATATAATTAATATTAATGGATTAATAGATTTGGGCTTGGGCTCAATTTAATCATTAATATTGGAAGCCCAATATTCCACCTCCTTTAGATCCCCTACGTAGCCTATAAAAGCACTACATGGTCTTCACAATTAGAACACACCTACAAGACAAGAATATCATTAGTTGATAGTTCTAGAGAGTTGTGAAGGAGATCCATAAGCTTGGAGGATCGTTGCCCACACGACGTTCAAGCTAGTGCAAGGAATACGTAGGAAGATCCGAAGGTCTTCAAATCAATCTCGTTTCTCCGCACAACGAGATCAAAGGTAAAATCGTTCAACCCCCTCTATGATTTTATGTGAATTAAATCGTGATATATACATGAACGAAAGATCCGGGAAACGTATGAACTTCGGGGACGGGGATTCGAGATCCCCGACGAAGGTCAAGAGAAACCCTCGGCTGGGAGCCGAGGGTGGCAGTCAGCCTAAGGCACGACCGCCGGCGTGCGATCGAAGGGGCCCCGGCTGGACGCCGGGGCATGCGATCGACCGTGAGGTCGATCGCTAGGGCTGCCGCGGCGGGTGCGCTAGGCGCACCGCCCTCCCTCGATGGTGGCGGCGGTGAGTCGCCGGACTCACCGCCGGGGGCTGTTCCGAACAGCCCCACGGGGATGCACGCGCATCCCCGACGATCGCCATGCACGGCGATCGCGAACCCTAGCGAGGGTTCGGCTAGGGTTTAGCCGCGGGTTCATCCCGTGGCGATGCTCTCGTCGAGCCCGGCTTCGCGTGGTGTTCGTGATCATGTTTCCGGCGATGGGATTTCGGTCGGGGTTATGTTTTCCGCAATTCCGTTAACCCCGGGATATCGATTTCCAACAATTGGTATCAGAGCGTTGGTTCTAGTTCATGTATATGTTCGATTTTGTGTTCTACCTTGCAGGGATTCCGACTATTATGGCTTGTTAATTAATTGTTAATTATTGTCATAATTTTTATTAAACTCTCGGACATGTCGAGATTCGTTTTGTGTGGATGAATGCTTGTAATAGTAAAAATTCGGGGGTTGATCGAATTTAGGATTTATTATTATTGTTCTATGTTTTCCGGAAAGTGTATAGGATCGATTTCATGTATAGAATCAATACCGGAATTGTAATTTAATTTTACGTTGGTTCTATGTTGAGACGATCGCCGGAGAACGAAGTGTGACGAAGGAGAAGATGAGAGGGAAGGACCGGGGCCGATCATCCCCATGATCGACCCTATGGATCGATCGAGAGGGAGGGGGCTGCCCGCGGATCCCCTCGGCCACTCCGGCCACCGGTGGTGGTGGCGCGTGGGCCGGCGGCGGCAGCGGTGCTCCTCCTCGGCCGGTCGAATGGTGGGGGTGGTGCGGGGATCCCCACCCCGTGCTACTCCTACCATGATTCGTGTTGGATTAGTATACTTAATGTCTAGATTTGAGTATTCTCAACTCCTTGTACACTTTCAGTTACCTATTAATAATGAACATTCATTTTCTTTTAATTATTGTTAATTAAATATATGCAAATTATAGTCCTGGATTTTATACGTTGTAGTTAGTATGGTGTGCGACGTCACACAGAAGATCATACTATCGGTCACTCGTATTTAATCGAACAGTTGCTCACGACCTAGATGGACACGGACCAATCCATCGGTATAGTCGTTGTGTGAGAGAGAAAATAATTTGTCTTAATTATTTTATCACACTTGTACACTTGGTGTATTGAGCGGATCGCATGAGACTTATCAATTAGGTTTGCTCGGTGATAATTGATTTAAGACTCAGTGTATTTTATTCTTAATCCCCGATACAATTGCGGGGTGTGTATATTTAATATAAGTGACTTTGATTTTCCAAAGGAATTGACCGGTTTAATTATTGGGTCAATTACCGGTTAATTTGGGTCACTATATTTTATATATGGCATGCCGTGAATTCTTGACGGGACAGTGTATCCCGGAAGGGTTGATAATATCCCCGAGATGAGCTCATAAGAATTTATTATGTAAACCTCGCGAGTGGATTTGTTCCGCATAATAAATAAGGTTTAGTGGTACTAGTCTCGGATAAAAGAGATGAATAAATTTATTAAGCAATAAATAAATTTTATTCATGGATATTTATATCTTAAATACACGGAATAAATAATACTACCGGAGAAATATTATTTGGATATAATATGGTTTAATATTGGGAGTGCAATTAATTTATATAGTGGAAAATAAATTAATTAATATTGATAAGGATTAATAGACTTGGGCTTGGGCTCAATTTAATCATCAATATTGGAAGCCCAATATTCCACCTCCTTTAGATCCCCTACGTAGCCTATAAAAGCACTTCATGGTCTTCACAATTAGACAAGACAAGATAATCGTACTTGATTAGTCTAGAGAGTTCGTGAAGAGGATCCATAAGCTTGGAGGATCGTCGCCCACCCGACGTTCAAGCTAGTGCAAGGAATACGTGGGAAGATTCAAAGGTCATCTTGATTTCGTTTCTCCGAACAACGAATCGAAGGTATAATATCTAAACGCCCTTGATATTATTTGATTTGGATTTATCGTGAAATACCGTAGAACGCAAGATCCGAAGTATCGATCCCGGATTAGACGAACGATCACGCGGTGGTGGTGAAACCACCGGACCGCGGGATCGCCCGGCTAAGGTTTCGAAGGGGGCGGGAGGCGTCGACCCTCGGCTGGGCCGAGGGCTTGCGATCGATCTTCATGATCGATCGCTGGAGCGCGGGCTGGTGCCGCGCTCCACCCCACCATGATGGTGGGGACCTCCAGGCGGCGGCGAGTCGCCGGACTCGCCGCGGAGGCTGCTGGGAGCAGCCCCACCCATCGATCGCGACAACGCGATCGACATCGCGTGAACCCAGCGACGCGGGGGTTTGGCTGGGGGCGGGCCGCGTGCCTTCGGGTGCGTGGTCTCCTCGGCTGGACTCCGGCGCGTTCGTCGGCGTTCGCGTGATCTCCGGCGAAGGGTTTTTGATCGGGTTATTGTTTCCGCAAATTTTAATAGCCCGGGATATCGAATTCCAACAATTGGTATCAGAGCGTGGTTTACGTTCGCGGTATTTTCGATAAAATTGTTCTACCTTGCAGGGTTTCCGACTATTATGGCTTAATTTATTATTCGTTTAATTTATTTTGTCATGATTATTGGATTGATTAAACTCTCGGACATGTCGAGATTCGTTTTTGGTGGTGAATGCTTGTAATAGTAAAAATTCGGGGGTTGACCGAATTTAGGTTTATTATTATTGTTCTATCTTTTTCCAGAAAATGTATAGGGTCGATTTCATGTATAGAATCGATACCGGATAGTGTAAAATTAAATTTGTAATTTATTTTGCGTTGGATCGATGCCGAAACGACCGCCGGAAAAGACGTGTGACGAAGGAGATGATCGTGAGGGTGATTAGGGCAAGGATCGACCATCCCCATGGTCGATCCATGAGGATCGATAGACCCCTGCATGGAGGAGCAGCCGGCGATGGTGGCCGGCCACCTCCTGGGCGTGGGTCGAAGGGTGGCGCGGGGATCCCCACCCCGTGCTATCCTGGTCCGGTGATTTGCTTTCCTAATTGATTCGGGTTTTTCCTTTTTGAGTATTCCTATTTTTGGGAACTCTCATGGATTAGGAAAAGAATCAATTTGGAATTAATTAGGATTCCTAAATTGATTATTTCTATTTTATGGAAATATTCATGGATTAGGAATCTAATTAATTTGGAAAGTAGAAGAGTCCTAAATTATTTTATTTCCTTATTTCATTATGGAAATCATCTAGAATATTCCAAGTGGGTCTTGGATAGATTATTCTAGAGATTTAATGAAGTAGAAAAAGGAATATAAAAATAAATAAAAATATTAATAATATTTAATTTTATTTTTGATTTATTCGATTGACTTAATTATTATTAATTAAGTATCTTTTGGATTTATTAAAAATAAATAGATTTAAATATTGGAAATTAATATTCTCGTCACATGGAGCATTCAAGAACGAAGACTGAAGACTAGAAGATGCGTACAGAGATGGAGTAAAGCCATAATAGTCGGAAAATAATATTCTAGTATTATTTTGACTATGTGATAATATTATGTGCTTTATTGCTTGTATGCATGCTATATGTGTTTACTTTATGCACTAGATAGCGTATCCCTTTGTCATAAAAAGCTAAGTGGGAGAGGGTATGGAAACATACCCATTGTCTCCATTGCTGCTCTCTTGGTGACTTTTATAAACTTTTGAAGTTTACATAGATAAGTTATTGGAGGAGAGTTCTTGTAAATCCTCTTACAAGAGACATGCTGGGATTCGATGTCCCGGGCTATAAAAATTGCGGAACCGATAACCCGACCGAAAACCCGTCGCCGGAGATCGCACGAACACCGACTCATCCGCAGGAGTCCGACCTTTGGAGACTACGCACCCGAAGACACGCAGCCCGCCCCCAGTCGAAGTCTCCCGCGAGTTGGAAATTACGAACGCGAACCTCACGCGAAGAACCGGGCTCGACGAGAGCATCGCCGCGGGATGAACCCGCGGCTAAACCCTAGCCGAACCCCATCGCGGATGGGGTTCGCGATCGCCGTGCATGGCGATCGCTGGGCTGCTCCGGCAGCCCCGGGCGGTGAGTCCGGCGACTCACCGCCATCACCGACAGGAGGGGGGACCACCAGTCGCGGCGCGAAGCCGCGACGGTCCCCGGCGATCGAGCTAGGGCTCGATCGCCCCAGCCGCGGCGTCCAGCCGCGGCCCTCTCTCCTTGCGCGCACCACCGGCGGAGGGAGGCCGGGGGGTTCGACCCGCCGTGGCACCAGCCCACGGCCGAACCCCCAGCGATCGACTTCACGTCGATCGCTCGCCCCGGCGTCCAGCCGGGGCTTCCCTCACGCCCGAGCGCCGGCGGTCGAACCCTAGGGTTCGGCCGCCCCTTGTTCGATCCCGACGGGGATCGCGAGATCCCCGTATCCCGGTCTCGACGTTCCCGGATCTTCTTGTTCATGTACATATTACGATTAACAAGCACAAATAATCATGAAGGGGGTTCTCGATTATTACCTCGATTCGTTGTACGGAGAAACGAAATCGGTTGACGACCTTGCGATCTTCCTACGTATTCCTCGCACTTCGTCCGAACGTCGTGTGGGCGACGATCTATCGGATTCCTATGGATCTCCTTCATTCTCCAAGACTTTATGATTGGCGTAACTTAGGTTGTGAAAAGTGAAGACCATGTAGTGCTTATATAGGCTACGTAGGGGTTCATAAGGAGAATAAATATTGGGCTTCTAAATATTGAAGATTAAATTGGGTCCAAACCCAAATCCATTAATCCTTATCAATATTAAATTTTATTTATTTTCCACTATATAAATAAAATTGCACTCCCAATATTAATCCATATTATATCAAATAATATTTCTCCGATTAGTATTATTTATTCCGTGTATTTAAGATTTAAATATCCATGAATAAATTTATTTATTGCTCAATAAATAATATTCATATCTTATATCCGAGACTAGTACCGTTCAACCTTTATTATTGTGCGGAACGAATCCACTCATGAGGTTTACACAATAATTCCTTATGAACTCATCTCGGGGATATTATCAACCCTTCCGGGATACACTTTCCCGTCAAGTATTCACGGCATGTCATATATAAAATATAGCGACCCAATTTTACCGGTAATTAACCCAATAATTAAATCGGTTAATTCCTTTGGAAAATCAAAGTCTCTAGTATTAAATATACACACCCGCAATAATATCGGGGATTAAGAATAAAATACTCCGAGATTTAAATTGATTATCCAAGGCAATCCTAATCAATAAATCTCAAGCTGATCCGCCCAATACACCAAGTGTACAAGTGTGATAAAATAATTAAGATAAATTATTTTCTCTCTCACACAACGACTATACCGATGGATTGGTACGTGTCCATCTAGGTCGTGAGCAACTGTTCGATTAAATACGAGTAACCGATAGTATGATCTTCTGTGCGCCCATGCACACCATACTAACTACAACGTATAAAATCCAGGACTATATTTTGCATAATTAATTAATAATAATTAATTGCAAATAATTGTTTATTAATTAAATAGGTTAAATGCTATGACCGGGAGTTTACCGATACTTAAATCTAGACATTAAGTACACAACTCCAACAAGACATTGATTAAGTTCATCAAACAATGCCTAATTTGTCTTTCCAAAACTGATTTCAAGTCGACTCATTCTTACCCCGGGGAGTGGAATGGAGCCAAAGCCACTTGGTCATGTCGAGGACAAAAATTAGAGACATTCGTACCATCCTTTTGAAGGTGGATCGATTGTCTGCTCGGCTCTCTCATTTATGAGAGATAGGGTTGTTCGCATGGTGAATCACTGGTAAGAAACGTCGAGATTCACTTATGATTCTCCGCGTCTTGATTTACAAGATCGAATGGATCAAGTAATTGGATGTCAATTGTAAAAGTCTTTTGGTGTAGTAAACGTCCACACTATTGTGGCTTGCTATACTGAATGGGATTTTGGATCGATTGATGTAGACAGTTATAGAAGGGAGTGAAGGATCCGTGTGTCAACGTAAACGTCCACACTATCGTGGCTTGCGGTGATGTACGAGTCTCAAACAAACTTCTTAGTACTGAGCGATGGTTAACACTTAGGTACGCTTCATAGTATTCCTCCCATCGAGGTAACGATATTGATGATGTACGACCGAAGGAAATCTAATTGCTAAATCATTTGGGTGGGTAAACGTCCACACTATTGTGGCTTGCCTTACCTGATGGGATTTTAGATGTGATTAGTGATTTAATGATATTATTTGAGGGAGATAATATCGGATATTAAATTGTTTGTTTGTTTTATGTGCTTATAGGTTAAGAATGACTATGACCCCACTTTGTGATATTACTTAAAGATGAAAATCACTGGTTCCATATAGTAATGATTGGGAACGAAATCTGGACATTGTCCAAACTGTTGAGCCTTCTAAATCTGTTGTTGTCCCAACTGATGAGGACATTAAGAATGACCTCAATATGATGTTGAGACATAGCGTGGATGCCGCACAAGAGGTGATTGACATACTCATTGTATTTCATCCACTTGAGGAATCGCTTAAAAACGATGACTTGAGAATGAGACTCATAAGTGTGATCAGAAAATCACAAGCTCTTGTGGCCAAGATGGAAGTGCAAGCAAAGAAACCCAGTGGTTCCAAACCACGGAGTGGGAAGAGCAAGCCACGAGGCAAGTGCTATCGATGCAAACAGTTTGGGCACTGGAGGTCTGATTGTCCTCTCATCAAAGGTACTAAATTTTCCTTAGTCACTGAAACATTGTCAGTGGTGTTATCTACCAGCACCTGGTGTGTAGATACGGGGGCCACTGATCATGTCTGCAATTCATTGCAGGGGTTCCAGGAAACCCGGAGACTTAGAGAGGGAGAGATCGTGGTCTACGTGGGCAATGTCGCGAGGGTGGCGGTTGTTGCAGTGGGAGACGTTCACTTACACTTTAGTAGTGATAGGATTTTAGTTCTACATAATTGTCTTTATGTACCCAACTATAGAAAGAATTTAATTTCGGTTTCTAAACTTATTATGAATGGATATTCTGTTTCTTTTGATCACTCTGTGATCATAAGAAGAAATAGTGAGATTATATGTTCTGGTACATTGGTAGACGATTTATATGTGCTAAATCCTGAGTCTAACACGATGCAACTAACCGAGAGTAATAACACATCTACGAACACCAATAAGAGAAAGGAACCTTCTAAGATGAATCAATTATACTTGTGGCATCTAAGGCTAGGTCTCATATTAACTCAAATAGAATTCAAAGGTTGAAAGCTGATGGTCTCATCAGTGGTGTTGAAGGAGAGGACCTTCCAACTTGCGAATCCTGTTTAGAGGGAAAAATGACCAAGCGTTCTTTTTCTGGTAAAGGACGAAGAGCTGAACAAGTATTGGATTTGATTCACTCTGATGTATGCGGACCTATGTCTACTCAGGCAAGAGGAGGGTACGAGTATTTCATCACTTTCACTGATAATGATGGAGTTGTATTCTAAATGTCTAGTTTAGTGCAAATACGGAACTCCTTATCTATACCTTAATTCGATATATGATTCAAGCATAATTGCACTTTATGCAATAGTCCTAGATATATACGTTGTAGACAGTATGGCGTGAGGAGACACGCGGAAGATCATACTGTCGGTTACTCGTATACTATCGAACAGTAGCTCACGACTTAGATGGACAGGGACAATCCATCAGTACGTCGTTGTGTGACTGGTAGATAGTCGGTCTTGACTATCATGTCATACTTGTACACTTGGTGTATTGAGCAGGACCACGGGAGGGCGTTCGATTTATACTAATCGAAGTAATGGAACTAGACCTCAGATATTACGGATATACGAATTCCTAATCCCTATATAATTATAGGTGCGTGTGTCCAATTCTCGGTTCTTTAACTTGCCAATGAGTGAGACTAATTGATTAGTCAAGATTCTCGGTAAATTAGGAATCGTAATTGTACGCACGGCATGCTATAGATTATAGACAGGAAACCGTGTCCCGTTTATCGGGTTGATTACGTCCCCGAGATGAGCTCATAAAGTTTATCATGTAAACCCTGCAGGTGGATTTGTTCCACATGATAATAAGGATGAGTGGTACTAGTCTCGGATAATAAGAAACGAATTAATTTAATTATTAGTAATTAAATAAATTCGTGGACGTTCGATATCTTAAACACGGGGAAAGTCGTATATGTAATTTCGGCGGAAAATATTATTGTTTAAATAATATTAAATTAATTTCGGGAATTCAATTATTATTTTTTAGTGGATTGAATAATAATTAAAATTGAAATCGATTAATTAAGGAATTGCTTTTACGTATTCCAAGTTAATTAATATTTCAATTTAGCCCTTAATTAATTTATCCTTAGGTCCCTAACGTAGCTCTATATAAACCCCCTCCCTTACCCTCTCTTAACCTACAGAACGCCGCAACATTTAATTTTGCTGAGAAAATAATTGCGTTAGCGCAAATATATTTTTCTCTGTAAAATTAATAAGGTTAACGCAATAATTTTTCTCTAAGAGAGAAAAATAAATCTGACGCTGGTTGAGAAGAGAGAGCATAGACGGGAGAACTCCAGCGGATCGTTGCCCACACAACGGTTGGAGACGGGATCAGAGACATACGTTAGAAGCTCTAAGGTCTCAACAATTCGACCGATAAGGTATGAGATCGAAACCTATTCCGCAATTCATCGATCTCAATTATTTATCTCGTTGATCATACATTGAACAAGGATCGGGTCCCGTGGCTTGGATGTGATATTCTCGGACTGCTGGGAGGTTTCTGACCTCCGGCGTGGCAGTTGGATCGAGAAAATCGCGTCGGAACAGCCGGAACGGGCGAACGGGGTCGCTGTTCGCAGCAGGCAGGCGCCCGCCTGAGGGGCAAGCGCCCGCTCGCGACAGGTCGCGGGCGCTCGCCTGAGCAGCAAGCGCTCGCTTGCCTTGCTGAGCGAGCGCTCGCCTGGTGGCCAAGCGGTCGCTTGCTCCGGGCAGATCGCGAGCCACGGCTTCGGCTGCGGCGGACGCGCGATCTCTTGGGCGGGCGGCCATGGCTGTCTGAGGGTGACCTCCAAAAGTCGATTGGGGACGTCCGGATGTTCGAGGGTTCGAACGGACGTGTCTGGGTAGTCGATTTCCAACAATTGGTATCAGAGACGGTTTTGTACGTTCTTTGTATTGTTTGCGAGTTTTGTTTTGCAGGTTAACCCGATTATTATGGTCATATGTTTATGTACTGTATATTGTGGTTTGTTAAACTCTCGGGGTTGTCGAGATTTTTGTTTTAAATTGTTGCTTGAATGTAATAGTTAAAACGACGGGTTGAGTCGTTTAGGTTTTACGTTTTTCGGTTTTTTCGTTTATCCGGATGTATAGGATCGATCAACCTGTATAGGATCGATGCCGGAAGTAGTTAGTTTACATGTGTAATGTTGCTGCTGCTTGGTGGATCGAGACGAGATCGAAACCCGGAGAAACGAGGATCGAGGAGGGCGAACCGGCAACGGGCAGCCATCGAACACACCCCGTGTTCGCGACGGGCAGCAGCGGGGCTGGGGTTCGTTCGACACCACGGACGACTCAACGAGGCTCGAGACGAGGCTCCAGTGGGAGGAGTTCGTCTCCTGACCCTCGAGCGAGTCAGTGGTGGACCGAGATCGAGACGAGCAACGAGATGAAGTTCCAAGAGACGTGCATTGGAGAATACTTAAGGCCATAATAATCGGGGCCACATTAATTGCTTTTTATGTGATTTACGTGCTTTTTATTATGCTTAATTATTTTATGCATGTTATCCCTCAATCGTAAAATACTAAGTGGGAGAGGGATTGGAAATAATCCCGCGGTCTCCATTCTCTGTTTTGAATGTGATGTGTATTGACTTACGAGTTGGCTTTAGTGTCATCCTCCCTATCGGATAAAGTCGGTACACGGACATCACTTGATCAAAATTCGAATTAAAATTCCACTTATAAAAATTGAACAATTATATTTTTCAAAAGCAAGTGCCTAATCTGTCTTTCAAAGACTAAGTTCAACTCGACTCATTCGCACCCCGGGGGAGTGGAATGGAGCCAAAGCGCTTGCTTATGTCGATGACACAGATTAGAGACATTCGAGTCATTCGATGACTAGATCGATTGTCTGGTTGGCTCCCTCACCTAGTGAGAGATAGGGCTCAATTGCATGATTGATCGCTGGTTAGAAACTTCGAGTTTCACTTACGAGATATCAAGCTTTGAATAATAAAATTGTGATATTTAATAAATGTAAGAGTCAATTAACAAAGTTGTTTGTTTTAGTAAACGTCCACACTATCGTGGCTTGCTAAATGGAAACGGTACTTTGGGTTAATTGAGACTCTATGACATTTAAATAAATGGGATTCAATTAATAAAGTTGTTTGTTTTAGTAAACGTCCACATTAACGTGGCTTGCTAGAAGGAAACGGAACTTTAGGATTAATTGAGGCTCGACAGTTATAGAAAGTCGTGGAGGACCGCATGTCAACGTAAACGTCCACATGAACGTGGCTTGCGGTGGGCATGTAGTTCCCGAGCGGTGGACTTAGTACTGAGAAATGGTATACACTTAGGTACGCTTTATAGTATCCTCCCCATCGGAGTCACTGCTATAATGATGTACGACCGAAGTAAAAATCCAATTATAAAATCGTTTGGATTAGTATACGTCCACAAGAACGTGGCATGCTAGTCTGATGGGATTTTGGAAATGATTGGTAGTTTAATGATATTATTTGAGGGAAATGATATCGAATTAAACTAATTGTTTGTTTTATATGGTATTATTCCCATTAAAAGTCAACAAACTCACTGAACCTGTTTTGTATGGATTAAAGGAGAAACTTGGACATTGTCCTAACTGCAGAGGAGTACAAATATGTACTCCAAGTCAATTGACCTGCTGAACCAAATGATGCTTCCACTACTGAGGAAAGGAAGCTCATTGGAAATGGATCAAGGCTAATGAGATGACGCGGAGCAACATTATGACTTTCATGTCAAAAGTGCTGCGACATCAGGATCATGCCATGACCATTACCTATGATATGATGCTTAACCTCAAGAAGTTTTTTGGTTATCAGGACAGGACAGCCGGGCAAAGTGAAATGAGGCAACTCATGACGGCCATCATGTCGGAAAGAACGCCCGTGAGGGATCACGTTTTTAGAATGATGGGCTATCTTAATGAGATAGAGATTCTGGGAATAATTATCAATGGGGTAACCCAGGTTGATTTTGTGCTCCAGTCTCTGCCGAGAAGTTTTGAGCAGTTCCGCCTAAACTATAACATGGATAAGAGGTCTTATTCATTGGCGGAGCTCCTGGTTGAACTTCAAGCGGTTGAGAGAATCCTTAAGGGCTCTCAAAACACTTGTGGCTGAGAAATTGGCTCTTCCTAGGCCTTCGGGCGGCAAAAGGAAGAAGAAGCAAATACGGAAACCCAGTGGGCCTAATATATTTGGACCACGGAATGGGACAAGCAAGCCCAAGGGGCAAGTGCTTCCGTTGTAAGCAGTTTGGATACTGGGAGTTTTGATTGTCCTCTCAAGCAACAAGAAGTTGACTCTTCCTTAGTCACCGAAACATGTTTAGTGGTAGTATCTTCCAGTACCTGGTGTGTGGATACGGGAACCACTAATCATGTCTGCACTTAATGCGGGGGTTCTAGGAAACCCGAAGACTTAGAAAGGAAGAAGTTATAACCTACATGGGCAATACTGTTAAGGTAACAGCCGTTGCAGTGGGAGATGTTAAATGTTTTAACGGAAGGATTTTAGTTCTAACAAATTGTCTTTATGTGCCGGCATTTAGAAAGAAATTTCATTTCGGATTTCTAAATTGGCTTAGAATGGATATTCCGTTTCTTTGGATGGTTTCATACCTATCAGAGTAGGAAACGGGGATATTATCTATTCTGGTACATTGATATACAATTTAATACTAAATCCGTGTTCTTCCACGATGCAACACACCGGAGCTAATAACACATTGTCAAAACCCAATAAGAGTAAAGATCCTTCTAGGATGAATCAAATGTACTTATGGAATCTTAG
The DNA here is from genome assembly GCA_954870475.1 of Euphrasia confusa. NCBI lineage: Eukaryota > Viridiplantae > Streptophyta > Magnoliopsida > Lamiales > Orobanchaceae > Euphrasia > Euphrasia confusa. The sequence goes on from OX940956.1 coordinate 23,866,338, forward strand.
GATAGATCATTTTAACTTGAGTACGATTCAAAGGGTGAAAGCTGATGGACTACTCAGCTAGGTTGAAGGAAAGGACCTTCCAACCTTCGAATCATACTTGGAAGTTTTAAATGAACAAGCAACCCTTTACGGTTAAAGGGAAAAAGATCCAAGAAAGTACTAGAGTTGATTCGCTCTGATATATGCAGACCTCTTTGAGGAGTAAGACATACTTATCAGAAAATGGGATTAACTCCCGACAGACTACACCATTTATGCCTCGGCAAAATAATGTGTTGTAAAGAAGGAATAGGACTCTTATAGATATGGGAAAGTAGACAATGAGTTATTCGGAGTTACCTAATTAGTTTTTGGGATATGGCTTGGAAACAGCGGCGTTTATCCTGTACTTGATTCCTTTGGAAACTTGTACAAGATATTCGGCTGTTTATAGGATACCCTAAGAAAACGAATTGAGATATGTAATATAGTCCAAAGGACCAGATGTTCGTTGATTGCATCAACGTTCGGTTCTTAGACATGGACTATATATATGCAATATCACGAGCCCAAGAGTAGGGTAATACTTAATGTGCTTAGAGGAACTGATCAAAACTTAGAACCAGCCTAACTGAGTAGTTCACTACTGTAATCATTATCCACTAAAGACACACCGGAGCGTCGTCGTAGTGGGAGGGTTGTTAGACAACCCGACAGGTTCATGTCTATAGGAGAGTCTTCGGACTTGTTGCCTGGAGAACATGAAGCCGACCCCTAGATCTATGGCGAGACGCTGAAAGATCAAGATGCTCAGTCTTGGTAAAAGACGATGAAATATGAGATTGAATCTTTGGATTCAAATCATGTTTGGGATCTTGTAGCACCGCCCAAAGGTGTAAAACCTTAAGGCTAGGCTTGTTGCGAGAGTGTTCACTCAGAAAGAAAGGGATCTATTATGAGTAAAATTCTTCGCCGGTAGCTATGCTAAAGTCGATCCAGATTATTTTGTCTTCACATGGAAGATGGAAGTCAAGACGTATTTCCTAAATCGAAGTCTTGACGGGACCATCTGTGTGAGACAGCCAGAGTGATTCATCAAAAAGAGCCAAGAGCATTCGGTAAGCAAGCTTAATCAATCTTAGGATTGAAGGAAGCTTTAAGATCATGGACACATGCGGACCTATGAGAAAATCCATTTCATGGATTCATTCAAGGCATGTTTAGGTCCTGTGTGTAATAAAGATGTGACAGAAAAGATGTGGTGTTTTCTCATTATTTATGTAGACGACATCCCTCTAAATTGGCAACAATATGAAGGATGTTATCGGACATAAAGGGATGGTTGTCCGAGTAATTCAATGTAAGAGACTTAAGAGAAGTCGGGAATGTTCTTGGGATCAAAGTTATAAATGATCGCCAGAAAAGGACATAGAACTTATCTCGAGCCTCATACATAAATACAATTCTTACTCGTTGCAGCATACAGAATTCCAAGAAAGGTCTTCACCTTTTAGATGTGGAATTCATCTATCTAATGTTTTGTGTCCGACACAATAAAGGAGATAGATGAAGAGTAAGCAGTTCCCTGCACCTTAATGGTGGGAAGCTTAATGTATGTAATGCTATGCACGAGACTGATATCTGCTATGCCGTGGGCATGGTGGTGAGATATCATAGTAATCCTGGAAAGGATCACTCGACTGATGTAAAGAACATGTTTAGGCTCCTGTAGAGGACCAGGAATTATGTTCTGAGTTACAAAGCAGTCAAGTTGTTTCTTTTGGATTACATAGAATTGGATTACCAAATCAAACAGGGATAGTCGAAAGTCGAAGTCAGGCTATGTGTTCTCACTGTGAAGTGGAGCAGTCACATGGAAGAATGTAAAGCAGCGATGCATTACGGACTCTACCATGGAAACTGAAAGGATAACGGCCTGTGAGGCAGTTAAAAGGTCGGTGTGGCTCCAGAACTTCCTAAGGGACTTAGATGTGGTTTCTAGTTCACCCAAAGCTATTTTGAATAGCGGTATTGGCAAACTTGAAATGCCACGAGTCCACAGTGGGAGATAACATGTAGAGCGCAAGTACCACCTGATTCGAGAGATCGTCTAGTAAGACGATGCAGTTGTCACCTAGATAGCATCGAGAGGATTGTCTGGTAAAACCATTCACAGAAGCTCTTCCAGCGGAAGCGTTGGGTAGGCGTGATGAGGTTATGGGAATCTGATGTTTGGGAGAGGGCGACTAGACTTTTAGTATAAGTGGGAGATTGATGGAGTTGTATTCTAAATGTCTAGTTTAGTGCAAATACGGAACTCCTTATCTATACCTTAATTCGATATATGATTCAAGCATAATTGCACTTTATGCAATAGTCCTAGATATATACGTTGTAGACAGTATGGCGTGAGGAGACACGCGGAAGATCATACTGTCGGTTACTCGTATACTATCGAACAGTAGCTCACGACTTAGATGGACAGGGACAATCCATCAGTACGTCGTTGTGTGACTGGTAGATAGTCGGTCTTGACTATCATGTCATACTTGTACACTTGGTGTATTGAGCAGGACCACGGGAGGGCGTTCGATTTATACTAATCGAAGTAATGGAACTAGACCTCAGATATTACGGATATACGAATTCCTAATCCCTATATAATTATAGGTGCGTGTGTCCAATTCTCGGTTCTTTAACTTGCCAATGAGTGAGACTAATTGATTAGTCAAGATTCTCGGTAAATTAGGAATCGTAATTGTACGCACGGCATGCTATAGATTATAGACAGGAAACCGTGTCCCGTTTATCGGGTTGATTACGTCCCCGAGATGAGCTCATAAAGTTTATCATGTAAACCCTGCAGGTGGATTTGTTCCACATGATAATAAGGATGAGTGGTACTAGTCTCGGATAATAAGAAACGAATTAATTTAATTATTAGTAATTAAATAAATTCGTGGACGTTCGATATCTTAAACACGGGGAAAGTCGTATATGTAATTTCGGCGGAAAATATTATTGTTGAAATAATATTAAATTAATTTCGGGAATTCAATTATTATTTTTTAGTGGATTGAATAAAAATTAAAATTGAAATCGATTAATTAAGGAATTGCTTTTACGTATTCCAAGTTAATTAATATTTCAATTTAGCCCTTAATTAATTTATCCTTAGGTCCCTAACGTAGCTCTATATAAACCCCCTCCCTTACCCTCTCTTAACCTACAGAACGCCGCAACATTTAATTTTGCTGAGAAAATAATTGCGTTAGCGCAAATATATTTTTCTCTGTAAAATTAATAAGGTTAACGCAATAATTTTTCTCTAAGAGAGAAAAATAAATCTGACGCTGGTTGAGAAGAGAGAGCATAGACGGGAGAACTCCAGCGGATCGTTGCCCACACAACGGTTGGAGACGGGATCAGAGACATACGTTAGAAGCTCTAAGGTCTCAACAATTCGACCGATAAGGTATGAGATTGAAACCTATTCCGCAATTCATCGATCTCAATTATTTATCTCGTTGATCATACATTGAACAAGGATCGGGTCCCGTGGCTTGGATGTGATATTTTCGGACTGCTGGGAGGTTTCTGACCTCCGGCGTGGCAGTTGGATCGAGAAAATCGCGTCGGAACAGCCGGAACGGGCGAACGGGGTCGCTGTTCGCAGCAGGCAGGCGCCCGCCTGAGGGGCAAGCGCCCGCTCGCGACAGGTCGCGGGCGCTCGCCTGAGCAGCAAGCGCTCGCTTGCCTTGCTGATCGAGCGCTCGCCTGGTGGCCAAGCGGTCGCTTGCTCCGGGCAGATCGCGAGCCGCGGCTTCGGCTGCGGCGGACGCGCGATCTCTTGGGCGAGCGGCCATGGCTGTCTGAGGGTGACCTCCAAAAGTCGATTGGGGACGTCCGGATGTTCGAGGGTTCGAACGGACGTGTCCCGGGTAGTCGATTTCCAACAGATGATTACTCAAGGTATGGATTTGTATACCTGATGCGCCGCAAGAGCGAATCTTTTGACAAGTTCAAGGAATTCAAGGCTCTTGTGGAGAACCTTCAAGGTAAATCCATTAAATGCCTGCGATCTGATCGCGGAGGCGAGTACCTGTCTGGAGAATTCAAGGCATACTTAGTAGAAAATGGGATTGATTCCCAGATGACATCACCATATACTCCTCAGCAGAATGGTGTGTCAGAAAGAAGGAATAGGACTCTTATGGAGATGGTGCGTTCAATGATGAGTTACTCGGACTTACCTGTTATGTTCTGGGGATATGCCTTGGAAACAGCGGCGCACATTCTAAACTTGGTTCCATCTAAAACGGTCCCTACAGCACCCATGGAACGATGGAGCGGGCGCAAGCCTAGCTTGAGACACGTTCGGATCTGGGGGTGCCCCGCGCACGTGTTGAGAACGGGAGCTGATAAGTTAGAACCTCGTACTGAAGTGCGGTTGTTTATAGGATGTCCTAGAGGAACTAAAGGTGGCATGTTCTATAGTCCTACGGACCAGAAGATCGTTATAAGTACTAATGCTCGGTTCCTAGAGGAAGACTATGTCATGGACCACAAGCCCAAGAGTGACATAATACTTGATGAGTTGAGAGGTAACAAGGAAGACTTAGATACAGCCGAACCGAGAAGTGATACACCATTAGAACCTGCACCTACTGTCACTGTTAATACACCAGAACGCCGTCGTAGTGGGAGGGTTGTTAAACAACCAGACAGATGGATTGGACTGGGTGAGTCTTCGGACTCTGGACCTGGAGTTCATGAAATCGATCCCTGGACCTTTGATGAGGCGGTACAAGATATAGATGCGCCTTCTTGGAAGAAATCGATGAAATCCGAAATTGAATCTATGGATTCTAATAAAGTCTGGGATCTTGTAGAACCACCAAACAGCGTAAAGCCAATTGGGTGTAAATGGGTCTACAAGAGAAAGAGAGGATCTGACGGAAAGGTTGAAACCTTTAAAGCTCGGCTTGTTGCGAAAGGATATACTCAGAAAGAGGGAATCGATTATGAGGAGACCTTTTCGCCGGTAGCCAAGATAAAGTCGATCCGGATTCTCTTATCCATAGCAGCTCATATGGACTATGAGATGTGGCAAATGGATGTCAAGACAGCTTTCCTAAATGGAAGTCTTGACGAGACGATTTATATGAAACAGCCAGAAGGATTCATTGCTAAGGGGCGAGATCATCTAGTGTGCAATCTTAATCGATCCATTTACTGATTGAAACAAGCCTCGAGATCGTGGAACCTGCGGTTTGATGAAGTAGTCCAATCTTTTGGATTCAATCAAAGCATGGACGAATCGTGTGTGTATTGGAAACGTGATGGGAAGAAGGTGGTGTTTCTCGTGCTTTATGTAGACGACATTCTTCTCATTGGCAACAGTGTGAAGATGTTATCAGACATAAAGGGATGGTTGTCTAGACAATTCGATATGAAAGATTTTGGAGAAGTTGGACATGTTCTAGGGATCAAGGTTATAAGGGATCGCCGGAATAGAACATTGTATCTTTCCCAGCAATCTTACATAGACACGATTCTGGCTCGTTTTAACATGCAAGATTCCAAAAAGGGTGAACTGCCCTTCAGTAAAGGAACTTATCTTTCTAAGGAGATGTGTCCTCAGACACAGGAGGAGAAAGATGAAATGAAAGCAGTTCCCTACGCTTCGGCTGTGGGAAGCTTGATGTATGCAATGTTATGCACGAGGCCTGATATCTGCTATGCAGTTGGCGTAGTAGCGAGATATCAGAGTAATCCTGGAAAGGCTCATTGAACTGCCGTAAAGAGCATTTTCAAGTATTTGCGAAATACTAGGGATTATGTTCTAAGTTACGGGGCAGACAATCTGATTCCTTTGGGTTACACGGATTCAGATTTCCAAGCTGATAAGGACCGGCGTAAGTCGACATCAGGCTATGTGTACACTTTGGGAGGTGGAGCCGTTTCATGGAGGAGTGTTAAGCAAAAATGCATTTCAGACTCTACCATGGAAGCTGAATATGTTGCAGCCTCAGAGGCAGCGAAAGAGTCAGTTTGGTTCCTTAATTTCCTCCAGGACTTAGATGTGATTCCGAGTTTGCCCAAAGCCATGACAATTTATTGTGATAATAGCGGTGCAGTGGCAAACAGTAAGGAACCACGGTCCCATAGTGCTACGAAACACATAGAGCGCAAGTACCACCTGATTCGAGTCATCGTCAAGAGGGGCGATGCAATAGTCACCAAGATAGCTTCGGAGGACAACCTAGAGGACCCTTTCACCAAGATACTTCCTAAGGAAGTATATTTCAAGCACTTGGAGGGTTTGGGAGTCAGAAGTTTGGGAGATAAGACTAGACCTTAGTATAAGTGGGAAATTGTTGGAGTAGTATACTTAATGTCTAGATTTGAGTATTCTGAACTCCTTGTACACTTTCATTTACGTATTAATAATGAACATTCATTTGCTTTTAATTATTGTTAATTAAATATATGCAAATTATAGTCCTGGATTTTATACGTTTTAGTTAGTATGGTGTGCGACGTCACACAGAAGATCATACTATCGGTCACTCGTATTTAATCGAACAGTTGCTCACGACCTAGATGGACACGGACCAATCCATCGGTATAGTCGTTGTGTGAGAAAGAAAATAATTTGTCTTAATTATTTTATCACACTTGTACACTTGGTGTATTGAGCGGATCGCATGAGACTTATCAATTAGGTTTGCTCGGTGATAATTGATTTAAGACTCAGTGTATTTTATTCTTAATCCCCGATACAATTGCGGGTGTGTATATTTAATATAAGTGACTTTGATTTTCCAAAGGAATTGACCGATTTAATTATTGGGTCAATTACCGGTTAAGTTGGGTCACTATATTTTATATATGGCATGTCGTGAATTCTTGACGGGACAGTGTATCCCGGAAGGGTTGATAATATCCCCGAGATGAGCTCATAAGGATTTATTATGTAAACCTCGCGAGTGGATTTGTTCCGCATAATAAATAAGGTTGAGTGGTACTAGTCTCGGATAAAAGAGATGAATAAATTTATTAAGCAATAAATAAATTTTATTCATGGATATTTATATCTTAAATACACGGAATAAATAATATTACCGGAGAAATATTATTTGGATATAATATGGTTTAATATTGGGAGTGCAATTAATTTATATAGTGGAAAATAAATTAATTAATTTTGATAAGGATTAATAGACTTGGGCTTGGGCTCAATTTAATCATCAATATTGGAAGCCCAATATTCCACCTCCTTTAGATCCCCTACGTAGCCTATAAAAGCACTTCATGGTCTTCACAATTAGACAAGACAAGATAATCATACTTGATTAGTCTAGAGAGTTCGTGAAGAGGATCCATAAGCTTGGAGGATCGTCGCCCACCCGACGTTCAAGCTAGTGCAAGGAATACGTGGGAAGATTCAAAGGTCATCTTGATTTCGTTTCTCCGAACAACGAATCGAAGGTATAATATCTAAACGCCCTTGATATTATTTGATTTGGATTTATCGTGAAATATCGTAGAACGCATGATCCGAAGTATCATTCCCGGATTAGACGAACGATCACGCGGTGGTGGTGAAACCACCGGACCGCGGGATCGCCCGGCTAGGGTTTCGAAGGGGGCGGGAGGCGTCGACCCTCGGCTTGGCCGAGGGCTTGCGATCGATCTTCATGATCGATCGCTGGAGCGCGGGCTGGTGCCGCGCTCCACCCCACCATGATGGTGGGGACCTCCAGGCGGCTGCGAGTCGCCGGACTCGCCGCGGGGGCTGCTGGGAGCAGCCCCACCCATCGATCGCGACAACGCGATCGGCATCGCGTGAACCCTGCGACGCGGGGGTTCGGCTGGGGGCGGGCCGCGTGCCTTCGGGTGCGTGGTCTCCTCGGCTGGACTCTGGCGCGTTCTTCGGCGTTCGCGTGATCTCCGGCGAAGGGTTTTTGATCGGGTTATTGTTTGCGCAAATTTTAATAGCCCGGGATATCGAATTCCAACAATTCGCTTTTCTAATTTAATTCGGTTTTCCTATTTTGAGTGTTCTTATTTTTAGGAACTCTCATGGAATAGGAAAAGAATTAAATTGGAATTAATTTATTCCTTATTGAGTGTTCTTATTTATGGGAACTCTCATGGATAAGGAAAAGAATTAATTTGGAATTAATTTATTTCCTAATTGATTATTCCTATTTTATGGAAATTTTCATGGACATGGAAATTAATTAATTTAGAAAGTAGAAGAGTCCTAATTTATTTTATTTCCTTATTCTATTATGGAAGTCTCCTAGAATGTTCCAAGTTTGAATTGGATAGGATTCTAGAGATTTAATAGAATTAGAAAGGATAATAAATAAATAAAAAATATTAATAATTTATATTTTTCGATTGACTTAATTTTCGAATTAAGTATCTTTTGGATTTATTAAAAATAAATAGATTTAAATATTGGAATTAATATTCTCGTCACATGGAGCATTCAAGAACGAAGACTGAAGACTAGAAGATGCGTACAAGGATGGAATAAAGCCATGATAGTCGGAAAATAATATTCTAGTATTATTTTGACTATGTGATAATATTTATGTGCTTTAATTTCATGTATGCATGCTTATGTGTATTTAATTATGTATTAGATAGCGTATCCCTTTATTGTAAAAAGCTAAGTGGGAGAGGGATTGGAAACAATACCCATGGTCTTCATTGCTGTTCTCTTGGTGACTTTTATGAGCTTTTGAAGTTCATATAGACAAGTCATTGGAGGAGAATTCTTGTAATTCCTTTTACAAGAGACATTGATTAAGTCTATCAAACAATGCCTAATTTGTCTTTCTGAAACTGACTTCAAGTCGACTCATTCTCACCCCGGGGAGTGGAATACAGCCAAAGCCACTTGGTCATGTGAATGACAAAAATTAGAGACCTTCGTACCATTTCTTGAAATGGATCGATTGTCTGCTCGGGTCCCTCATTCTATGAGAGATAGGGTCGCTCGCATGGTGAATCACTGGTGAGAAACTTCGAGTTTCACTTATGATTTACTACGTCTTGATGCACAAGATTAAATGTCTCGAGTAATTGGGAGTCAATTATAAAAATCGTTTTGGTGTAGTAAACGTCCACACAACGTGGCTTGCTATACTGAATGGGATTTTGGTATAATTGATGTAGACAGTTATAGGGAATTGTGAAGTATTGTGAAGTTATCGTAAACGTCCACACAACGTGGCTTGCGGTAATGTAGCGATTCCAAACGATTCACCTTAGTACTGTACTGAGTAATGGTTTACACTTAGGTACGCGTTATAGTATTCTTCCCAACGAAGTAACGCTATAATCGATGTACGACCAAAGTAAATCTAATTACAAAATCGTTTGGATAGGTAAACGTCCACACAACGTGGCTTGAATTTTAGATGTGATTAGTAATTTAATGATATTATTTGAGGGAGATAATATCGGAAATTAAATTGATTATTTGTTTATGTGCTTATAGGTTTAGAGAATAGCTATGAACCCAATTTCTGTGATACTCAAGGAAAATAAACTCACTGGACCCAATTATATTGATTGGAGGAGAAATCTGGACATTGTCCTAACTTCTGAGGAATACAAGTTTGTACTTCATGATCAATGATCTGCTGAGCCCACGAATGCCTCAACTGATGAGGATCGAACGACATATAGGAGGTGGAAAAAGGCTGATGAGATGGCTAGGTGCTATATTTTGGCTTCCATGTCAAATGTACTCCAAAACCAGCATCAGTCAATGGACTCCGCCTATGATATGCTGTTTAACCTCAAAGAGATGTTTGGGCATCAAGACCGTGCGGCTAGGCAAGATGCAATGAGAGTCCTTATGAAAACTACTCAGTCTGAAGGAACGCTCGTTGGGGAGCACGTTCTTAAGATGATAAGTTTGTTGAATGAGCTTGAGATCCTAGGAGCTCAAATTGATGGGGAGACGCAAGTCGACATCATACTCCAGTCTCTGACCCCTAGTTTTGAGCAGTTTCGCATGAGCTATAATATGGGTAAACTGTCTTATACTCTTGCGCAACTCCTGACTGAACTGAAGGCGGCAGAGGGGATCTACAAGAAGGGCAAGTCTCAAGCGCTTGTAGCTACCAAGTCCAAAGGCTTGAAGCCTATTGGAGGTAGGGGCAAGAGGAGGAAGCAAGCTTCCAAACCCAGTGGTACCAAGAGGAGTGGACCACGAGTGGGGGCTGCAAAGCCAAGAGGCAAGTGCTTCCGATGCAACAAGTCTGGACACTGGAAGTCTGAATGTCCTCTGAGAGGTACGAATTTTTCTTTAGTCGTAAAAACATAGTCAGCGGTATTATCTACCAGAATTATGGTGTGTAGATATGGAACCACTGACGGTATGTGCATTTTAAATGTAGGGGTTCCAGAAAACCCGACGACTTAAAGAAGAAGAGTTCGAGTCTACATGGGCAAAGCTGTAGAGGAGGCAGCTGTTGCAGTTGAAGACATTTTATCTGCTTTTAGTAGCTATAGGATTTCATTTCAAAGTTATTGTTTTTATGTACCCTTTTATTTTAGAAAGAACTATGTTCTGGTTTTCTATTATTAATGAATGGATATTTATTTCTTTTAATCATTTGATGATTATTGAGAAGAAATTATGATATTATCTATTCTGGTACATTAGTTAGCAATATTAGAATGATGAATCCTAAGTCTCCATGATGCAACGAACTGTAGTATTTATTTCGTTTTACTTTTTAGAGATATTTCTTTACTAAATCATTATACTTGTGAATTCTATGCTAAGTGGTATTTATTCAAATAAGATTCAAAAGGTTGAAAATTGATTTGATCAATTAAGTTGAAGGAGTGGACCTTTCAACCTAAGAATTGAATTTGGAAGAAAATACGACTAAGCAAACCTTTCTGGATAAAGGATAAAGAATCCGGACAAGTATTGAAATTGATTAAACACTGATATGTAGACCTATGTCTACTCAGACAAGAAAGGTACGAGTACTTCATTTGATGAATACTCTAAAGTATGGATTAGAGTACTTGATACACCACAATAGTAAGTGTTTTGACAAGTCAATGGACTCAAGCTATAGTGGAAGAGCTATCAAAGTATATTCATAAGTAGCCTGTGATCAAATCACGGAGGCTATTACCTGTCTAAAGACATAACATAATCAGTAGTTGGAATTAGATTCCAAATGATTACACCATACACTTCAAAGTGTAGACATGGTGTATAGATAAGAAATAGATCTCTAAAGAAATGGTAAAAGAAAGAGTTATTCGGTACTACCTATGTTCTATGAATATTTATGAAAGACAACGGCACATTCGATGTGGTTGTAAGATATCCTAGAAGAACAAAAGTTGTGTGTTCAATAGTACTATGAACCAGAAGGACGTTATAAGTTCTAACGCCCGGTTCTTGTAAGAGTACTATTAGATGAAACACAAAGCCCAAAGTGACGAGATACCTTAGGACGAGAGAAAAAGGACAAAGACGGGAAACCAGCCAAACCGAGTAGCAGTGCACCACTAACTGCACCTACTGTTATTATTGTTTATACACTGGAACGCCGTTGTAGTGGGAGGTTGTGGACAACCGAAGATGTTCATAAGACTAGAAGAGTTGTTGAACTCTGGATCTAGTATACATAAAATCATTCCCTAGATCTACATGAAGGGCAGAACTAAATCTAAATATGTCTTCTTAAGAGAGCAATAAGGATTATTGCTAAGAGACAAGATTATTTAGAGTACGAGCTTAGTTGATCCATTTATGGATTGAAACAAAGCTATAATTCGTGGTACTTGCAAATTGATGAGATAATCCATTTGATGGATTCATCAAAGAGCATGAACGAATAATGTGTATTGGAAACGTGATGGAAACAAGGTGGTGTTTCTCGGAGATTTTATGTAGATAACATTCTATCATTGGGAACAATGTAAAAATGCTATCAGACATAAAATAATGATTGTCTAAGATAGAATCGATGTATAAGATAAAGAAGAAGTTAGATCATGTTCTTAAGATCTAGGATCTTGTGAAAAGAACATTGTACTTCTCTTAGGTATCTTATACGATTAAGGTCCGTTTTAACTTGCATAATTCCAAGAAGGGTATGTTACTTTTCAAATGGAATGCATCTATCTGAAGGTATGTGTTGTGAACACATAAAGTAGATAGAAGCAATTAAAGCAGTTTGTGGAAAGCTTTAAAATGCAATGTTGTAAAATGAGAACCAGATATCGACTATGCAGTTGGCATAGTGGGCGGATATCAAGGTAATCCTGGAAAGGAATATTCCACTGCTGTAAGAGTACTTTTGAAGTACTGTTCTAGACTACGAAGCAGACGAGTTTTTCCTTTGGATTACATTTCTCAGATCACTAATCAAATCAGGATCAGTGTAAGTCGATATCAGGCTATGTGTTCACTTGTAAAGGGAGGTGAAGCTTTAGAATGGAAGAGTGATAAGCACGATGCTTTTCGGACTCAACCATGGGTAACCAAACTGCAGCCTCAGAGGCAGCGGAAGTTGTGGTAAAGCTTTGGGATAACCTCTGGACTTGGATATGATTCTTGGTTTACCAAAGGCTATTAAGATAGCGGTGCAATGACAAACTGAAAGAAATCATAAGTCCATAGTGATGATAACACATAGAGCAAGTACCACCTGATACGAGTCATCGTCATGAGAGACGACGCTGTAGTCACCAAGATAACTTCGGAGACGACAACCTAGAATGCTCATGCACAAGGCACTTCTTTGGAAGTGCAGATTAAGCACGTGATGAGTATGGGAGTCGGGAGTTTGGATGAAATGACTAGACCTTAGTATAAGTAGGAGATTGATGGAGTTGTATACTTAATGTCTAGATTTAAGTATCGTAAAACTCCTGGTCATAGTATTTAATCTATTTAAATGAATAATCGTTTGCTTTTAATTATTTATAATTAAATAAATGCAAATATGGTTTTGGATCATATACGTTGTATTTAGTATGGTGTGCGTCGTCACACGGAAGATCATACTATCAGTCACTCGTATATAATCAAACAGTAGCTCACGACCTAGATGGAAAAGAACTAATCCATCGGTATAGTCATTGTATGAGAGAGAAAATAATTTGTCTTGATTATTTTATCATACTTGTACACTTGGTGTATTGAGCAGATCGCTTGAGATTTATCGATTAGGATTGCCTTGGATAATCGATTTAAATCTTTGAGTATTTTATTCTTAATCCCTAATATTATTGCGGGTGTGTGCATTTAATATTAGTGACTTTGATTTTCCAAAGGAATTGATTGATTAGAATAACCGATCAATTACCGGCAAAGTTGGGTCACGGTATTTTATGTATGACATGCCGTGAATTCTTGATGGGAAAATGTGTCCTCGAAAGGGTTGATAATATCCCCGAGATGAGTTCATAAGGAATTATTATGTAAACCTCATGAGTGGATTTGTTCCGCATAATAATTAAAGTTGAATGGTACTAGTCTCGGATAAAAGAGATGAATAAATTAATTAAGCAATAAATTAATTTTATTCATGGATATTTATATCTTAAACACATGGAATAAATAATACTACCGGAGAGAATATTATTTGATATAATATGGTGAATATTGGGAGTGCAATTATATTTATATAGTGGAGTTAATCATATAATTAATATTGATGGATTAATAGATTTGGGTTTGGGCTCAATTTAATCATTAATATTGGAAGCCCAATATTTCACCTCCTTTAGATCCCCTACGTAGCCTATAAAAGCACTACATGGTCTTCACAATTAGAACACACCTACAAGACAAGAATATCATTAGTTGATAGTTCTAGAGAGTTGTGAAGGAGATCCATAAGCTTGGAGGATCGTCGCCCACACGACGTTCAAGCTAGTGCAAGGAATACGTAGGAAGATCCGAAGGTCTTCAAATCAATCTCGTTTCTCCGCACAACGAGATCAAAGGTAAAATCGTTCAACCCCCTCTATGATTTTATGTGAATTAAATCGTGATATATACATGAACGAAAGATCCGGGAAACGTATGAACTTCGGGGACGGGGATTCGAGATCCCCGGCGAAGGTCAAGAGAAACCCTCGGTTGGGAGCCGAGGGTGGCGGTCGGCCTAAGGCACGACCGCCGGCGTGCGATCGAAGGCGTGCGATTGAAGTTCCTAGGATCTACTACATACACTGCAAAAAAGAGTGTGCTTTGGTATTAGTGTAACATTAAATGCCAAACAATGTAAACTTGGCTACATCTTTTGCTAGGCTTATTCAAGAAATTGTTTAACTGCATGTACGAATCTAATAAACACACTGAACCTTTTTTAAGACATTTTTCTAAACTTAATGCATTTTTTAGTGTGTGGACAATTATTGTAGTAGATTCAGAAACATAGCTACGTATAATTTGCTATATTTTGCATACACTGTTTAATATACGTAGTGTCATTGGTAGTTATAATAAAGTGATATAGTGTTAAGAAACGAGATGTTTTGCATGATTACTTGTTCTGTGTGCATCAGTGCAATTTTTGTGAAGGTTTGTTCTATTCTTAGCATAGGCATTTTCCCAAAAAATGTTAATGATGCAAATCTACGTACTGTTTAAACTTATGCAGGTAGCTGTTGAAAATTTGGACACAGTGGAAATGCATTCTTTATTATTAAAGCCTTTGTACGACTATATGGGGATCGCGCACCTAATAATGATTTCTATGACACACAGAGTGAAACACCACTTCACGCTCTTAACCTTTAACCCTGTGGTAAAGTGTTTTTTCCACTATGAATCTATGTCCTCAAGGCAATCAAGTCCTGAAGAATACTTTAAAGAGGCAGAAATCATGGTATACTTAACTATCAAAGTGCTATTTGTGAATATTTTCTTAGATTATTTTATATTTTAATACAATTCTGCTAAGTAGTATTTAGGTAGTGTTAGTAGTAGTTTGTATTATATTGTTTTCTACTTGCAGAAGTCTGATTATTGTTGTGTATAATCGTGATGGACACAGGTCAACATGATAAATATGTGTGGATGAGAGGGGTTGAGTTCCAAGCTGAGGAAATGCTGAGAACACGTCAAAGGAAAAAACTAAACAAGGGTGAAAGCACGAATTTTGCGTTGATGATGGATTTGGATGATTTGACCGAGAAAGAGATTCTCACTATAAAATGGGTGCAGGAGAACTACAAGTCAAATTTCAAACTGGTCGATCAGAAGAAGATTGTTCTAAGCAGGCTTTCGGATCGTAAGTTTAATAAGTAACATGTTAATCATTATGAATTGTAGAATAAACAGTGTTTTTATTGCATACTAACATTTATTGCAACGACAATCTGGATTGCGGATTATACGTGATGCACTACATGGACTTCCTTGCTAATAAAAAGTATGTGTGTTGTGAGTTTGACGAGAACAATGGAATTCGTTTCAGAGCTGATTTGGTAGACAGATTCGCGAAAAGTTCAAAGTGCTAGAGGGCAGACAAATAGAAAGATCGTGGAAACTAATTTTGATTTATAAAAACCGTTTTAAGTATCACGTATATTTTTAAACAAGAACCTTATAATTATGTACCTTTGGTTTGAGTTTCATTTTAATAGAGATTGTTTGACTTGTAGACGCAACCAAGTGTTAGTTTATCATTGAGATGATGCACATTTTGATACGCTAGTATTGGTGTTTGACATTGAATCTTTGTGAATTCATTTTTGGATAATGTAGTTAAAGATTTCATAAGCAGGAAAAAAAGGATTCGTAGTAGTGTTGGATAATCAAATTTTTTATACTGAAGTCATGAATTACCAGACACTACACTATTAACCCCCCACAAATTATATGCTCATATGAGCTCCCTGATGTCCATTTTAAATCAACTATTAACAGACACAAGTTATATGCTCATATGAGCTCCCTGGTGACCATTTTTAAATCAAAAGTTTGTACTCGTAAGTTTCTATATGGTTGTGCTTTATTGAGAAGAATACATGAGTGCCGATGTAAACTCTGTCTGGGAATAGGTTATTAATACACAAAAATAAAACAAAATTGCTGACTAATGATCAGATATTTGACAATTCTCAGAAAGATAAACTTATGTTCACGAATTTCCGAGTAGGATAACTATGGTTTTGATGAATATAAAAAATAGATGAACATGAGTTGGGACTGTCCAAAATAAGATACCATGTTGAAATTAAATAGTACATATCTATGTCACAAGTTGCTTATCCCTCTTTTTATCAGTATGTACACGAATAATATAACAGCAACAGGAACAAAAACCAGATTTCCTTTGAACTTGTTTCATTATCAAATACTCCAAAAAAAAAAAAGTAAAACCATAAGAATTAGAGAAGACGAAAAATAATATCAAGAAAGAGGAAACTGAAGTTCCTAGAGATTTATTAAAACTCAGCGTTCACACTAATATTAACCCAAGTAGACCTAAGCTGACCAAGTACTATGAACAACATCGTCATGTCGACGTCATTACGTAGTCGGTAAATCGTTGAATCGGGAATCACCGAGAATTTGAGTTGTAAAGATTTGTCTTGCAATACCGAGAATTGGGAACGTATATTATCGTATAGTTCGGTGTATGAGCAGTTAGCCCCAAATGATATCGCAGCGCCCTCACCGCAGTAGACAATCTTAGCAACATATGCAGCCATCTTGCATGAAAAAAAACATTAATTAGTTACACATCCATTTGAAAATAAGTGCAGTAGTTAGAAGATGATATAAGATTAATACACTATGCTGGAACAAAATAAACCAAGAACTAAAAATATATGCAGTAACAAAATAAACCAAGAACTAAAAATATATGCAGTAGGAGCCATGGAACTGATGCCAAGCCCTAATAAAAAAATAACACGACTAAACCAATAAGCATTTTGTCTATGAATAAACAGAGGCCCATAAACTACTCAAAATAACGACCAAATTGGTAATTAAAAAACAGTGTGTTGACATGGATAAAACGAGCGAAAAAAAAACACTCCACGAAGTTGACCACTGATGAGCGACTTGAGAAAAAAGTCTGAAAAACACATGTTAGGGGCTAATTTTATATGAATTTTCAAAGCCACTGCAGTGAAATTCAATTTCATGGATCAACGATTCAACATGCTCAAAATTTCATAGGCACAATGTTACAAATTCAAATACAGGAAGATTTTTTGATTGTTTGATCGAATAGATAGAGACACTACCAGTTCAAGCAAAAATATTTTATAAAAACGGATTACCTGTGGCCTCAAGAAGATCGGATTTACGGCTAGTTACTATGAACATTTTGAAAAAAAATCACAATCCCAAGCTACTTACCGTAAAGAGAGTGCGTGATTGATATGAATACTCTTGTCCTAAAACTCTTAAGATTTCAACAAGCAATTAATCATCAATCAATTATATAAATGCAATAAAATGAATATAAAATTGTTTAAATAAAAAGGTTAAAAATGTCATATCAATTTTGAATAGATTACCTAAAATGTGATTAGTTTAAATATCTAAGTATTTAATTATATTAATGCAATAAATTAAATACTTTTTGTTATAAACTCAAGAGAATTGAGAGAGAATAATAAGTTAGGAAGAGACACAATATGGAGAGGAGAATAGAATTGTTATGAATTGTTATATTCATTCATATGGGGAGACCCCTTTATATAGGATACAATCTAGGGTTTCTGACTTAGCCAACAAGTCATTCACTATAATATAATAATATTCATAACACTCCCCCTTGAATGACTATGTACAGAATTGCTGCCTCGTTAAAACCTTGCCAGGAAAACCCAGTGGGACAAAACCTGAACGAAGGAAAAAGAGTACAGCTTGCTCCCCCTGATTGTAATCACCGAAAATATTTGACTTCTTGAAAGTAAATATTTGTGATCAACCAGTCTCATTATAACCTGTAACTAATAAAACCATATAGGAAAAACTTAGTTATTCAAGTATACATTTTGGTCTTCAGGACACAACCTTCGAATTGTCGAGTTTCACGTTCATTTGTATCATCGTATATTTTTCGTCCTTCTGGGACATGCCTTTACCAGACATCTATTGACTAGAGCATTCGCAATTGCTATAACCGGCCGGTAACTCTTCTGGAGTATATTAAATGCATCTAGTGTTTAATATACATTTCTTGACAAATGAACAATAATGTGAACTTCAATTCACAATCATTTGAACTTCAGGTTCAATACCTTAGTTTATCTCGAAAACAAACTCATATGGAACATTATGATGTTCTCATTAATTATTATCGAGTGATGTACATGCCTCGTTAAAAACCTCATTATAAAACCTTGTAGGAAAAAAATACTCGAGGAAAAGAGTACACGACATTCACATTTATATTGTGTTGATTGTCTCGTTAAAAACCTTTAACTAAGAAAACCTCGTGGGAAAAACTTAGTAGAGGGAAAAAGAGTGCAATCACTGATTCACTGGTCTTCGGGACCAAAATCACTGGTCTTCGGGACCTTGTCTTCAATATCATTTGTCCATAATGACATAGTAATATGATATTGTACATATTCTGATTTTCATTTCCTTTCATATCAGGAATTTTAAAATCCATCCAGGATTTTCATGTATGTATCTTTCTAATGACTTCTACATGGTCAAATCATACATTTATGCATATCTATATTTATCGTTGTTGCTGCCAGAAGTATAAAGTAGCGGAACTTAATGTCATCATCCTTAAATATATCGAATTTCTGCGAAAAACTCTTGAGCAACTAATCTCGCTTTTAAATCTCACCACATCATTTCTCGTTTTTCTTACGAACATCCACGTATATCCTTCTGAGATAATATTTTGAGGTGTGTACAATAGAGTCAAAATATACATTTATTCAGCGAGTCATGCTCAACCTCAATTGCTCATCTCTATTTCTTTGAGTGCTGCCGGCACACTATTATTGATTTAAGTTTTGGATCCAAATTTTCTAGAGCAACTCTTGAGGCAAATATGTCGTTGACGACATTCTATTTTTCCATTTGATGACAAATCAATATATTAACCAAATCTTTAATCATTTCCCAAAATATTTAATTTGGTTGTTCCGCAATCCCACGATTTTCTATTATCATGTGCACATGTTTTTTCAATGGGAATTTTATCTAACTCTCTTCGGGAGATTTTGAGGGTGACTTAATTTCTTTGTTTTACCGCGGATTTATTTTATATCTTAAGATCGATCTACTACGCTTCAGGCATATATTAGAATCAACATTTGAGTTGATCTCTTTGGTATTTGAACTCTTATAGTTCATTTATCACAAATATATGTGATTTTGTCACACCTTCATTAATTTGGCAGATTACTTGCTAAATATTGCAAGTCAATTATTTTCATGAACTTCGGGTTCAATTGATTCGTGCGTGGATCTAGACTTGAAGATCGTTTTCATTCAAAGAAATTTCTCGGCATTTATAACTTTTATATTCTTATCTCCCCCTAATGCCGAGAAATGATCTTCGTTAAATATGCAAATCAACATAATAGTTGTAAACCGATCTTCAGGATCGCGGCCTCAAGATATTTAATATACCTTATTTTCTATTATGCCCGTTCATACACTTTAGTGGTGATATTAATATACGTTGCATATTTCAAATTAATTCGCAGATGGGAAATAACAATTTCTACACACTTAATAATAATCATGATATGCATCATTTTCATTTTAAGTACATTTCTAGTACTCGTGGGGGTAATTAGTAAAGCTCTTCCGGAGCTCACTCTTAATATGTCATAATTTGCATAACAGTATTTACCAATGATCCTTCGGGGATACACTATCTTTATCAATGATCCTTCGGGGATACGGTATCTTTACCAATGATCATTCGGGATCAAAATATTAGGTTTTATCAATGATCCTTCGGGGATCAAAATATATCTCAATATATAATTTTCTCAGAAATTACATTTAATTGAAATCGACTTTCTTCCATGAGTACCCACATAGTACATTTATTCTCGATTTTCAAAAGATAATGGTGTTTCACTATGAGTATCATGATGTAACTTTATTAAAAAAAAACATGTAATGTTTTGAACTTTGCTTCTTCGGGAGCAATCAATAAAAATATTATTTCAAGAATATTTTGTATTATATCAATATCGATTTTAAAAATATTTTGATATTTATTCATGAATATCACATCATAATGTTCTTCGGAACGTATAAAACTTATTGCTACTACGGGAGCAATTTAATTTGATATTTCCTCAATAATATCATTCGATGATATTCGTAATATTTCTTCAGGAATATTCAAATGACAATTTGATTTGTTTTTTCTCAAATAATATCAAATCAGGATGATCTAAATCAATATAATATTTAAACCAGAACTATATGTTCTTCAGGAACATTCAATTTTATATATATATTATGAATAATTGATTTGATATTACTTCAGGAATATCAAATTATAATGTGACTCAAACTTGTGAGTTGGATTTCATAATAGCTTAATTATATGTCTCAACATATTTAAAATCTCGTAATCCAATGTGGAGTAAATCATACCACGTTTTGGTAGTACGATCAACTTCGGGTGATCATATATTTCTTTTATGGGGAATTTTCAAAGATATTATTCGAGATTATTAGTATATAATCATAATCAATTTGATATTGATATTTCTACAGGAATATCATATCACGATGTTTTCCAGGAACATTTAATTTTGATATTTCGTCAGGAATATCATATCATGTTCTTCAGGAACATTTAATTTTGATATTTCTTTGTCACACTGTTCTTCAGGAACATTAAAAACTATAATTGATTTATATAACATAATTAATTTGATATTACTTCAAGAATATCAGATTATAATGTTCTTAGGGAACATATGATATTACTTCATAAATATCAGATTACAATGTTCTTCCGGAACATGTTACTTTTGGGAAGAAGAGGAGAAGAAGTAGATATATTTATAATTATTTAATAAATATAAACAAAATATAAATTCTTGCCTTGTACTTCGGATCTTGGATGGGTAGAACTTCGATGAAGAACGCGGTTGAACTTTCGTGCTGATAACGTGTTATAAACTCAAGAGAATTGAGAGAGAATAATAAGTTAGGAAGAGACACAATATGGAGAGGAGAATAGAATTGTTATGAATTGTTATATTCATTCATATGGGGAGACCCCTTTATATACAATCTAGGGTTTCTGACTTAGCCAACAAGTCATTCACTATAATATAATAATATTCATAACACTTTTTTTAATAAAAAGCTAAAGTATGAAAGTTTTTTATAAATTAAAAAAAAATCTATTTTTTTCTCTAAATACTCCTTTTTTTTATATTAATGCATTAAGTTGTTTGTATTAATAATAATGAAGAAAATAAAAAAATATGCAGAAAATATATATAATTTTGTGCAAATTATAAATGTTTAGTAGTTATATATATTTAATAAAAATAAATTAACAAAAATGTTGTAATTATATATTTAATAAAATAAAATTGTTAAATAATTGATTTGTTTGTATTTTAACTCTCTCAAATAAATGTTTAGAAAATATTAAGTTATACATTATATGTTCCACACATAATATGTTACACATAAATCAGGGAAACAGCAAAAAAAAAAAACTTGCATAATTCATACACATAATATGTTCCATTCACACCTTCCCAAGGGTTAACTGGGCCCATTGGGATATCAAATGCAAAATTGTGATTTCCTTTTCCAGAAAAGATGTGGATGCCAAAAAACGCGAGTATATGAACTGTGCTCCTCTTCTGGCCTTTGTGGTCACTTGATTCTTTCATTGGGAGTATATTAAAGAGGAATTACTGTAAGCATAAGATGAATTTATCACGATACATACATACATACATATATATATACATACATACATACATATATATATATATATATTAAAAACAATGATTGAAATTCCCTAATTCAGAATTAATCCATAATTTTTTTACTTATATCAGATTAAATATCCCAAAAATAATCAAATACCCAAGTCGAATATCCCACAAAATCAAACTAAGAAAAGCCCCTAATCAATCAGTTGAAAAAATACAGAAAAAAAGGAATGAAATAAATCGATCGAAAAAAACTTACATACGTGCTGAGCTGGCGAACGAAGCTGGAGAAATTGGCGTGCTTGAAATATCTAGGAAGCAAATTCGTGGAGAACTTGTGAGAATCCCAAACGACGAAGCTGTTCTTCGCCCTGCTCCAGGAGATCACGCCGTCGGTCGAGGGGTCCTCCACCATCTCGTAGGTCTTGGTGAGGAATGGAGGTGGTCCGACCTCGTGCAAACCCTCAATTGAAAGAGAATCGGATGAAGTGAGAATGATGTTTTGCTAGTCTGTGTCTGATAAAAAGCCCTTCATTGAATAGTATTCGAAATGCTTGCTCCGCTATCGATTATTCCCTGAGATTTCCGTCGAACAGATTTAGGTTGGATGAGAGGTATTAAAGTAATTGAGAGCAGGATTATACATATTTTCTCATATTTCAAGCAGCAGAGGTAGGTTGCTAAAAAAATTCATACCTCACATCAACACATGGATGTCCGATTTACCAGAAGTCGAGGAAAGAACCCTTAACCAATAATTCTTGCAAAACAAAAAATACAACATGAATAAAAGTAAATACTATGATGGATCAAAATTCCATAATTTAGAATGAATAAATTACTTAAAGAATTTTTAGTTTTAGTTTGATTAAAACAATATAAATCTTGAACACTTGATACTGTTAAAATATTCATAAAATTAATTAACCAATACTCTATTAATTCTATAAATAAATCTATTAATCCGATGAATAAATTAATAACTTTTGAGAATATGAAATTGGCAAATAAATAAATTAACCAAGGAATTGAATGTATACAAAGAAAAAGATTAAACCATTAGCCCAACAGCGGAAAGCAATGATTTCTCATAAACTGTAAAGGGACTTTATAAAAAAATCTAGGCACAACCTTTCAAACATACATATCCTCATTTGTACAAAAAATAAATGCATACCCAACATAGTGCAAGAAACGTAAAAATGATTTAATAAGAAAGTCGTAACATGAAGCATAGATACTCTCACGAAGCACATGAAAGCTATAATAAACAAAGACCCTCAAAGGCAATCCAGTAAGAGAATAATTGAATTAGAGTTACGAAAAATAATAAAAAACAGGTAACAACGATTTACAAAAAAAACTACATACCTCAAGGGAGGTGTGTTGCCTGCTGAATCGGGTTCTGTTGACGTTAGAAATCCAAACATCATACTCGTTAGCCGCCAATAACATTGCAAGAGATTGTTTAGCTGAATTCAGCAACCACGTTATCCCATCATGTATATTTTAATAATAATTCAAAAATTATGGTATATAAAATAAAACTAAGAACATCTTTAATTATAAATTAATTAATCGGTATATACTCACTACACGAATCCCATGTTGCAGCATAACAGGTTGGAGAGGAAGGACACCACTATATTGATGCTTTGCGTAATCAGACCTCTAATCGACCAACGGAGGCATCGGTACACACAGATTCTCAAGAGCATCCAATTGCAAATGTCACCTGAATCTGCAAAAAAAAATGGAATTAGGGACAGGGAATGTAGAATCGGGAGAGGGATTCCTCATTAGATGGTAAAAGAAAAGGCTTTCCACAAAGAAAGAGTTGTCACAACGTCTCTATCTCTTCGAGTTCCAGACTTACGCAGCACCAATAATACATAGCCTAACTAACATGGTTATAATATAAAAACGCAAATTGAGGAGAAAAGAGAAGAACCTGTAATCCGTCGAGCCAAGGTGAAGACAAACATTGGTCCTCCCGGAGTAATCAAAACCGTCGCTAATGGTGTGCCCCCCGTGCTTTCGACTCATCAGCTTTCACATTCTGTTTATGAAATTGGGTTCATGTAAGCCACTCCCGAGTAAATTTGACAATAAATAGCATGAAGTATAGAACAAACTTGAAAGTCGGATAAAAATCAATAAAAAGGAAAGCAAAAATTCAAAATTACAAAAATCAAATTACACAGGCCGACGATTTTGGCGATTGGAATATCTTGAATTGAGAACACAGAGAGTTGTGGAAGAAGAAGAAAAGGAAGACGATAACATTAAAAATTCTAAAACATAACACATGCTAAAACAAATGAAAATGCTAAAAAAACAATAGATTATGTTTCAAACTTGAAAAAAAACACAGAATAATAGTATTAAAAAGACATGTCAACAAACAAATAAATAGTTTCGAAACTCAGTTTAGCTGGAGATACTAAAGAAATGACTTCAAGCTGGAGATACTAAAGAAATGACTTCAAATATAAACTCCAACGACACCCATGATATATGATATTAGTAAATCGAGTTTAATCATACTACGTGTTGTATGTCTGTATCAGACAAAGACAATTGCAACATATGAAATTAAGTTGATTACCTGGGATGGTAGGTGGAGATCCTTGGTCTACGTAACGCAGTTTAGCTGGGATTTTCATCTTCCGCTTCTCTCCCAAACACATCCCTATAAGTCCTTGACCCCACCCTACAAAACAACATGTTCATCTTAATTAGGTAAAATAAAATCTGGATTAATAGTTTCGTTTTATAGTCGAGGAAGATGTCTGAAAATTACATTAGTTTTGTCAAGTAAAATCAATACCAAAACTGACATCTCCGACAGTTCAAACCATGTGGGATGACAATCGCGTTTAATGTACTGACCTTTAATCAATTGTCCACTACCGAGCTGGAAATCGATTGGATCACCTCTTTCAAAGCTGGAATCGAACACGGTACCATCTGTAAGTGAATCCTCTGTAACTCAAGCATACAAAGTTTGGTTCTGAATCTGAAAAAAAAAATGGAAATTTGAAAAAACGAATTAAGTAAACCCTAAACCACAAAAATCGAGAAATGTAAATTTTACACATACCTCAAGAATCTCTTGCTTATGGCCACTCGAACAGGTCTCCCCATGAACTGTAAATCGATTTAAAGCGATTTGGAAGAATAAATACTACTTATAATTTTTGTTTTATTTTCATGTTAAAAATGATTGTTTTTAATTTATTTTGTATTACTTAATTTCATATAGATTTAATATATTAATTACTATTATTTTTTTATTAAACCAATTTTTTAAATTATATTGACAAAATTTTTGATTAAACTCGCAAAGGTAACCGAGTCGGTGGACCAAGAGAGTGTGTTACTAAGAAGAGTTCACGAGTTCGATTCCCTATGTCAACACTTTCTCGATTGAGCTTGTCACACAAGGCTTGCAGGCTGTTGCCTCAAACCCGAGGGTTTACCCAAAGAGAGCAGCCTCAAACCCGAGGGTTTACCCAAAGAGAGCAATTCAACGAGCAGCGGCTGCGAGTTCCGCACTCAACGAGCAGCGGCTGCGAGTACCAATAAAAAAAATCTTGCTGCCTCAAACCCAACTGCGAGTACCAATAAAAAAAATCTTGCTGCCCCACAGCAAGCGCACTCAACGAGTAGACTGCGAATTCCCTTGTCATAAAAATAAAATAAAAAAACGTTTTTTCAAATTTACAAACTTTAAAATATATTGACGAAAATTTCGTATTAACAAACTTTACCTTTTTTTTCATGTTTCATGTATTTAATGTTACATAAATTCAAATTCAATATTTCATTTTGTAATAATGCTTCTTTAGATTTCTCCGTATTCCAAATCTATCTTTTGCATTTCTCATTTTTTATTTGTTGAAAATACATTTAATGTTAAATTAATTTTTTTCTTACATCATATTTCTTCACTACATTGTCTGTCTAAACTGTATTAAAAATGTATTTTTTTATTTAAGGTTTCAAGATGTGTGTTTTTTTATTAAAAATGTATATTAAAATTTAAAGCACTACAATTTTAAAATCAACTGGGCCCGCAAGATGTAAATCCTACTATTATATTATACAGGGCCGGCCCTGGGCATAGGCCCAGGGTGCAACCGCCTAGGGCCCCCATTTTTTAGGGGCCCATTCTAAAAAAAAAGTATATATATATACATATATTAAGAAGAATATAGAGTATATGATACTTCACTTTTAATTTTAACCGTTAATTTTAATCTAAAATATGGATCATTGGATTTAATTAAAGAGCACTTTATTAATGTGTGGATATAAGATCATTAGATGTAATTAAATAGCACTTTATTAATGTGTGGATATAAGCAGAGTTTAGACCGTTTCTTTTATTTTCATCTTTTGTTTTTAGTTTAGATTTAACGCAATTATAATTGAAAATTTTAATTAACTTAATTTTATTTTTACATTTTTTTAAATATTTTTTTAGATGATTTTCTATTATATTAATTACAATATTATAAAATTTTAATAAGTTAAATTTATTGCATTTTACATAATAAATAAATAAAATTATATATAAATATAAATGTGATAAAGTAATATATAACATGATTTTTTTTTACAAACTTGTTATTTTATTTTTATTGTATTTTTTTAAAATTTCACATTTAAATTTCAAGTAGATAATTTTATTTTATTAAAGAGGTCACCACTTATATTAACAGGTGACAGGTCAACTTAATTGGGAGTAGTAATCGTATGCATTAAGTGCATTCTTTATAATTAATGTCTCAATTTTTTATTGGTTAAAAAATATAGGTATAGTACCTTTAAAATAGTAAAATTATTTTACATTTTTAACAACAAAAATATTAAAAAATTCAATCTAATTTATTTATTTTTTAACAAAAATCTTTTAAGAAATCTCGAATTTTATCTATTAAAAAAGAAAAATCTCATTTAATTTAATTATTTTTGTTATATTATACGTAGTAATTTAAAAAAAATAGATCATTATTATTGAACAAAAATTGAGAATTAATTATTGAATTTTTGATTTTTTTTTCTATATATGATTTTAAAATTTTGATAACTTTTATTAATATGCAAAAAAAAATTTAGATAAATAATATTTTTATTATTTAATATGGGGCCCATTTATAATATATTGCCTAGGGCCCCCGTAAACTCAGGAACGGGCCTGATATTATATATATTGAAATTTTAAAATCAATTGGGCCCACAAGAAGGAAGGAATACTAGTATATAAAGATTACACAGCATAAGTCTTACTATCATGTAGAGTTTTTGCAGAATAGTATAAAGAAAAGAAAAGAAATAGAATATTACACATCATAAGTCTTCCTATCATGTAGAGCTGACCCTTGAGATTCTACATACATAAAATTGAAAAGAAAGCACTATAAAATCTTCTCTCATTGTTGTTAAGTAATCAAAAATTGAATTCATTGGGAAATCTTACCTGTGTGGTTTAGTCGTTTAGATATCAATAGATTGGAATGGAGGTTATCCCCCGCTAGGCACCAACTTCAATTGTTAAAAAAGGCGAACATTTGGGAAATGTTGATAAAATCTCTCTAAGTTCTTCTGGTTTACGATTTGAGGAGGTGTATCCCACGACACAAAATTTCTTTAGTTGCTCCGCATTCTTCAAAAAGAACTTTAGAACATCATATTGAGCTGTAGTACATTGACGTTTTATTAGGTGATGAAATCCGCAAATCACAACTTCTTCCAGTTGAGATACAATACAAGATGGCATTGATTCCATTGCTGCACGATAAGAACCATCCCACTTACTCTGGTTGAGAGAGAAAAAAAAGCTTAGTTTAAATTTATATTAATTTGAATGGATAACATTCAATTCTACTTGCAAACATGAAATAGACAGTGTAACCTCGTCGTACCAGACTTATGGACAAGTATTTCAGTGATGGCGCAGCGTGAAGTAACTCAAATAGTTGTCCGGCATTACTCTTATAATTATGAAAGGTTAGTCGCTTCAACTTATCAAGACAGCGAAGAGGAGGTCTGGACTGTAATACCTGTGTAGAGATGAGAGAGGCTAATTAAGAGAACAACATAACAAGGCTACAAGCAGTTCTAATAAAACGTCTGTTGAAGCAAGGTTAGATTATATGTTCTTACATGCATATTATATAGCTTTGAACTAGCAGAACAAATTCAATATGTAATATTATACTACTATATGAGATGAAAGATGCAAATAAAATCACTAATTGATGCATATAACCAATCTTATGCGGCAAAGTTGTACGCTTTCATATGCTCTTATGAGATTGGAGGTGAATTCTCCAGAATAATTAAATGTGAGCAGAAATAATACATATGGCACTAGCATAAGAAAGGGAGTAAGAACTAACATTGGGTATGAATTGTGATAGCGTCAACTCTTCCAAACAAGTGCAGGTGTTGAGTAGATTTCGAACTCGTAATCCAATATTTGCAAGTTGCTTGATGTTGTAACAGCCATCATCATCACATAGTATTACTGCAGAAACAATTGGGGATCCATTCAAAATGATTTTTTCTGATATACCAAAGTTGCTTACGAATGTAGTAAGCCCAGGAGCGGCAACCATAACGGAATAGTCGTATCCCCCCTCCAAGTACAGTGGTTTAGAAGTTAAAGTAGTAAGCAAAGGTGCATATATTTCCACAGACTCAACATTCAACCATTGGCATTGTATTAATGTCAATGTTTCTAGAACTGGAAAAGTAAATGTCACGGTCCTCGCATTAGCATTCACATTCACAATTTGTACGCCATCGAGAAATAAGCTAGTCAGATTAGGAAGTAAATTCTTCGTAATAACATTCAAGATGCCTTGAAACTGCCGGAGTTTAAATGTTCTCAATGAAGCAGTATTCATAATGTTGCAAGGGAGGACAGATACATTGCCTTGCCTATAAATATCTAAGTCAAATATCTCAACTCCACGTCTCAGTACAGAAGAAATCCACGTTTGCAGGCGACCCAAGTCCTTGTAATACCCACATTTGAGACGAAAGCTTCTTAGGAGATGTTGAGGGGAAATTAGTAACGTCCTCATAAAGTTTACAAAACTTTCATCACTAAAACTTCTCGTACTGGGCTGGTGCCACCAACAATCATCAATGTGGACATTGTAAGATGAGGTCCATTTGCATTCCCAGTCTTTTGAGAAGATACAAGTTCGAAAAGCATCCTTTGTTGGTAAGCGGGCCAATATGTGAGTTAACACACTTTCATGTAAATTCGTAATTATGTCATCTGTGTTGTTGTGGGCAAGAACAAGATGAGGTTTCTTTCTTGAGTTCGTAAAAACTTGAGTGTTTGAATTCATTACAATTTAAGAAATTAATCAACCTGGAAGGAATCGTTCAAAAAAAAAAACAAAAAAAAAAACGATAAGGATAGGTTACAAGTATTATAATTTTCATAGTATTAAACAAATTGGTAGGATCAACAGAGTAAGACGGGGGGTCGGGGATTAAAGGGGTAACAGTAACAAAGCAAACACAGCTGGTAAGAAGCCTCTCCTCAGCCCCCAACCAAAAGAGTTAGATTTGATTGTCTCGGAGTACCAAAACAAAACAAATACTTTACTTTACTGCCATATCCTAGATACAAACAAGGAATTACCTTACATAATCCTAATTCAGATCAAACAAAGAATATTGATTCTGAAAAAATCACTTGGATGAAGTAATTCATCACTAAAATATGCAGCAGAAACAGCAACAACAAAAAAAGGTTTAACATTAACTTATGCACAGATTATTCAAAATCGATGGTGATAGAGTTGGAAAAGCATACTAACCGTTCGGCGGTTTATTCTATGCTACCCTGGGGTAGTACCCAATCCATATAAAATGTTACATGTGGCCATTATAAAAAATTTAACCAATGAAAAAAGTAAAAAGATAAATATAAATACACATGTAAATGGGTGTATGGCAATGGGGTAGTACCCTTATGCTAGCATAGAACTAACCCCGTTCGGCGGGATTCAAAAAAATATGTTCTTTCGATCGCACCTCTGAATAAGAAAGATCTTGAATCTGTGCACCTCTGATTTCGAGGAGAAATAGAGTTTGGGGCATACGCATGTGTATTTATTTTTATATATATATATATATATATATATATATATATATATATATATATATATATATATATATATATATATATATATATATAATATATATGGATGAAGGGGCGGTGCAGTTTCGGTGTATCTGCGCCGTGAATTCAATTCTTTTCATTACGCACCGTTGATGTATGTAACATCTTTTTACATTATTTATTTATTAATATATAATTCTAGAGTTTTATGTTCACAACTAGATGTAATTTAATTGAAGATATTTTTTTCCCTAAATATTATTTGCCAGATCATTGAGCATCTCCAGTGGTAGTTTCAACTTTTGAGTGACCAGTAGCCATTTATGCGCTAATTCATACTTTTTTTACTTTTACCTAAAAAAACTTCTCCTTGATTCTACCTACAAAAGTCCCGCCACTAACTTATTTTTTTATTTTTCATTTAATATTTATAGAAATAATAACTTATTTTTTTATTTTTTATTTAATATATATAAAAATAATCACGATATACTGATTTTAAAATTTTAACTATTTTAATTTTTTTATTTTTAATTAAATTTTATATAAAATAAAAAATAATTTCTAACGCTAAAAATTTAACTATTTCAAAATTCTTATTTTTAATTAATTTTTATATAAATAATTTTTAACGCAAAAAATGTAACTATTTAAAAAAAATTATTTTGTATTAATTTTTATATAAAATAGAATAATTCGTTAAAATACAAAATAAGTTAAAATTTAATCTATTTCAATATTCTTAATTTTAAATAATTTTTATATATTCAAAATTCTTATTTTTAATTAATTTTTATATAAATAATTTTTAACGCTAAAAATTTAACTATTTGAAATTTTTTATTTTTTATTAATTTTTATATAAAATAGAATAATTCGTTAAAATAAAAAATACGTTAAAATTTAATAATAATAATAATAATAATAATAATAATAATAATAATAATAATAATAATAATAATAATAATAATAATAATAATAAAATAATATTATTTTTTATTTCTACGTGGGTAGAAGTTCTTCTACCCCATAACTTTTAGAGTTTCTAATCTTAACAGGAGCTCCAATGATTTATACTTTGTTTTTGAGTTAGATGTAGAAGTACAGATAGATTTCTACCTCACCATTGGAGATACTCTTATACTTCACTTTACACATAATCAAATATCTTCAATTATTTTTCGAATATTTTATATTTTCGATAGAAAATATTTAAAAGTTATTCCATTTTCTCTTACCTCCAAATCATTAAAATTTCAAAAATTAAGAAAATTGAAAAAAATATTGGTATTCAAATTAAACAAACTTAATCTCTATTTATAGATCTTGAAAAATAAAAAATATTAATTTAAAAAAATATAAATTTATTATTAATTGTTTATTAAAATATCATTTATTAGTAAGACAAATAAAATGTTGTACATCTCCTACTTGTGGACCCTAAATTTTTTATTTTGCAGAATAATTAAGAAATTATTCAGTAATCTTTTCAAAAATGGACAAAAAGATACACTCCTTAATTAATTCCTATTGGAAAGAATTATTCTCTCAATAAACTCTTATTGGAGATGGTCTTATAAAACATGATTAATAATACATAAATAAAATTAAAAAAAAATTGAATATATAAATAGAGTTTTGGATTTGTACATATATTTCATTCTTTCATTTCTCTCTTTCCATATTATAGTCATAATTTAGTTATGGTAATTTTTAAAATTAAACAAGAATAATAAATAAGGAAAACGCTACATTTACTGGTGTAGAGATAACTCTCTAGTCTCTACACTTTGGCACGTGACATGGTTGATTAAAGTAGTTATTATTAGTTTTTGATACGATATCTATAAATTTGGTAATAAAAATCAAATCAAATTTTGTTTAATTTTTTACTATTATTTAATTTAGTAAAAATATTTTAGTTACTAGAAATTTAAAAGTAAATAAATTATTTTAATTGATTAATTAAAAAATAAAATTTAACAAAATTTATGAATTTGATTAATAAGCAAATTTAATTAATGAAGTTCATACATATCAATTCACTTGATTAATTTAAATTATAATTTAAATTAAACTAATTAATTAAAAGTTAAAAAATTAATTAGATTGGTAAAAACGAATTTTATTTATATAGTAAATTGAATACTTTTTTTAATATTAAAAAAAAAACTATTTTAACAACATAGATTTTTTTCAATTTTTATACTATTTATTATACACACGTTTTTAATATTTGAAAAACATATTAAAACCTGTTTTTAAATTTTTACTTATTATATTATACACACATAATTAATGTTACAATTATCTTGCACACTTAATGAAAAAATAATGTGTAATTAAAAAAAGGTAATATTATGGTTTGGGGCTGTTTTAATATTATTTTGAACACTCGTTGTTTTTCACCTCATTTTTAATGGTTGTATATTTTTTACGTGATTCATTATTAGGGTATTTGTATTCTTTAAATACTAAGGGCAACTGATTAGACGTTTTGTAGTCTCTCGTCAAAATCCGAGGTCAATTGTAGTTGACTCGGTATCAATCCAAGGAAACGAAAGAGTAGTATTTAAGTGAAGTAAAGAGTTATAAACATAAGTCATAAAACTAAATCCTAAGATCATTTTGGTATTCTCGATTAAAATGTAAAGCTTGAAAATAATTAATAAGGAAAAGACTCGGATGAATATAATTCAAACTCGACTTCAAATTGTTTCGCCTTTTTCAATCTATATAAAACGACACTCGAAATTCAAGTTCCCGGTCGGGTTGCTTAACTCGTATTTCCAACGTTTAATTCACTCGCCTAATCGCTCCCGGTCGGGTTACAATTATAAAGTTGTGTCGATTATATAAGATCTTCCGGTTATAACAATTTATCCGTCTCGTTTCTCATATGATCATCCGAGATAATTATTTAGTTCATCATTTTTAACAAAGATCGAACAATAAAAATTAACATTAAACTCATGATCGACTTAAGTATGCATTCGACAATAAACAAGAAATTTACTAAGAGAATTAAACAAAGTAAAAGTTTAAAACAATCTTTTGGTATATTAATCGAAATCATAAGAACAAACCTTAAAAATCATTCTTGAGTTTTTGCAAAGGAATGAAAATAAGCAATCTAAGAAGTTCAACTAAAATGCAAGAAATAGAAATACGAACTACGTTACTAATTATGAAATGGCTCGTGAACTCGATCGGTTGTGCTCTCGGAGTTGTCGGCTCCAAGTTGATGTTCTCCTTTTCCTCCCAATCTCCCCCAAGCGAAAATCCCCTTTAGTTGTCGGCTCCAAGTTGATGTTCTCCTTTTCCTCCCAATCTCCCCCAAGCGAAAATCCCCTTTTCTTTCTTCTGGTTTCACACCTAAAATGCCTCCCCCAAGGACTCTCGTAACAAAGGACTCTCGTAACAGCCCCCCATAACTACCCATTTTCATTTCATCATTTAATAAAAATGTGGGTAGCGACCGCTTGGCATGGGGTAGCGGTCGCTACCCCCTTCCAGTCCCAAAACCCATTTTCTTTGACGATCGTTGAGCGCTCCTAATAGCGTTGCCTTTGGCGATTTCTGTAGCGGTCAAGGGTAGCGACCGCTACCTTATATTTTTATCACTTTTTTTTCGTCTCTTTTTCTTCAACTCGTTTCTTCCGATTTTCTTCGTCTTTACACCTGAAATGTGCACAACAACCAACTCCAAACCAACGTGAGATAAACACACAAGACTCGACATAAACATAAATAAATAATACAAAACAACCCACACGACTAACAAACGACAAATAAAAACAACGACGAAAACACACACACACAACACAAATCACCCCCCCCCCCCCCCCCCCCCACGCTCAAATCCTTGCTAGTCCCTAGCAAGGTAAAATCAACCAACACTTGTGTTTGCACAAATCACCTACTTGAACTCACTACGAACCACAATCCAACCAACTTGTCATGCACGAGATAAATGAGAAATGGAATATCATGTCACTCAAACTCACCTCATCTCTCAAAGTGTATCGCTCAGAAATATGAATTGGTAACAAATAATGCAAGAACAAAGTGTAGTAACTTGCATACAAGAAAGGCTCATCCAAATCCATGATGAACATCGAGAATTCCAACATCAACAACAAGAATATACATGAACCACAATTATCACAAGAATCATCCCTATACTTTGACAAAGAAGAAATAAAAATCGATACGAAATTGCAATAAGGTATTCTCGGGTCATAGGTGAGAATCGAAAGAAAAATAATAAAGCAAATAGGCTCCTCCCTCGACAACCTCCTACACTAAATGTTCTCACATCACAACCCCCCTTATAACATCAATACACATCAATAAAATCATGTTCTTGTTATGCTTTTATTATTAATACTCTCAGCTTTATTTATTATTTTTTTTTCTTTTTAATTTTGATTAGACGTTTTGTAGTCTCTCGTCAAAATCCGAGGTCAATTGTAGTTGACTCAGTATCAATTCAAGGAAACGAAAGAGCAGTATTTAAGTGAAAGTAAAGAGTTATAAACATAAGTCATAAAACTAAATCCTAAGATCATTTTGGTATTCTCGATTAAAATGTAAAGCTTGAAAATAATTAATAAGGAAAAGACTCGGATGAATATAATTCAAACTCGACTTCAAATTGTTTCGCCTTTTTCAATCTATATAAAACGACACTCGAAATTCAAGTTCCCGGTCGGGTTGCTTAACTCGTATTTCCAACGTTTAATTCACTCGCCTAATCGCTCCCGGT
This sequence comes from Euphrasia confusa, assembly GCA_954870475.1. Taxonomy (NCBI): domain Eukaryota; kingdom Viridiplantae; phylum Streptophyta; class Magnoliopsida; order Lamiales; family Orobanchaceae; genus Euphrasia; species Euphrasia confusa. The sequence continues at coordinate 23,901,170 of OX940956.1, forward strand.
CGGGTTACGATTATAAAGTTGTGTCGATTATATAAGATCTTCCGGTTATAACAATTTATCCGTCTCGTTTATCATATGATCATCCGAGATAATTATTTAGTTCATCATTTTTAACAAAGATCGAACAATAAAAATTAAAATTAAACTCATGATCGACTTAAGTATGCATTCGACAATAACCAAGAAATTTACTAAGAGAATTAAACAAAGTAAAAGTTTAAAACAATCTTTTGGTATATTAATCGAAATCATAAGAACAAACCTTAAAAATCATTCTTGAGTTTTTGCAAAGGAATAAAAATAAGCAATCTAAGAAGTTCAACTAAAATGCAAGAAATAGAAATACGAACTACGTTACTAATTATGAAATGGCTCGTGAACTCGATCGGTTGTGCTCTCGGAGTTGTCGGCTCCAAGTTGATGTTCTCCTTTTCCTCCCAATCTCCCCCAAGCGAAAATCCCCTTTTCTTTCTTCTGGTTTCACACCTAAAATGCCTCCCCCAAGGACTCTCGTAACAGCCCCCCATAACTACCCATTTTCATTTCATCATTTAATAAAAATGTGGGTAGCGACCGCTTGGCATGGGGTAGCGGTCGCTACCCCCTTCCAGTCCCAAAACCCATTTTCTTTGACGATCGTTGAGCGCTCCTAATAGCGTTGCCTTTGGCGATTTCTGTAGCGGTCAAGGGTAGCGACCGCTACCTTATATTTTTATCTCTTTTTTTTCGTCTCTTTTTCTTCAACTCGTTTCTTCCGATTTTCTTCGTCTTTACACCTGAAATGTGCACAACAACCAACTCCAAACCAACGTGAGATCAACACACAAGACTCGACATAAACATAAATAAATAATACAAAACAACCCACACGACTAACAAACGACAAATAAAAACAACGACGAAAACACACACACACAACACAATCAGCAACCCCAATGGTTTTGCTAAAATGGCAAGGGTCATCTTCTATTTTGCCAAAAAATAGTAAGTGTCAATTGTCATTTGTTAAATCTTACCCCAATGGTATAAATATAGCAAGAGCCATTTTATTAAATTAAATAATATTATGTTGCTTTTTGGGGTGTGATCATATCAATTTTATAATTAAAAAAAGGATGTTAAATTTTGAGTGGTTGAGATGGGTGTTTTGATGAAAATTTTGATTGTTTGATATTTTTGGCTTTTTGCCAAAAAATGACAATGGCCCTTGATATTTCACAACTATTGGGGTTGCTCTAAGTAGAGGCATTTTTTAAAATAATCTTTAATATCTCTACAATATTATTAAATAATTTTTCTTTGTGATACGTAACCTAATCAAATAATCTTTCATTTTGATACGTAACTCCAATATCAAATTTTTCATCAGCCGTTATTTTGGAAAGACCTATATTCTTTCAGTTTTTCACAGAGTCTAATTATGGATCGATTTTATGCGAAATTTATTTATCATGGCGAGGCATCGTCTATTTGTTTTGGTCCTAATTTAACGTATGTAGATCTATGTGATAAGATACAGACTCGTTTTCCTGCGATACAGAGCAATGATTTCCGTATGAAGTTCACCGTGCACCCGGATGCCACCGTATATCATCTACAATGTGAGGCTGAAATGGTGATATTGTTCAGAGCACTTGATATTCAAAATTCAGTTTTTGTTGATATCGACGTGCAAGAAGTGTTGGGAGAAAGCAGCGCGCCTGCTCAGCCGGGAAACCAGAATACATCTCACCTCATTATTTTGCACGAACCTAATGAATACCTAGGTTGTTACCAACGTGAGGATGCAAGGATGTATATGTCAAACGGATGGAAGCACTATATTTCATTCAAAGTCAGCAGTTTGAGGGTGGCGTAAAAGATTTCAGGAAGAAGCTACACATGTATGCCATAGAGTTAGGGTTTGAGTACAAGCTTGCTACCAACAAAGCCCATCGAGTGATTGCCAAATGCTCGAAGGAAGAGTCTGAAAGATGTGAATGGCATGTGAAGGTGTCATTAGCCCGGTATATTTTTGATTTTTTTTTCATGTATGCTTAAAATTTATATCTATGGTAGATGTAATCTTACATATCTTTGGTTTTATTATACATATGCTAGGGTTTTTTTTGTTGTTCTGTAATCCTGTCTATGACACTTTGTTGGTTGTTGTTTCCTTGTTTCCTTGTATGATGTAAGCTGTTATTTTTAATTAATACATGTATTAATTAGGGATAATTATAGTTTACTACCTGACCTTTAGACATTTTTCTATTTTTATATCCGACCTTTAAAACATCGCCGGTCAGTACCCGAGCTTTAGGGAAAATGCATTTAACTACCTAAATTGGTCAAATTCCGGCAGACGTGCATGTCACGTGACATTTAAAGGCAGAATTTGATTTTTATGTGGGTTGATGAGGGTAAAAGCGTAATTTTGCTATTACAACAAAAAAGCAGTAAAATGTCCCCGCTCTTAATGCTCTCTCTCATTGTTCGCAAAATCCCAATTCAATGAAAAACCCTAATTTGGTCGTTGTGCAGGTGGATGAGGTTCAGGATAGGTGCAGGTGGGTCGGCCGTGGTTGATAAGGTTGCCGAAGGTGTTGGTGTTCAGTGGGGCCAGGAAGTTCAGATCGCACTCGACGGGGCACTCGATGGTCTACTCGGTGGAGAAATTGGAGCGGTTCACTGTGAGGTTGTCGGATCATGTGAGGAAGGAGATGGAAGGAGGTTTTCGTTGAACCAGACCGCGAGCGTGGCGGCGGCCGCGTCTCTACCGAGGCAGGGGAGCTCGAGCAGGGAGAGGTTCTACAGGAGGATCGAGAGGGAGGGCAGATCGTCGGACCGATGGGGGTTTTCGATGGGGGCGATGTCCATGAGATCGCCCAAGGCGACGGTTGAGGGCGGCGTCGGAGAAGGCGGGAGCGGGTGGATCCCAGTGAAGATGTCGTCGTTCAAGTGTTTGGAGTCGAAGGCGAGCAACGACGAGGCCAATCTGTTCTCCCACGACGATCAGTCAGGCGAGCCACCGGTGTTAAGGACTCTTCTGGTTTGTTCAGTAATGGAAAAGTGTGGAAGACGGCGAATCGAACGAAACGACACTGTATATTCATCAATCATTTTTTACAAGAGAATATTCATCTTACTAGAGAACTCACACTGTTCTTCCATTATCATGTTTTTCAAAACTAAATGGAATATATGAAATTAGGATTGTAAATAATTAGGGGTGAATGATATATACGTATTTTCAGGTTCATTTAAAGGGATATAATGAAATTGAGGGCAAAAATGTAATCAACCACATTCACCCACCAGAAAAGACTATTTTGCCCTTAAAATAGCACGTTTTTTGCACGTGCGTCGGAATTTGGCCAATTGAGGTAGTTTTATGTAATTTTTCCAAAGCTCGGGTACTGGTCGGCGATGTTTTAAAGGTCAGGTATGAAAATAAAAAAGTGCCTAAAAGTCAGGTAGTAAACTATAATTATCCCTATTAATTATGTTAATATAAGAAAAACTCATATTTGATTATGATTTTTTTGTCCAGGTACAATGGATTTTCTGTAATCTATTCTTTGGTGAATGAACATAAATGTCGTTCCGTTGTTCGATCTCAAAAAAGCAAGATATTGACCAGTGACATAGTGAAAGAAGTCATGCTCGACAAAGTTCGTGATAATCCAAACTCAAAAGCTATTGACATACAACAAGATATGAAGTTGAATTATGGGTTAGAAGTGTCTTATCACAAGACATGGTATGGTAAAGAGCTAGCTAGAGGAGCGGTACTTGATGTAGAAGCGGATTCGTACCGTTACTTGAAATAGTTTGTAGTGAAATCTACTGAAGCTAATCATGGTCTTGCATTCATGTCGAGTGCAGCCCGTTGTCATGTGAAGCACCGCAAAAGTTTAGATTTAAAGGGATGTTCATGTCGTACAAGGCTTCGATTAACGGCTTCCAATTTTGTCGACCTGTATTCCATGTTGATGCCACGTTCATAACCAACAAATATAGGGGAACTCTTCTTTATGAATCTGCAAAGGATGCTAATTTATGGTACATGCACAAATCATTTTTTTACAATTGTTTCATTTACTTTATGGAGTTTATATCATTTATAACATACACCACATGCACAAATCATATATTTCATTTCTTCCATAGCACAAGTACTTTGTTTGTGATTGAGAGCAAATACAAATTGCTGAATATCTATCATAGTACATTCACAGATCAAATACGAACAAATATGCAAATATCGACCCTAACACAACTTATTTCATTCAATTCATATAAAAGCGAATTTCATATCTTTTAATCACTACAAATTACTCACCTTTATAATGATCACCAGGCGAGAACTTGGATTGTTTCCTACGGTAGGACAGACCACCAGGCGAGAACTTGGATTGTTTCCTACGGTAGGACAGACCACCAGACGAGAACTTGGATTGTTTCTGTGGTAGTGAATAAGAAAAAAAATTATGGCCGTGTTGTCTAACCCTAAACCGTGATAAATCTTCTGTAGTTCTTGAAAAAAGATAGATAGATCTTTTGTAGTTGTTGAAAAAATGTAGCGTTTTAACATAGGATTCACATTGAAATCTTCCGTAGTTATTTCACATTGAAAATGTTAATAATGAAACACTGCCCTATATCAAAACTTGGAAAAAATATAGGTAGTACTTATAATAGTACTCTTACAAATGCCCTGATTCATAACACCCACTTAAAAAAAATCTAAATATTTTTTGTTTAAAGTTACATTTCATTTAAAATACATTATATCTTGTGTATTTTAATTTTATGTTTTAAAATGTTAAAATATGATTTCATTGTCTATTTTATTTTTATTTTTTAGTGTCTATAACTAAAATATTTTTTTAATTTTTCAAATTTGCATTAATTAGTTATTTTAAATTTACTTATTATTTATATGCATTAATTCATTTGGATTATTATGATCATGATCAAAAAATCATTTTTCAATAACAATAATTTAATTTTGATTTTTCAAATTTGTACTAATTTATTGTTTTAAATATTTTTTATATCGAAGTGTATTCAATTATAATCCAAATTAATTATAAGACTTTCATATGATAAGAGCTACTCAATTAAAATATTATTTTTAAATTGCATGTAAATTATCTAAGCTATATATTAGGATTTTAATTTTTCACATAAAAATAAATCAAATTATATTACTTGCACATTCCAACTAAAGTATAAATTCACTTTGTTAAGTATAAATTCACTTTGTTAAGATAAAAACAATTTTTGTTTATTCAATTTTTTAAAAAATAACTTTTGCTCAATATTATTATATTGAAATGTAACATTAAAAATTAAAATTAATTATTCTACGATGATTATTGAAAATATATTAATTAAGTAATAAATTATAATTGAAAGTGTGATTAATGATTTTGATTTTTGTATTAATTTATGTGAAAAAATATATTTATATTTATATTAATAAATTTGCGAAATTGGACGGGATAAAATGGGATCGTGCCGATCCCGTCCCATCTCATTAAAAAAAAATAGGACGAAATAGGACGGAATTGCCATTTTAGAACAAAGTGGTCTCCCCTACTTGAACTTATAATATCAATATTATTAGAAGTGCCCCAATATTTTAATTCTTAGAAAAAAAATGAATGAGCCATGAATTATTAGTTTTTTTGTCTGCAGTCATGTGATCATATTTGAAGATCATTGTACTACAAAATATGACCCACTCACTGTATTCCCATTCGCAAGCTCCACGCTACACCGTGCCAAAACAAACAGCTACTATGACCATTACCATTGCCAAAACAAATAGGACGGAATAGGACGGGAATGCTCTGAATCTAAGAATTATTCCACACATTTGATAATAAGGATTCTCATGGGAATGGAACTGTACATGACCAAACACACACACTCTTAGGGATAATTGAAAAGGTACCCTAGAGATTCAGTCTAATTTTAAAAGATTCTCCTAAATGCATGTACAAATTTCACCTTTAGAGTATATTTGTGATTTTAATAGTTCCCTCAAGGCAAAGACATAGTACCATTTACATAAAGAAGAATGAAAAAAAAAAACTGATATTTAATTCTACAAAAAAATTACATTAGATTCAGAATTCGAATGACGTCCAAAGAGAGAAAATTGCCTTGTTTGTAGGGATGAATAAGTAAGTTCATGTAAGAGCATCTCAAATGCAAGTTAGAAGTTGTGAAATAGGAAGCTATACCACGTTAAAACTGCCTTTTCATTTTCCGATAATCACGCTTTTCCTTCTCATCTTCCAAAAACTGCCTTTTCATTTTTCGATTTCAAGCTTCTCTCCTTCTTCCTTCCTCCCGTTTACTTCGATCAAGCAGGTTTTTTCATTCCAGATTGCGAATCAAATTTTCTGTATCTTCTTATGTGTATATTGAGATTTTTCGATTTCAATTTGGAGGTATTTATAATTCTGTATCTTCTCTGCTTTTGTGCTGATATTTTTTGAGGATTCGTTCAATAAATCAGAATTTCCAGTTGGTAAGCTTTTGTTAATATATGATTGCGTATGCACATTATCTTCTCATCAGCATCAGATTTAGGTTTTCGTCTATCTATTTCAATGTTGATTTTCTTTTTGCAGATTAACTTCTCATTAGAATCCCCTCCCAAATTGTCGTTCGTAAGTTACCGGTTTGATTAATTTTCTGCTCTTCTCTTCCAAATTAAAGCAGAAACATCTTCTCGAATGGACCTTCGCAGCGCAACACCTTGACGGCATTTAATCGGCGGCGACAAAAGCAAAGGTTAGTTCTTCTAAACCACCTATATCTCCCGCACATACCCGTTTAGATTCATAGAAAGTCCACCTAGACTCAAGTCCGACCAGGTAAAAATTGGAGCGGTGGCCAGCCCAATAAGCCTACAGTTTAGATTGTGTTATCCGAAATTTCAATTTGTTAAGGTTCTGTTGATCCGACTTTCAATTTTATTTTCCCAAAGTTTCCGGTTCTGATCGATTCCTTGCTTTTTTTCTTCCAGAGCAGAATTGCATATAAGCTCTCATCGAAGAATCTTCTCCAAATTTAAGGTATTCCCAATTCCCCATCTCTCTTTTCATTATCTGCCCAGATGAAATTTCATTTTCAAAAATCCATTTTTTTATTTCCTCAGTATTTGTCAAATGATTTGTATTCACATGTTATCTCTATGGCTGTTTAACAGTTTACGATTATTTATTTTGGGCAGTTAAAATCATGGCCCTCTATGATTCTGTCGGAAACCTTAACAACAGCAAGAAACATGGACAATTTGTGTTCGAATTTGTCGATGGACAAGGAAGGGATATGTTAAGTTCCCTTTGTCTTTGGAATTAGTTATGGTTGATCATGAGGTTAAGTTTTTCATGATGTTGCTAATATCCTATTGAGTACTTTTATATTTTTCATAATTTATTTCACTCTTGCTCTATTCACCCATGTTTATTTTTTATTTGTTTAGGGTGCATTTATTCATGCCACTGTAAAGTCCCGATTGATAAGGCAATTTGATGATAAAATTGTTGAGAATGAAACTTAAGAATTGTCGTATTTCAAAGTTAAATCTGTACACATGAAGGTTGCTATTTGTAATAATGCATTCAAGATCAAGTTCAATGATTAGACATCCGTTCTGAGACCAACTGTGGAAGTTTTTTCCAGGTGCATTTACAATTTCAAAACTTTCTTTCACATATTGACTGATGGAGTAAATGATGAGAGTTGCACTTTGTTTGGTATGTTTTCAGCCTTTTTTCTCTTAATTCATATTGTTTTCTCTTTTAATTTTTTCATTTCCTGAATCTAATACAATTTTTATCCTTTTTTTTTTTTGAGTTCTCAGATCTTATTGGCCACGTAGTGTGTGTTTCCAGGGATGCTTGCAATAATGGGAATGTTGAATTTATTTTGCAGGATTTGGAGTATTTTTCCTAATTTTGTTGTTTGCAAATTTTGTTGATACGTTTATTTTTTTGTATTAATTAAAGTATTCGTTTCAATTTTCCTTCTTAATCTTGCAGGTATATCAGTGTAGGGTTTTTTATAAGGCCTCCATTTTCAAAGAAAGAGAGAGATTTTGTTGAAAAGGGTATGAGTGGCTCTTTAAATCAAGAAGTTGTTATAATCCAACTTTGTCGATCTAATTATTATAAAGGCTAGGTTAATTCTTCCTATATCACGTATGATATACCTTTTTCGAGTTATTTTTCTTTGGTATATTTGTTGAAATTATTACAGTTTTATATTATGCTCATATATAATTACAGTATAGATTCTAATTTTTCTTTTTTGAAACGTAGGGCGTGTTGTTATAGAGGCATATGGTAATGCTACCGAAATCAATTTCAATTGTTACTCTGACTTTGCTACTACTTACAGATTGAGGTCATTTCATAATTGTGTCTTTTTAATTTTCCTTAAATTTCCTGTGAAATATATTAACATTTTATCTATTTCTTTTAGTTTGAGCTACCGCAAGTATCGCCACGTTTCCCGATATTCGTCTCATGGGTTACAATCTATTCCTTAGAATGTTGTAAGCATCTCATGATTGGTTAGAGCTAAAGATGTAAGTTTTCATTATTACTCTTTTTCTATCGCTTTATTGAAAGTCGAAGTCAGGCTATGTGTTCACACTAAGAAATGGAGATCTCATATGGAAGAGTGTAAAGCAATGCATTACGGGATCTACCACGGAAACCGAATAGGTAGCAGCCTTTGAGGCAGCTAAAGGATCGGTGTGACTCCGGAGATTCCTCCAGGACTTAGACGTGGTACCGTGGTTTGTCCAAAGCTATTGTGACAATAGCGGTGCAGTGACAAAGAGAAACCACTAGTCCATAGTGTGAGATAACACATAGAGCAAGTACAACCTGATTTGAGGTGTCGTCAGCAAGGCGATATAGTCGTTACATAGATAGAATCAGGGGTAACCCTAGAGTACTCGTTCACTAAGGCCCTGCGAGCGAAAGCGTTCTGTAGGCACGTGGATGGTATGGGCGTCAGATGTTTGGGAGAGAGCGACTAGACCTTAGTATAAGTGGGACATTGACGGAGTTTTATACTTAATGTCTAGATTTAAGTAAAATGTGAACTCCGTATAAAGCATTTATCCTATTTAATAATAAATAATAATTTGCATTTAATTATATTTAATTAAATATATATGCAAACCATAGTCCTAGATTATATACGTTGTAGTTAGTATGGTGTGCGACGTCACACGGAAGATCATACTATCGGTCACTCGTATATAATCGAACAGTTGCTCACGACCTAGATGGACAAGGACCAATCCATCGGTATAGTCGTTGTATGAAAGAGAAAATAATTTGTCTTAATTATTTTATCATAGTTTTACACTTGGTGTATTAGGCGGACCGCTTGAGATTTATCGATTAGGATTGCCTTAGATAATCGATTTAAATCTCAATGTATTTTATTCTTAATCCCTGATATTATTGCGGGTGGGTGCATATAATATTAGTGACTTTGATTTTCCAAAGGAATTGACTGAGTAGAATAACCGGTCAATTACCGGTAAAGTTGGGTCACTGTATTTTATGTATGACATGCTGTGAATTCTTGACGGGAAAGTGTGTCCTCGAAAGGGTTGATAATGTCCCCGAGATGAGCTCATAAATATTATCATGTAAACCTTGCAAGTGGATTATGATCCGCATGATAATAAAGTTGAGTGGTACTATTCTCGGAATTACAAGACATGAATAAATTAATTAGCAATAAATATAATTTATTCATGGACATTTATATCTTAAACATGCGGAATAAATAATACTACCGGAAGAATATTATTTTGATATAATATGGTTTAATATTGGTGTTTTAGCACATTTTAGTCGGGTAGTATAATACGGGGCTGGGCTGTGTATAGAGGGTTTGAAACGATACTAATACATGTAAATTTATATTCTGGAGTAGGGGTTGGACTAGATCTGGAAAAGAACAGAGGTTTTGAGCTTTGAAGCTTCTTCTGAAGGATTTGTATTATCCACTCTTTTAATATCGAGTATATTCACTAATTAGTGCCGCCCTTTAATCTGAAGGGATAAGCCCCCTATTTATAGGGATTTATGGAATGATTACATTCAGACCACGTACTACGTTTAAAGCATTAAATGAAGCTAGTAACGACCCGGGGCCCGTGATCCGGAGTATAGGTGACGCATATGGGCTCACGTGGGCGATGTCTCCATTCTTCTAGGATGAGCCCTCCCCCAGATAATGATTGCGTGGCTCGGGCCGCGGGCTGGGTCTTTGAACCTCCGTCGTCTCTTCGCACGGAATGCGTGATGGGCTTGTGTAGAGGATCAAGAGCGTGACCCGGGTCCGCATGTTTCTCACGTATGACGACAACGTGATCCGAGCCCCGGGACGAGCATGTTTCTCACGTCATACCCTAGCATGGCTCGCCTCGAATGATCCGTGACCCGAGTCTTGGACGGTGCCCCGAGTCATTTCCCTGCGTGGATAGCCCAGGAGATCCGTGACCCGTGGTCCGAGCCGCGATGCGTTACCTGCGTCGTCCCCCTGCCTGGCACGCCTCTGGACAGCCCTTGCCCGCGTGCCTTATCCTCGGATATATGTCTCTGTATTTGATTTTTCCTCCCCCAACATTGGCCCCCGGAGAGATCGCCGGAGGTTTTTGTATTTTCGGGGATGTCTCCGCCCGTTGGGGATTTTTGGCCAGCTGTCCCCTGGCGACTGTCTGACTTTAATTGTGGGGGTTGGCAGGTGGCCCTTTCCTGTACTTCGCCGCCCGCCTCGGGCAATCGTGATCGCCTGAGTGTTTCTGGCCCGCTGCTGTAACACTGGAAGGCCATTCAATGCACCTGGGAATCGTGCCTAGACGGTGGCCTTGATCCTCGCACCCCGGGGTCTTTATAAGGCCGCTAAGTTCTTGGTTTTATCCATCCCCAGAAAAATAAATCATGTCAAGCCTTCCTCCGAGTACTGCTAACTCCGGCGTGGGGCCCATCACTCACCCCCGGGAACATGAGCCCGGGGAAGAATCACTGGTGGCTACTCTGGAGTCTGGGGTTAAGCGCTTCATCGTGTCCCGGAAGTTTCACCCTCGATACCATCGCGAGGTGCTTCTGATGCCATCTCCTTTCTCGCAGATGTATGGGCACGTGTGGCCCGCTTTGCTCGCGGTCACTGATTCCTCCAGTTGCCTGTGGGTCTTTGACTTGATCTCCGGCGGGAATCGCATGGGGATTGGGGGTATTGGATGGGCCGTCTTCGTCAAGCATATGCAACTGCAGGAAGGATGGAGAGTGGAGTTGCGCTGGTCGGCGGTGGAGGATATCAACATCGCCGTTTTCCGTGATGATGGTGTTGGAAATCGACTACCCGGGACAAGTCCGTTCGACTACTCGAACTTCCGGACAAGTCCAGTCGACCTCCGGTCTGCCCAAGGTGTTCACGACGAAGCCCCTGACCCGAAATGCACCCAGCCATCGCACCCGAGGCACGACCGCGCAAAACGAGAGGCTTCTGGCCTCTCTGTCGTCCGACACCAGAAGGTGTCGTTCGACAAGCCCGTTCAATGTCGTCCGACACCAGAAGGTGTCGTCCGACAAGCCTGTCGGCCGACAGTAAAACCTGTCGTCCGACACCCGTCGCGAACAGCGGCGGGATTCGCCCGTTCTGGCTGTTCCGATGTGATTTTCTCGATCCGACTGCCATGCCGGAGGTCAGAAACCTCCCAGCAGTCCGAGAATGTCACATCCAAGCCACGGGATCCGATCTACGTTCAAAATATGATCAACGAAATATGAGATCTAATAAATTGCGGAAAAGAGAATCGATCTCATACCTTCTCGGTCGATTGTTGAGACCTTAGATGCTTCTAACGTATGCCTCAGATCCTTTGACTCCAACCGTTGTGTGGGCAACGATCCGTTGGGTCTCCTTTTCTGCTTTCTCCTTTTCTACCAGCGTTATATTTTCTATTCTCTGATGAGAGAAAAATAATTGCGCTATACTGTATTATTTTTGCAGAGAAAAACTTAATTGCGCTAACGCAATAATTTTCTCAGAAAAATAAAAAGCTGCGGAATGTAGGTTTAGGATAGGCAAGGTAGGATATTTATAGAGTTACGTTAGGGACCTTAGGATAAATTAATTAAGGGCTAAATTGAAATATTAATTAACTTGGAATACGTAAAAGCAATTCCTTAATTAATCGATTTCAATTTTAATTATTATTAACTCCACTATAAAATAATAATTGAATTCCCGAAATTAATTTTAATATTATTTCAACAATAATAATTCCGCCGAAATTACATATACGACTTTCCCCGTGTTTAAGATATCGAACGTCCACGAATTTATTTAATTACTAATAATTAAATTAATTCGTTTCTTATTATCCGAGACTAGTACCACTCATCTTTATTATCATGTGGAACAAATCCACCTGCAGGGTTTACATGATAAACTTTATGAGCTCATCTCGGGGACGTAATCAACCCAATAAACGGGACACGGTTTCCTGTCTATAATCTACAGTGTAACAATCCAAAATTTTATTAACTAGAACCTTGAATTCACCTAAATAAATATACAAATATGAACTAATTTAATAAATTAAAATTATATAATTTAATAATTAGAATATATTTTAATTAAACATTAAAATTGATAAATAATACAAGGATAATTATAATAATTTTACCAGCCCACAATTTATTAAATACAAATTAAAAACATAATATAATTTTAGCCTTAACCGTTATCTTCAACTTAAATTATTTTCAACTTAAATTTGAGCACATTTTATTTACACTCATTAATCTTTATTTAATCGTTGGTAGCCCAATATATGAACTCGATTATTGCTTCTGATAACCCATAAACATAAAGCCCAACTCATACTAACTCCTATAGAACTTAGAACTCCTAACCTCACCTACGATTAAATTGTTTTCCAAGAAATCTACTCCTACCGTCTTCTAAATATAACTTCAATCATATCAACTATAAATACCCATCTTATACCCTTTACTTACACGCAGAAACAATACAAAACCTATAATCTCAATATACTTTCTCCCCTGTCTTCTTTACCTTCATACACAACAACACAAATATTAACCCATGATCTTAGCCTCTACTCTAATTGTTAATCTCCTCGGTTCAGCCCGTAAAACCTCTGCCTTCGACAAAGAACATCCATTCTTTTATCCCGTACAACTCCCCATCGAGAGATCCAAGTCCGAGAACACCGCAACCTCGAAAACTATCCAAGAGCCTATTTGTTCCTTCGTAGACGAGTCGACCCCACTGCTGCCCTCCGCCGGCGCTTAGTCGATAAACACCATCCTTAATCGCCTCGATTCATCCTTGCTTCAGATGGTCGCCGAGCTTGCCGCTGTCCCCAGATCGAGAAATACCGTCGCTTAACCTCTCCAGATCCAGTCGGAAGTGGTGCCGCCGCGCGCCGATCAATCCCACCGGTGAGAAGCGCTATTCATCTCAGTCTCGTTCTCTCTACCTCCTCAATTCTTCACTCTCGGTAGCTCTCTGAATTAAAGGAAGGTGGAAATAGATTCTGGTCTCCCAATTTCAATTACTGCAGCTGCTCACTCACGGACCCTCTCTCACCTCTCTGTGATTAGCGGAGGAAGAATGAAAAGGGAATATCAATCCCTAATTAAAAAGGTCACGAAGCCAATTTATTAATATTTATTAATAAAGGAAAATTGCAACCAAGTCCTTGGACTTTAAGGTAACTATGAGCCACTCCAATATTAAATTCAAATAATATTATTCAATCCATATTAAGTCTTAAAAATTATTAATTCAGCCCCTCAAGATTTGGAAGTTGCTATTTCAATTCTCTAAGGTCGTAGACGCACTTTGGATTTTCTCGTTCACGTCCCAGCTCATCGAGGTAGGTGTCATGTTGTCGATTTACCTCTTCTATTACTTGTTTCACTATGTGTGTCTCTATGTGTGCATTTATGTGAATTTATTAAAAATATATTTTCCGTTGTAACCGGAGACCAGGGAAAATGGTCGAAGGGGACCAACGCAATAGTTGGCGCAACTCGCAATATCCAGATTATTAAATAGATCTCATGTTTATTAAAATTTCAATATTTTCATGTTATCTAGATTATTAAATGGATCTCATGTTTTATTATCGTAATATCCAGATTATTAAATGGATATCATGATTTATTAAAATTACAATATTTTCATGTTATGTTTCATCTAGTTATACATGTATTTGATTCTGGTATTAGATGAGGTATTGACCCTATTGAGCGCGTTGAGCTCACCCTATCGACAACAACTATTTTTAGGTACACACGAGGATGCCGAACGAGCAGAGTGATCAAGGATGGAGGATAAACTAAATAAATATTTATTTATGCTTTATTTGTTATTATTATGAAATCGTCTATTGTTTCATAACCTTCAAATGTCATCTATTGACTTTATATCATTTCTTTTATAATTGATTCAAATTGGTTAGTTGTGTGCTGTAGATTCGATTAATATGTGTGGTGATATATTATAATATTCAATAGTAAGTTTATATTTAGTTTGTTGGTTAGTATAAATCTAATGACGTACTGTATATTATAGTGTGCATGCATTTTTAAGTGATCAGTATATGCGTATATAAGCATTTGCTCATACAAAGTTCATGTTTACAATAATTATTATATGTTTGACAGTATATTTATGTATTGGGCACTAAGTTTATTTTGTTGACATTACGAAAATAAGTTTATCAAATAAAATTTTGTGACACCCGCACTTTATTAATTGTTGTTTTCAAAATTTACACCTTCCGCTGTTATAAAAAATACGGGTCGTTACATACAGCATGCCGTGCGTACAATTACGATTCCCAATTACCGAGGATCTCGACTAATCAATTAGTCTCACTCATTGGCAAGTTAAAGAACCGAGAATTGGACACACGCACCTATAATTATATAGGGATTAGGAATTCGTATATCCGTAATATCTGAGGTCTAGTTCGATTACTGCGATTAGTATAAATCAAACGCCCTCCCGTGGTCCTGCTCAATACACCAAGTGTACGAGTGTAGCATGATAGTCAAGACCGACCATCTACCAGTCACACAACGACGTACCGATGGATTGTCCCTGTCCATCTAAGTCGTGAGCCACTGTTCGATAATATACGAGTAACCGACAGTATGATCTTCCGCGTGTCTCCTCACGCCATACTGTCTACAACGTATATATCTAGGACTATAGAGCACAGAGTTATAATAAACAAAATGCAGACTGTTTGATTAATAGATAACAAAACACAGATAAGGAGTTCCATATTGTCACTAAACTAGACATTTAGAATATAACTCCATCAATCTCCCACTTATACTAAAAGTCTAGTTGCCCTCTCCCATACATCCGATACCCATCCCCTTCACGTGTCTCTTGAACGCTTCCGCTGGAAGTGCCTTCGTAAAGGGGTCTGCCAGGTTATCCGCTGATGCAATCTTGGTGACAACCGCATCGCCTCTCTTGACGATGTCTCTAATCAGGTGGTACTTGCGATCTATGTGTTTACTCGCATTGTGGGCTCGTGGTTCCTTCGCATTTGCCACTGCACCGCTATTGTCACAATAAATTGTGATAGCTCTGGGCAAATCAGGAATCACATCCAAGTCCATAATGAAGTTCCGGAGCCACACCGATTCTTTAGCTGCCTCAGAGGCTGCTACATATTCGGCTTCCATGGTAGAGTCCGAAATGCATTTCTGCTTAACACTCCTCCATGAAACTGCTCCACCTCCCAATGTGAACACATAGCCTGATGTAGACTTTCGCTGTTCCTTATCAGACTGGAAATCCGAGTCTGTGTAACCAATAGGAATCAGCTCGGACGCTTTGTAACTCAGAACATAATTCCTAGTCCTTCGCAGGTACTTAAGTATGTTCTTTACAGCAGTCCAGTGACCCTGTCCAGGGTTACTCTGATATCTAGCTACCATGCCCACGGCATAGCAGATATCAGGTCTCGTGCACAACATGGCATACATTAGACTTCCCACTGCCGAAGCATAAGGAACTGTCTTCATGTAATCTATCTCCTTTTGTGTCTTGGGACACATCCTTAGATAGATGAATTCCATGGCAGAAAGGTTGAGAACCTCTCTTGGAATTCTGCATGTTGAAACGAGCTAGAATCGTATCAATATATGAAGCCTGGGACAAGCTCAATGTTCTTTTCTGGCGATTTCGTATAACCTTGATCCCAAGAACATGCCCTACTTGTCCTAAGTCTTTCATATCGAATTGCTTGGACAACCATCCCTTTATGTCCGACAACATCTTCACATTGTTGCCAATTAGAAGAATGTCGTCTACATAAAGCACGAGAAACGCCACGCTGTTTCCGTCACTTCTCCGGTATACACACGACTCGTCCATGCTTTGAATGAATCCATAAGACTGGATAACCTCATCAAACCTCATGTTCCAAGATCTAGAAGCTTGCTTCAATCCATAAATGGATCGCTTTAGCTTACACACTAGATGCTCTTGGCCTTTCTCGATGAAACCCTCTGGCTGTCTCATATAAATGGTCTCGTCAAGATTCCCATTCAAGAATGCTGTCTTGACGTCCATTTGCCACACCTCATAATCCATATGAGATGCTATAGACAAAAGAATCCGGATCGACTTTAGCATAGCTACCGGCGAAAAGGTTTCCTCATAATCGATCCCTTCTTTCTGAGTGTACCCTTTCGCAACAAGCCTAGCCATGAAGGTTTCCACCTTCCCGTCAGATTCCTCTTTTCCTCTTGTACACCCACTTGCAACCAATGGCTTTTACACCTTTGGGCGGTGCTACAAGATCCCAGACCTGATTCGAATCCATAGATTCAATCTCAGATTTCATCGCCTTTTGCCAAGACTGAGCATCTTGATCTTTAAGCGCCTCGTCGTAGGTCCAGGGATCGGCTTCATGTTCTCCAGGTAACAAGTCCGAAGACTCACCTATAAACATGAACCTATCGGGTTGTCGAACAACTCTCCCACTACGACGACGCTCCGGTGTAACCTCAGTAACTACAGGTGCAGACTGTGGTGGCGTATCACCCGGTTGGGTTGGATCTAAGCCTTGATCGTTCCCTCTCAGTTCGTTGAGTATTATCTCACTATTGGGCTTGTGGTCCATTATATAATCCTCTTCCAAGAACCGAGCGTTGGTGCTAACAACGATCTTCTGGTCCTTAGGACTATAAAATAGACCACCTTTCGTTCCTCTAGGATATCCTATAAACAACCGAATATCTGAACGTGACTCCAACTTATCAGCCCCATGCTTCAGCACATGTGCTGGACAACCCCAGATCCGAATGTGTTTCAAGTTTGGCTTACGCCCGGTCCACAATTCCGAGGGTGTCTTAGGGACTGATTTGGAAGGAACTAAGTTCAAGATATAAGACGCTGTTTCCAAGGCATATCCCCAGAACGAAACTGGTAGTTCTGAATAACTCATCATAGATCTTACCATTTCCATAAGAGTCCTATTCCTTCTTTCTGCTACACCATTCTGCTGGGGCGTGTATGGTGCAGTCATCTGGGAGTCAATCCCATTCTCTAATAAGTACGCTTTAAACTCTCCCGAGAGGTACTCTCCTCCACGATCAGATCGTAGAGTCTTTATGGTCTTACCATGAAGGTTCTCCACAAGAGCTTTGTACTCCTTGAACTTGTCAAAGCACTCGCTCTTGCGGCGCATCAGGTATATAAAACCATACCTTGAGTAATCATCAGTGAAGGTTACAAAATATTCGTAACCTCCTCTCGCTTGGACAGATAAAGGCCCGCACAAATCAGAGTGAATCAATTCCAGTACTTCCTTGGATCTATACCCCTTATCACTAAAGGGTCGCTTGGTCATTTTTCCTTCCAGGCATGATTCGCAGGTTGGAAAGTCCTCATCTTTCACATCACTGAGTATTCCATCAGTTATCAACCTTTGAATCCTGCCAAGTTAATATGACCTAGCCTAAGATGCCATAAGTACTTTTGATTCATCCTAGAAGGCTCCTTTCTCTTATTGGTACTAGATGTGTTATAAGACTCTACTCGTTGCATCGTGGAATAATTAGGATTCAGTATATATAAGTTGCCTATCAATGCACCAGAACAGATATAATCACCATTCTTTTTGACAATAACAGAGTTATCAAAAGAAACTGAATATCCATTCAAAACCAACTTAGAAACCGAAACAAGGTTCTTTCTAAAATCCGGTACATAAAGACAATTATTCAATACCAAAACATTATTATTAAAGGATAAATGAACATCTCCCACTGCAACCGCCGCCACTTTCGTAGCGTTGCCCATGTAGATGGTGATCTCTCCCTCTCTAAGCCGCCGGGTTTCCTGGAACCCCTGCAAAGAATTGCAGACATGATCAGTGGCTCCCGTATCCACACACCAGGTACCGGTGGATAACACCGCTAAACATGTTTCAGTGACTAAGGAAAAGTTCATACCTCCTTGTCTGAGAGGACAATTAGACTTCCAATGTCCAGACTGCTTGCAACGGAAACACTTGCCCTTAGGCCTGTTCACTCCATTCTGTGGTCCACCAACTCTGGGCCCACTGGGTTTCCGTCCTTGCTTTTTCTTCTTCTTAATCCCCGAAGGGCGAGGAAGAGTCGATTTCACAACCACAAGTGCTTGAGAGTTCTTAAAGATACCCTCTGCCGCCTGGAGTTCAGTCAGGAGTTCCGCCAACGTATATAACCTCTTGTTCATGTTATAGTTCAGGCAGAACTGCTCAAAACTCCTAGGCAGAGACTGGAGCACTATATCGATCTGGGTTTCCCCATCGATAGCTCCTCCCATAATCTCTATCTCATTCAGATAGCCTATCATCCTAAGAACGTGATCCCTCACGGGTGTTCCTTCGGACATAGTGGCCGTCATGAGTTTCCTCATAGCATCTTGTCTGGCTTCCCTGTCCTGACTACCAAACATCTCCTTGAGGTTAAGCATCATATCATAGGCAGTGTCCATGGCTTCAGGCTGATGTTGCAGCACATTTGACATAGATGCCAAAATGTAGCACCGCGCCATCTGATCAGCCTTGACCCACTTCCGATGAGCTTCCTTTTCCTCAGGAGAGGATGTTTCAGTAGGTGCAACAGGACATTCGACCTGGAGTACATACTTGTACTCCTCAGCAGTTAGGACAATGTCCAAGTTTCGTTTCCAATCAACATAATTTGGACCAGTGAGTTTGTTTTCTTTTAGTATCACAGACAGTGGGTTGAGTGCCATATCTATAAAAGAGACAAATCAAACCGTCAAATTTAATTCGATATTAACTCCCTTAATTAATATCATTAAATTTACCAATCAATCCTAAAATCCCATCAGACCAGCATGCCACGTTCATGTGGACGTATACTAGTCCAAACGATTTTATAATTGGACTTTTACTTCGGTCGTACATCATTACAGCAGTGACTCCGATGGGGAGGATACTGTAAAGCGTACCTAAGTGTATACCATTTCTCAGTACTAAGTTAACCGCTCGGGAACTACATATCCACCGCAAGCCACGTTAGTGTGGACGTTTACGTTGACATGCGGTCCCTTTACGATTTCCTATAACTGTCGAGCCTCAATTAACCCAAAGTTCCGTTTCCGTCTAGTAAGCCACGATAGTGTGGACGTTTACTAAACAAACAACTTTGTTAATTGAATTCCATTTAATAAATTTTATAATTTCGTTAATCAAAGCTTGATATCTCGTAAGTGAAACTCGAAGTTTCTAACCAGCGATCAATCATGCAATTGAGCCCTATCTCTCACTAAGTGAGGGAGCCAACCAGACAATCGATCTAGTCATCGAATGACTCGAATGTCTCTAATCAGTGTCATCGACATAAGCAAGCGCTTTGGCTCCATTCCACTCCCCGGGGTGAGAATGAGTTGAGTTGAACTTAGTTTTTGAAAACCAGATTAGGCATTTGCTTTGAAAAACTTAATTGTTCAATTTTAAAATTGGAATTTCATTCGAATTTCGATCAAAGTGATTTCCGTGTATCGACTTTATCCGATAGGGAGGATGACACTAAAGCCAACTCGTAAGTCAATACACATCACTCTCGGAACAGAGAATGGAGACCGCGGGATTGTTTCCAATCCCTCTCCCACTTAGTATTTTACGATTTAGGGATATACATGCATAAAATAATAAGCATAATAAAACACGTAAATCACACAAAAGGCAATTAACGTGGCCCGATTATTATGGCCTTAAAATCTTGAATGCACGTCCCTTGGAACTCGAACTCGTTGTTCGTCTCAACTTCGATTCTCGTTCCTCCGGGCTTTCCTCCGGGCTCTCGATCTCGTCTCGATCCAATAGCAGAAATTAATTAAAAAATATTCTACTAAGTCCGGTATCGATCCTACACATTTTGATCGACCCTATACAAGTCCCGGATGCAACGAAAAAAATAAATAAACCTAACGACTCAACCCGTCGTTTTTATCTATTACAAACAAGCAACTTTCCAAAAATAAAACGATCTCGAAAAGCCCGAGAGTTTAATCAAAGCCACATACATACAGCACAAAATATCAAAAATAAATTGTCCATAATAATCGGGTTCAACCTGCAAAACCAATCTCGCAAAACATACAAAGAACGAACAAAACCGGCTCTGATACCATTTGTTGGAAATCGACTACCCGGGACAAGTCCGTTCGACTACTCGAACTTCCGAACAAGCCCAGTCGACCTCCGGTCTGCCCAAGGTGTTCACGACGAAGCCCCTGACCCGAAATGCACCCAGCCATCGCACCCGAGGCACGACCGCGCAAAACGAGAGGCTTCTGGCCTCTCTGTCGTCCGACACCAGAAGGTGTCGTTCGACAAGCCCGTTCAATGTCGTCCGACACCAGAAGGTGTCGTCCGACAAGCCTGTCGGCCGACAGTAAAACCTGTCGTCCGACACCCGTCGCGAACAGCGGCGGGATTCGCCCGTTCTGGCTGTTCCGATGTGATTTTCTCGATCCGACTGCCATGCCGGAGGTCAGAAACCTCCCAGCAGTCCGAGAATGTCACATCCAAGCCACGGGATCCGATCTACGTTCAAAATATGATCAACGAAATATGAGATCGAATAAATTGCGGAAAAGAGAATCGATCTCATACCTTCTCGATCGATTGTTGAGACCTTAGATGCTTCTAACGTATGCCTCAGATCCTTTGACTCCAACCGTTGTGTGGGCAACGATCCGTTGGGTCTCCTTTTCTGCTTTCTCCTTTTCTACCAGCGTTATATTTTCTATTCTCTGATGAGAGAAAAATAATTGCGCTATACTGTATTATTTTTGCAGAGAAAAACTTAATTGCGCTAACGCAATAATTTTCTCAGAAAAATAAAAAGCTGCGGAATGTAGGTTTAGGATAGGCAAGGTAGGATATTTATAGAGTTACGTTAGGGACCTTAGGATAAATTAATTAAGGGCTAAATTGAAATATTAATTAACTTGGAATACGTAAAAGCAATTCCTTAATTAATCGATTTCAATTTTAATTATTATTAACTCCACTATAAAATAATAATTGAATTCCCGAAATTAATTTTAATATTATTTCAACAATAATAATTCCGCCGAAATTACATATACGACTTTCCCCGTGTTTAAGATATCGAACGTCCACGAATTTATTTAATTACTAATAATTAAATTAATTCGTTTCTTATTATCCGAGACTAGTACCACTCATCCTTATTATCATGTGGAACAAATCCACCTGCAGGGTTTACATGATAAACTTTATGAGCTCATCTCGGGGACGTAATCAACCCAATAAACGGGACACGGTTTCCTGTCTATAATCTACAGCATGCCGTGCGTACAATTACGATTCCCAATTTACCGAGGATCTCGACTAATCAATTAGTCTCACTCATTGGCAAGTTAAAGAACCGAGAATTGGACACACGCACCTATAATTATATAGGGATTAGGAATTCGTATATCCGTAATATCTGAGGTCTAGTTCGATTACTGCGATTAGTATAAATCAAACGCCCTCCCGTGGTCCTGCTCAATACACCAAGTGTACGAGTGTAACATGATAGTCAAGACCGACCATCTACCAGTCACACAACGACGTACCGATGGATTGTCCCTGTCCATCTAAGTCGTGAGCCACTGTTCGATAATATACGAGTAACCGACAGTATGATCTTCCGCGTGTCTCCTCACGCCATACTGTCTACAACGTATATATCTAGGACTATAGAGCAAAGAGTTATAATAAACAAAATGCAGACTGTTTGATTAATAGATAACAAAACACAGATAAGGAGTTCCATATTGTCACCAAGGTAGTTGCTCAAGGTAGTCCTCATCACCCTTTTCTTATTTCCTTTTTCACAGGTTCCGATGTCGTCGTCCCGGGGGAAAGAGATCATGTTGTCGGATTCCTCGTCCGAGGACGCGGCGAGAGGAGAAGATCGAGGCGGGTCATCGTCGGACACGGAGCCGTACATGAATGCCCTTTTTCAGCAGTTCGACTCGCTGATGGACGAGGAATATCCTCCGCCTGCTGTGTTTCTCTGGGATTCTTACTTCCGCGAGAATCCCTATCCCGGCGCGCCGCCACGGCCCCCTGCCCGTTCGCCGCGTGCTTGTAGCACCCCCGCATGGGGGGCCCACGGTCGGGCGAGTATAGTCACTTCTGCCATGTAAAAGGACAAGCGAGAGGAGTGGAGGATCCCGATCGATGTTCATATCTATCTCCCTCGTGCTGGGGAGTCTGCTTGCTGCCCGCCTCCCGGGATGGTGGCGATCGGGACAGAGGCGTTAGAATTCGGACTCCGGTTCCCCTTACACCCCAACGTCAGTGTTGCTCTCCGGTTTTGGGAAGTGGCCCCGCATCAGATTCATCCCAACGGGTGGTCACAGCTCATCGGGGTCCTTTCGATGCTGGGCAACGTCGGCCTCTATCGGACCCTCACTGATTCGGAGATCCGGCGCTCGTTCACGATTGCGCGGTTCGGGGGGAGCCACGGCGATTACACTTTCAAGGGGCGCTCCGGGATCCCTCCCGTGGAGGTGAAAATGTCCAAGGTGGACTTCCCCTGGGCGCAGTGGGTGTACGTCGTCGGGGCCTGGCGGACCCAGACCCCTAGCGGGGAGATCGACATCCCCACTCGCTATCACGACAAAATTGCCAGTAAGACTCAAGTCGTTCTATAAGTCTTCCCCGTCGTACTGATTTTAACTTCCCCTTGTGCTTTCGTAGGTGTGAATACTCGCCGAGAGGGGCCGCTGAACTGGGACTACCAAGTCGCGTTGGGGTTTGCCGGTGCCCTGCCGACGAGGCGTCGCAGAGCCGACTATCTGTGCACTGAGCACCTGTTTGACCCGTACCCAGGTAATGTTGCCCTGTTCTCGTATTAATTTTATAGACGGGTTATTCTGTAGATACTCCTTTGTTTACTCATGGAGTTGGGGAATGTGCTGCAGCCCCTTTCAACCGAATTTTTGAAGATCGCCCCCGCGGCAAAATGTCTAAGTTTCCCGGAGTTCCCGATAAGAAGTTGCCATCCGCCGCGCCGCCGCCGCGCAGGCCCGCGATTTGGGCGAGGACCCGTGGTCTGGTTGCCGCACCGCCGCCCGTGATCCCGGCCCGATCCGCATCCCGGGTTCGCCGAGCCCGGCCATCCTCGCCGCCGCTATCGCAGGAGGCGGTGGAGTCCCGGGACTCGGGGCCACTGCCCGAGATCCCTCACGGCCCTTTCATCATGGATGCGAGAGGCGTGATCCACGCGTCCTCCCTTGGGAGCCGCGTTCCCGGGTCCCGGGACGGCGGTCCTGTGGACATTGTCTCGGACGAGTCGCCTCCCGCGCGGGAGCCGCTGATGGGGTCCTTCCCTGATTCGCCCCGAGGCGGGCTGTTCTCTCAAGATCCCCCGGAGGTGCCCGAGCCCTCTCTGTCTCGGAAAAGGAGGGCGCCCTCCGACCCGGAGGGAGGAGGCTCCGGTCCCCGGGCTCCTGTCGAGCCGCCGCGGACCGGGCCTTTGGGAAATGTCCCGCCCGTTGGCAGCACGCCGGTTTACGGGGTCGATCCGGGCGTCGCCCAGAGGTAATTCTCTCCTCCCTTATCCTCGTGTCTTTTCTTCTGCCACGACTGGAAATTTATTTGTTGCTTTTGTTCTTGGTGACAGTATCTCGGGTTCTGCGCCCCACCTGGCGCCGCTCCTGCTTCAGTATGCCGCGAGTCGGGGGCCCCTGCCTCCGGTGTCCACACCTGGACTTCCCGTGGGCCGGGCGATCGATTCGGTGGCCCGCTGCTGGACCCAAGAGCTGCAAGCCTTCAACCGGGGACCCGACGAGGCCTTCCTCCTTGCGTCCATGCTGCAGAGCCAGGCGACCATGGCCATGGCCGAGGTACATGACTGGCTCGAGGGGCAGGCCCGCCAGATCAGGCACTGGATGGATCTCGCCAATGGGAGGGAAAGGACGATCGAGGAGCTGGGCCGAATGAATATGGACGTGGTTTCTCGGAACGAGCAGCTAAGCGGCGAGCTTAAGGAGAACGAGGAGGCTCTCCGGCAGAGCACCGAGGCCCTCGCCGCTTCGTCAGGAGACCGGGATAAATGGCGCGCCGTGGCGGATCTCCGGGGGGAGAAATTAGAGATGGCGGTTGCCGGGACTGCGGCGGCGGAGGCCCAGGTGGCGCAGATATCTACTGCGCTTTCCGAGGCGACGGCCCGCGCGGCGCAGTTGGATCAATCCCTCGCCTCCCGGGATGCAGAAATGGAGTCTCTCCGGGAACGGCAGGCAGAGACTGATGCTCGTGTGGACGAGTTGGAGGCCTACCTCGATAGTCCCTGGACTGACCACACAATTCTCCTGGACCACTTCTACTCTCGCTCTATGGCGGACCTCATCCGGCACGCTCATCATGTCAATGACCAGGTAATCCTCGATCGCGTCCTTGCTTATTGGAAAAAGTACATGGCGGGGCGCGAGCTTGATCCCGAGATCGCCGAAACCTTCCTTGATTTAGAGGAGGACCTCCATATTGATATGAAGTGGTGGCCCACCTACGACCGCTTGGTCCGTCCTGGCTCACCACCTGCTCACGCCGCTCCTTCCAGACCGGCGGGCGGTACCTCGGATGCAGCCGAAGTGACGGCGGAAAACGCCGCCCATGTCTCGGAAGTGGTGGGGGAGAGCACTGGCGTGGTCCCGGAGGTGACCCTGGATGGGAAAGGCGACTCGGAACCCAACCAGGAGGCGGCTATGGAGGAGGTGGTGTCGGGCTTCACGGAGAAGTCATTTGATGCCTTCATGGCCGGCATGGATCAGGTTGAAGATGCTACTGCGGTGCCGGTTCCCGGGCAGGAGGATCAAGTGATGGCCGAGGCGGATAGCCAATGTCCCGAAGAGGCGAGTGGTTCCGAGTGATAATAGTTCCCGTGAGGGGACTCTGAAAAAATGCTTTTTGTTTTTTGCTTTCTTTTTGCGGCCGTTGGTGGCCGCGGGAGTTTAGCCCAAGACAATGTCTTCTCCTTGCTTTGGATTCCGCATTTCGTGTGGATGTTTTTTGACGAGGCTCTGCCTCTTTGGATATTTTTAGTTGAGCCGTGGGGCTCGGCTTTGGTTTTTATTTGGATGTTTATTCAGTGCTTTTAGCTAGCTTTTTGTGCATAGTTTTTTAACGTAGCATTTGTATCTTTTAGTATGTTTTGGCGGCCCACCCTGAATCTATCTGGGAGGTGGATCGTACCCCTTCTCCAGAGATTTCTCGGGATGGATTTTTGGGATGGAATCCTTTAAAGGTCCGAGATGCTGTCTTATCGATTCGTCTTGGGTCTAGGAGTCCCGGGTGGAGGTTGCGGATCCGATATGCAGCCTTGCGGCCCTATTCTGGGGATTCGGGACGGTCTCGGGTGTGGGCACCAGGGTCCCGTCGCGGATCTTTTTACGTGATTCCGGGATCCACCTTTTCTTGATTAGGGTGGTGTGGTCCCGTCATTGTCCTGTGTTCTTTTACCGGGGATAGCTCGTAGCTTGTTTGCGGAAAATATCCGTCTTTCTATATTCCCCCGTACGTTATGACTCTTGACCCGGAGGTCATTTTAGGAGCTCATTAGTATTACCGGGATCTTTGGCATTTAGCTGTGCGGAAATATCCGGTTTTATATGTTCCCCCGCACGTTATGACTCTTGACCCGGAGGTCTTTTTAGGAGCTCATTAGTATTACCGGGATCTTTGGCATTTAGCTGTGCGGAAATATCCGGTTTTATATGTTCCCCCGCACGTTATGACTCTTGACCCGGAGGTCTTTTTAGGAGCTCATTAGTATTACCGGGATCTTTGGCATTTACCTGTGCGGAAATATCCGGTTTTATATGTTCCCCATTTAGGAACACAAGTACAGACTCGCTTTCCTTGGTCCGGGACCGTGACGGCTCCTTCTCCCTGGCAGAACCTCTTCAAGTGTCGTGCGTTCCATCGGTACTGATCCGGGGTCCCGCCTGGCAACTCCAACTCGTACGCCCCGTTCAATAGACTTTTGGTGACCCGCGACGGTCCTTCCCAAGTCGGTCCGAGGGCCCCGGAGCGCGTCCCGAGCAGCTTTTTCAACACCATGTCTCCTATCCCGAACTCGCGAGAGCGGACCCGCGCGTAATAAGCCTTGGCGATCCTCTGTTTGTTCATCGCGTTGAGGGAGTCGGAGCTTAGCCTTCGTTCTTCAAGAAGATCCAGCTCCAGATGCAAAACCGCTTCGTTCTCCGGGGTGATGGCCTGGGTGGTTTGGTGCGAGCGAGCCGTGGTCTCGGCCGGGACCACCGCCTCGGAACCCCAAAAGCTAGGGCGCACGGCGTTTCTCCTGTGGCGTCCCGGGCAGCGGTTCGGTATGACCACAGCACCTCGGGTAACTCTTCGGCCCACTTCCCCTTCCGCGACTCGAGCTTCGCCTTAAGGGTATGCTTCAAGATTTTGTTCACTGCCTCAACTTGCCCGTTCGTCTGTGGATGGTAGGGGGTGGAAAACGTCCTCCGGATCCCCCATTGCTCACAGAACTCCGCGACCATGGTTCTGTCGAACTGCTTGCCGTTGTCCGAGATGATGGACTCGGGCAAACCGAAACGGCAGATTATGTTCCTCCAGATGAACTTGATCACTTTGGCTTGATCGATCTTCTGGACCGCCTCCACCTCGGCCCACTTGGTGAAGTAGTCTACCGCCACGATTGCGAACTTGACTCCTCCCGGCGCGGGGGCTAGAGGTCCAATGATATCAATCTCCCTCCGGGCGAACGGCCACAGAGAGTATATTGGCTTGAGTTCTTCAGGGGCCACCAGGATGTTTGGCCCCATGAGCTGGCACTGGAGGCATTTGTGGGAGAAGTTGGTCGCGTCCCGGCGCACGCTCGGCCAGTAATAACCCTGGCCCATCGTCTTGTGGGGGAGAGATCGGCCCCCGGCATGGTTTCGGCATAGTCCTTCGTGGATCTCCGAAAGTACCCGCATCCTGTCTTCTTTGGAGACGCATTTCAAGAGCGGCATCGAGAAACTCCTGCGAAATAATTGAGAGTTTAGGATCGTGTACTTCGCGGCGCGTATGCGGAGTTGCTTTGCTTCGACTCGGTCTGAGGGGAGGGTCCCGGTGTACCTCGTAATCACCGGTGACTTGGTTCACTACCAGTTGCGAATCCATGAATATGTGGAGGCGGGGAACGCTGACCGCCACGGACATTTCCAAACCTGCTACCAATGCCTCATACTCGGCCTCGTTATTAGTTGCGAAAAAATTAAACTTTACCGCGTGAGTGAACGAATCTCCGTCTGGCCCCAGGAGCGCCACCCCGGCCCCCGAGCACGCGCTGGTAGAGGACCCGTCCACGTGAGGCTGCCAAGGGCGTGCTGATCATGTGCTCCGTGGGGGAAAGGTGAGCTCCCTGATGGAGTTGGTATAATTAATGCAGAGCCTCCATTTCCCCTGGGTTTTCCTCACCATGACTGCGCTCAAGACCCATGTCACGTCGTGCTGGGCGAGTCGGATCAACCCGTCTCGGAGCCGCTTGTCTACATCGGTGTTCAGTGCCTCATTCCTCTCGGAGCCCATCTGCCGGCGTCTCTGGGCTATGGCACGGCGTTTGCTATCCAGCCGTAGGTGGTGGCACGCGTGCCCCGGGTCAACCCTGCCGAGTTCCCCGCTGGTCCATGCAAACGTGGGTAGGTTGACTCGGAGGAATTTCTCGAGTTCGTACTTTGTTGCGGGCGCCAGAGACGATCCGATGAGCAGCTGTCGCGGAAGCTCGTTGCTTCTGACTTCGAGGGGGATGGTTTTCTCCAGAGCCTCGACCCCTATGATGTCTCGGTTTCGGGTCCCCGGAAGCGAGTCATGGGAGTCACGGGTTTGATCATATGATTCCGCACTCTGTGAAGCGGGTTCGATCGTATTTCCTTTATTCAGTTAGGGTCTCGGCCCCGAGTCCGAGATTACATCGTCCCGTGATCCCGACCCGAGTTCAAGATCCGAAATTGCGACGGGGTCCGTGGCTCGCGTGTCCGGTGTTCGTTCCAATTCGAGGTCTGGGTCATCCTTTGTCCCTGCTATGGGGGACCCTACTAGTTTCTCACATTTTTCATCCCGGGCACCGGATGTTCCGGGGTTGATCCCGAGTTCCGGGTCCGCGGAGACTACTTCCTCGTGAGTATTTATTTCATTGATTTCTTCACTCGAGGAGTACAACAAACACCTTTTTGCCATTAATTGGTCTCCTCGGACGGTGCCAATGGCTCCGGAGGAGACCGGGAACTTGATACAGTAATAGTACGAGGAGGCCACAGCTTCGAAAGCTTCTAGAAAGGGCCTCCCCAAAAGTGCGTTATACCCGCTAACTTCATCGACTATTACGAAGGTCAAGTTCCTTAACAGCTTTATTTCGAGGTTCTTCTCGTCTCTCAATTCCAGAGGTAGCACCACCGTCCCGTAGGGAATCAGCACGTCTTTCCCCACGCCTTTCAGTCTCACGCTACTAGGGAGTATGTATTGCGCCATGTTGTCCATTTGGTCGAGGGCCTGCTTGTACAAGATATTGCAGTGGGCCCCGTTATCGACCAGAAGCCGCGCAACTTCCACTCCCAGTATGGCGGTAGTGATCACCAAGGCCTCGCTCTTGGGGTAGCCGACCCCTTCGCGGTCCTCCGGGGAGAACGTGATCAAGGCGCGTTCCGAGATGCTTCGAGGGGGAGCAGGTTTTGTCTCCTGGTAGACCCTCCATATCTCCACCTCGCGCTTCCTTTTCCTTCGGCTCTCACTAGTGATGGGCTGCAGCCCGCCGATCATCAGGATTTGCCCGACGTGTAACTGGGGACTGGCCGCGGTTCTGACCTCCGCGGCCCGGGGCCGCGACCACATTTCTTCCGTTGTCCGGGTTGGCCACCTGGCCGGTCCCCCGGTCCCCGGGTCTGCCGAGGAGTTCCCAGAGTTTCCCCTCCTCAAATAACTTCCATAGTTGTTTTAGCAACTGGCGACACTGGCCGGCGGGGTGCCCGTGCTGCTCGTGGAAGGCGCACCACAGACGCCTGTCGAGCTTGTCCGGCGAGATCCTCATGGGCTAGGGTTTAGTCAAGGCGTCCCCCATGGCTTGGAGAGCATGCATCATGGCCATGGTGTCCTGCCCGATGACCTCGACCAGTCGGACCTCCATCTCGCGGTAACTCGGGGCAGGACGGTCCCGTTCCGGGGCCTTGGGAGGGCCTCTCCTGGGAACGTGAGCCGGTCTCGCCTCCACGGGTGTGGGATCCTTACGTTTCGTGTCCCCGGGGGTTTCCGTCCCGCGCATGAGGCGCTGGTACTAACACTGTGCCGCGGCCTTCACGCGGAAATCCTCGTAGGTCTGTGGATAGTTCAGCATCAGATGCTTGAAAAGCTCGGAATTCTTCCGGAGCCCGTTCATCGCCGTGTGCAGCTTGAGATCGTCGCCGACCTCTTCTCCGCCGAGCAGGATGTCCCCGACTCGGTCCACGTATCGCTCGTCGCCTTCCTCCATACTTTGGCGAATGCCGATCAGACGCTGGCTCTGCTCGAGACGGTTCACCTTGGAGGCGAAGTGCGCCACGAAACGCTGGACGAGGTCGTCGAAACAGTGGATCGAGCGGGAGGAGATCCCCGCGAACCATTTGTGGGCCACATCCCCGAGGGTGAGGGGGAAAAGCCTGCACCTCGTATCGTCGCTGGCTCCTCTCCCAGACATGTATGTATGGAAGCGGCTGAGGTGGATCTCGGGATCCGTCTTCCCGTCGTACAGGGTGGTCTGGAGGGGCTGGATCTCGTACTGCATGACCGCATACTCGACCTCCAGGGCCAAAGGCTCTTTGCAGTAGTCGACCCGCTCCGGTCGGGCCTGGGCCTCGGCCAGCTTTCTCTCCATCTCGAACACCTTGCTGTAGAGGTCGAGGAGACCCGCCTCGGGTCCCGGTGGTCGCGGGACACGGGTCCCGGGACCCTGCTCCGGCTCGGCGCGACGAGTCTTCTCCTCGCCGTCTCCCCCGATCCGGTCTGCTGGGGCCGACTGGTTGCCGGCCTCCTCGCCGAGATCGAAGACGTGTCGTCGGGCGGGAATAGTGTAGCGGTTGGATCCGGCACGACATCCTCCGAGGCGGTCGAACGCGCTGTGGCTGGCGTGACCGGGCCCCAGACGGCCGAACGCGCTTCCTTTCCCAATCTTCTCACCTGGACGAATAGAGAGGGAGGTTAGAGTATGCTTACGCTGTATGAGGTCGGACATGGCAACGTCGATCTTTTCGGGGGTGTCCAAAAGTAGGTGAAATTCTCGGGCCGGTGTCTCGGGGGGAGGTGGTCCGCGTCGGAACTCGGGATCCGAGCGATGCGCATGGCGGTGGGCCTGCTGGCGGCGTCTGAGGCGTCGGGCCTCGGAGCTGCTACGGAGGTACTGGTTGGACGTGTTGTGGCCGTCCAGCTCCCCGGTGATGGCGGCATCTTCGTTCCCGGGGACGTCTCCCGGGACTTTTGGGGAGAGTGGCGGGGCGGCGTCTGACTCGACGGCGGGCATCTTCCCTCTCTCCAGCTTCTTCCTCGTGGCGGAGCGGGAGGAATCTGACGCGGTGGCTCCATCAGACATGGCTTCGGCTCTTCTTTCCTTTCCTGGGTCTAGTATAACAACCCCCTCCTTCTAGCGCCAAATGTTTTAGCACGTTTTAGTCGGGTAGTATAATACGGGGCTGGGCTGTGTATAGAGGGTTTGAAACGATACTAATACATGTAAATTTATATTCTGGAGTAGGGGTTGGACTAGATCTGGAAAAGAACAGAGGTTTTGAGCTTTGAAGCTTCTTCTGAAGGATTTGTATTATCCACTCTTTTAATATCGAGTATATTCACTAATTAGTGCCGCCCTTTAATCTGAAGGGATAAGCCCCCTATTTATAGGGATTTATGGAATGATTACATTCAGACCACGTACTACGTCTAAAGCATTAAATGAAGCTAGTAACGACCCGGGGCCCGTGATCCGGAGTATAGGTGACGCATATGGGCTCACGTGGGCGATGTCTCCGTTCTTCTGGGATGAGCCCTCCCCCAGATAATGATTGCGTGGCTCGGGCCGCGGGCTGGGTCTTTGAACCTCCGTCGTCTCTTCGCACGGAATGCGTGATGGGCTTGTGTAGAGGATCAAGAGCGTGACCCGGGTCCGCAACCCCTGCATGGCCAGTATGACGACAACGTGATCCGAGCCCCGGGACGAGCATGTTTTGTTGGAAATCGATATCCCGGGCTATTAAAATTTGCGGAAAATAATAACCCGACCGAAGTCCCTCATCGCCGGAGATCCGAACGCGAACCACCGCACGAGCCGGGGCCCGACCAAGTACCCAGCGAGGCCCGAAGGCCGCGAGTACCCAGCCGAGCCCCCGCACGGGGCTCGCGATCATCTCGCGATGATCGCTGGGGATGCGCGAGGCATCCCCGGGGCTGCTCGTAGCGGCCCCGCAGCGGGTCGCGTGACCCGCTGCGCAACGCGCTGGGCTCGTCCCAGCGCACCGCTGCGGGAAGTCCCGCAGCACGCTACGAGTCGCTGCGGGTTACTCCCGCAGCTCCCAGCGATCGAGCCTACGGGCTCGATCGACCCCTCGGCCCCCAGCCGAGAGGGTTTGCGCTGCGCGCGCCTCCGACAAGGGCGGCCGGCGGGTCCTCCTGCCGTGGCACCAGCCCACGGTGGACCCCCGGTGATCGACCCTCGGTCGATCCCGTGCCCCGGCGATAAGCCGGGGCTCCCTTCGTCGCGCGTCGCCGGCGGTCGAACCCTAGGGTTCGGCCGCCACCCTCGATCCCATCGAGGGTTTCTCGATCTTCGCCGGGGATCTCGAATCCCCGTCCCCGAAGTTCGTACGTTTACCCGGATCGTGTGTTCATGTATACGCTACAATTAAAACACATAAAATCATAGAAGAGTTTATGATTTTACCTTCGATTCGTTGTGCGGAGAAACGAAATCAAACACCTTTGATGACCTTGCGATCTTCCCACGTATTCCTTGCACCTCGTCCGAACGTCGTGTGGGCGACGATCTATCGAACTCCTATGGATCTCCTTCACTCTCCAAAACTTTATGATTGGCGTAGGTTAAAATTGTGTTATGAAAAGTGAAGACCATGTAGTGCTTTTATAGGCTACGTAGGGGATCATAAGGAGATTAAATATTGGGCTTCTAATATTGAAGATTAAATTGAGTCCAACCCAAATCCATTAATCCTTATCAATATTAATTTTAGAAATATTTAAGAAAAAGGGTAGTTTGGTTTATCAATTTACATTTCAAACCTTATAAATTATACTTTCGAATTAAGGATAATTTGTTTTTATTTTTCTTATTATTTAGGGTAATGTAAATTTTATAATTATAAAAAAAGAGTAAAATAATTACTAAAATACCCCTGACAGTTATTAAATAACTACCCTCCCATGTTATAATAAAAAGGGTAATTTTGGAATAGTACTTAAATTTATAATTAGGAGAAACTAATTCCTTGATTTATAAACAATTATTAAAAATTACCCTTTTTAAAAAATTACCCTTAATTTTATTTATTTTCCACTATATAAATAAAATTGCACTCCCAATATTAAATCATATTATATCAAATAATATTTCTCCGGTAGTATTATTTATTCCGTGTATTTAAGATTTAAATATCCATGAATAAATTTATTTATTGCTCAATAAATATTATTCATCTCTTATATCCGAGAATAGTACCGTTCAACTTTAATTATTATGCGGATTAAATCCACCTGCAGGGTTTACATAATAATTCCTTATGAACTCATCTCGGGGATATTATCAACCCTTACGGGATACACTTTCCCGTCAAGTATTCACGGCATGTCGTATATAAAATATAGTGACCAAACTTAACCGGTAATTAACCCAATAATTAAATCGGTTAATTCCTTTGGAAAATCAAAGTCACTTATATTAAATATACACACCCGCAATAATATCCTGGATTAAGAATAAAATACTCTGAGATTTAAATTGATTATCCAAGGCAATCCTAATCAATAAATCTCAAGCGATCCGCCCAATACACCGAGTGTACAAGTGTGATAAAATAATTAAGATAAATTATTTTCTCTCTCACACAACGACTATACCGATGGATTGGTCCGTGTCCATCTAGGTCGTGAGCAACTGTTCGATTAAATACGAGTAACCGATAGTATGATCTTCTGTGCGCCCATGCACACCATACTAACTACAACGTATAAAATCCAGGACTATATTTTGCATAATTAATTAATAATAATTAAATGCAAATAATTGTTTATTAATTAAATAGGTTAAATGATATGACCGGGAGTTTACCGATACTTAAATCTAGACATTAAGTACACAACTCCAACAATCTCCCACTTGTACTAAGGTCTAGTCATTTCCTCCAAACTCCCGACTCCCATACTCATCACGTGCTTAAGTTATACTTCTCAGAAGTATTATGTGAATGAGCAATCTAGGTTGCCGCTCTGAAGTTATCTTGGTGACTACTGCGTCGTCTCCCTAGACGATGACTCGAATCAGGTGGTACTTGCTCTACGTGTTATCATCACCCTTTTGAACTTATGACTTCTTCCAGTTTACCATGCACCGCTATACACATAGCCTTTGGTGAACCAAGAATCATATCCAAGTTCAGAGGTCATTCCGGAACCTAACCAAAACTTCCGCTGCCTCTGAGGCTGCTATTCGGTTTATGATAGAGTCCGAGAAGCATTACGCTTATCACTCTTTCATCTTTAGGTTCCACCTCTTCTAAAAGTGAACACATAGCCTGATATCGACTTACACTGGTCTTTCTCTGATTTTGGATCTGAGAAACTGTAATCTAAGACGATTTCGTTTTGCTAGTAATCCAGTACTTCCAAATACTTTTACAGCATTCAAATATTTCTTATCCAGATTACTTTGATATCCTCCCACTACGCTAACCGCATAGTTGATATCAGGTTTCTGTTTTATAACATCGCATCTACAAAGCTCTCTTCACCCGAAGTGTAGGAAACTGCTTTGTCTATATCTATCTCCTTTATGTGTTCGAAAACACATACCTTTAGATAGATGCATTTGGTTCCTGAAAGGCAATAACCTTTCTCAGAATTGTGCATGTTTAAAACAAACCATAATCGTATAAGATATCTTAAGAGAAGTACAAATGTTCTTATCTAGTGATCGAAAGATTTCTAAGAACATGATCCAACTTCATCTTAATCTCATATCTCGATTTATTCAGACAACCTCTATTTTATGTCTGACAACACTTTTACATTGTTGCCAACGATAAAGTGTTATCTACACAAAATTCCGAGAAACACCACCTTGTTTCCATTACGTCTCCAATAC
The DNA here is from genome assembly GCA_954870475.1 of Euphrasia confusa. Lineage (NCBI taxonomy): Eukaryota > Viridiplantae > Streptophyta > Magnoliopsida > Lamiales > Orobanchaceae > Euphrasia > Euphrasia confusa. The sequence continues at coordinate 23,936,149 of OX940956.1, forward strand.
ACCTTTCTCATCTATGCCCTTTGATGAATCCATAGAAATGGACTATCTCATCAATTCGCAATTTTTACAATTTTCAGCTTTGTGATAATCCATAAATGGATTTACTAAGCTTGTACTTCTAAATGATCTTGCCTCTTTAACAATAATAAATTATTGCTATCCAAGTGGGCACATTTAGATTAGTATTGCCCCCTATGCAGAACTAGGGATCGATTTCATGTCTACTAGATCCAGAGTTTAAAACCCCTCCAGTCTTATGAACATCTCTGGTTGCTTAACAACCTCCCACTGCAATGGCGTTCCGGTGTATAACAGTAATAACAGTTAGTGGTGTACTACCACTCGGTTAGGCTGGTTCTCAGTCTTCTCATTCCTCCTTCTAAAGTACTTTGTCAGTTAGGGCATTGTAGTCCATCTAATAGTCTTCTTCTAAGAACCGGGCGAGGACACCCTTCTGGTTCGTAGTACTATTGAACATACAATTACTTGTTCTTCTAGGACATTCTACAACCATATTGAATGTGCCGTTGTATCCAGAAATATCCATAGAACATAGGTAGTTCCGAATAAACTTGTCCTTTTACTATTAGAATTCCATTTCTTATTCCTGACACACCATGTCTACACATCAGTGTATGGTGCAGTCGTTTGAGACTTAACCTCAATCTTTGATTTATGCTATGTGTTATTCAGATAGGTGATAGCCTCCGCGAACAAGTCGCAGGCTTCTAATGGATATACTTTGGAAGGATCCCCATAATGGATTTGTGTTAAAACACTCCGCTTTTATGGCACATCAAGTATTCTAATCCATCTTCGAGTATTCTTGAAAGAACGACTCGTGCCTTTCTAATTACACATGTCACTGCATTAATCATAAATCATTCTCAACACTTGTCCGAATTCCATCCTTTATCCAGAAAGGTTAACATAGTTGTATTATCTTCCAAGATTGATTCTTAGGTCGGGAGGTCCATTCCTCCAACTTTAATTGATCAAATCAATTTCGACCTTTTGAATTCCTTTTGAATAAATACTACTAAGTTCAAGAATTCACAAGTATAATGATTGATAAAGAAATATATCTAATAAGTAAAACAAGTTATACATATCGGTTCGTTGCATCGTGGTAGACTAAGGATTCATCATTCATATATTGCTACCTAATGTACCAGAATAGATATCATCTTTATTTCTTATCTAAATCATCAAATGATTAAAGAAATAAATTATCCATTAATAATAGAAAACCAGAACAAAAGTTCTTTCTAAAATAAAAGGTACAAAGCAATAAACTTGAAATGAAATCCTATAACTATCAAAAGGATAAACGTCTTCCACTGCAACCGCTGCTTCCTCAACAGCTTCGCCCATGTGGACTCGAACTCTTCTTCTCTAAGTCGTTGGGTTTTCTGGAACCCCTGCATTTAGAATGCACATACCGTCAGTGGTTCCATATCTACACACCAGAATTCTGGTAGATAATACCGCTGACTATGTTTTACGACTAAAGAAAAATTCGTACCTTTGAGAGGATAAGATGTAGACCCCAGTACTCAGACTGCTTCCTTTGGGGATATTTGCCAGAAGGTTTCTTTATCCCACCCTTTGGTCCAAGTCCCTTAGGACCACTGGACCCCCTTGTCTTCTTCTCCTTTCCCTTGCCCTTAGGTTCGAAACCTTTGGCCTTGGCTATAAGAGCTTGCGATTGTTTCAACTCGTCTAAAAGATCCATCATCTCAAAAACGTGTTCAAGCGTTTCCTCGAAGCAACTGATCTTTATGAGTATCCTCATCGCCTCTTTTCTAGCCTCCCCATCATGTCCAAACATCAACTTGAGTTTAAGCATGACATCATGATTAGCGGCTAATGCATGAGCACTATCCCACTTTTCAAAGTCAACTATTTCCTCATCAGTTGAGTTAATGGTGGGTCTAGGAGGACAAGTTTCACTGAGTACGTCTTTGTACTCCTTTACAGTCTGAGCAATGTCTAACTCTTCTTTCCATTCAACACAGTATGGAACCAGTGCGTTAAATTCCTCAAGTATCAACGAAAGTGGATTCATAGCAATTCTCTAAACCTATAAGCACATTTAAACAAACAATTAATTTAATATCCGACATTATTTCCCTGGAATAACATCATTAAATCACTAATCACATCTAAAATCCCATCAGGTAAGGCAAGCCACGTGGTGTGGACGTTTACCCACCCAAATGATTTAGCAATTAGATTTTCTTTGGTCATACATCGATTATAGCGTAACTTCGTGGGGAAGAATACTATAACGCGTATCTAAGTGTAAACCATTACTCAGCACTAAAGCAAATCGTTTTGGAATTGCTACATCACCGCAAGCCACGTGGTGTGGACGTTTACGACAACTTCACAATTCTTCACAATTACTTACAACTGTCTACATCAATTAATCCAAAATCCGTTAGTATAGCAAGCCACGTGGTGTGGACGTTTACTACACTAGGAGACTTTTATAATTGACTCCCAATTACAAGATCCATTAGATTTTGTAAATCAAGACTCGGAGAATCATAAGTGAAACTCGAAGTTTCTAACCAGTGATTCGCCATGCGAGCGACCCTATCTCTCATAAATGAGGGAGCCGAGCAGACAATCGACCCACCTATCAAAGAATGGTACGAAGGTCTCTAATTTGTGTCATCCACATGACCAAGTGGCTTTGGCTCCATTCCACTCCCCGGGGTGAGAATGAGTCGACTTGAAGTCAGTTTCAGAAAGACAAATTAGGCATTGTTTGATAAACTCGATCAATGTTTCTTGTCAAAGGAATTACAAGAATTCTCCTCCAATGACTTGTCTATACGAACTTCGAAAGTCCATAAGAGTCACCAAGAGAACAGTAATGGAGACCATGGGAATGTTTCCATCCCCTCTCCCACTTAGCTTTTTACAATAAAGGGATACGCTATCTAGTGCATAAAATAAACACATATAGCATGCATACAAGCAATAAAGCACATAGTATCACATAGTCAAAATAATGCTAGAAAATTATTTTCCGACTATCATGGCTTTATCCCATCTCCGTACGCATCTTCTAGTCTTCAGTCTTCGTTCTTGAATGCTCCATGTGACGAGAATATTAATCTCTAATATTTAAGTCTATTTATTTTTAATTAATCCAAAAGTTACTTAATTCGAAAATTAAGTCAATCGAATATATCAAAAATAAAATTAAATATTATTAATATTTTTATTTATTTATTTTCCTATCTAATTCTATTAAATCTCTAGAATAATCTATCCAAGTAAAACTTGGAATATTCTAGAAGACATCTATAATAGAAAAAGGAAATAAAATAAATTTAGGACTCTCCTACTTTCCATAATTAATTAATTTCCATCTAATGAAAAATTCCCAAGAATAGGAATAATCAAATAGGAAATAAATTAATACCAAATTAATTAAATTCCTAATCCATGAATATCTCCATAATGGAAATAATACAAATAGGAATAAAATTAATTCAATTAATTCTTTTACTAATCCATGAGAGTTTCCTAAAAGGAAGATACTCAAATAGGAAAGCCGAATTAATTTTAGGAAAGTCGGATTATGGTAGGAGTAGCGCGGGTTGGGAGTCCCCGCACCACCCCCACCGTCGACCGCCGCCCGGGAGGAGCACCGCCGCCGCCCCCAGCCCACGCGCCACCACCACCGGTGGCCAGCGTGACCGGAAGCTCCCACGGACAGCCCCTTCGCCTAGGGCTCGATCGATCCTTCATGGGGATCGATCATGGGGATGATCGACCCCTCGTCCCCTCGTCTTCTTCGTCACATCTTCTTCGTCTTCCGGCGATCGTTTCGGCATCGATCCAACGTAATTAAAATTACAAGAATTTAAATTACACTATCCGGTATCGATTCTATACATGAAATCGACCCTATACATTTTCCGGAAAAATAAAGAACGTAATAATAAATCCTAAATTCGGTCAACCCCCGAATTTTTACTATTACAAACATTCAACCACACAAAAAACGAATCTCGACATGTCCGAGAGTTTAATCATGATAATTAATTAAGCAATAATTAAATCCAACCATGATAGCCGAAAATCCTGCAAGGTAGAACAATAATCGAGCATATACATGAACACGAAACCAAACGCTCTGATACCAATTGTTGGAAATCGATATCCCGGGCTATTAAAATTTGCGGAAAATAATAACCCGACCGAAGTCCCTCATCGCCGGAGATCCGAACGCGAACCACCGCACGAGCCGGGGCCCGACCAAGTACCCAGCGAGGCCCGAAGGCCGCGAGTACCCAGCCGAGCCCCCGCACGGGGCTCGCGATCATCTCGCGATGATCGCTGGGGATGCGCGAGGCATCCCCGGGGCTGCTCGTAGCAGCCCCGCAGCGGGTCGCGTGACCCGCTGCGCAACGCGCTGGGCTCGTCCCAGCGCACCGCTGCGGGAAGTCCCGCAGCACGCTACGAGTCGCTGCGGGTTACTCCCGCAGCTCCCAGCGATCGAGCCTACGGGCTCGATCGACCCCTCGGCCCCCAGCCGAGAGGGTTTGCGCTGCGCGCGCCTCCGACAAGGGCGGCCGGCGGGTCCTCCTGCCGTGGCACCAGCCCACGGCGGACCCCCGGTGATCGACCCTCGGTCGATCCCGTGCCCGGCGATAAGCCGGGGCTCCCTTCGTCGCGCGTCGCCGGCGGTCGAACCCTAGGGTTCGGCCGCCACCCTCGATCCCATCGAGGGTTTCTCGATCTTCGCCGGGGATCTCGAATCCCCGTCCCCGAAGTTCGTACGTTTACCCGGATCGTGTGTTCATGTATACGCTACAATTAAAACACATAAAATCATAGAAGAGTTTATGATTTTACCTTCGATTCGTTGTGCGGAGAAACGAAATCAAACACCTTTGATGACCTTGCGATCTTCCCATGTATTCCTTGCACCTCGTCCGAACGTCGTGTGGGCGACGATCTATCGAACTCCTATGGATCTCCTTCACTCTCCAAAACTTTATGATTGGCGTAGGTTAAAATTGTGTTATGAAAAGTGAAGACCATGTAGTGCTTTTATAGGCTACGTAGGGGATCATAAGGAGATTAAATATTGGGCTTCTAATATTGAAGATTAAATTGGGTCCAACCCAAATCCATTAATCCTTATCAATATTAATTTTAGAAATATTTAAGAAAAAGGGTAGTTTGGTTTATCAATTTACATTTCAAACCTTATAAATTATACTTTCGAATTAAGGATAATTTGTTTTTATTTTTCTTATTATTTAGGGTAATGTAAATTTTATAATTATAAAAAAAGAGTAAAATAATTACTAAAATACCCCTGACAGTTATTAAATAACTACCCTCCCATGTTATAATAAAAAGGGTAATTTTGGAATAGTACTTAAATTTATAATTAGGAGAAACTAATTCCTTGATTTATAAACAATTATTAAAAATTACCCTTTTTAAAAAATTACCCTTAATTTTATTTATTTTCCACTATATAAATAAAATTGCACTCCCAATATTAAATCATATTATATCAAATAATATTTCTCCGGTAGTATTATTTATTCCGTGTATTTAAGATTTAAATATCCATGAATAAATTTATTTATTGCTCAATAAATATTATTCATCTCTTATATCCGAGAATAGTACCGTTCAACTTTAATTATTATGCGGATTAAATCCACCTGCAGGGTTTACATAATAATTCCTTATGAACTCATCTCGGGGATATTATCAACCCTTACGGGATACACTTTCCCGTCAAGTATTCACGGCATGTCGTATATAAAATATAGTGACCAAACTTAACCGGTAATTAACCCAATAATTAAATCGGTTAATTCCTTTGGAAAATCAAAGTCACTTATATTAAATATACACACCCGCAATAATATCGGGGATTAAGAATAAAATACTCTGAGATTTAAATTGATTATCCAAGGCAATCCTAATCAATAAATCTCAAGCGATCCGCCCAATACACCGAGTGTACAAGTGTGATAAAATAATTAAGATAAATTATTTTCTCTCTCACACAACGACTATACCGATGGATTGGTCTGTGTCCATCTAGGTCGTGAGCAACTGTTCGATTAAATACGAGTAACCGATAGTATGATCTTCTGTGCGCCCATGCACACCATACTAACTACAACGTATAAAATCCAGGACTATATTTTGCATAATTAATTAATAATAATTAAATGCAAATAATTGTTTATTAATTAAATAGGTTAAATGCTATGACCGGGAGTTTACCGATACTTAAATCTAGACATTAAGTACACAACTCCAACATGTTTCTCACGTCATACCCTAGCATGGCTCGCCTCGAATGATCCGTGACCCGAGTCTTGGACGCTGATATGCACCTCGATCGAAAGAGAAGAAGATACGGAATAATTAAAAGGATACCTGGTGGAGAATCCCAAAACCTTTGATCCTAACCCACGAAATAATTTAGGTTCGAAAGCCCTAAACCCCAACGAGACGTTGAACCAATAATTCGGAGACGATGATGACACACAAACGAAGGGTGATTGCTTCGTTGATTCGCCGGTTGAATTCTTTTGGTAGAACCCGGAAGAATTCGACAAAAACCAAGAGAGAAAATAAATCTCACGAAATAATAATTATTCAAATATCAAAAGTTGTATGTAAAAACAATGTCTTGAACCTTAAATAGGCATAGAAAACCCTAAAAACGAAAAAAAGAATAAAAGATAAAAAGCTGGAAAATAAAAGACGTTCGCGCTGCTGAAATTGCCTAGCTGTCGGCCGACAGGAATGAGTGTCGGCCGACACTCAACCCGAATTTCGGGTTTCACCTCGCGTTCCACCTCGGGTTCCACAGAAACTCTTCCTCGGTTCCTTTGTCGTCCGACAGGCCTAGGTGTCGGCCGACACCTAGCCAAAAATCTGCCCCAAACTCTTCGGCATGTTCTCGACTCTCGTTTGACCTCCGTTCCGGCGTCTTCTTCGCCGTTCCAGCTGGAAAACGAACTTCGTGTCTCTTGGACTGACCTCGGGCCGCATCATTCCCCTCCTCTTGAAGAGGATTTGTCCTCAAATCCAGGACTCCACCAGGCTCGAACTCCACTGGCCCGAGCAAGGTCGGCACATCCTCCAACCCTCCCATGTGTGGTGATCCAGGCGGGGTATCAACAGGAATGATGTCATCAAAATCCTTCTTCTGCTTATACTCGAAAGAGTACTTGTTGGCGAAACCGTCATAGATAGCTCGCCGATCATACTGCCACGGACGCCCCAATAGAATATGGCTCGCGTGCATTGGAATGACATCACATAGTACCTTATCTTCATACTTCCCAATGCGGAAAGGAACCTCCACTTGCTTAGTCACCTTGATGACGCCAGTCGTATTCAACCACCGTATATGGTATGGCCTAGGATGCTGCACCACAACCAAACCTAAACGCTGAACCATGGTTGCACTAGCCACGTTCGTGCAACTACCTCCATCAATGATGACACTGCACACCTTATCCTGCACATGACACCTTGTGTGGAAAAGGTTCTCCCGTTGCTCCTGAACATCGGGCTGAATTTGTGCACTCAAAACCCTTTGCGCTACAAGTAGCTTCCCGTCCGGTGCAATAATCTCCTCCTCCTCCTCAGACTCCTCCTTGGCCTTCGGTTCCGGCTTGTCACCCTCGTCATCAGTCACCACTTCCCCATCATCTCTTAAGAGCATAAGTCTCCGGTTGGGACACTCACTCATGATATGCCCGAATCCCTGACACTTGAAGCACCTCTTATCCCGATTGCGACTATCAGTAACCACGGGACTGGCCTGAGTAGTCGGACCTGCACCCTCCAGACAATCTTTGTAGAAGATCTTCTTCTCATCCCGTGTTGTTGTTTCCTCCTTCCATTGGTTCCCCTTGTATGATGAACCACTAGGGCCCTGGGATTGTCTCCATGTAGACTGAATTGGCTTCGAATTGCTCAAGCTACCCCTCCTCTTAAGCTGGTTCTCAATCTTGATTTCCACATGAACCATGTCCTCCAACTCAACGTATGGCTGCAACTCCACGGTGTTACGAATCTCCCAATTTAAACCAGCCAGGAATCTCGCCATGGTCGCCTTGCTGGGATTCGATGTCCCGGGCTATCAAAAATTGCGGAACCGATAACCCGATCGAAAAACCCGTCGCCGGAGATTACACGAACACCGACTCATCCACCGGAGTCCGACCTTTGGAGACTACGCGCCCGAAGGCACGCAGCCCGCCCCCAGTCAAACCCCCGCGAGTCGGAAACTACGAACGCGAACCACACGCGAAGAACCGGGCTCGACGAGAGCGTCGCCGCGGGATGAACCCGCGGCTAAACCCTAGCCGAACCCCATCGCGGCTGGGGTTCGCGATCGCCGTGTATGGCGATCGCTGGGGCTGCTCCGGCAGCCCCCGGATGGCGGTGAGTCCGGCGACTTCACCGCCGTCGCCACCAGGAGGGGCGGTCAGCCCAGCTGACCACCGCGGCAACAGCCGCGGTTCACCCCCGGCGATCGATCCCTTGATCGATCGCCCGCCTCGGCCCAGCCGAGGCGCCTTCTCGCGCACGCCGTCGTGGAGGCGGCGGGGATCCGCCACGGCACCAGCCCGTGGCATCCCCAGCGATCGACCCTAGGTCGATCGCATGCCCCGGCGTCCAGCCGGGGCTCTCCCCTCGTCGCGCGCATGCCGCGGTCGAACCCTAGGGTTCGGCCGCTCCCTCGATCCTCGCCGGGGATCTCGAATCCCCGTCCCCGAGGTTCGTCGTTTTCCCGGATCGTGCGTTCATGTATATATTACAATTAACGAACACATAAATCATAAAAGGGGTTTATGATTTTACCTTTCGATTCGTTGTACGGAGAAACGAAATCGATTGACGACCTTGCGATCTTCCTACGTATTCCTCGCACCTCGTCCGAACGTCGTGTGGGCGACGATCTATCGAACTCCTATGGATCTCCTTCACTCTCCAAGACTTTATGATTGGCGTAAGTCAAAAATTATGTTGTGAAAATTTAAGACCATGTAGTGCTTATATAGGCTACGTAGGGATCATAAGGAGATTAAATATTGGGCTTCTTAATATTGAAGATTAAATTGGGTCCAACCCAAATCCATTAATCCTTATCAATATTAAATTTTATTTATTTTCCACTATATAAATAAAATTGCACTCCAAATATTAATCCATATTATATCAAATAATATTTCTCCGATTAGTATTATTTATTCCGTGTATTTAAGATTTAAATATCCATGAATAAATTTATTTATTGCTCAATAAATAATATTCATCTCTTGTATCCGAGACTAGTACCGTTCAACCTTTATTATTGTGCGGAACGAATCCACTCATGAGGTTTACACAATAATTCCTTATGAACTCATCTCGGGGATATTATCAACCCTTCCGGGATACACTTTCCCGTCAAGTATTCACGGCATGTCATATATAAAATATAGCGACCCAATTTTACCGGTAATTAACCCAATAATTAAATCGGTTAATTCCTTTGGAAAATCAAAGTCTCTAATATTAAATATACACACCCGCAATAATATCGGGGATTAAGAATAAAATACTCTGAGATTTAAATTGATTATCCAAGGCAATCCTAATCAATAAATCTCAAGCGATCCGCCCAATACACCAAGTGTACAAGTGTGATAAAATAATTAAGATAAATTATTTTCTCTCTCACACAACGACTATACCGATGGATTGGTCCGTGTCCATCTAGGTCGTGAGCAACTGTTCGATTAAATACGAGTGACCGATAGTATGATCTTCTGTGTGGGCCCGACACACCATACTAACTAAAATGTATAAAATCCAGGACTATATTTTGCATAATTAATAATTAAATGCAAATAATTGTTTATTAATTAAATAGGTAAAATGCTATGACCGGGAGTTTACCGATACTTAAATCTAGACATTAAGTACACAACTTCAACAATCTCCCACTTGTACTAAGGTCTAGTCATTTCCTCCAAACTCCCGACTCCCATACTCATCACGTGCTTAATTTATACTTCCCAGAAGTATTATGTGAATGAGCAATCTAGGTTGCCGCTCTGAAGTTATCTTGGTGACTACTGCGTCGTCTGTTGGAAATCGATATCCCGGAATTAATAAATTAATTAAAATTAATTATCCAATTAATTCCGACCGAAATCCTTTGGAGATCGAATATCCGGATTGTCTAAAAATTGCGGAACCGACAACCCAATCGAAATCCCGATCGCCGGAGAAACCACGAACACCGACTCATCCGCAGAAGTCCGACCTTTGGAGACTACGCGCCCGAAGACACGCAGCCCGCCCCCAGCCGAAGTCCCCCGCGAGTCGGAAACCACGAACACACCACGTGACCCGGGGCACGACCGAACACCACACGCGGGAAACCCCGCGTGCGTCCAGCCGAGCCCCCGCGTGGGGCTCGCGGTTACTCGTAGCAACCGCTGGGGCTGCTCGTAGCAGCCCCGCAGCGAGTCCTCGACTCGCTGCTCACGGGGATGGGGTCCCCGTACGAACGCACGGGCTGCTCCCAGCAGCCCGCTAGGCACGCCCCGGATGCGATCCGCATCGCCCGCGTGCCCGCTGCGGGAACTCCCGCAGCTCGCGGCGATGCCGTCCGGGGGGATCGAGTCCACCTCGATCGAGCCCTCGGCTCCAGCCGAGGCTCACGCCCGGCAGCCCCTTTGGGCGAGAATCCATGAGCCGCCGGCGGTCCGGTGGTTCGACCACCACCGCCCGGTTCAATCTCACTTATGGGGTTCGTCCCTCGGATCTTGGTTCACGATATTTTCACGATAATTAAGATGTAAAATCATCGAGGGGGTTTTCACGATTTTACCTTTGTTCTCGTTGTACGGAGAAACGAGATCTATGAAGACCTTGAGACCTTCCCACGTATTCCTTGCACTAGCTCGAACGTCGGGTGGGCGACGATCTTCCGAACTCCATGGATCTCCCTCTCTACTTTCTCTCTCTAGAATTGTGATCTTCAAGTTATGAGAATAGAGAAGACCATGTAGTGCTTTTATAGGCTACGTAGGGGATCTTAAGGAGGTGGAATATTGGGCTCCCAATATTAATGATTAAATTGAGCCCAAGCCCAAATCTATTAATCCATTAATATTAATTAATTCTATTTTCCACTATATAAAATTAATTGCACTCCCAATATTAAACCATATTATATCAAATAATATTTCTCCGGTAGTATTATTTATTCCGTGTATTTAAGATATAAATATCCATGAATAAAATTAATTTATTGCTAATTAATTTATTCATCTCTTATATCCGAGACTAGTACCATTCAACCTTAATTATTATGCGGAACGAATCCACCTGCAGGGTTTACATAATAATTCCTTATGAACTCATCTCGAGGATATTATCAACCCTTACGGGATACACTTTCCCGTCAAGTATTCACGGCATGTCATATATAAAATACAGTGACCCAACTTAACCGGTAATTAACCCAATAATTAAATCGGTTAATTCCTTTGGTAAATCAAAGTCACTTATATTAAATATACACACCCGCAATAGTATCGGGGATTAAGAATAAAATACACTGAGACTTAAATCGATTATCGCCGGCAATCCTAATCGATAAATCTCAAGCAGATCCGCTCAATACACCAAGTGTACAAGCGTGATAAAATAATTAAGATAAATTATTTTCTCTCTCACACAACGACTATACCGATGGATTGGTCCGTGTCCATTTAGGTCGTGAGCAACTGTTCGATTAAATACGAGTAACCGATAGTATGATCTTCTGTGCGCCCATGCTTGCACCATACTAACTACAACGTATAAAATCCAGGACTATGATTTGCATATATTTAATTATAAATAATTAAACGCAAATAATTGTTTATTTAATTAAATAGATTAGTGGCAATGGATCGTGAGTCTCCGTTACTTAAATCTAGACATTAAGTACACAACTCCAACAATCTCCCACTTGTACTAAGGTCTAGTCATTTCCTCCAAACTCCCGACTCCCATACTCATCACGTGCTTAAGTTGTACTTCCAAGAAGTACTATGTGAATGAGAAATCTAGGTCGCCGCTCTGAAGTTATCTTGGTGACTACAGCGTCGTCTCCCTCGACGATGACTCGTATCAGGTGGTACTTGCACTATGTGTTATCTTACACTTATGGACTAGTGATTTCTTACCATTTGCCATTGCACCGCTATTTACATAGCCTTTGGCAAATTTAGAATCACATCTAAGTCCCAGAGATTATCCCGGAGTTATACCAAAACTTCCGCTGCCTCTGAGGCCGCTATTTGGTTACCCATGGCAGAGTCCGAAAAGCATCGTGCTTATCACTCTTCCATGTTAAAACTCCTTCTCCTTCAATAGTGAAACACATAGCCTGATATCGACTTACACTGGTCCTCATTCGATTAGAAATCTAAGAGAATGTCCTCATTCGACTTACACTTCAAGCTTCGTAGTCTAGAATAGTACTTCGAAAGTACTTTTACAGCAGTCGAGTATTCCTTTCCAGGATTACCTTGATATCCTCCCACTATACTAGCCGCATAGCAGATATCAGGTTCTCGTTTTCAACATCGCATTTATCAAGCTTTCCACACTTGAAGTGTAGGAAACCGCTTTCATTGCTTCTATCTCCTTTTGTGTTCCAAAACACATATCCTTAGATAGATGCACTCCGTATCTGAAAGGTAACATACCTTTCTCGGAATCTTGCATGTTAAAACGAACCATAATCATTTATATGTAAAGATGTCCAGGAGAAGTACAATGTTCTTTTCTAGAGATCCAAGATCTCAAGAACAGGTCCAACTTCTTCCTATATCTTTCATAATGATTTATCCAGACAACCATCATTTCATGTCTGATTACATCTTTATATTGTTGCCAATGATAAAATGTTATCTTCATAAAACCCGAGAAACACCACCTTGTTTCCATCACGTTTCCAATACACACGATTCGTCTATGCTTTGATGAATCCATAAAATGGACTATCTCATCAATTTGCAAGTACCACGAACTCAAAGCTTTGTTCCAATCCATAAATGGATCAACTAAGCTTGTACTCTAAATGATCTTGCCTCTTAGCAATAATCCTTATTGCTTTCCAAGAAGGCACATTTAGATCTAGTACGGCCTTCATGTAGATCTAGGGATCGATTTCATGTATACTAGGTCCAGAGTCCGAAGACTCTCCTAGTCTTATGAATATCTTCGGTTGTCCCACAACCTCCCACTACAATGGCATTCCGGTGTATAAAAAGTGATAACAGTAGGTGCAGTTAGTGGTGTACCGCTACTCGGTTCGGCTGGTTCTAAGTCTTAATCTCTCTCTCTCATTTCAAAGTACTACGTCACTTTGGGCTTGTGGTTCATCTAATAGTCTTCCTCTAAGAACCGGGCGTTAGAACTTATAACGTCCTTCTGGTTCATAGTACTATTGAACACACATCTTTTGTTCTTCTAGGATATTCTACAACCGCATTTGAATGCGCCGTTGTTTCCAGACATATCCATAGAACACAGGTAGTTCCGTATAACTCATGCTTTTACTATTTCTATAAGAGTTCCACTTCTTATTTCCGACACACCATTTTTACACAAGAGTGTATGGTGTAGTCATTTGGGATCAAATCCCAATCTCTGATCAGTATGCCATGCATTCCTCAGACAGGCACTTGCCTCCGCGATTAGATCGCAGGCTTTCAATGGATATACCATGATGGTTCCCCACAATAGCTTTGTGTCCATTGACTTGTCAAAACACTTTGCTTTTGTGGCACATCAGGTATTCTAATCCATTTCTCGAGTAATCATCAAATGAAGTACTCGTACCTTATTGTCTGAGTAGGCATATGTCTGCATACATCAGAGTCAATCAATTCTTATACTTGTCCGGATCTTACATCTTATATCCATAAAGGATTGCTTAGTCATATTATCTTCCAAATTAGATTCTTAGGTCGGAAGGTCCTGAACTTCTTATTTGAATAAACATGACTCAGCATAAGAATCCACAAGTATAATTAATAAAGAAATCTCTTATTAGTAAAACGAGTTTCATACTACGGTTCGTTGCATCGTGGTGGACTCAGGATTCATCATTTATATATTGCTAGCTAATGTACCAAAATATCATTATTTCTTCTTATAACCATCAAATGATTAAAAGAAATAAAATATCCATTCATTAGAAATCCAGAACAAAGTTCTTTCTAATATGAAAGGTACATAAAAGCAATAACCCAAAATGAAATCCTATAAAATGTCCTCCATTGCAACTGCTGTCTCCTCTACAGCATTGCCCATGTAGACTACGATTTCTTCTTCTCCAAGTCGTCGGGTTTCCTGGAACCCTTGCATTTAAAATGCACATACTGTCAGTGGTTCCATATCTACACACCAGGTTCCGGTAGATAATACCACTGACTATGTTTTACGACTAAAGAAAATTTCGTACTTTCTTTGAGAGGATAATCAGACTTCCAGTACCCAGACTGTTTGCATCGAGAACACTTGCCTCTTGGCTTTCTCGTCCCATCTCGTGGTCCAAGAAACTTAGGACCACTGGGTTTCTTTGCTTGCTTTTCCTTTCCCCCGATTTTGCCCATAGTCTCGAAACCTTTGGCATTAGCTACAAGAGCTTGCGATTTCCGTCTCAACTCGTCTAAAAGGTCGATCATCTCAAAAACGTGTTTAAGCGTTTCCTCGAATCGACTGGCCTTTATGAGTATCCTCATCGCCTCTTGTCTAGCCTCTACACCATGTCAAAACTTCTCCTTGAGTTTGAACATGATATCAAAATCAGTCCTTTCCTCATCAGTTAAGACATTTGTAGGCTCGGGAGGACAAAGCTCACTGAGTATAAACTTGTACTCTTTAACAGTTTGGGTAATGTCTAGATCTCTATTCCAATCATTACATTCAGGGACCAATGAGTTTAAAATCCTTATGTATCACATAAAGTGGGTTCAAAGCCATATCCTAATCTATGAGCACATATAACAACAAACAATCGATTTAATCTCCGATATTATCTCCCTCAAATAATATCATTAAACCACTAATCGCATCTAAAATCCCATCAGATATGGCAAGCCACGATAGTGTGGACGTTTACCTATCCAAATGATTTAGCAATTAGATTTCCTTCGGTCGTACATCATCATTAGCGTTACTTCGATGGGAAGAATACTAAGAAGCGTACCTAAGTGTAAACCATTACTCAGTATCTAAGAAGATTGTTTGGGACACGCATATTCACCGCAAGCCACGATAGTGTGGACGTTTACGTTAACATACGCTCCTTTACTCCCTTCTATAACTGTCTACATCAATCGTTCCAAAATCCCATTCAATGCAGCAAGCCACGATAGTGTGGACGTTTACTACACCAAAAGACTTTTACAATTGACTCCCAATTACATGAATAATTCAATCTTGTAAATCAAGACGCGGAGAATCATAAGTGAAACTCGAAGTTTCTAACCAGTGATTCACCATGCGAACGACCCTATCTCTCATAAATGAGGGAGCCGAGCAGACAATCGATCCACCTTCAAAGGGATGGTACGAAGGTCTCTAATTTGTGTCCTCGACATGACCAAGTGGCTTTGGATCCATTCCACTCCCCGGGGTGTGAATGAGTCGACTTGAAATCAGTTTCAGAAAGACAAATTAGGCATTGTTTGATAAACTTAATCAATGTTTCTCGTAAAAGGAATTACAAGAATTCTCCTCCAATGACTTGTCTATACGAACTTCAAAAGTCCATAAAAGTCACCAAGAGAACAGCAATGGAGACCATGGATATGTTTCCATACCCTCTCCCACTTAGCTTTTTACAATAAAGGGATACGCTATCTAATGCATAATTAAATACACATAAGCATGCATACATGTAATAAAGCACATAGAATATTATCACATAGTCAAAATAATACTAGAATATTATTTTCCGACTATTATGGCTTTATGGCATCCCCGTACGCATCTTCTAGTCTTTAGTCTTCGTTCTTGAATGCTCCATGTGACGAGAATATTAATCCCAATATTTAAATCTATTTATTTTCAATTAATCCAAAAGTTACTTAATTCGAAAATTAAGTCAATCGAATATATCAAAAATAAAATTAAATATCATTAATATTTTTATTTATTTATTTTCCTTTCTAATTCTATTAAATCTTTAGAATCCTATCCAAGTCAAACTTGGAACATTCTAGAAGACTTCTATAATAGAATAAGGAAATAAAATAAATTAGGACTCCTAATCCTTTCCAAATTAATTCCTTTCCTAATCTATTAAAAATTCCATAAAGGAATAATTAAATAGGAAAAATTAATTAAGGACCATTAAAACTTTCCAAATTAATTATTTTCCTAATCCATTAAAAATTCCATAAAGGAATAATTAAATAGGAAAAATAAATTAATTCTAAATTTTTTTTTTTTCTATACCATGAAAATTCCCAAGAATAGGAATAATCAATAAGGAAAAAT
Source organism: Euphrasia confusa (assembly GCA_954870475.1). Taxonomy (NCBI): domain Eukaryota; kingdom Viridiplantae; phylum Streptophyta; class Magnoliopsida; order Lamiales; family Orobanchaceae; genus Euphrasia; species Euphrasia confusa. Next base: position 23,952,724 of record OX940956.1, read on the forward strand.
AAATTTATACTAAATTTATTCTTTTCCTATTCCATGAGAATTCCCAAAAATAGGAATACTCAAAATAGGAAAACCGAATAATTTAGGAAAGTTAGATCTCGGCGAGAGAGCATGGGTTGGGAGTCCCCGCGCCCTACCACCATCGATCGCCGCTCGGAGGAGCACGCCGCCGCCGCCCAGCCCACGCGCCACCACCACCGGTGGCCGGCGTGGCCGAGAGTTCCCGGGCAGCCCCTCCCCTCGATCGAACACCATGGGATCGATCATGGGGATGATCGATCCCGAGCCCTTCTCTTCTTCGTCACGTGTCTTCTCCGGTAGTCGTTTCGGCATCGATCCAACGTAAATAAATTACAAAATTAATTTACAATTATCCGGTATCGATTCTATACATGAAATCGACCCTATACATTTTCCGGAAAAAGTAGAACGTAATAATAAACCTAAATTCGGTCAACCCCCGAATTTTTACTATTACAAGCATTCACCACACATAAAACGAATCTCGACATGTCCGAGAGTTTAATAATCAAGAACAATATTATGACAATAATTAAGAACAATTATATCTAGCCATAATAGCCGGAAACCCTGCAAGGTAGAACAATTTATCGAAAAATACCGTGAACGAAAACCAACGCTCTGATACCAATTGTTGGAAATCGATATCCCGGAATTAATAAATTAATTAAAATTAATTATCCAATTAATTCCGACCGAAATCCTTTGGAGATCGAATATCCGGATTGTCTAAAAATTGCGGAACCGACAACCCAATCGAAATCCCGATCGCCGGAGAAACCACGAACACCGACTCATCCGCAGAAGTCCGACCTTTGGAGACTACGCGCCCGAAGACACGCAGCCCGCCCCCAGCCGAAGTCCCCCGCGAGTCGGAAACCACGAACACACCACGTGACCCGGGGCACGACCGAACACCACACGCGGGAAACCCCGCGTGCGTCCAGCCGAGCCCCCGCGTGGGGCTCGCGGTTACTCGTAGCAACCGCTGGGGCTGCTCGTAGCAGCCCCGCAGCGAGTCCTCGACTCGCTGCTCACGGGGATGGGGTCCCCGTACGAACGCACGGGCTGCTCCCAGCAGCCCGCTAGGCACGCCCCGGATGCGATCCGCATCGCCCGCGTGCCCGCTGCGGGAACTCCCGCAGCTCGCGGCGATGCCGTCCGGGGGGATCGAGTCCACCTCGATCGAGCCCTCGGCTCCAGCCGAGGCTCACGCCCGGCAGCCCCTTTGGGCGAGAATCCATGAGCCGCCGGCGGTCCGGTGGTTCGACCACCACCGCCCGGTTCAATCTCACTTATGGGGTTCGTCCCTCGGATCTTGGTTCACGATATTTTCACGATAATTAAGATGTAAAATCATCGAGGGGGTTTTCACGATTTTACCTTTGTTCTCGTTGTACGGAGAAACGAGATCTATGAAGACCTTGAGACCTTCCCACGTATTCCTTGCACTAGCTCGAACGTCGGGTGGGCGACGATCTTCCGAACTCCATGGATCTCCCTCTCTACTTTCTCTCTCTAGAATTGTGATCTTCAAGTTATGAGAATAGAGAAGACCATGTAGTGCTTTTATAGGCTACGTAGGGGATCTTAAGGAGGTGGAATATTGGGCTCCCAATATTAATGATTAAATTGAGCCCAAGCCCAAATCTATTAATCCATTAATATTAATTAATTCTATTTTCCACTATATAAAATTAATTGCACTCCCAATATTAAACCATATTATATCAAATAATATTTCTCCGGTAGTATTATTTATTCCGTGTATTTAAGATATAAATATCCATGAATAAAATTAATTTATTGCTAATTAATTTATTCATCTCTTATATCCGAGACTAGTACCATTCAACCTTAATTATTATGCGGAACGAATCCACCTGCAGGGTTTACATAATAATTCCTTATGAACTCATCTCGAGGATATTATCAACCCTTACGGGATACACTTTCCCGTCAAGTATTCACGGCATGTCATATATAAAATACAGTGACCCAACTTAACCGGTAATTAACCCAATAATTAAATCGGTTAATTCCTTTGGTAAATCAAAGTCACTTATATTAAATATACACACCCGCAATAGTATCGGGGATTAAGAATAAAATACACTGAGACTTAAATCGATTATCGCCGGCAATCCTAATCGATAAATCTCAAGCAGATCCGCTCAATACACCAAGTGTACAAGCGTGATAAAATAATTAAGATAAATTATTTTCTCTCTCACACAACGACTATACCGATGGATTGGTCCGTGTCCATCTAGGTCGTGAGCAACTGTTCGATTAAATACGAGTAACCGATAGTATGATCTTCTGTGCGCCCATGCTTGCACCATACTAACTACAACGTATAAAATCCAGGACTATGATTTGCATATATTTAATTATAAATAATTAAACGCAAATAATTGTTTATTTAATTAAATAGATTAGTGGCAATGGATCGTGAGTCTCCGTTACTTAAATCTAGACATTAAGTACACAACTCCAACATCGTCTCCCTAGACGATGACTCGAATCAGGTGGTACTGGCTCTATGTGTTATCATCACCTTTTGAACTTATGACTTCTTCCAGTTCTCCATGCACCGCTATATACATAGCCTTTGGTGAACCAAGAATCATATCCAAGTTCTGAGGTCATTCCGGAACCTAACCAAAACTTCCGCTGCCTCTGAGGCTGCTATTCGGCTTATGATAGAGTCCGAGAAGCATCACGCTTATCACTCTTTCATCCTTAGGTTCCACCTCTTGTAAAAGTGAACACATAGCCTGATATCGACTTACACTGGTCTTTCTCTGATTTTGGATCTGAGAAACTGTAATCTAAGAAGATTTCGTTTTGCTAGTAATCCAGTACTTCCAAGTACTTTATAGCATTCGAATATTTCTCATCCAGATTACTTTGATATCCTCCCACTACGCTAACCGCATAGTTGATATCAGGTTCTTGTTTTTCAATATTGCATCTACAAAGCTCTCTACATTCGAAGTGTAGGAAACTGCTTTGTTTATATCTATCTCCCTTTTGCGCTCGAAACACATACCTTTAGATAGATGTATTCTGTTCCCGAAAGGCAATAACCTTTCTCAGAATTGTGCATGTTTAAAAACAAACCATAATTGTATAAGATATCTTAAGAGAAGTACAAATGTTCTTATCTAGAGATCGAAAGATTTCTAAGAACATGATCCAACTTCATCTTAATCTCATATCTTGATTTATTTAGACAACCTCTATTTTATGTGTGACAACACTTTTACATTGTTGCCAACGATGAAGTGTTATCTACACAAAATTCCGAGAAACACCACCTTTGTTTCCATTACGTCTCCAATACACCTTTCAAGTTTATGCCCTTTGATGAATCCATAGAATGGACTATCTCATCAATTCGCAAATTCCTATGCAGAAATAGGGATCGATTTCATGTCTACTAGATCCAGAGTTCAAAACTCCTCCAGTCTTATGAACATCTCTGGTTGCTTAACAACCTCCCACTGCAATGGCGTTCCGGTGTATAACAGTAATAACATTAGGTGCAGTTAGTGGTCTACTACTCGGTCAGGCTGGTTCTCAGTCTTTCCTTTCCTCATTCTAAAGTACTTTGTCAATTAGGGCATTGTAGTTCATCTAATAGTTTTCCTCCAAGAACCGGGCGAGGACACCCCTCTGGTTCGTAGTACTATTGAACATACAATTACTTGTTCTTCTAGGATATTCTACAACCACATTGAATGTGCCGTTGTATCCAGAAATATCCATAGAACATAGGTAGTTCCGAACAAAATTGTTTTTTTACTATTAGAATTCCATTTCTTATTCCTGACACACCATATCCACACATCAGTGTATGGTGTAGTCGTTTGAGACTTAATCTCAATCTTTGATTTATGCTATGTGTTATTCAGATAGGTGATAGCCTCCGCGAACAAGTCGTAGGCTTCCAATGGATATACTTGGAAGGATCCCCATAATGGCTTTGTGTCGAAAAACACTTCGCTTTTATGGCACATCAAGTATTCTAATCCATCTTCGAGTATTCTTGAAAGAACGACTCGTACCTTTCTAATTACACATGTCACCGCATTAATCATAAATCATTTTCAATACTTGTCCGAATTCCATCCTTTATCCAGAAAGGTTAACTTAGTTGTCTCATCTTTCAAGATCGATTCTTAGGTCGGGAGGTCCATTCCTCCAACTATAATTGATCAACTCAATTTCGACCTTTTGAATCCCTTTTGAATAGATACTACCAAGTTCAAGAATTCACAAGTATAATGATTGATAAAAGAAATACAACTAATAAGTAAAACAAGTTATGACGGTTTGTTGCATCGTGGTAGACTAAGGATTCATCATTCATATATTGCTATCTAATGTACCAGAATAGATAAAGGGGTACATAAAGCAATAACTTAAAATGAAATCCTAAAACAGATAAATGTCTTCCACTGCAACCGCTGCTACCCCAACAGCTTCGCCCATGTAGACTCGAACTCTTCTTCTCTACGTCGCCGGGTTTTCTGGAACCCTTGCATTTAAAATAATGCACATACCATCAGTGGTTCCATATCTACACACCAGAATTCTGGTAGATAATACCGCTGACTATGTTTTTACGACTACAGAAAAATTCGTACCTCTGAGAGGACATTCAGACTTCCAGTGTCCAGACTTGTTGCATCGGAAGCACTTGCCCCTTGGCTTACTAGCCCCCATCTATCATAGCTCCTAGGACCTCCAATTCATTCAACAGACTCATCATCTTGAGAACGTGCTCCTCAACGGGCGTTCCTTCAGACTGAGTAGTAGAAATGAGGACTCTCATGGCTTCTTGCCTACCCGCACGGTCATGATGCCCAAACATCTCCTTGAGGTTAAATAACATATCCTCGGCAGTGTTCATTGACTGATGCTGGGTTTGGAGTACATTTGACATGGAAGCCAAAATATAGCACCTAGCCATTTCATCAGCCTTTTTCCACTTCCGATATGCTTCTTTTTCCTCATCAGTTGAGGCGGCCGTGGGTTCAGCAGGGCATTGCTCGTAGAGTACAAACTTGTACTCTTCAGCAGTCAGGACAATGTCCAAATTTCTCTTCCAATCAATGTAATTTGGACCAGTGAGTTTTTGTTCCTTGAGTATCACAGAAAGTGGATTCATAGCTATTCTCTAAACCTATAAGCACATGTAAACAAACAATCAATTTAATGTCCGATATTATCTCCCTTAAATAATATCATTAAATTACTAATTGCGTCTAAAATCCCATCAGGTAAGGCAAGCCACGTTCGTGTGGACGTTTACCCACCCAAATGATCTAGCAATTAGGTTTGCTTTGGTCGTACATCATTATAGCGTTACTTCGTTGGGAAGAATACTATAATGCGTACCTAAGTGTAAACCATCACTCAGTACTAAGGTGAATCGTTTAGAATTGTTACGTCACCGCAAGCCACGTTCGTGTGGACGTTTACGATAACTCGCAATCCCTCACAATTTCCTATAACTGTCTACATCAATTATTCTAAAATCCCATTCAGTATAGCAAGCCACGTTCGTGTGGACGTTTACTACACTAAAAGATTTATATAATTGAAATCCAATTACTTGATCCATTTGATGTTGTAAATCAAGACGCGGAGAATCATAAGTGAAACTCGAAGTTTCTAACCAGTGATTCACCATGCGAACGACCCTATCTCTCATAAATGAGGGAGCCGAGCAGACAATCGACCCACCTATCAAAGAATGGTACGAAGGACTCTAATTTGTGTCATCCACATGACCAAGTGGCTTTGGCTCCATTCCACTCCCCGGAGTGAGAATGAGTCGACTTGAAGTCAGTTTCAGAAAGACAAATTAGGCATTGTTTGATAAACTTGATCAATGTTTCTTGTAAAAGGAATTACAAGAATTCTCCTCCAATGACTTGTCTATATGAACTTCGAGAGTCCATAAAAGTCACCAAGAGAACAGTGATGGAGACCATGGGAATGTTTCCATCCCCTCTCCCACTTAGCTTTTTACGAAAAAGGGATACGCTATCTAGTGCATAAAATAAACACATATAGCATGCATATAAGCAATAAAGCACATAGTATCACATAGTCAAAATAATGCTAGAAAATTATTTTCCCGACTATCATGGCTTCATTCCATCTCCATATGCATATTCTAGTCTTCAGTCTTCGTTTCTTGAATGCTCCATGTGACGAGAATATTAATCTCCAATATTTAAATCTATTTATTTTCAATTAATCCAAAAGTTACTTAATTCGAAAATTAAGTCAATTGAATATATCAAAAATAAAATTAAATATTATTAATATTTTTTATTTATTTTATTTTCCTTTTCCACTCCATTAAATTTCTAGAATAATCTATCCAAGATAATCTTGGAATATTCTAGATGATATCTATAATGAAATAAGGGAAATAAAATAATTTAGGACTCATATACTTTTCAAATTTATTTTATTCCTAATCCATGAATATTCCCATGAGTAGGAATAATCAAATAGGAAAATAAATTTAGTACTAAATTAATTCTTTTCCTATTCCATGAAAATTCCATAAAAGAAATAATTAAAATAGGAAAACCGAATTAAAATAGGAAAGTAAATTTCCGGACGTGGATAGCATGGGGTGGGAGTCCCCACGCCACCCTCGACCCACGCCTAGGAGGTGGCCGGCCACCATCGCCGGCGGCTCCTCCATGTGAGGGTCGATCGATCCTCATGGATCGATCCATGGGGATGGTCGATCCGAGCCCTAGTCCCCTCTCGTCATCTCGTCTTCTCCGGCGGTCTTTGATTCATCGATCCAATCGTAAAATAAATTACAATAATCTAAATTACAATTCCGGTATCGATTCTATACATGAAATCGACCCTATACAATTTCCGGAAAATAAATAACGTAATAATAAATCCTAAATTCGATCAACCCCCGAATTTTTACTATTACAAACATTCAACCACACAAAACGAATCTCGACATGTCCGAGAGTTTAATAAACCAATAATCATGATAATTAATTAAGCAATAATTAAATCAACCATGATAGCCGGAAATCCTGCAAGGTAGAACAATAATCGAATACATACATGAACACGAAACCAAACGCTCTGATACCAGTTGCTGGGATTCGATGTCCCGGGCTATCAAAAATTGCGGAACCGATAACCCGATCGAAAAACCCGTCGCCGGAGATTACACGAACACCGACTCATCCACCAGAGTCCGACCTTTGGAGACTACGCGCCCGAAGGCACGCAGCCCGCCCCCAGCCAAACCCCCGCGAGTCGGAAACTACGAACGCGAACCACACGCGAAGAACCGGGCTCGACGAGAGCGTCGCCGCGGGATGAACCCGCGGCTAAACCCTAGCCGAACCCCATCGCGGCTGGGGTTCGCGATCGCCGTGTATGGCGATCGCTGGGGCTGCTCCGGCAGCCCCCGGATGGCGGTGAGTCCGGCGACTTCACCGCCGTCGCCACCAGGAGGGGCGGTCAGCCCAGCTGACCACCGCGGCAACAGCCGCGGTTCACCCCCGGCGATCGATCGCTTGATCGATCGCCCGCCTCGGCCCAGCCGAGGCGCCTTCTCGCGCACGCCGTCGTGGAGGCGGCGGGGATCCGCCACGGCACCAGCCCGTGGCATCCCCAGCGATCGACCCTAGGTCGATCGCATGCCCCGGCGTCCAGCCGGGACTCGCCCCTCGTCGCGCGCATGCCGCGGTCGAACCCTAGGGTTCGGCCGCTCCCTCGATCCTCGCCGGGGATCTCGAATCCCCGTCCCCGAGGTTCGTCGTTTTCCCGGATCGTGCGTTCATGTATATATTACAATTAACGAACACATAAATCATAAAAGGGGTTTATGATTTTACCTTTAGATTCGTTGTACGGAGAAACGAAATCGATTGACGACCTTGCGATCTTCCTACGTATTCCTCGCACCTCGTCCGAACGTCTTGTGGGCGACGATCTATCGAACTCCTATGGATCTCCTTCACTCTCCAAGACTTTATGATTGGCGTAGGTCAAAAATTATGTTGTGAAAAGTGAAGACCATGTAGTGCTTATATAGGCTACGTAGGGGATCATAAGGAGATTAAATATTGGGCTTCTTAATATTGAAGATTAAATTGGGTCCAACCCAAATCCATTAATCCTTATCAATATTAAATTTTATTTATTTTCCACTATATAAATAAAATTGCACTCCCAATATTAATCCATATTATATCAAATAATATTTCTCCGATTAGTATTATTTATTCCGTGTATTTAAGATTTAAATATCCATGGATAAATTTATTTATTGCTCAATAAATAATATTCATCTCTTGTATCCGAGACTAGTACCGTTCAACCTTTATTATTGTGCGGAACGAATCCACTCATGAGGTTTACACAATAATTCCTTATGAACTCATCTCGGGGATATTATCAACCCTTCCGGGATACACTTTCCCGTCAAGTATTCACGGCATGTCATATATAAAATATAGTGACCCAATTTTACCGGTAATTAACCCAATAATTAAATCGGTTAATTCCTTTGGAAAATCAAAGTCTCTAATATTAAATATACACACCCGCAATAATATCGGGGATTAAGAATAAAATACTCTGAGATTTAAATTGATTATCCAAGGCAATCCTAATCAATAAATCTCAAGCGATCCGCCCAATACACCAAGTGTACAAGTGTGATAAAATAATTAAGATAAATTATTTTCTCTCTCACACAACGACTATACCGATGGATTGGTCCGTGTCCATCTAGGTCGTGAGCAACTGTTCGATTAAATACGAGTGACCGATAGTATGATCTTCTGTGTGGGCCCGACACACCATACTAACTAAAACGTATAAAATCCAGGACTATATTTTGCATAATTAATAATTAAATGCAAATAATTGTTTATTAATTAAATAGGTAAAATGCTATGACCGGGAGTTTACCGATACTTAAATCTAGACATTAAGTACACAACTCCAACACGCCTCCCTGTCCTCGTCAATATTGGCTCGAATCATAGACACCTCCATTTCCTTGAAGTACTCATCCACACTCTTCGACCCCTGTCGTAGATTCTGCAACTTGTTGTACATCTCTCGGTAATAGTGAGTTGGAACAAACCGCTTCCTCATCACAGCTTTCATCTCGGCCCATGTTTCAATAGGTTGTTCTCGGTTCCGCCTCCGACTGGTTACAAGCTGGTCCCACCAAACCAGTGCATATTCAGAGAACTCTATCGCTGCCAACTTCACCTTCAAGAGCTCAGCATAGTTATGACAGTCAAACATCAGCTCCACCTTACGCTCCCACTCCAGATACAACTCGGGATCGTTCATCCCTAAGAATGAGGGAATATTCATCTTGATGTTGCCCAAATTGTCATCTTCCCGGTCTCTACCTCCTCGCCTCCTCCCATCAGTTTCAGAATTCTCATCTTCATCGGATCCAAAATCCCTATGTCGTTCATGGTGACGATGATTACCATTCCGTCCATCTCGTTGTCTCCGATTAGGCCTCTCTTCTGTCATTCGGTCATGCATTGACTCCATTTCCGAGGTAACGAACTTTTTCACTCAGATCGCAAGGCCTCCATGATGAACTTAGTTTGGATGTTGGCCACCGTGTCGTCCACCTTTGGCGAAGACCCACCAGACATCCTGCAAAAACAACGTTAAAACAACACCAGAGAAATAAAGAAATCTTTCCCTCACAGCTCTCGTATGTCTCTCAATATAGGATGTCACTCAGTATTCTCTCACTTTCTCCCGTAATAATCGAACTTCCGGAATTACCAGTCGAATTCACTCCAACAATATCAACGAAAACACTCAATAGGATGGTCGGTTGGAAGGTGATAGAATTTGGCACGAAAATTTCGATAGTACCAAAGTAGCTCAAAACGATGCCGGAAATCTCAGGAATCACACACAAAATTTTGGTCGAAGAAAAATTTTCCCGCCAAAATACTCTTTTTTTTTTTTGTGCGTTCGATGAACAGTAAAAAAAGGGAGAAGAAAACGAAAAAAATTGAGATAGAAGGGTTACGAAAAGAAAAAAAAAGAAGAACAACGAGGTACGAAATCAGAAATTAGCCCTAACCTGGGCTCTAATACCAGATGATACGCACCTCGATCGAAAGAGAAGAAGATACGGAATAATTAAAAGGATACCTGGTGGAGAATCCCAAAACCCTTGATCCTAACCCACGAAATGATTTAGGTTTGAAAGCCCTAAACCCCAACGAGACGTTGAACCAATAATTCGGAGATGATGATGACACACAAACGAAGGGTGATTGCTTCGTTGATTCGCCGGTTGAATTCTTTTGGTAGAACCCGGAAGAATTCGACAAAAACCAAGAGAGAAAATAAATCTCACGAAATAATAATTATTCAAATATCAAAAGTTGTATGTAAAAACAATGTCTTGGACCTTAAATAGGCATAGAAAACCCTAAAAACGAAAAAAAGAATAAAAGATAAAAAGCTGGAAAATAAAAGACGTTCGCGCTGCTGAAATTGCCTAGCTGTCGGCCGACAGGAATGAGTGTCGGCCGACACTCAACCCGAATTTCGGGTTTCACCTCGCGTTCCACCTCGGGTTCCACAGAAACTCTTCCTCGGTCCTTTTGTCGTCCGACAGGCCTAGGTGTCGGCCGACACATGCTTCAGAATTCAGGAAAAAACGGCGACGAGACTTTTTAATGTTTTATTCCTTTTTCTTTGTTTTTTTTTGTTCAGCCTATATAAAGGCCATAAACCCTTGTTTTGGAAGACAACTTTGATATTGAATAATTATTATTTCGTGAGATTTATTTTCTCTCTTGGTTTTGTCGAATTCTTCCGGGTTATACCAAAAGAATTCAACCGGCGAATCAACGAAGCAATCACCCTTCGTTTGTGTGTCATCATCGTCTCCGAATTATTGATTCAACGTCTCGTTGGGGTTTAGGGCTTTCGAACCTAAATCATTTCGTGGGTTAGGATCAAGGGTTTTGGGATCTCCACCAGGTATCCTTTTCGATTATTCCTTGTATCTTTCTCTTCCGATCGAGGTACGTATCATTTTCCAAAAGAATTTACCGATTAGAATAACCGATCAATTACCGGCAAAGTTGGGTCACGGTATTTTATGTATGGAATGCCGTGAATTCTTGACGGGAAAGTGTGTCCTTGAAAGGGTTGATAATATCTCCGAGATGAGCTCATAAGGAATTATTATGTAAACCTCATGAGTGGATTTGTCCGCATAATAATTAAAGTTGAATGGTACTATTCTCGGATATAAGAGATGAATAAATTAATTAGCAATAAATTAATTTTATTTATGAATATTTATATCTTAAACACATGGAATAAATAATACTACCGGAGATAATATTATTTGATATAATATGGTAAAATATTGGGAGTGCAATTATATTTATATAGTGGAAGTAATTATATAATTAATATTAATGGATTAATAGATTCGGGTTTGGGCTCAATTTAATCATTAATATTGGGAGCCCAATATTCCACCTCCTTTAGATCCCCTACGTAGCCTATAAAAGCACTACATGGTCTTTTCTATTCTCATAACTTGAAGATCATAATTCTAGAGAGAGAGAGGAGAGAGAAGGAGATCCATAGGAGTTCGGAGGATCGTCGCCCACACGACGTTCGAACGAGGTGCAAGGAATACGTGGGAAGATCCGAAGGTCTTCAAATCAATCTCGTTTCTCCACACAACGAGACTAAGGTAAAATCATAAACCCCCTTGTATGATTTTATGTATATTAAATCTTGATATATACATGAACGAAAGATCCGGGAAAAGTAAGAACTCCGCGGACGAGGATTCGAGATCCCCGGCGGAGATCGAAGGAGCCCTCGGCTAGGAGCCGAGGGAGTGTGGTCGATGCTGGTGCTGGGATTCGGTGTCCCGGGCTATCAAAATTATGTGGAACCGATAACCCGACCGAAAACCCGTCGCCGGAGATTACACGAACACCGACTCATCCGCAGGAGTCCGGCCTTTGGAGACTACGCGCCCAAAGACACGCAGCCCGCCCCCAGCCGAAATCCCCCGCGAGTCGGAAACTACGAACGCGAACCACGGACGAGCTAGAGCATGACCAAGGCGTCGCCGCGGGAGAACCCGCGACTAAACCCTAGCCACGCCCACGCCCGGGCTCGCGATCGCCGTGTGTGGCGATCGCCTGGGGATGCGAGCCATCCCCGCGGGGCTGTTCGGAACAGCCCCTGGCGGTGAGTCCGGCGACTCACCGCCTCCGCCATCGAGGGGAGGGCGGTCAGCCCAGCTGACCCGCCGCGGCCTAGCCGCGGCTGCCCTAGCGATCGACTTCCGAGTCGATCGCTTGCCCCGGCTTCAGTCGGGGCCCCCTTCGAGCGCACGCCGCCGTCGAGGGCGGCTGGGGTCCGCCACGGCACCAGCCCGTGGCACCCCAGCGATCGACCGAAGTCGATCGCATGCCCCGGCGTCCAGCCGGGGCTTCGCCCTTCGTCGCGCGCGCCGGGCGGTCGAGCCCTAGGGTTTCGACCGCCCCCTTCGATCTTCGCCGGGGATCTCGAATCCCCGTCCGCGATGATCGTCGTTTTCCCGGATCGTGCGTTCATGTATATATCACAATTAACGAACACATAAATCATAAAAGGGGGTTTATGATTTTACCTTAGTCATAAACCCAATAATTAAATCGGTTAATTCCTTTAGAAAATCAAAGTCTCTAATATTAAATATATACACCCGCAATAATATCGGGGATTAAGAATAAAATACTCTGAGATTTAAATTGATTATCCAAGGCAATCCTAATCAATAAATCTCAAGCGATCCGCCCAATACACCAAGTGTACAAGTGTGATAAAATAATTAAGATAAATTATTTTTTCTCTCACACAACGACTATACCGATGGATTGGTCCGTGTCCATCTAGGTCGTGAGCAACTGTTCGATTAAATACGAGTAACCGATAGTATGATCTTCTGTGCGCCCATGCACACCATACTAACTACAACGTATAAAATCCAGGACTATATTTTTGCATAATTAATTAATAATAATTAAATGCAAAAAATTGTTTATTAATTAAATAGGTAAAATGCTATGACCGGGAGTTTACCGATACTTAAATCTAGACATTAAGTACACAACTCCAACAATCTCCCACTTGTACTAAGGTCTAGTCATTTCCTCCAAACTCCCGACTCCCATACTCATCACGTGCTTAAGTTACACTTCCCAGAAGTATTATGTGAATGAGCAATCTAGGTTGCCGCTCTGAAGTTATCTTGGTGACTACTGCGTCGTCTCCCTGACGATGGCTCGAATCAGGTGGTACTGGCTCTATGTGTTATCATCACCTTTTGAACTTATGACTTCTTCTAGTTCTCCATGCACCGCTATATACATAGCCTTTGGTGAACCAAGAATCATATCCAAGTTCAGAGGTCATTCCGGAACCTAACCAAAACTTCCGCTGCCTCTGAGGCTGCTATTCGGTTTATGATAGAGTCCGAGAAGTATCACGCTTATCACTCTTTCATCCTTTAGGTTCCACCTCTTCTAAAAGTGAACACATAGCCTGATATCGACTTACACTGGTCTTTCTCTGATTTTGGATCTGAGAAACTGTAATCTAAGAAGATTTCGTTTTGCTAGTAATCCAGTACTTCCAAGTACTTTTACAGCATTCGAATATTTCTTATCCAGATTACTTTGATATCCTCCCACTACGCTAACCGCATAGTTGATATCGGGTTCTTGTTTTTCAACATTGTATCTACAAAGCTCTCTACACTCGAAGTGTAGGAAACTGCTTTGTCTATATCTATCTCCTTTATGCGTTCGAAACACATACCTTTAGATAGATGTATTCTGTTCCCGAAAGGCAATAACCTTTCTCAGAATTGTGCATGTTTAAAACCAAACCATAATCGTATAAGATATTTTAAGAGAAGTACAAATGTTCTTATCTAGAGATCGAAAGATTTCTAAGAACATGATCCAATTTCATCTTAATCTTATATCTCGATTTATTTAGACAACCTCTATTTTATGTCTGACAACACTCTTACATTGTTGCCAACGATGAAGTGTTATCTACACAAAATTCCGAGAGACACCACCCTTGTTTCCATTACGTCTCTAACACACCTCTCCTTGTCTTTTGATGAATCCATAGAATAGACTATCTCATCAATTCGCAAGTTCCTATGCAGAACTAGGGATCGATTTCATGTCTACTAGATCCAGAGTTCAAAACTCCTCCAGTCTTATGAACATCTCTGGTTGCTTAACAACCTCCCACTGCAATGGCGTTCCGGTGTATAACAGTAATAACATTAGGTGCAGTTAGTGGTGTACTACTACTCGGTCAGGCTGGTTCTCAGTCTTTCCCTTTCCTCATTTTAAAGTACTTTGTCAGTTAGGGCATTGTAGTTCATCTAATAGTTTTCCTCTAAGAACCGGGCGAGGACACCCCTCTGGTTCGAAGTACTATTGAACATACAATGACTTGTTCTTCTAGGATATTCTACAATCACATTGAATGTGCTGTTGTATCCAGAATTATCCATAGAACATAGGTAGTTCCGAACAAACTTGTTCTTTTACTATTAGAATTCCATTTCTTATTCCTGACACACCATATCCACACATCAGTGTATGGTGTAGTCGTTTGAGACTTAATCTCAATCCTTGATTTATGCTATGTGTTATTTAGATAGGCGATAGCCTCCGCGAACAAGTCGCAGGCTTCCAATGGATATACTTTGAAGGATCCCCATAATGGCTTTGTGTTAAAAACACTCCGCTTTTATGGCACATCAAGTATTCTAATCCATCTTCGAGTATTCTTGAAAGAACGACTCGTACCTCTCTAATTACACATACCGCATTAATCATAAATCATTTTCAATACTTGTCCGAATTCCATCCTTTATCCAGAAAGGTTAACTTAGTTGTATCATCTCTCAAGATCGATTCTTAGGTCGGGAGGTCCATTCCTCCAACTATAATTGATCAATTCAATTTCGACCTTTTGAATCCCTTTTGAATAGATACTATCAAGTTCAAGAATTCACAAGTATAATGATTGATAAAGAAATACATTCAATAAGTAAAACAAGTTATACATAACGGTTTGTTGCATCGTGGTAGACTAAGGATTCATCATTCATATATTGCTATCTAATGTACCAGAATAGATAACGCCATTATTTCTTATCTAAATCATTCAATGATTAAAGAAATAAATATCCATTCATTAATAAAGAAAACCAGAACAAAAGTTCTTTTTCAAAATAAAGGGGTACATAAAGCAATAACTGAAATGAAATCCTAAAACTACTAAAAGCAGATAAATGTCTTCCACTGCAACCGCTGCTACCCCAACAGCTTCGCCCATGTAGACTCAAACTCTTCTTTTCTAAGTCGCCGGGTTTTCTGGAACCCCTGCATTTAAAATAATGCACATACCGTCAGTGATTCCATATCTACACACCAGAATTCTGGTAGATAATACCGCTGACTATGTTTTTACGACTAAAGAAAAATTCGTACCTCTGAGAGGACATTCAGACTTCCAGTGTCCAGACTTGTTGCATCGGAAGCACTTGCCCCTTGGCTTACTAGCCCCCACTCGTGGTCCATTCCTCTTGGCACCACTGGGTTTCATGGCTTGCTTCCTTTTCTTGCCCCTACCTCCAATAGCTTTCAAGCTTTTGGACTTGGTAGCCACAAGCGCTTGAGACTTGCCCTTCTTGTAGATCCCCTCTGCCGCCTTCAGTTCAGTCAGGAGTTGCGCAAGAGTATAAGATAGTTTACCCATATTATAGCTCATACGAAACTGCTCAAACTTAGGGGTCAGAGACTGGAGTATGATGTCGACTTGCGTCTCATCATCAATGGAAGCTCCTAGGACCTCAAGTTCATTCAACAAACTCATCATCTTGAGAACGTGCTCCCCAACGGGCGTTCCTTCAGACTGAGTAGTCGACATGAGGACTCTCATGGCTTCTTGCCTCGCCGCACGATCCTGCTCCCCAAACATCTCCTTGAGGTTAGTCATCATATCCCGGGCAGTGTCCATCGGCTCATGTTGGGTTTGGAGTACATTTGACATGGAAGCCAAAATATAGCACCTAGCCATTTCATCAGCCTTTTTCCACTTCCGATATGTTGCCTTTTCCTCATCAGTTGAGGCAGTCGTGGGCTCAGCAGGGCATTTATCAGAGAGTACAAACTTGTACTCTTCAGCAGTCAGGACAATGTCCAAATTTCTCTTCCAATCAATGTAATTAGGACCAGTGAGTTTATGTTCCTTGAGTATCACAGAAAGTGGATTCATAGCTATTCTCTAAACCTATAAGCACATGTAAACAAACAATCAATTTAATGTCCGATATTATCTCCCTCAAATAATATCATTAAATTACTAATTGCGTCTAAAATCCCATCAGGTAAGGCAAGCCACGTGGTGTGGACGTTTACCTACCCAAATGATTTAACAATTAGATTTTCTTTGGTCATACATCAATTATAGCGTAACTTCGTGGGGAAGAATACTATAACGCGTATCTAAGTGTAAACCATCACTCAGCACTAAAGTACATCGCTTGGAATTGCTACGTCACCGCAAGCCACGTGGTGTGGACGTTTACGAAGACTTCACAACTCTTCACAATCACTTATAACTGTCTACATCAATTAATCCAAAATCCGTTAGCATAGCAAGCCACGTGGTGTGGACGTTTACTACACCAAGAGATTTTTATAATTGACTCCCAATTACAAGATCCATTCGATTTTGTAAATCAAGACTCGGAGAATCATAAGTGAAACTCGAAGTTTCTAACCAGTGATTCACCATGCGAGCGACCCTATCTCTCATAAATGAGGGAGCCGAGCAGACAATCGACCCACCTATCAAAGAATGGTACGAAGGTCTCTAATTTGTGTCATCCACATGACCAAGTGGCTCTGGCTCCATTCCACTCCCCGGGGTGAGAATGAGTCGACTTGAAGTCAGTTTCAGAAAGACAAATTAGGCATTGTTTGATAAAATTGATCAATGTTTCTTGTAAGAGGAATTACAAGAATTCTCCTCTAATGACTTGTCTATATGAACTTCGAAAGTCCATAAAAGTCACCAAGAGAACTGTGATGGAGACCATGGGAATGTTTACATCCCCTCTCCCACTTAGCTTTTTACGATAAAGGGATACGCTATCTAGTGCATAAAATAAACACATATAGCATGCATACAAGTAATAAAGCACATAGATCACATAGTCAAAATAATGCTAGAGGAATTATTTTTCCCGACTATCATGGCTTTATCTTCATATGCATCTTCTAGTCTTCAGTCTTCGTTTCTTGAATGCTCCATGTGACGAGAATATTAATCTCCAATATTTAAATCTATTTATTTTCAATTAATCCAAAAGTTACTTAATTCGAAAATTAAGTCAATTGAATATATTAAAAATAAAATTAAATATTATTAATATTTTTATTTATCTATTTTCCTATCTAATTCTATTAAATCTCTAGAATAATCTATCCAAGTAAAATTTGGAATATTCTAGAAGATATCTATAATAGAACAAGGAAATAAAATAAATTAGGACTACTACTTTCCATTAATTAATTTCCACCTAATGAAAAATCCCAAGAATAGGAATAGTCAAATAGGAAATAAATTAGTACTAAATTAATTAAATTCCTAATCCATGAATATCTCCATAAAGGAAATAAATCAATAGGAATAAAATTAATTTCAAATTAATTCTTTTCCTAATCCATGAGAGTTTCCAAAAGGAGAACACTCAAATAGGAAAAATCCGAATTAATTAGGAAAGCAATATCTTGGTAGGAATAGCATGAGATTGGGAGATCCCACGCCATCCCCACCGTCGACCTCCACCGCCCGGGACCACCACCGCCGCCGCCCCCAGCCCACGCGCCACCACCACCGGTGGCCGGCGTGGCCGGAAGCCCTAGCGGGCAGCCCCTTCGATGGGGTCGATCGATCCTCATGGGGATCGATCATGGGGATGATCGACCCCCCGGTTTTTCGTCCTCTTCGTCTTCGTCACACGTCTTCGTCTTCCGGCGATCGTCTCATCATCGAACCAACGTAAATAATTTACAAAAATAAAATTACACTATCCGGTATCGATTCTATACATGAAATCGACCCTATACATTTTCCGGAAAATAAAGAACGTAATAATAAATCCTAAATTCGGTCAACCCCCGAATTTTTACTATTACAAACATTCAACCACACAAAAACGAATCTCGACATGTCCGAGAGTTTAATAAATAATCATGATAATTAATTAAGTAATAATTAAATCCAACCATGATAGCCGGAAATCCTGCAAGGTAGAACAATAATCGAATATATACATGAACACGAAACCAAACGCCCTGATACCAATTGCTGGGATTCGGTGTCCCGGGCTATCAAAATTATGCGGAACCGATAACCCGACCGAAAACCCGTCGCCGGAGATTACACGAACACCGACTCATCCGCAGGAGTCCGGCCTTTGGAGACTACGCGCCCAAAGACACGCAGCCCGCCCCCAGCCGAAATCCCCCGCGAGTCGGAAACTACGAACGCGAACCACGGACGAGCTAGAGCATGACCAAGGCGTCGCCGCGGGAGAACCCGCGACTAAACCCTAGCCACGCCCACGCCCGGGCTCGCGATCGCCGTGTGTGGCGATCGCCTGGGGATGCGAGCCATCCCCGCGGGGCTGTTCGGAACAGCCCCTGGCGGTGAGTCCGGCGACTCACCGCCTCCGCCATCGAGGGGAGGGCGGTCAGCCCAGCTGACCCACCGCGGCCTAGCCGCGGCTGCCCTAGCGATCGACTTCCGAGTCGATCGCTTGCCCCGGCTTCAGCCGGGGCCCCCTTCGAGCGCACGCCGCCGTCGAGGGCGGCTGGGGTCCGCCACGGCACCAGCCCGTGGCACCCCAGCGATCGACCGAAGTCGATCGCATGCCCCGGCGTCCAGCCGGGGCTTCGCCCTTCGTCGCGCGCGCCGGGCGGTCGAGCCCTAGGGTTTCGACCGCCCCCTTCGATCTTCGCCGGGGATCTCGAATCCCCGTCCGCGATGATCGTCGTTTTCCCGGATCGTGCGTTCATGTATATATCACAATTAACGAACACATGAATCATAAAAGGGGGTTTATGATTTTACCTTCGATTCGTTGTGCGGAGAAACGAAATCGATTGACGACCTTGCGATCTTCCTACGTATTCCTCGCACCTCGTCCGAACGTCGTGTGGGCGACGATCTATCGAACTCCTATGGATCTCCTTCACTCTCCAAGACTTTATGATTTGCGTAGGTTAAAATCAAGTTTCTTGTGTTATGAAAAGTGAAGACCATGTAGTGCTTATATAGGCTACGTAGGGGATCATAAGGAGATTAAATATTGGGATTCTTAATATTGAAGATTAAATTGGGTCCAACCCAAATCCATTAATCCTTATCAATATTAAATTTTATTTATTTTCCACTATATAAATAAAATTGCACTCCCAATATTAATCCATATTATATCAAATAATATTTCTCCGATTAGTATTATTTATTCCGTGTATTTAAGATTTAAATATCCATGAATAAATTTATTTATTGCTCAATAAATAATATTCATATCTTATATCCGAGACTAGTACCGTTCAACCTTTATTATTGTGCGGAACGAATCCACTCATGAGGTTTACACAATAATTCCTTATGAACTCATCTCGGGGATATTATCAACCCTTCCGGGATACACTTTCCCGTCAAGTATTCACGGCATGTCATATATAAAATATAGCGACCCAATTTTACCGGTAATTAACCCAATAATTAAATCGGTTATTTCCTTTGGAAAATCAAAGTCTCTAATATTAAATATATACACCCGCAATAATATCGGGGATTAAGAATAAAATACTCTGAGATTTAAATTGATTATCCAAGGCAATCCTAATCAATAAATCTCAAGCGATCCGCCCAATACACCAAGTGTACAAGTGTGATAAAATAATTAAGATAAATTATTTTTTCTCTCACACAACGACTATACCGATGGATTGGTCCGTGTCCATCTAGGTCGTGAGCAACTGTTCGATTAAATACGAGTAACCGATAGTATGATCTTCTGTGCGCCCATGCACACCATACTAACTACAACGTATAAAATCCAGGACTATATTTTTGCATAATTAATTAATAATAATTAAATGCAAAAAATTGTTTATTAATTAAATAGGTAAAATGCTATGACCGGGAGTTTACCGATACTTAAATCTAGACATTAAGTACACAACTCCAACAGCTGGAAATTGATATCCCGGGTTATCAAAAAAATTGCAGAAAACCGACAACTCGACCGAAATCTCGTCGCCGGAAACACGATCACGAACACCACGATGTCCGGAGCTCGACACGAGCATCGCCACACGGGCGAAACCTTAGCCGAGCCCCACCGCGGGGCTCGCGATCGCGTTCGATCGCGTGGGGCTGCTCCGGGAGCCCCTTGGCGGTGAGTCTGGCGACTTCACCGCCCACGCCGTCGGAAGGAGGGGCGCCAGCCGAGGCACCAGCCCTCGGCAGCCCCGCGATCGACCTCACGGTCGATCGCTCGCCCCGGCTCCAGCCGGGGCCTCCCTTCGCGCACGCCGCCGGCGAGGGTGGCCGGGGGGTTCATCCTCCGTGGCACCAGCCCACGGCGAACCCCCAGCGATCGACCTAGGTCGATCGCATGCCCCGGCGTCCAGCCGGGGCTTCCCCTTCGCCGCGCGTAACCGGCGGTCGAACCCTAGGGTTCGGCCGCCCCTCTTCGATCCTCTCCGGGGATCTCGAATCCCCGTCCCGGAGGTTCGTACGTTTCCCGGATCGTGCGTTCATGTATATATCACAATCATTCACATAAAATCATACAAGGGAGTTTATGATTTTACCATTGATTAGTTGTGCGAAGAAACGAAATCAAATTGAAGACCTTTGAATCTTCCTACGTATTCCTTGCACCTCGTTCGAACGTCGTGTGGGCGACGATCCTCCGAACTCTTTATGGATCTCCTTCTCTCTACTTTCTCTCTCTAGAAGAATTATGATCTTCAAGTTATGAGAATAGAGAAGACCATGTAGTGCTTTTATAGGCTACGTAGGGGATCTAATGGAGGTGGAATATTGGGCTTCCAATATTAATAATTAAATTGAGCCCAAGCCCAAATCCATTAATCCCATTAATATTATTTATTTATTTTCCACTTTATAAATTAATTGCACTCCCAATATTAAACCATATTATATCAAATAATATTTCTCCGGTAGTATTATTTATTCCGTGTATTTAAGATTTAAATATCCATGAATAAAATTAATTTATTGCTAATTAATTTATTCATCTCTTGTATCCGAGAATAGTACCATTCAACCTTAATTATTACGCGGAACAAATCCACTCATGAGGTTTACATAATAATTCCTTATGAACTCATCTCGGGGATATTATCAACCCTTACGGGATACACTTTCCCGTCAAATATTCACGGCATGTCATATATAAAATATAGTGACCCAACTTAACCGGTAATTAACCCAATAATTAAATCGGTTAATTCCTTTGGAAAATCAAAGTCACTTATATTAAATATATACACCCGTAATAGTATCGGGGATTGAGAATAAAATACTCTGAGATCTAAATCAATTATCAAAGGCAATCCTAATTGATAAATCTCAAGTGATCCGCCCAATACACCAAGTGTACAAGTGTGATAAAATAATTAAGACAAATTATTTTCTCTCTCACACAACGACTATACCGATGGATTTTGGTCCGTGTCCATCTAGGTCGTGAGCAACTGTTCGATTAAATACGAGTTACCGATAGTATGATCTTTTGTGTGACGTCGCACACCATACTAACTACAACGTATATAATCCAGGACTATATTTTGCATATGTTTAATTATCGAATAATTAAAAGCAAACAATTGTTTATTAATTAAATAGATTAAATGCTATGACCGGGAGTTACCGTTACTTAAATCTAGACATTAAGTACACAACTCCAACAATCTCCCACTTGTACTAAGGTCTAGTCATTTCTTCCAAACTCCCGACTCCCATACTCATCACGTGCTTAAAATGTACTTCCAAGAAGTACCATGTGAATGAGCAATCTAGGTTGCCGCTCTGAAGTTATCTTGGTGACTACATCGTCGTCTCCCTCGACGATGACTCGTATCAGGTGGTACTTTCTCTATGTGTTATCATCACTTTTTGACTTATGACTTCTTTTAGTTTACCATGCACCGCTATGAAATAGCCTTTGGTGAACTAAAATCATATCCAAGTCTTAGAGGTTATCCCGGAACCTAACCAAAACTTCTGCTGCCTCTGAGGCTGCTATTCGGTTATGAGAGAGTCCGAGAAGCGTCATGCTTATCACTCTTTCATTTTAAGGTTCCACCTCTCCCAAAAATGAACACATAGCCTGATATCGACTTACACTGGTCCTTCTCTGATTTGAGATCTGAGAATTTGTAATCCAAGAGGAATTCGTGTTGCTTCGTAATCCAGTACTTCAAGTACTTTTACAGCATTCGAATATCTCTTGGTGAGATTACTTTGATATCCTCCCACTACGCTAACCGCATAGTTGATATAAGGTTCTCGTTTTTCAACATTTGCATTCATCAAGCTTTCCACACTCAAAGTGTAGGAAACTGCTTTGTCTCATCTATCTTCTTCATGTGTTTGAAACACATATCCTTGGATAGATATATATTATGTTTCTGAAAGGCAATAACCTTTCTCAGAATTATGCATGTTTAAAACAGACCATAATCGTATAAGATATCTAGAAGAAGTACAATGTTATTATCCTTAGATCAAAGATCTTGAGAACATGTTCTAACTTCTACTTAATCTTATATCCTGATTCATTTAGAAAACCATCATTTTATATCTGACAACATCTTTACATTGTTGCCAATGATAAAATGTTATCTACATAAAATTCCGAGAAACACCACCTTGTTTCCATCACGTTTCCAATACACCTTTCGTCTATGCCTTTTGATGAATCCATCAAATGGACTATCTCATCAATTCGCAAGTTCCACGATTTATAGCTTCGTAACAATCCATAAATGGATTATCTAAGCTTGCACTCTAAATGATCTTGCCTCTTAACAATAAACCTTATTGCTTTCTAAGCAGGCACATTTAGATTTAGTACTGCCCTTGTGCAGAGCTAGGGATCGATTTCATCTTTACTAGATCGAGAGTTCAAAACTCTTCTAGTTTTATGAGCATCTCCGGTTGTCCAACAACCTCCCACTGCAATGGCATTCCGGTGTATAAACAGTAATAACAGTAGGTGCAGTTAGTGGTGTACTACTACTCGGTTTGGCTGGTTCCTAGTCTTTGTCCTTTTTCTCATTCCAAGGTATTACGTCAGTTCGGGCATTGTAGTTCATCTAACAGTCTTCCTCTAAGAACCGGGCGATAAACGTCCTTCTGGTCCATAGTACTATTGAACACACAATATTTTGTTCATCTAGGATATCCTACAACCACATTGAATGTGTCGGTGTTTCCAGGAATATCCATAGAACATAGGTAGTTCCGAACAACTTGTCTTTTTACTATTAGAGTTCAATTTCTTATTTCCGATACACCATTTCTACACGTAAGTGTATGGTGCAGTCACTTGGGATTCAATCCCATTCTTTGATTATGCTATGTGTTACTTAGATAGGTGGTGGCCTCCGCGACCAAGTCGCAGACTTCTAATGGATATACTTTGAAGGTTCCCCATAACAGCCTTGTGTCCATTGACTAGTCAAAACACTTTGCTTTTATGGCACATCAAGTATTCTAATCCATCACCGAGTATTCTTGAGAGAATTGCTCGCACCTTTCTAATTACACATACGTCTGCATATATCAGTATTTAATCATTCTCAATACTTGTCTGAATTCTACCCTTTATCCAGAAAGGTTTGCTTAGTTGCATTATCTTCCAAATTCAATTCTTAGGTCGGAAGGTCCATTCCTTCAACTATAATTGATCAAATCAATTTCGACCTTTTGAATCTTATTTGAATAAACACTACTAAGTGCCAGAATTCACAAGTATAATGATTTAACAAAGAAATGCATCTAATAAGTAAAACAAGTTATGGAATGGTTTGTTGCATTGTGGTAGACTTAGGATTCATCATTCACATTATTGCTATTTAATGTACCAGAATAGATAATGCCATTATTTCTTATCAAAATCATCAAATGATTAAAGAAACAAAATATCTATTCACAAATAATAGAAACTAGAACAAAAGTTCTTTCTAAAATAAAGGGTACATAAAGCAATAAACTTGAAATGAAATCCTATTAACTACTCATAGATAAATCCTCTATTGCAACAGCTGCCTTCTTCACAGCAATTCCCTTGACCATTCTTTCCTTTCCAAGTCTTTGGGTTTCCTGGTACCCCTGCATTTAAAATGCACACATACCGTCAGTGGTTCCATATCTACCAACCAGGCTTCTGGTAGATAACACCGCTGACTATGTTTTAAAGACCAAGGAGAGAATTTCATACCTTCTTGAGGAGAAAAAATAGACTTCCAGTACCCAGAATGTATTCTTTGAGAATGACTGCCTGAAGGCTTTCTCACCTTATCTTGTGGTCCAAGTACTTTAGGACTGCAGGGCTTCTTTGTCTGCTTCTCCATTCCCCGGTCTATGCCCTTAGGTTCGAAACCTTTGGCCTTGGCCATAAGAGCTTGCGATTGTCTCAACTCATCCAAAAGGTCCAACATCTCAAAAACGTGTTCAAGCGTTTCCTCGAAGCGACTGACCTTTATGAGTATCCTCATCGCCTCTTTTCTAGCCTTTTAGTTGTGTCTAAACATCAACTTGAGTTTGAGCATGATATCATGGTTAGTGGTTAATGCGAAAGCACTGTCCCACTTCTCAAAATCAGCTCTTTCCTCATTAGTTGAGACACTTGTGGGTTCAGGAGGACAACGCTAACTGAGTACCATTTTGTACTCAGCAACAGTCTGGGTAATGTCTAATTCTCTATTCCATCCAACATAGTATCGAACCAGTGCATTAAATTCCTTGAGTATCACAGAAAGTGGATTCATAGCTATTCTCTAAACATATAAGCACATTTAAACAAACAATCAATTTAATGTCCGATATTATCTCCCTTAAATAATATCATTAAATTACTAATCACATCTAAAATCCCATCAGATATGGCAAGCCATGTTAGTGTGGACGTTTACCTATCCAAATGATTTATAAATTAGATTTGCTTCGGACGTACATCATTATAGCGTTACTTCGTTGGGAAGAATACTATAAAGCGTACCTAAGTGTAAACCATTACTTAGTACTAAGGTGAATTGTTTGGAATTGCTACGTCACCGCAAGCCACGTTTGTGTAGACGTTTACGATAACTCACAATCCTTCACAATTCCCTATAACTGTCTACATCAACTATTCCAAAATCCCATTCAGTACAGCAAGCCACGTTTGTGTGGACGTTTACTACACCAAAAGATTTTTATAGTTGACTCCCAATTACTTGATCCATTTTGATTTTCATAAATCAAGACACGGAGAATCATAAGTGAAACTCGAAGTTTCTAAACAGTGATTCACCATGCGAACAACCCTATCTCTCATTAGATGAGGGAGCCGAACAGACAATCGATCCATTTCAAGAAATGGTACGAAGGTCTCTAATTTGTGTCATCCACATGACCAAGTGGCTTTGGCTCCATTCCACTCCCCGGTGTGAGAATGAGTCGACTTGAAGTCAGTTTCAGAAAGACAAATTAGGCATTGTTTGATAAACTTAATCAATGTTTCTTGTAAAAGGAATTACAAGAATTCTCCTCCAATGACACGTCTATACGAACTTCAAAAGTCCATAAGAGTCACCAAGAGAACAGTAATGGAGACCATGAGAATGTTTCCATTCCCTCTCCCACTTAGTTTTTTATAACAAAGGGATACGCTATCTAGTGCATAAAGTAAACACATATAGCATGCATACAAGTAATAAAGCACATAGTATCACATAGTCAAAATAATGCTAGAAAATTATTTTCCGACTATCATGGCTTTATTCCATCTCCGTACGCATCTTCTAATATTCAGTCTTCGTTCTTGAATGCTTCATGTGACGAGAATATTAATTCCAATATTTAAATCTATTTATTTTTAATAAATCCAAAAGATACTTAATTCGAAAATTAAGTCAATCGAATAAATAAAAAATAAAATTAAATATTATTAATATTTTTATTTATTTATTTTCCTTTCTAATTCTATTAAATCTTTAGAATTATATCCAAGTAAGACTTGGAATATTCTAGAAGACTTCTATAATAGAATAAGGAAATAAAATAAATTAGGACTCTTCTACTTTCCAAAATTAATTAATTTCCATGTCTATGAAAATTTCCATAAAATAGGAATAATCAATTAGGAAATAAATTAATTCCAAATTAATTATTATTCCTTTCTAATTTTATTAAATCTTTAGAATCTTATCCAAGTAAGACTTGGAATATTCTAGAAGACTTCTATAATAGAATAAGGAAATAAATTAATTCCAATTAATTCTTTTCCTATTCCATGAGAGTTCCCAAACTTAGGAGTACTCAAAATAGGAAAACCGAATCAATTAGGAAAGTAGGATCTTGGTAGGAGTAGCATGGGTTGGGAGTCCCCACACCACCCCCACCTTCGACCGCCCGACCCCCGGGGAGGAGCACCGCCGCCCAGCCACGCCGGCCAGCCACCGAACCGGCGGCAGCCCGCGGCTAAGGTGATCCCGTCCCCGCCCCATGCCCTCGATCGATCATGGGGTCGATCATGGGGATGATCGACCCCCCGGTTTTTCGTCCTCTTTGTCTTCTTCGTCACACGTGTTCTCCGGCGGTCGTCTCGGCATCGATCCAACGTAAATAAATTACAATAAATAAATTACAATTCCGGTATCGATTCTATACATGAAATCGACCCTATACAATTTCCGGAAAACAAAGAACAATAATAATAACCTTAAATTCGGTCAACCCCCGAATTTTTACTATTACAAGCATTCATCCACACAAAACGAATCTCGACATGTCCGAGAGTTTAATAAACGAATAATCATGGTAAATAATTAACAATTAATTAAACCATGATAGTCGGAATCCCTGCAAGGTAGAACGATAATTGAACACATACATGAACACGAAACCAACGCTCTGATACCAATTGCTGGAAATCGATATCCCGGGTTATCAAAAAAATTGCGGAAACCGACAACCCGACCGAAATCCCGTCGCCGGAAACACGATCACGAACACCATGATGTCCGGAGCTCGACACGAACACCACCACACGGGTGAAACCCTAGTCGAGCCCCACCGCGGGGCTCGCGATCGCGTTCGATCGCGTGGGGCTGCTCCGGCAGCCCCGGGGCGGTGAGTCCGGCGACTTCACTGCACCAGCCCTCGGCAGCCCCGCGATCGACCTCACAGTCGATCGCTCGCCCCGGCTCCAGCCGGGGCCTCCCTTCGCGCACGCCGCCGGCGAGGGTGGCCGGGGGGTTCATCCGCCGTGGCACCAGCTCACGGCGAGGGTGGCCGGGGGGTTCAACCTAGGTCGATCGCGGGGGCAGCCGCGGCTGGGCCACGGCTGGTGCGCTGGGCGCACCGCCCTCCTCGGCGGTGGCGGTGAGTCACCAGACTCACCGCCGGGGGCTGCTCCGAGCAGCCCCGGGGGGATGTGTGCGCATCCCCGGCAATCGCTGGGCGATCGCGAGCCCCGCCGAGGGGCTCGGCTAGGGTTTAGCCGCGGGTTCATCCCGCGGCGATGCTCCTGTCGAGCTCCGGCTTCGTGCGGTGGTTCGCGTGTTCTCCGGCGAACGGATTTCGGTCGGGTTGTCGGTTTCCGCAATTTTGATAACCCGGGATATCGATTTCCAACAATTGGTATCAAAGAGTTGGTTCTAGTTCATGTATATGTTCGATTTTATGTTCTACCTGTTGGAATTCGATATCCCGGGTTATTTAAATTTGCGGAAACCAATAACCCGATCAAACCCTTCGCCGGAGATCACATGAACGCCGACTCATCCGCCGGAGTCCGGCCTTTGGAGACCATGATGGTTTTCGATGCCGATCCAATCGCTCGATTACCTTGTTCGTGTGTGCGGAAGCGTGTAAAACAATAGAACATGAACAACATGAAGATCTAGGCACACATTATATGTATAGACACGTTTATATATATACATCCAATATATATATATATAGAGATTAACGAGATCACTTACAACCGGTGTAGCGTGCCTCGTTGATGTTGATGAAGGTGGTGTTGAGTCGATTGAACCACCTTCATGGATCAGTCACTAGATGCTCTCCTTGTGAATGACCTCGTCACTCCTTTAGATCGTCCGGATGTGGAAGCCGCACAAATGGCCCGGCCTCTACGTGTTGCACACGAACCCGGATAATGAACACCTTGCTTGCTTGAGAATGAATCTCCAAGATCACCTCTTTTCTCTCTATTTGAGTGGAATTTCGTGGCTGATGCAATTGTGTGATGAAAATCTGATTTTCATCTATCTAAGTCAATCATTATGCATCCCATTACACCCCTTTGTAACCTACAACATAATGGGCATCATAATGCACCATAATCATGTAAAGGGGTTACAAAGGAGGTGAAAGGTCATGCCACATACACATGCCACTATGCATTGTATGTGGTCCCCACTTGCTTGTGTGGCATGACATGTCACACTATATGACATGCATCCATGAAAGCCATGCATCCCATGCATGTTAATTAATTCCACGTAAATATTGATTCTAAATCAATATATTTATCAAGCAACGTACATCATCTTTGAGTCCGTGTGTGACCCTGTAGGTATGATTTAATTGATCAATATTATATTGCTCCCAACAATTAATATTATCAAATAATCATTTAACATCCATAGACGACCTTATGACTTTATCGATTGCACACGTAGGATCGAAGGACATATCCCAACAATCTCCCACTTGGCCTTCAGAGCCAGTGTGCTGCCAATTTCCTGTTGTCACTTTATGTCTAAGTTTGAACTTGAGGCAAGACTCGAGTCATCCTCAATCGGTTCAAACCTTTCTTGGACTTTGAGACAGACTGTAAAACCAGATTTATCACTATGATACGAATCTGGACGTGGCCACGTATTTTCCACAGTATCGACTCTCCAAGTGGCCGTTAAGACGTGTATCACATTATAAAATGGAGGACAATCCCATCTTGTCAATCCAAGCTCTCCCACTTGCTTCCTGATATACCCAATAACAAGTTTTATAACCTCCTTTTACGAAAGGCGTTTACTTGTATCAAAGTACACCATTTCACAATGGAATCACTCTGGACTACTCAGGTCAGAGGAAATTGCTCGACAGTCAATGAAATAGTATTATGACTCGAAATCTTAAATACTATTCCAGTCGGGTCTTTTCGATCATTAGCTCCCAGCTAATATCTATGTAATTGTACTTGATGTCCCACATCACTAGCCCATGAAGCGGCGCTATAGTACACATTACAATCTAGTTCTTTGTACTATCGGTTTGTCCGTACTCGATTATACGAACCAGGAACAGCTATATGATTCAAGTATATCAGTTCAACCATTGGGACTTCATTATGCGGTAAGTCGACCTCATAACCCAATTGATATAACTTAATCATTTGGACAATTCATATAAATTAAACCATATTTATATGAAGAATTATGTATTATACATATGAGTGAATGTTTACCAAATCTCCAAAAGTATCTAATACAGTAATAGAAATCACAACCCATCTCTAAGATGTCTGATATCTATTGCAGTCGTGAAAGCCTCAAGCTTAAACTGCTGAAGAGGTTTAGAAAGCGGGTTTGCAACCTTACCAAAAGTTGCAACTTTATTATCTCGATGTCTCCACAAAACTATCTCCCAAATAATGTGAAACTTCCTGAGCACCAGTTTTAGACTTGTGGTGCCTCCTAGCTCATAGGCTTGCGCGATAACTCTACTATAAATAGAGAACTATCGGATGGGCTGAGCTAGTTACGCCACCTAGTTCATTCAAGAACTTTCAAATCCTAACTGCCAACATTACTGCATCCAATGCAATACTGTGCTCAGCTTCTGTAGTTTAATCAGCTATATTGCATTGCATGGAACTATTCCAGCAAATATCACCTCTAACCAGACAAAAGATATAACCAGATTAAAATCGGAAATAATCTTAGTCTGTTTTGAAGTTAGCATTCAAACAGCTTGTTAATATCAACTCTTTTTGTCTTCCAAAGACAACAAAATATTCTTTTGTCCATCTAAGGTACATAAGAATATTCTTGGTCGCAGTCTAACGCGCCTCACCTGGATTTCCTTGAAACTGACTCGTCATGCTCAAAGCATACGATACGTCCGGTCGTGTACATATCATGGCGTACATTATAGACCCTATTGCCGAAGCATAAGGAATGTTTTCCATCCTCCTTTGCTCATCAAGTCCCGTAGGGCCTTGCATCTTGCTAAGAGATGTGCCAAGACTCATTGGAATGAGACCCTTTTTGGCGTCTTTCATTCTGAACTTATCAAGTACCTTATCAATATAGGTCACTTGACTAAGTCCAAACATCATTTTCGATCTGTTCCGACAGATCTTGATGCCCAATATGTACTGTGCTTCTCCAAGATCCTTTATTCAAAGACAATTTCCAAGCCATTCTTTAATAGAATTAAGCATAGAAACATTGTTTCCAATAAGGAGTATGTCATCGACATACAACACAATGTATACAACGTAACTCCCACTGTTTGTCTTGTAAAACAAGACTCTTACGAGTTCCTCTGAAATCCAAAACCCAGTATGGATTCATTGAACTGAAGATTGCTACTCCGATATGCTTTGCTTTATTCCATAAATGGAATTATAAGATTGCATAATTTCTCAGCCTTATTGGGATCGATAAAACTATTTGGCTGTGTCAAAACACATTCTCTTCTAGAATCCAATTCAAGAAGTTAGTTTTAACATCCAATATTACCATAACTTATTATCAAGATGAGTAGCAATGGCTAAGATAATCTGAATGATTTAATCAAAGCAACTGGTGAAAGTTTTTCCATAATCCACCTCGTGAATAAAACTTTTACCATCAACCTTGCTTTGAAAACCCTAGGTTTTCCATCTGTCTGTTTAGATCTTAAAGATCTATTAGCATTCATTGGGTCTAACCCCGTGATGCAAATATATCATGTTCCAAACTTGATTATCAGATATTGATATCATCTCAGATTTCATTGCACCATGCCAATTTTCAGTAGCTGGACTCGTCATAGCTTGGAATTAAGTCGAAGGTTCAGCGCTTTCCAAAAGCATGAATTCATATCTCTCATTGGTCACAATACCTAAGTATCAGACTAAACGAGATATATGCCTTCTTGACCTCCAAGGGCTGGTATGGTTTCCAAAACCATAGGAATACTCTCAACCCAGTCTTGAGTATTCATCATTGGTTGTTCCACTTGAACCTCGTTCAAGATAACCGAGCTCCCACTGACTTTCTAGGAAAGATTACTCTTTTCAAGAAAATCACTATCTCGAGCAACAAAATATTGTTCTCAGATAGATCGTAGAAGTTGTACCCTCGAGTTTCTTATGGACATACCATAAGGAAACTTTTATCCCATTTGAGTTCAAGCTCTATAGAGATAAATCTCGTCAGAGAAGCTTTTAGAACCTCAAATCTTGATGAAAACAATTTAGGGACCCTCCCTTTCCATACCTAGTATGGTGTCTTATCAACAGCTTTTGACAGCGTCCTATTCAGTGTATAAGTTGAAGTCAAGAATTGTGTGTTCCCAAAAGAGACCAATAGTTCATTTAGACCTCTCATCGAATGGTCGAACTATATCTAATATAGTTTGTTTTCTCTTTTCCAAAACATAACCTTCATGTGCTTGTGAACTGATAGGTTCCACATACATCAGTATGGATCATCCCTAATTAATCACTCACATGTTCTCCTTTCTCCAAGAAAGATGACATTGTTATCTTTGTCCATCAAACATCATTCACATGTATCAAATGACTCCAAGTCAAATGATTCTAGAATGCCTTCTAAAAGAAGATTCGTTGCATGTTTATATTTTGATCTAATCAACAATGTTACAGTTATGTCTCATTGAGACTTATTCGATTCGGCCTTTGGTGTTAATGTTATATATGATTTGTTGAGTTTAAAGTATAAATAAATAATGTAATAATCGTACCAAAACAAAGAATAGTTCACAATTAAAATAGTTATCAAACTATTTAAATAGTGAAAAACTAATCCATCAGTATCCAATACTGAACCAATATTCATTGTTTATTTAAGGTACGAAAAAATACATAGTTATAATACTAAAACAAGGCCCTAAGGCAAAACAACATCATATGATCATACGGCTAATGCAGCGACCTTCGCTCCATTTCTTGCTCGTAGATCGACATCTCTATTCACCAAACTTATACTTCTATGTAGTTCCTCCACATAAAAATGTGAGAACCATATTTGGCATCCAATACCCAAGAAGTAGAATTTGTGAAGTTTAATGTCTATATCATTAATACTTCAAGATGAAGCAACCTCGTTCTTCACATCTTCTTTGAACTTTGGGCAAATTCAATTATTCCCAATAATTGAGTCTCATTCAAATTTCTCATTCAAAATTAATACAATGTCAAAACGTGATAAATCGTAAGTGAAAAATCGAAGTTTTCTAACCAGCGATATTATCATGCAATTGAAGCCCTATCTCTCATAAAATATGAGAGAGCCAACCAGACAATCGTTTCACGCCATACAATGGCTCGAAAGTCTCTAATTTGTGTCATTGATAAACTTAAGTATTTTGGATTAAATCACTCCCCGAGGTGTAAATAATCCTAACCTTATAATCCATCAAATGAAAGACAAATTAGGCATTTGTTTTGAAATTGAATAAAATATGAATTTTTTTTTATGTTTGCAAGTAGTGTCCAACACTTTTGCAGTAGACGCATTGAGATTCCCTAGGAACCCTAGTAGCCTTCTTGCCCATGCTCTTTTGAATACCCTATCCCATATCATAAGAATTTCCCTCTTAGGGTCCTTATCTATCGCCGGCTCAGCAGCCTTGAGCATCCCGTGGAGCTCACGAAGCGATTTCTTCAAACCATTCATGTGGAAATTTTAGCCTAAAGGCATTATAACCATCATGAGATTGAAGTATGAAATATGTTGCCAAATAATCATCATAGGAAAAATCTAGGCGGCCACTTGAAGCAAATAATCCAATCATTTGTTGCACATGTGATTCCATAGATTTCCATTTTTCCAGCCTAGCTGAAGCGATGACCCTGGTCATACCGAACCGCTCAATCTTAGCATATTCCCCGAACATGCTATTGAGTTGTTCAATGATATCATAGGATGTGGTTATCTAACAAATTTTCCTTGTCTTCATATTTGAGGACCATCCTCAAATTACGTTGTGAATCAAGAAAATTTGTTCAATTTTTCATAATCAAGAATTGAACCAAACTTGAATTGAGTTGATATTTGACATGATAAACTATAAAAGTAAGATAACTAAAGTTTGTAAACATCCACAAAGCGGTAAACAAATAAAGATGTCTAACAATTGTACTTATTTATTTCATTTTGTTCAATTGATATCCAATATCATTGTCCCTTAGAACAAAACAATCCCGAGATCCTCATCTTGCAAATCTTTAAGCCGACTGAGTCCGCACTTAAGTATTTCAAGATAGGTAGACATACCCATGTCAATGATATCTAATATCACTATCGGTTGATGAGAATCCCATTCTCATCTCATGTCTCGATAGCCACGCCTGCAGTGGATCTATCGATGAGAAAACCAAACTCACGTGTAAAGGTCTAACCTTTACTCCCACTTATCCCAAGATAACAAGTAGTACCCCGCTGAGGCGGACCTACCAACTTATGATCGAGGGCTTCATGAGTGTGATGCTTTGGACAAGACATTATACTCATTATTCTGGGAACATGCATGTTTAAGGTTGTATGTATGTTGGTTGAACATTTATAACATATATAAACCTAGAACTAGCACAGCAAGCAATACATACTCGAATGGCCCCTAAACCTCACAACACATAGAAAAAAGAACGAACGAAAAATAAGCAAAACTCCATGAGTAGCGCCCCGTACACCGAAACGTCGCCAAGCTGATTTTTGAGGGGGTAGCGACCGCTACCTCATTCCAGGAGGTATTTTGGTCCGGGCAGCGATCGAGGAGCGTTGCGCCTAGCGCTCGGGGTAGCGACCGCTACCCCTAGGGTAGCGACCGCTACCTGCTCCAGAAGCTGAAAAAACACTTCTTCTTGCTTCGTTTCTCTTCGTTTTCGTCGGTGCTCCGAGATCCAAGGTCGATCCGTGGATCAAATCCACTGCTTACAAGTTGTACAATACATATGTAAAAGAAACCTATCTATTAAAAATGATTCCAAGGCACACAGTCCTCCAAATTACAACTGATTCCAAGGCACGCAAGCCTCAAAACTAAAGCCATTCGGTACGTAAAAAACACGATTGCATTCACCCAACCACTATCTGTGGTTGGCCTTACATCTAAGACAAGCAATCAACACCACAACAAAGAAGCACATAAGAGAAATTATGTTGTTTAAAATTGTGTCCAACACAAAACATGTGCACGAGCCCTAGGCTCTGATACCAATTGATGGTTTTCGATGCCGATCCAATCGCTCGATTACCTTGTTCGTGTGTGCGGAAGCGTGTAAAACAATAGAACACGAACAACATGAAGATCTAGGCACACATTATATGTATAGACACGTTTATATATATACATCCAATATATATATATAGAGAGAGATTAACGAGATCACTTACAACCGGTGTAGCGTGCCTCGTTGATGTTGATGAAGGTGGTGTTGAGTCGATTGAACCACCTTC
Source organism: Euphrasia confusa (assembly GCA_954870475.1). Lineage (NCBI taxonomy): Eukaryota > Viridiplantae > Streptophyta > Magnoliopsida > Lamiales > Orobanchaceae > Euphrasia > Euphrasia confusa. The sequence goes on from OX940956.1 coordinate 23,987,892, forward strand.
ATGGATCAGTCACTAGATGCTCTCCTTGTGAATGACCTCGTCACTCCTTTAGATCGTCCGGATGTGGAAGCCGCACAAATGGCCCGGCCTCTACGTGTTGCACACGAACCCGGATAATGAACACCTTGCTTGCTTGAGAATGAATCTCCAAGATCACCTCTTTTCTCTCTATTTGAGTGGAATTTCGTGGCTGATGCAATTGTGTGATGAAAATCTGATTTTCATCTATCTAAGTCAATCATTATGCATCCCATTACACCCCTTTGTAACCTACAACATAATGGGCATCATAATGCACCATAATCATGTAAAGGGGTTACAAAGGAGGTGAAAGGTCATCCCACATACACATGCCACTATGCATTGTATGTGGTCCCCACTTGCTTGTGTGGCATGACATGTCACACTATATGACATGCATCCATGAAAGCCATGCATCCCATGCATGTTAATTAATTCCACGTAAATATTGATTCTAAATCAATATATTTATCAAGCAACGTACATCATCTTTGAGTCCGTGTGTGACCCTGTAGGTATGATTTAATTGATCAATATTATATTGCTCCCAACAATTAATATTATCAAATAATCATTTAACATCCATAGACGACCTTATGACTTTATCGATTGCACACGTAGGATCGAAGGACATATCCCAACAGACCACGCACCCGAAGGCACGCGGCCCGCCCCCAGCCGAACCCCCGCGAGCCGGGGTTCACGCGATCGAAATCGCGTTCGATCTTCACGATCGATGGGGCTGCCCAGCAGCCCCCCGCGGCGATTCCGGCGACTCGCCGCCGCCTGGAGGAGCCCCGCCTTCACGGCGGGTGGGGTGCGGCACCAGCCCGCGCCCCGGCGATCGATCCCCGTGATCGATCGCGAGCCCTCGGCCCAGCCGAGGGTTCCTTTCCTCCGCGCGCCGCCAAACCCTAGCGGGCGATCCCGCGGTCCGGTGGCTTCGCCACCACCGCGTGATCGTTCGTCTAATCCGGGTTCGACTCTTGGATCTTGTTTTTCCGATAATTGATTTCAATATACATGAATTAAATAGCGGAATTTAATTCACCTTTCGATTTTTTGTGCGGAGAAACGAGATCTTATGATGACCTTGAGATCTTCCCACGTATTCCTTGCACTTGTTCGAACGTCGGGTGGGTGACGATCCTCCGAACACTATGGATCTCCTTCTCTCCTTTCTCTCTCTAGAATTGTGATCTTCAAGTTATGAGAATAGAGAAGACCATGTAGTGCTTTTATAGGCTACGTAGGGGATCTTAAGGAGGTGGAATATTGGGCTTCCAATATTAATGATTAAATTGAGCCCAAGCCCAAATCTATTAATCCATTAATATTAATTAATTCTATTTTCCACTATATAAAATTAATTGCACTCCCAATATTAAACCATATTATATCAAATAATATTTCTCCGTTAGTATTATTTATTCCGTGTATTTAAGATGTAAATATCCATGAATAAAATTAATTTATTGCTAATTAATTTATTCATCTCTTATATCCGAGACTAGTACCATTCATCCTTAATTATTATGCGGAACAAATCCACCTGCAGGGTTTACATAATAATTCCTTATGAACTCATCTCGGGGATATTATCAACCCTTCCGGGATACACTTTCCCGTCAAGTATTCACGGCATGTCATATATAAAATATAGCGACCCAACTTAACCGGTAATTGACCCAGTAATTAAACCGGTCAATTCCTTTGGAAAATCAAAGTCACTTATATTAAATATACACACCCGCAATAGTATCGGGGATTAAGAATAAAATACTCTGAGACTTAAATCGATTATCGCCGGCAATCCTAATCGATAAATCTCAAACGATCCGCTCAATACACCAAGTGTACAAGTGTGATAAAATAATTAACATAAATTATTTTCTCTCTCACACAACGACTATACCGATGGATTGGTCCGTGTCCATCTAGGTCGTGAGCAACTGTTCGATTAAATACGAGTAACTGATAGTATGATCTTCTGTGCGCCCATGCACACCATACTAACTACAACGTATGAAATCCAGGACTATAATTTGCATATATTTAATTAACAATAATTAAACGCAAATAATTGTTTATTTAATTAAATAGATTAGTGGCAATGGATCGTGAGTTTCCGTTACTTAAATCTAGACATTAAGTACACAACTCCAACAATCTCCCACTTGTACTAAGGTCTAGTCATTTCCTCCAAACTCCCGACTCCCATACTCATCACGTGCTTAAGTTGTACTTCCAAGAAGTACTATGTGAATGAGCAATCTAGGTTGCCGCTCTGAAGTTATCTTGGTGACTACAGCGTCGTCTCCCTCGACGATGACTCGTATCAGGTGGTACTTGCACTATGTGTTATCTTACACTTATGGACTTGTGATTTCTTACCATTTGCCATCGCACCGCTATTTACATAGCCTTTGGCAAATTAAGAATCACATCTAAGTCCCAGAGATTATCCCGGAGTTTATACCAAAACTTCCGCTGCCTCTGAGGCCGCTTATTTGGTTACCCATGGCAGAGTCCGAAAAGCATCGTGCTTATCACTCTTCCATGTTAAAACTCCTTCTCCTTTAATAGTGAAACACATAGCCTGATATCGACTTACACCGGTCCTTATTTGATTAGAAATCTAAGAGAGTGTAATCCAAAAGAAATGCTCGTCTGCTCCGTAATCCAGAACATAGTTTCCAGTACTTCGAAAGTACTTAAAATGTTCATTACAACAGTCGAGTATTCCTTTCCAGGATTACCTTGATATCCTCCCACTATACTAGCCGCATAGCAGATATCAGGTTCTCGTTTTTCAACATCGCATTTATCAAGCTTTCCACACTCGAAGTGTAGGAAACCGCTTTTATTGCTTCTATCCCCTTTTGTGTTCCAAAACACATATCCTTAGATAGATGCATTCCGTATTTGAAAGGTAACGAACCTTTCTGGGAATCTTGCATGTTAAAACGAACCACAATCATATATATGTAAGATGTCCAGGAGAAGTACAATGTTCCTTTCTAGAGATCCTAGATCTCAAGAACATGTCCAACTTCTTCCTATATCTTTCATAATGATTTATCCAGACAACCATTATTTCATGTCTGATTACATCTTTACATTGTTGCCAATGATAAAATGTTATCTACATAAAACCTCCGAGAAACACCACCTTGTTTCCATCACGTTTCCCATACACACGATTCGTCAATGCCTTTTGATGAATCCATCAAATGGACTTTCTCATAAATGCGCAAGTTCCACGAACTTAATGCTTTGTTCCAATCCATAGATGGATCAACTAAGCTTGTACTCTAAATGATCTTGCCTCTTAGCAATAATCCTTATTGCTTTCCAAGAAGGCACATTTAGATCTAGCACTGCCTTCATGTAGATCCAGGGATCGATTTCATGTATACTAGGTCCAGAGTCCGAAAACTCTCCTAGTCTTATGAATATCTCCGGTTGATCACAACCTCCCACTACAACGGCATTCCGGTGTATAAACAGTAATAACACTAGGTGCAGTTAGTGGTGTACCGCTACTCGGTTCGGCTGGTTCTATAAGTCTTAATCTTTCTCTCTCATTTCAAAATACTATGTCACATTGGGCTTGTGGTTCATCTAATAGTCTTCTTCTAAGAACCGGGCGTTAGAACTTATAACGTCCTTCTGGTTCATAGTACTATTGAACACACAACTTTTGTTCTTCCAGGATGTTCTACAACCGCATTGAATGCGCCGTTGTTTCTAGACATATCCATAGAACATAGGTAGTTCCGTTTAACTCATGCTTTTACTATTTCTATAAGAGTTCCATTTCTTATTTCCGACACACCAATCCTACAGAGGACTGTATGGTGTAGTCACTTGGGATCCAATCCCAAGCTCCGATCATAAATCAGAGTCAATCAATTCTAATACTTGTCCGGATCTTATATCTTATATCCATAAAGGATTGCTTAGTCGTATTATCTTCCAAATTAGATTCTTAGGTCGGAAGGTCCACTCCTTCAACTTAATTGATCTTACAATCAATTTTCGACCTTTGAACTTCTCATTTGAATAAATATGACTTAGCATAAGAATCCACAAGTATAAATGATTAAATAAAGAAATCTCTTATTAGTAAAACGATTTATGTATAACGGTTCGTTGCATCGTGGTGGACTCAGGATTCATCATTTATATATTGCTAGCTAATGTACCAAAATAGATAATATCATTATTTCTTCTTATAACCATCAAATGATTAAAAGAAATAAAATATCCATTTATTAGAAATCCAGAACAAAGTTCTTTCTAATATGAAAGGTACATAAAAGCAAAAACTCAAAATGAAATCCTATAAAATGTCCTCCACTGCAACTGCTGCCTCCTCCACAGCATTGCCCATGTACACTATGATTTCTTCTTTTCCAAGTCGTCGGGTTTCCTGGAACCCTTGCATTTAAAATGCACATACCGTCAGTGGTTCCATATCTACACACCAGGTTCCGGTAGATAATACCACTGACTATGTTTCACGACTAAAGAAAATTTCGTACTTTTGAGAGGATAATCAGACTTCCAGTATCCAGACTGTTTGCATCGAGAACACTTGCCTATTGGCTTTCTCGTCCCGTCTCGTGGTCCAAAAAGAACCACTGGGTTTCTTTGCTTTCTTGTCCTTTCCCCCGATTCATGCCTTTAGGTTCGAAACCTTTGGCATTGGCTACAAGAGCTTGCGATTTCCGTCTCAACTCGTCTAAAAGGTCAATCATCTCAAAAACGTTTTTAAGCGTTTCCTCGAAGTGACTGGCCTTTATGAGTATCCTCATCGCTTCTTGTCTAGCCGCCTATGTCAATAGGCTCGGGAGGACAAAGCTCACTGAGTACTAACTAGTACTCTTTAACAGTTTGGGTAATGTCTAGATCTCTATTCCAATCATTACATTTAGGGACCAGTGAGTTAAAATCCTTACGTATCACATAAAGTGGGTTCAAGGCCATTTCCTAATCTATGAGCACATATAACAACAAACAATTGATTTAATCTCCGATATTATCTCCCTCAAATAATATCATTAAACCACTAATCGCATCTAAAATCCCATCAGATAAGGCAAGCCACGTGGTGTGGACGTTTACCCACCCAAATGATTTAGCAATTAGATTTTCTTCGGTCATACATCACTTATAGCGTAACCTCGTGGGGAGGAATACTATAATGCGTATCTAAGTGTAAACCATTACTCAGTACTAAAGTAAATCGTTTGGAATTGCTACATCACCGCAAGCCACGTGGTGTGGACGTTTACGACAACTTCACAACTCTTCACAATTTCTTATAACTGTCTACATCAATTAATCCAAAATCCGTTAGTATAGCAAGCCACGTGGTGTGGACGTTTACTATACCAAGAGACTTTTATAATTGACTCCCAATTACTCGATTCATTCAATCTTGTAAATCAAGACGCGGAGAATCATAAGTGAAACTCGAAGTTTCTTACCAGTGATTCACCATGCGAACAACCCTATCTCTCATAGAATGAGGGAGCCGAGCAGACAATCGATCTAGTCATCAAATGACACGAAAGTCTCTAATTTGTGTCCTCGACATGACCAAGTGGCTTTGGCTCCATTCCACTCCCCGGGGTGAGAATGAGTCGACTTGAAATCAGTTTTGGAAAGACAAATTAGGCATTGTTTGATGAACTTAATTAATGTTTCTCGTAAGAGGAATTACAAGAATTCTCCTCCAATGACTTGTCTATACGAACTTCAAAAGTCCATAAAAGTCACCAAGAGAACAGCAATGGAGACCATGGCAATGTTTCCATTCCCTCTCCCACTTAGCTTTTTATAACAAAGGGATACGCTATCTAATGCATAATTAAATACACATAAGCATAATAACAAACATGCATTTCATGCAAGTACGTTCATAAATAATCAAATAATTACTCAAGTAAAATTATTTCTTGACTATTCGTACCTTGATGAATTCCAGCGTGCTTGTCTTGAGTCTTCATTCTACGTCTTGAATACTTTGCCGAGCGACGGAAAAATTCTTTGATTCTCATATTTAATTTATTTTAAATAAAATCCAAGATTCCAATCCAAAATAAATTTTGAATTAATCTAATGATTTTAAATAAAATACTCCAATTAAATAAAATCAATTCCATTGATTTCCATATTTAATTCTATTTTAAATAAAATCCAAGATTTTCCAATCCAAAATAAATTTTGAATTAATCTAATGATTTTAAATAAAATACTTAAATTAAATAAAATCAATATTATTAAAATCCATTGATTTCCATATTTAATTCTATTCTAAATAAAATCCAAGATTTTCCAATCCAAAATAAATTTTGAATTAATCTAAAGATTTTAAATAAAATACTTAAATTAAATAAAATCAATATTATTAAAATCCATTGATTTCCATATTTAATTCTATTCTAAATAAAATCCAAGATTTTCCAATCCAAAATAAATTTTGAATTAATCTAAAGATTTTAAATAAAATACTTAAATTAAATAAAATCAATATTATTAAAATCCATTGATTTCCATATTTAATTCTATTCTAAATAAAATCCAAGATTTTCCAATCCAAAATAAATTTTGAATTAATCTAAAGATTTTAAATAAAATACTTAAATTAAATAAAATCAATATTTTAATTATTTCTCAATCCTATTTAGATTAGATCTCAAGAATCCTAATCAAAATCGAATTTTGATTCTTCTTAAGACTTCTAATCCAAGTAGGTATAGGATGTCTAGAGAAACTAGGATTTTCTTTCCTAATTTAACTCTCCATCTAATTCCATTATTTAATTCCATAATTAAGAAATCTAATCCAAATAGAATTTGAATTAATTCCAAAATTAAATTAAATAATATTAGAAAGATTAAATTATTTCCGGAAAGATCGGATTTACCGGGACGAACCGAAACAAGTTCCGGTCATCCCAATCGAACCAAGATGCACTACATGCATGGCCGTGTATCTCACCATGCAAATCATGGCCACACAATATCAATTTCAAGAATTGATCGATCCATGCATTCCAAGAATTAATGTGGTCCATGCAACTAACAACATGAATTAATTCATGCATCCATACATACAGCAGCGAGAGAAAAAAAAATTCCCAGCAGCCGCATCTTTGATCGATCGTCTTGCCGACGCCCGCGTGGACCTTCGCCGGAGCAGCCGACTCACGTTCAGCCGCTGCCCAGCAGCCCGCTTCGAACATTGGCGCACCAGCAGCCCGCTCAAAGGCGTACCAGCAGCCCGCTCAAAGCGTGCCCAGCCGGACCTTCACCGGATCAGCCGCGACTTCGCCGGACATCCGTCGACTTCCGGCGAACCATCCCACGATGGTAAACGCCAAGTCGACGAGCCCAGACGTCCAGCCGCTGCCTCCAGTTTCTTCCCCGGCAGCCCGCCCGATCGCGAAGCCGTCCGCGAAGCCGCCAACGCAACCACCGAACGCAGCCGCCGGCTGCCGGCGAACCACCACCACTGGTGGCACACGCCGGCATGCCCAGCCACGTCTAGGTCACACCCAGCAGCCCGCACAGCCCCTTCGAGCCCAGCATGCCGCGGTCGATCGATCTAGGTTCGATTCGTCCGAAAAACCCTCGATTTTTAATAATTAATTTTTCCGACAAACACGATTCATACAAGAGAGAAAAACAAGTACGTAGAACAATATATAGCACAATAATTTAACAATTTAAATTAATCTATGGCTATAAACAACGACAATCGATTATCGAAACAATTAACGAAAAAACGTAACCATACGCTCTGATACCAATTGTTGGAATTCGATATCCCGGGTTATTTAAATTTGCGGAAACCAATAACCCGATCAAACCCTTCGCCGGAGATCACATGAACGCCGACTCATCCGCCGGAGTCCGGCCTTTGGAGACCACGCACCCGAAGGCACGCGGCCCGCCCCCAGCCGAACCCCCGCGAGCCGGGGTTCACGCGATCGAAATCGCGTTCGATCTTCACGATCGATGGGGCTGCCCAGCAGCCCCCCGCGGCGAGTCCGGCGACTCGCCGCCGCCTGGAGGAGCCCCGCCTTCACGGCGGGTGGGGTGCGGCACCAGCCCGCGCCCCGGCGATCGATCCCCGTGATCGATCGCGAGCCCTCGGCCCAGCCGAGGGTTCCTTTCCTCCGCGCGCCGCCAAACCCTAGCGGGCGATCCCGCGGTCCGGTGGCTTCGCCACCACCGCGTGATCGTTCGTCTAATCCGGGTTCGACTCTTGGATCTTGTTTTTCCGATAATTGATTTCAATATACATGAATTAAATAGCGGAATTTAATTCACCTTTCGATTCGTTGTGCGGAGAAACGAGATCTTATGATGACCTTGAGATCTTCCCACGTATTCCTTGCACTTGTTCGAACGTCGGGTGGGCGACGATCCTCCGAACACTATGGATCTCCTTCTCTCCTTTCTCTCTCTAGAATTGTGATCTTCAAGTTATGAGAATAGAGAAGACCATGTAGTGCTTTTATAGGCTACGTAGGGGATCTTAAGGAGGTGGAATATTGGGCTTCCAATATTAATGATTAAATTGAGCCCAAGCCTAAATCTATTAATCCATTAATATTAATTAATTCTATTTTCCACTATATAAAATTAATTGCACTCCCAATATTAAACCATATTATATCAAATAATATTTCTCCGTTAGTATTATTTATTCCGTGTATTTAAGATATAAATATCCATGAATAAAATTAATTTATTGCTAATTAATTTATTCATCTCTTATATCCGAGACTAGTACCATTCATCCTTAATTATTATGCGGAACAAATCCACCTGCAGGGTTTACATAATAATTCCTTATGAACTCATCTCGGGGATATTATCAACCCTTCCGGGATACACTTTCCCGTCAAGTATTCACGGCATGTCATATATAAAATATAGCGACCCAACTTAACCGGTAATTGACCCAGTAATTAAACCGGTCAATTCCTTTGGAAAATCAAAGTCACTTATATTAAATATACACACCCGCAATAGTATCGGGGATTAAGAATAAAATACTCTGAGACTTAAATCGATTATCGCCGGCAATCCTAATCGATAAATCTCAAACGATCCGCTCAATACACCAAGTGTACAAGTGTGATAAAATAATTAAGATAAATTATTTTCTCTCTCACACAACGACTATACCGATGGATTGGTCCGTGTCCATCTAGGTCGTGAGCAACTGTTCGATTAAATACGAGTAACTGATAGTATGATCTTCTGTGCGCCCATGCACACCATACTAACTACAACGTATGAAATCCAGGACTATAATTTGCATATATTTAATTAACAATAATTAAACGCAAATAATTGTTTATTTAATTAAATAGATTAGTGGCAATGGATCGTGAGTTTCCGTTACTTAAATCTAGGCATTAAGTACACAACTCCAACACTACCTTGTAAGGTTTCCGACTATTATGGCTAGCGTTTAATTATTCGTTAATTAATTGTCATAATTAATTTTTATTAAACTCTCGGACATGTCGAGATTCGTTTTGTGTGGATGAATGCTTGTAATAGTAAAAATTCGGGGGTTGACCGAATTTAGGATTTATTATTATTGTTCTATGTTTTCCGGAAATTGTATAGGGTTGATTTCATGTATAGAATCGATACCGAAATTTGTAATTTAAATTTTTGTAATTTATTTACGTTGGTTCGATGTTGGAACGATCGCAGGAGAACGAGGTGTGACCAGGAAGACGACGAGGACCGGGATCGATCATCCCCATGATCGATGGCGCGAGGAGGGGGCTCGATCACCCATCGGCTGAGGCTGCCGCCGTCATGGTGGTGGTCGGCTGGCTGGGTGGTAGCGGCGGTCGATCGGTGGGGGTGGTGCGGGGATCCCCACCCCGTGCTACTCCTACCGAGATTCGCTTTCCTACTTTAATTCATTTTTTCCTATTTTGAGTGTTCTTATTTTTAGGAACTCTCATGGAATAGGAAAAGAATTAAATTTGAATTAATTTATTTTCTTATTGAGTGTTCTTGTTTTTAGGAACTCTCATGGATTAGGAAAATAATTAATTTGGAATTGATTTGTTTCCTAATTGATTATTTCTATTATGGAAATTTTCATGAACATGGAAACTAATTAATTTGGAAAGTAAAAGAGTCCTAATTTATTTTATTTCTTTATTATATTATAGAAGTCTTCTAGAATATTCCAAGTTTAATTTGATAAGATTCTAAAGATTTAATAGAATTAGAAAGGAAAAATAAATAAATAAAAATATTAATAATATTTAATTTTATTTTTGATTTATTCGATTGACTTAATTTTCGAATTTAGAATCTTTGGGATTTATTGAAAATAAATAGATTTAAATATTGGAATTAATATTCTCGTCACATGAAGCATTCAAGAACGAAGACTGAAGACTAGAAGATGCGTACAAGGATGGAATAAAGCCATGATACTCGGAAAATAATATTCTAGTATTATTTTGACTATGTGATAATATTTATGTGCTTTAATTACATGTATGCATGCTTATGTGTATTTATTTAGGCATTAGATAGCGTATTCCTTTATTGTAAAAAGCTAAGTGGGAGAGGAATTGGAAACAATCCCATGGTCTCCATTGCTGTTCTCTTGGTGACTTTTATGAACTTTCGAAGTTCATATAGGAGAATTCTTGTAATTCCTTTTACAAGAGACATTGAATAAGTTTATCAAACAATGCCTAATTTGTCTTTTTGAAACTGATTTCTAGTCGACTCATTCTCACCCCGGGGAGTGGAATGGAGCCAAAGCCACTTGGTCATGTAGAGGACACAAATTAGAGACTTTCGTGTCATTTTATGACTAGATCGATTGTCTGTTCGGCTCCCTCATTCTATGAGAGATAGGGTTGTTCGCATAATAAATCACTGGTAAGAAACTTCGAGTTTCACTTATGATTCTCCGCGTCTTGATTTACAAGATCGAATGGATCAAGTAATTGGGAGTCAATTATAAAAATCTATTGGTGTAGTAAACGTCCACACCACGTGGCTTGCTATACTAATGGATTTTGGATTAATTGATGTAGACAGTTATAGGAAATTGTGAAGGATTGTAAGTTATCGTAAACGTCCACACCACGTGGTTTGCGGTGATGTAGCAATTCCAAACGATTTACCTTAGTGCTGAGTAATGGTTTACACTTAGGTACGCTTTATAGTATTCTTCCCCACGAAGTAACGCTATAACGATGTACGACCAAAGCAAATCTAATTGCTAAATCATTTGGGTAGGTAAACGTCCACACCACGTGGCTTGCCATATTTGATGGAATTTTAGATGTGATTAGTGATTTAATGATATTATTTGAGGGAGATAATATCGGAGTTAAATTGATTGTTTGTTTATATGTGCTTATAGGTTTAGAGAATTGCTATGAATCCACTTTCTGTGATACTCAAGGAAAATAAACTGATTGACCCCAATTATATTGATTGGAGGAGAAATCTGGACATTGTCCTGACTTCTGAGGATTACAAGTTTGTACTTCATGATCAATGCCCTGCTGAGCCCACGAATGCCTCAACTGATGAGGATAAAACGGCATATAGGAGGTGGAAAAAGGCTGATGAAATGTCTAGGTGCTATATTTTGGCTTCAATGTCAAATGTACTCCAAAACCAACATCAGTCGATGGACACCGCCTATGACATGTTGTTTAACCTCAAGGAGATGTTTGGGCATCAAGACCGTGCGGCTAGGACATGTATATCTACAAATAATGATCCAGTTGGATAGTGAACAAATGCTTATTTTATCGATAATTATCACCCTTATGCTACTATAATTCAGTGAGACATGTAATAAAGGGTGTAAATGGATTTATAGAGTAATGTCTAGTCAATTTTTTATGACTCGAGCGTGGATAATAATGTACTAATGATCCACCAATTATTTGACAGATTCTAAAATTTTAAACCGTTATTCATTTAAAAAAAATCAAAGGTTTGGGTGGCTACGTACGTGTAATGATAGTGTACGAGTTGGTTTTTGTGGTATTTTTTAACATCCCTGTTTTATTATATAATATGTTATGACAGTCAATACGGGTGCAGGCGAATTGCGAGTGAAATTTTGAGTTGTTTTTTATAGCGAGTGGTCGATCATGTACCCATGACCCACTCATTATTTCATTTTGGAATTCGATATCCTGGGCTATTAAAAATTGCGGAAACAATAACCCAATCAAAAACCCTTCGCCAGAGATCACGCGAACACCGCCATGCGAACCGGAGCTGACCGAGGACATGACGCACCCGAAGGCACGCCGCTGCCCCAGCTGAGCCCCCTCGAGCGGGGCTCCATGCGATCGATCACCGATCTCATCATGCGATCAGTCGGGGCTGCCCAGCATCCCCCGCGGCGAGTCCGGCGACTCGCCGCCGCTGGGAGGGTCGTCCCGCCACCAGCAGGCCGTCGCGGTTCACAGCCTGCGGCCAGCGATCGATCCTCACAGATCGATCGCACCCCTGGCGTCCAGCCGGGGTTCGCCCTCCACAGGCACGCCGAAACCCTAATTGGGTCGACCGCCGCGATGTCGTGGTCTTCGACCACCATCGTCGGTTGATCCTTTTTCGGGGTTTCGTATCTCGGATCTTGGTTCTACGGTATTTTCAATATTTAACGATTAAAATTATAAAGGGGGTTTTACGATTTTACCTCGTTCTCGTTGTCCGGAAAAACGAAGAACTTCGATGACCTTGAAGCCTTCCCACGTATTCCTTGAACTTCGTTCGAACGTCGTGTGGGCAACGAGCCTCTGAACTTTATGGATCTCCTTCAACTCTCTAGAACTAACAACTAATGATATTCTTGTCTTATGATTTATGAAGGCTATGTAGTGCTTTTATAGGCTACGTAGGGGACCTTAAGGAAGTAGAATATTGGGCTTCCAATATTAATGATTAAATTGAGTCCAAGCCCAAATCTATTAATCCATTAATATTAATTATATAATTATTTCCACTATATAAATATTATTGCACTCTCAATATTTACCATATTATATCAAATAATATTCTTCTGGTAGTATTATTTATTCCGTATGTTTAAGATATAAATATTCATGAATATTTATTATTTATTGCATAATAAAATTTATTCATCTCTTATATCCGAGATTAGTACCACTCAACTTTATTATTATGCGGGAATAAATCCACTCGCGAGGTTTATATAATAAATCCTTATGAGCTCATCTCGGGGATATTATCAACCCTTATCTTATCGGGACATACTTTCCCGTCAAGAATTCATAGCATGTCATACATAAAATACAATGACTCAACTTTACCGGTAATTGACTGGTTATTCTAATCAATCAATTCCTTTGGAAAATCAAAGTCACTAATATTATATGCACACACCCGCAATAATATCAGGGATTAAGAATAGAATACTCAGAGATTTAAATCGATTATCAACGGCAATCCTAATCGATAAATCTCAAGCAGATCCGCTCAATACACTAAGTGTACAAGTATGATAAAATAATCAAGACCAATTATTTTCTCACTCATACAACGACTATACCGATGGATTGGTCCCTGTCCATCTAGGTCGTGAGCAACTGTTCGATTATATACGAGTAACCGATAGTATGATCTTCCGTGTGACGTCGCACACCATACTAACTATAACGTGTATAATCTAGGACTATAATTTGCATTTAATTAATAAAAGCCAATTAATGTTTATTTATTAATAGATAAATGAAAGTGTACAAGGAGTTCAGATCACTTAAGTCTAGACATTAAGTATACTACTCCAACATTTCATAGGTTCTAAAATTTTAAACTATAATTTATTTTTATAAATATAAAACCATTGAGTTTTAGCGGCTAAGTGAGAATTTAGCGGGCAAGTCACTTTTTTTGCGAGTTCTTTGAACACCCCAACGACAATTTGAAAGAGGATTGATGAGTCATCGCATATACTTTATAGACGACGATTGCTACAAGAATTTATTGGCGATGGTTACACTATGTTTTAGTTTTAAAATATACTTGCATGAATAATAATCAACATGATTTTCGTTGTGATTCTTAAATCGTAGGTACCTTGATCCGTTCAATAATATAAAAGAATTATTTTTACATTTTGCTTTTATTGACGGTACCCGATTGGTAATAACAAAACTTGGAAATTATGTCATCGAAGCCAAAATTTTGGGAGGTCAAACTTCGGGTCACTTGGTATACAATCCTCGGATTAGTCTATCCCCTTAAGATCAAAAATTTCCCTTTACTTTTCAACGAAGACAATTTTGGTGATGATATCATACGCTATGTCGATTAATAAAAGTCAAGGTCAATCTTTATCAAACGTGGGGATATTTTTGAGAAAACCAGTTTTACGCATGGTCAATTGTATGTTGCCATTTCTAGAGTTACCAACAAGGTCGGGTTGAAGTTTTTACTTTGTGATGACAGTGGAAATATTACTAATAGAACATCCAGTGTAGTGTATAAGTAGATCTTCTAAAATTTGTAATTTGATTTCTCGATAAGTTAATAATAATACAATTTCTCAATATTTCAAACTTCTAAACATCTCAAAATAAAAAATATTTATCGATTATAACATAACTGAAACATGTTATTTTTTCAAAATAACAAATACGAAGTAAAAAATTACGAAGAAGCTCTCTGTGGATCGCACGTGTCTTTTACTAGTCATCAACTGATGAAGAAAAAAAATAATGAAGAATGAAAAATTAACCGATAGTGGTATCTATTTATAAAAAGAAAAAACTGATTTTTTTAAAAAATATTTATATTAATATTCTATTATTATTTAATAATTAAAAAAAATCAAAACTTAATTGTATCAAAAAAAAGTATGTCACTATCTCACTATTCACCCATCAATGTCATTCTAAGTTCTAAGGATGAACATGTCATCACCAAACCCACCCGGTCCTCTATGATTTTTTGCCAATGCACATATGCTCTTATTGTTTGTTGTACATTAACATGGTCTTAATTAGTTAGCATGTCTCGTAAAAATAAACTATTTTCCTCTCTTTTGTATTTACAAGGGAATAGAGATAGCATACAAGAAACAAGCACATTTTCCTTACCACATTATAACACTGGTCACTGTAGCACAATCACAGAAAATCTCATGGCAGCCTTTCAGAACCATTTTCATTCTGATCTGTTGCATATTTTTCTTACCTACTACCCTCTTCCACACCGTTATAATTATACTGTGGCAGTGCCAATATTCGAGTATATTTTCAAATATGATCAATACTCATGTAGACGAAGAAGGGATGTCATGTTTGAACAGACCATTATCGAACACCTGAAAACAAGAATTCATCATCATCATCATCATCATCCGGTAAATGCTAATGATATATGTGTGGTGTGCCAAGACTCTTTTTTCACATAAACACGCAAGGATTCACATACAGGGTGTATCACAAGTATGTCTGACATTATCAGTGACTTAAAAAAACATTACTCAAGAAAAATTACTTGTAGATTGATTGAATGTTTTGGGTTTAAGTAATACTCTCTCTGTTATATGGAAGTTGATTACAATCAACCCTCTAGAGCAGAAGAAGTATATATATAGTTAGCTATATATGAAAAACTAAAATCTCCCTTCAACTTAAAAAACAAATATGATCTAGAAACATGCATGTTCCACCCAACAAAATCAACAAACTGATACCACCCTAATCATTTATGTCCACAAGATTTAACTGAGATGAGAAATGTCAACGTCATCGGGGATCCGGAAGGTTTCGGCAGCTCCAAACTTCCTCCACTCTTCCCCAACAGATTCTTCCTCGTTGTCGCTATCCTTTTCGTCATCATGAGCAGCTGGAGACGAGGGGTCGAGGTAACTCTTGGATCTGCAGTCATGCGTGGCCAGCATTTTGACTTGTCCCAGATTTGAAATCTCGACCACAACAGTCTCATCGTTGACCGGAAGAGGTTGCTTCCATGGCTCCCCATCGATCCTCATGTACGTGGCATCAGCTCCACCTTTATGGAACTCAAATCGGATACGATGAGCTTGCGCAAGACGCGTCCCATGACCCTTTGGAGCAAGTAAAACAAGCCCATGCCAAGCATCTTTAAAACCAACTATCTCGAGTAATCCATCATCAACAAACGGGGGAGTCAAGTCTCTCTGTTCGTGCATGTATAATCAAATTAAGTTGAAATAATAGTAAACAAGAATATGTTGTTTATAATTTGGTATCCGAAAAAGAACGAGTAAAAACTAACATCACGTAGTTTTCTATTATTTGGAGTTCCCCAAGGATTTAGACCACCGGAAAAGCTTGGTAGATTAAGGCATATGATAGACCTAATACTGCACCGAGTATATATTAATTAGTTCATAATCAACGCACACAGTAAATTAACAACTTGACATAGACCTACCTCTGGGGGATTTGGAGGTCTTCCCAATCACCATGCCTTTTCATGACCTTGACCTTACAAAGCTGAGCTATATTCCTGCGAGATCCGGCAAAAGAGAGAAGATAAGCAATGGCAAATATCGGAGTATATATCTACAAATAAATGAATCTCACATTGAAGAAGGGTGAACAAGGGAAGCACAAAACCATCCTTGTGTGCATCCAAGCTTTGCATATGTACTCTGTGATTGATGCAAGAAATAAAAAATCTTTTTTACAACTAATATAAGTTAATCTCAGACCGGAAAAAGGAAAGGAAAACCCAAAGCTTCACTTTAGATATTTTAGAAAACACACCAAAGAAACAAATTTCTACATTAAAAGAAACACACAAAGATATCGATTATACCTGATTAACCAGCTGGTTTTTGAATTTTTCTGGATGAAGTTTGCGCTCAGAGTGGAATGCATACGAAACTTGTGCATCCATTCCTGAATAAAACAAGAAACATATATAGCAGCAGGGTATGATATTAGAAATATAACTATAATCTCACAAAGCATATGAAATTATAAATAACTAGTTTATTGAGTGGCAATTTGGTCAGAGTATGAGAATAAGTAGATAACTGTACCCATGCTGAAATAGTTCCAGAATCCCCCACGGAAAGTGTCGTATCCTTCCTGGAAAATTCACAAGTTCAAAAAACATAAATAAATTATGAGTCCTGCAACTACAAAGTATATATCATATGAATTGTGAAGTAGTAATGTTTTTAAAGCAGAATAAAAGTCTTTTCTTACCACATTAAGATCATCTGACGAGGAAACCCGATGAAACGCATGCAAAGAATGTGGCAGCTCGAGAGGAGCAATCGGCTCACAAGCACCTTCTTTTGGTACTCTCATTCGCAAAAATATGTGCCAGCTGGAAGATAGATATTACAAGAGTTTTTTTCATAAAAATGTCGTAAAACAAATGAAGTTGAATCAAGGTACGTAACCTGTCAATCATCATTTCCTTTGCTCTTCGCACTTGATTCAAGAACGAGAGCACGGAATTACGGTCAGTACCAGGGTTCTTCTTACCCTGCATTAAGTACAAAGACATTTTTACCCTGTATATTCGCGATGTAAATTAACAACTTTTCATTACAGGATCTTATTATTCTTACCCAACCGAATGAGAATGGAAGATTATTTCCTGTTCCCAGAGGCACAGTAGCTACTGGTGGTGGATCCGACAATTTTAGATCCGAAACCACCCCAAGAATCCACCCAGCAGTACCATCTCCACCAGCAACCTATGCTTACACACCTTAATTAATTACAACAACTACACACGTACGTACAATTATTAAAATTTACTCACAATTATTCGTAACTTCTTTGCAAGTTCAATAGAAAATTCATCACCACTGTTCTTGAGCCTCTCTAGATTGAGAAAAATCCTACGGAGCACGCTATCCGGCCCTTCTTCCCCCAAGTCAAAAACCTTTAAAAATTAACAACAACATATCATCACAGTACTCGCGCACAGGGTCGACTCGATCTTCATGGTTAATTTAATAATACTAATGTAATTAATTTACCTGTTTTTCGTTTAGTATGGAGCGATACGTGATGAGAAGGTCTCCGCCCAATTGACCTCCGCTCCTGGAATTGATAAATACCAAAACCGGGCAGTCGGGCACTTCAGTAGGAAACTCGTCCGCCTTCACCTCCGGAAGAAGCACATAGCTGGGGATGAAAAACTGGTTCACAAATACGTCGGAATCAAGACTCGAATTCGCCGCCACCAAACTCATTATGCCACTGCATGCACATATACAACAAAATCAACAAAGCATACGAATCAATAACCAAACTTGAAATCTACTAAATTAATTATCTCAACACCAACACAAAATAAATAAATGAAATAATAGATCGAGAAGGAATTGAAGAATTCGGACCTGCAGGATATACAAATATTATTATTAATAATTATTATTATAATAATGAGGAGAAACTAAGTTGTCGATAGATCATAGATCTGTCTCTGTGTATATGAAACGAATGGAACAACGCACTGTAACGTTTTTCTATGAAATCATATAAGTTAACAAAAGTGGATGAGAAAGTATTCTTTCTATATAAGTTTTTACCTTTCGTATTCTATGAAATCATATAAGTTAACAAAAGTGGATGAGAAACTATTTTTTCTAAATAAGAGAACTTGAGAATAAATTTAGATCCTAATTATTTTAAATTCATTTTATTTTCATTCTCGAGTCATAAATTTGACTTTTTTTAATTAAACATTTTTTTTAAATCAAATTTTAGAGAAGTACATATGGAATTAATTATTATTAATATAATCAAAATTAATTATGGAAATCGTCTGATTAATTATGGACATAATATAAAACGATCCAATATAATTATTAATAAGATTGAATCTAATACCAATTAATTCGCATTAACTAATTCAATATCAGTTAGTTCGTCATTACAATGGTTCGACACAAAATTCAACTACTCATAATTCTACCTTAAATTTATTCACTAATTATTTAATTTGAATTATTATTTAATTTTATTTTATCAGTTTATTTGTCTGGAATTCGATTTTTTATTTTCAACCTTTTATATTTTTTTTTATAATCAAATTAATGAGAGTCCAATTAGTTACTTAGTATTACATATGAATTAATTATGAACACAAGTTAATTTAATCATGGAAATGGTAGAATTAACTATGAACATGATCAAATTAACTATGATTACAATCCAATTTTATTATAAATATGATTAATTTATTTCACACAAATTATTTCAAGCATCCCAAATAATTCGACACTCAATTCAAACACTTTATTCCACCTTAAATTACGTTGGACCCACAATTAATTTAAACTAGTGTGATCCACACAAAATGTTACACATGTGGCCACTACAATAAAAATTGACCAAATGAAAAAAATAAAACAATTAGTATGTTTGTTACATGTGGCAACCACAATAAAAATTGACCAAATGAAAAAAATAAAACAATTCAAGTATGTTTGTTACATGTGGCCATCACAATAAAAATTGACCAAATGAAAAAAATAAAACAATTCAAGTATGTAAACATGTTGATGTGGCCACTACAATAAAAATTGACCAAATGAAAAAAATAAAACAATTCAAGTATGTAAACACGTAAATATGTGTACGTAATTAGTGTAGTTACCTTAAGATAGCACTAGCACAGAATTAACCAGTTCTTAACTCTTTTGGAGTGTTATCTTCTTCTCCATCCAAACGGCTCTATCTCCCTTCCCCGTCCAAACGGCTCTATCGCTCACTCTTCTCTGGCCATCTAAAACTGCCTCGTCTCCATTGACATAAATCATCTTCTCCGTACTACGCCACAAGATGAAACCTAGAAATCAAGGTTTGCCAGATAATTTCGACACCGTCACAGCATCTCCGAATCTAAAACCGAAACCGACCACCCCAAACCCTAGTTTTCGGAAGCTCAAAGCCACCAAGGAGAACGCGCCGCCGACGCCGGCATCATATCTGAACTCGATGACATCGTCTCCCGCTGCCAAGATTAAGACTTAAGAGCCCCTTCCGCCGCGCCGGCCACTCAAGCGCAAGCTCAGCGTTGAGTCCGTGGCTTCAGAAAATTGTGCGGCCGCCGCGAATTCTACAGATTCCGGAGACAATGTGAGTTTTTTTTGTACATAAGTGATCGATTACTTGATTGCATCTATTTCATTTGTTTGAACAGAGAAACTCTTTTATTTTTTTATTTTTTTTTCTTTTTTATTTTTTATTTATAAGGTCTTGTAGGTAATGTTTATCTTGGGGTTAGTGAAACTGGTGAGTGAAACTCTTTTAAATTTCTACAGCCTGTTCCAAGAAACTGGTGAGGAAGATGATTTTGATTTCAAAATAAGGTGCTAATACATTAAACTTGTTGAGCTTTTCTTTTTTTTAATGACTCTGTGATAGTGTGATCCCAATATGTACAATTTGAACTGTTTGTTACTGATTGGCACCATGTGAGCATGCATAATCTGTATTTTGTTTGCTTATATGTGTGATTGAACTACACCATCTAGGTGATTGTTCAGGTGAGACCACTGAACAAGGATGAAGAGGATGGAGAAAACGTTGTTCAGAAAATGACAGAAGAATCATTAACAATATCAGGGTAACTATAGATACGATTGAATGGGGTTGCAACTTTTATAGGAATCGTTGGTCTTGTTGTAGCAATTGTTGTTCTGGTTGTACTTGTGGCCAGGTATTTTTTAATTGATATAAAACATGACCTAGTCTTACAGTTACTGGTTTGGAGAATTGAATTATATAATCAACTTTGAGATTTAACAGATTTTTTACTGGCCATTACTAACGATCCGGAAGAAAGAGTCCAATTCACATATGGTAAGACTAAAGTCGGTGATGCCATAGATGGCTTTGTTAAAATATTCACTGTTGCGGTATGTATTCATTTTAATAATCATCAAATATTGTTTTAATCTATGCTCATCTTGGGTTCCTGGCCAATCTGGATAAATTTCAGACCATTGTAGTTGTGGCTGTACCTGAAGGTCTTCCATTGGCCGTGACTCTGACGTAAGTATTTTTAGAAGTGTTAATTTCCATAGCCTGTTAAGTCCTGTGCTTGCCATTGCGGAAAATAATTTTATTCCTCTATTCAGTCATGTGCTTGTCACTGTGATTAATACTTTAACCAAAAATAGTATATAATGTTTTGCGTACATCTTGCCCATAGGATAGGATTCTCGAAACTGCATATGTTACTTTTCATGTTTTCACTTTAGATATCATGACATCTTGTTGTGTCACTTGGTTTGATTATGCCATTTTGCATTTTTGTGACACTCTGTGTACCTTTACAGATGATGTATATTGATATTTTTTCTTCAGATAGTGTTCTTTAATATGTACAGGCTTTGCATTTTTGTGAGACTCTTTGTACCATTTACAGTGATAAAACTGGGACCCTTACTCTGAATCAGGTGCAACCACCAATATGCTTCTTGGAAAGTAGAACTCTTTAAATGCCTCAACAATTTTTGATAGCTTTAATTTTTAACCGAGTCTGAAATTTCTCTTTTAGTATTCTATAAAATTTAACCTTTTTAATCTCCAAAATTAATCAAATAATTTCGATTTTTGGTATGAATCACTTTATAAGAAGACCCACATGACACAAGTCCTTGTCTGTTTCATATTACGAACTATTGAGAAGAAATAATTCTCTTGTTATGTTATGCAAGGCTGTTTTATTGCATCCAATTTTGTAACACTTATATTGAGTTCCATTAGTGCTTAAATATTTTGTCAATTTCACAGTTTTTCGTTTTGTTGCAGATAAAAAGACAATTTATTATTTCACAGTGGTCTGTTCGTCTGTGCTATATTGTCATCTATGTGATGTCTAGATTAATATATTGGAGATAGATATTAAGATGAATTTAATTTTTTTTAAATTGTTAATTTTAGTTGAGATATTCCTGCATATTGTCTATAATTTGAGCTGTCGTTTTTGAAACAAAAAGCATCTGGACGAGTTGCTCATAAGTCTTATGATCTGGTTATAATGTTTCGTCATTACAGTGGGGCTCTTGGATTTTATTTCTCTAGCTCAATTTTATACACTGGTGCTTTCTATGGCTGGTCTAGAGCAGGGTGGTGGAGCTTCTAAGATTTCTGGATCACAACCAGAAGAGGCCATTCTATCACAGTTTGCATCGTCTATGGATATTTCTCTTGATCATGTTTCAGGTTTGCGAGTTAAACTAAACATTGTAATGTATTTACCATTTAATTATTTATTGTATGTGATTGATTTCAGTTAAAGTGATTTGCATATTTTTTTGGAGATTCCGTCAAAGAGGACATAACTGAATCTTATGCTACCTCCCTCCGTTCCACTGCAATGGTAACACTTTCATTTTTTCTTGCCCTAATGCAAGGGTTACAATTCATTTACAACCATACAAATAATCACAAAAAGACAATCCACTTTAAACATTAAAATACATTATTCCTTAGTTCTCCCCCAACCACCTTTTGTCATCATTAAGGACTGTGGAGGAATTTCGAGATTGGACAAACTGGCTTCTTTACAGAGGTGGAATTGTTAAAGTTGGATTGCAAATCGAGCAAGAGTTCTGTTGATTGTAACATTTAGATTCAAATCAGTGTTGGTTGTGGACATAACTGTACTAGTTGTATTCTAAAATGAACATTTAGATTGAAGTTTGGTAAAAAATAATTTCTACTCTATTTATAACACATTATACTCATCTCTGAATGAATTCTACTTTATTTATAAGTACATTCTTTTCAAAACTGTTTTCTACTCTCTTTATAAGAAAATTCTACTCTCTTTATAATATTCTACTCCATTTCTACCTAAATTATTCTAAACCGTAAACCCTAAAACTAATTTCAACTTGCATGCTAAGTACGAGTCTGATCGCCTTAGTCATCTTGCTTTTGCGGACGATCTCCTCCTTATTGCTAGGGGTGATCCTTTCTCCGTTGCCACTCTCTTTGGTTGTCTTGTGGACTTTGGGGAGGTATCGGGTCTTAGGCTCAACCAACTCATGTCTACTCTCTATACCGTTGGCATCCCGGAGTCGGATCTTAGAGTCATTAGGGACCACCCTCAGATTCCTATCGGGCTTATGCCCTCTGCTATCTTGGCATTCCTGTTAATCCCCATCGTTTGAGTGTTATGGAGTTTGCTCCCCTTGTGGACAAACTCGCTTGTTTCGTTCATGGTTAGTCTTCGGCTATCCTTTTCCACGCGGGGCGTGCTGAGCTCATACGCTCCGTGCTCTAAGGGACGGCCTGTTTTTGGCTCTCTGTTTTTCCCATCCCGAAGAAAGTTCTTGAGCGGGTTACAACCATCTGTTGGAGGTTCGATCGAATCAGTTTCTTGTTGCTTGGGCAGAGGTTTGTCTCCCCCGCGATGAGAGAGGTCTGGGTTTCAGGGATCTAGCTACCTTGCTCGTTCTATCTGGTACATCCAGTCTAAGAGAGACTCTTTTTGGGTTAAGTGGATTCTTAGCACACGCGACACCATTGTGAGGCCTGAGGTCTACTGTGTTCGTTCTACGGTCTTCTCTCGTGGGACAGACCATTTCGATTGCCAAATCCTATGAGCATTCTTCCGACCGAGGGGTACTCAGAAGCTTTGGGAGGCCCTTTCTCACGCCGAAATATTCTTTCACCCTCTGGCTCTGTAAATGGAAGCTTGGTAGGCTCGATCGACTGGATTATCTTAGGACCGACCCTGCTTGCGTCTACTGTCAGTCTGCACCGGAGTCACTGGACCACCTGTTCTTTTCATGCCAGTCACGTCCTGCATTTGGGACTTTATTGGGATGTGGGTGGGCATTCGACGGAGGATGTCTACCATACTGAGTGCGCTGAAGTGGATCAAGAAGGAAGGACGAGGGACGCTACCCCAAAGTAAGCTTCAGAGGATTGCTCTTGCTTCAGACAGTCTACAAGATTTGGAGTTCGAGGAACCATCACATTTTCAGCAGAAGATCATCTCTATCGTTATTGTCAAATACCCTTTTTCTGTTTTTTGGTGTGGTATTAATGACATTGAATGTTGAATTCACATATTGTTTATTCGCTTTTATATTTCTTATTATACTTTTTTAGATTTTCTGGTTATGGCTTCATTTTTCAAAACTGCAGCTGCTACTGTTTTTTACTTCTTATCTTCCTTGAACTTGGGATATATATGTTTATTTTATCTGCTTACTAGTAAGTAGTAACCTCATGTCCTTAATTCTAACAATTTGTTTCTTGCATACTATCTGTCTTTGGTGTTCTGTCTTAATGTATACACTTTTCAGATGACAATTGATGTAGTCAAGCGTACAGCAGCCAAACAAGTAAACACTTATTCATTCTACAGCCAGGTACTTTTTTATATTCGGAGTTTGAAGTTGTAAATTAATCAGGATCGAGCATAATACAACCTTAGGATCAAGTATTGATGTTTGTCCAATCATCAGTCAGAGTAGCTGTGGTGTCTGCTGTGTTTTTCCAACTATCTTGGTGATAGATTGATAAATATATTTCTAACTGCTGCACTTATTTCTCTTATTTAGTCCCTCAATTTTTCATTTGATAGTTTTAATCATTCCATGTCATTTTTAGTGAACGAATGGCGCTGTATCTGGATTCTGAAGTCAGCCATGGCATCTTGAGAATGGAAACAGCCGATCAGGTATTTAAGTTTGCTTTGTTGAACACTTACATCGCTAGTCCACGGGTTCTAGATTTTCAAATTTTGTACGTTATGTGGAAAACCTGCAGCTGATAATTTGGAGAAACACTCTTATGTTTTGCAACCAATAAGTGGAAATGCCAAGTATTCAAAGGACCGTCCTGATGCATCCCCAAGATTTTTTTAACTTGAGTGCTCTTTCAAAGCACCATAGGTAACACAGTAACCAATACAAATGTACGGTGAAATGACAATCTTAAAACAACTAAGCTACAACAGATACACCGAAAATATGTTTTATTATTATACTTTCTCTGTCCCGTTCAGAATGATGCATATTCTATTTTGGGTTGTCCAATTGTAAATGGAGCTTTTAATACTCCATATTTAATTGTATTTATAAAAAACATCTTTAATACATTTGGAGCCGTTTCCTTATTGTACACGTTTTACAAACATTTTTTTAAATTGGGAACGGCACTACTTTTAGTCGTTTCCGCGCTACCTAGAGAGCACCTATAAAACTTTTATAATAAAAGTATGGAACCCTGATTGCTGCCTCTTGCTGTGTTAATAATAAACTATTTTACGTTCGTTCTTTTTTCTGAGTTGCAAGCATTAATCATTTAATCTGATTGCCATCTTCTTTAAACAAATATTAAAAGCTGAAGTGAACCTTGCCTCCGGGAATCGTGCATTATCTGATTGACACCTGACAGTATGAGTCTTAATATCATAAGTTTCTCCCTCCCAGTTTATGTATTATTAAGAACTTGGTTTACACTTATCTCCCACTTTCTTGTTTTCATTGCTAGTGGAAAACTGTCGTGGGAGCATGTACTGCGACATGCTTATTTACGCACGAGATACATTTCTCTCTATGCTACTCTGCTCAAATTGGATCTCAGCCGTGCTGTAGTTGATGCAGTGAAGACATAGACGAATTTGATCGAGTTATTATTCAGTGGAGGTATACATTGACTCGATCTAGTTACGTCGTGTTAATTATATGCTTGATTTGCTATTTTGTGGAGCTTGGGGAAGGGTGTATTTTTCTTTGAAAAATAAAGTGATCTGTGAAAAATAAAGTGATTTGCTACTTGGCCCAGTTTTTTTGACAGATCAGTTTTGGATTGACAGGATGGCAAACACTAATCTGGGAGTATTATAAACATCTAAAGCCAATGCATTTTTGTTTTATGTTTGCTCCTCGTTTTTCACGAGGCTTCACGATTTTCGTTTTATGTTTGCCCCTCAGTTACCCCCTTAATTTCATGGTTGATAAAATTGTCTTTTTAGGACAAGATCTTTTTTGACAAGATGGCAGCAGGTTGTTTTATTTATTTTTTGAACTTTATACGTTTTAAATATGATTCAAACAAGATCTTACACCATAAGTGAATTTTCTTTCTATTCATACCTCCTTATTAATTTTGCTACAAGAATTCCCTGAAACAGGACGTTGGCCCATAAGCCTCTTGATGCGGATGTTGACTGGACCCTGGTTGTTAAAGCTTCACCCATTCTACGTGACTGTAAGACACCGTGATGTTTTTGTATAATAACTGTGGTGTAATTGTACATCTTTGACGATTCCTTCTCTTGCTGGTCTAATAATCAAATCATCAACTTTTTTCAAAGTAGTACTGCTGTGTAAGCCAGACTCTAGCTCGGGAAACTGCTTCTGCAGTTCAGGTCTGTACCACATTGAGTTTTTTTTTTCTTCATTACTAGAGCTTTGTACACTTCATTTTCTTAAATAGGTATCAAATAACCCAAAGGTTGAATGTATGTTTTATTTGTTATTAAGTATAAATACATCTTAAGACACCAAAACTAACCAATCCTTGAAATTGGAATTTTAAAATTAGATTGAAATGTTAACTCACTGGACATCTTTTTGGCGATTAAAATTATAGCTAGCA
Organism: Euphrasia confusa; assembly: GCA_954870475.1. Lineage (NCBI taxonomy): Eukaryota > Viridiplantae > Streptophyta > Magnoliopsida > Lamiales > Orobanchaceae > Euphrasia > Euphrasia confusa. Next base: position 24,014,566 of record OX940956.1, read on the forward strand.
AGGTTGATATCTAAATCATCTTTTTCTACTGCATTAACTATATGATAATAACTAGTATTATGAAGGATTGCAGTCAGCGGTGATAGGACACATTTGATTAGAGAGGAATAGTAGAAATTTTTAAGATGAATGCAAATTTCTTCAAGAGATCTGGATTGAATTAAATATAAAGTTGCTTTGTGGTCTATAAGACAATTTCAGCTGCATCATAGTTCACATAGCTGTTGATTTACTTGTTAAGATATTTTTCTATATCCAGCCCACTAGGTAAACATCTTCATCAACATCCCTCTGATGTTCCTGGAAATGTGGAACATGTATTAGCTGTTGGTGATGCTGAGAACCCTTATCTGAAGGTAATTCCATGGAATGATAAGCCTACATTACGGTGATTTCAGTATTGTTTCATGGAGTTTTTTTTTCCATTTAGCACTGAATGGCTCTCAAATCAACTTTCTTATTTACAAGGTTGTGGTCTTGTGGAAGATGCAAATGCTCTAATTTTGCGTTGCGAATCTGAAGCTTCAAGGAGAACTAAAAAAAAAAAATACATTAATTAGGGAGGTTATTGAGTGGTTATGAGATGTAAGAATGTGTCAGACAAAAGCTAAAAAATTGGTTTATTAATAACTAATTTAGAATATCTTTTTGTAAAATTATGAAGGATAGAATAAGTAGTTGGTGACTTGGTGTATTAGGTAAAAAAGGAAGGGTTGAACTTAGGGTGGACATGGGATGGGAGGGAATTAATTTATTTTCAGGATGGAGTGAGATTGACATTTAAAACGTTTTTTCCACATGTCTCAATTCCGTTTCGGGTCGGAATAGGAACGAGGGCGGGACGTCCCAAAATTTTAAATAAAATTATCAAAAAAATAAAAAAATAAAAATTAAATTAAATATTATTGATTTATAAAATAATTAAAATAAAAATAAAAAATCTTAAATTTTTACGAGAATAAGTTAAAGTATTCAATTTTAAAAGAAATTTTACAAGAATTTTACAATTTTCAAAATAAATTATATAAAAATAAATAAATTATTATGAGATTATTGTAAATATATTAATTAAGTAATAAATTTAATTGAGAGTGTAATTAATATTTTGATTTTTTATTAATTTATGTGAAAAATAATATTTATATTTATATTAATAAATTTGCGAGACGGGACGGGATAAAACGGGATGCTCCAAACTCGTCCTATTATGAAAAAAATAAAACGGAACGAAATTCCCATTTTCAAAATTGATCTCGTCCAATCTCGCTAACATTCGGAGATGAGATCGATGACGGGATCGGGATTTTGGGACAAAGTGGTCCCCTAGTTGAACTTATAAGATAAATATTATTAAAAGCGCCCCAATATTTAAATTCTCAAAAAAAATAAATATAAATAAATAAATAAATAAATAAATAAAATGAATGAGCAATGAATTATTAGTAGTTTTTTGTCTGCAGTCATGTGATCGATCATATATGAAGATCATTGTTCTACAAAATATGACCCACTCACTGTATTCCCATTCGCAAAAACTCCACACTACACCGTGCCAAAACAAACAGCTACTATGACCACCACTGCTACTACCCTCATCGAATGTTGTCGTATCTCACCTCCGGCTGGCACCGTGGCCGAGCTCTCTCTACCGCTCACTTTCCTCGACCTCATTTGGTTACATTTCCACCCCATTCGCCGCCTTCTCTTCTACGAGATCCCCTGTTCCAAGCCCCATTTCTCAAACACCCTCCTCCCAAAACTCAAGCGCTCTCTTTCCCTAACCCTCAAACACTACTTCCCTCTCGCAGGCAAATTGATACACTCCTCCCGAAAGCCCGTCATTCGTTATCTGCCCGGGGACTCTGTCCCCCTGACAGTCTTCGAGTCCACTAACGACTTTGACACCCTTGTCGAAAACCGAGCCCGAGATGCTGACGCGTTTTACGATTATATCCCTCAGCTCCCACCGATAGCCGAGGACGAGTCCTCCAATGAAAAGCTACTCCAGGTCCTTGCCCTTCAAGTAACCTTGTTTCCGGGAAAAGGACTCTGCATCGGGATAGTCAACCATCACGCCATCGGCGATGCCAGCTCGATTGTCGGGTTCATAAGGGCATGGGCTGAAACATGTAAACTCGGAGGAGAAAAGGAGGTGGCAGAGTACTTGACCTTGGACAGGTCCTTAGTAAAGGACCCTCTCGGATTGGAATCTATATATTGGGAACAAAAGAAGAACATTCCTTTGAGGTTGCCGGGTTTTCCTTTGCCGACGAAAAGGGTTCGAGCGAAGTATGCTTTGAGCCGATCCCAAATCGAGAAGCTCAAGGATTCGGTTCTCGGGTCCGTTCACAATTCGGCTTTTGTGGTGACGACGGCTTACGTTTGGAGTTGTTTGGCGAAATCATGCGCGAGATTTGGAAAGGAAGTTGACTGTGATGAGGTGGAGTTGTTGTTGTTTGCTGTGGATATCCGGTCTCGGCTTGACCCGCCCCTGCCCGGAAGCTACTTTGGGAATTGCTTAGGGTACGGGCTGGGGAAAGTCGGGCGGGCGGAGCTCGTTGGGGCGGGCGGGTTTTGGGCTGCGGCGAAGGCTATAGGTGAGGAGATTAGAAATAGGGTGAACCACAAGGAGAAGTTCATGGAAGGGGACGAGAATCGAGTGTCGATAATAAAGTCGGTTTTGCAGAAAGGGGTGTTGGGGGTGTCGGGGTCGACGAGGGTGGATTTGTACGGTGCGGATTTCGGATGGGGGAAGGCGAGGAATATAGAGACGTTGTCGATCGATGGTGAGGAGTACGCGATGTCGTTGTGCAAGTCGAGGGATTGCGAGGGAGGGTTGGAGGTTGGGTTGTCTTTGCCGAAGATCAAAATGGATGCTTTTGATGCTCTCTTTCGTGATGGATTAAACGGGTTTTAATTTAACTTCCTTCTTTTTGTTCTGCTTTTGCTGCATTCTCTATGTGTTAATGTGTGTAATAAATCTTACTAGTATTGTGGTGAAAGAAGCAATCTTAAATAAATAAATAATTTATTAAACCATCAAATTGTACGTACACAATTGAGAGATGTGGTACAATTTAAGTGAAAGAAATTTGAGTATCTAAATTGTGATACTAAGTAGAGTTCAATTTGTGGACTCAAATTATCATTTTTCATTTATTATTATTTTTTATTAATTCATTTTCAATATATGTATATAAATAAAATGAAAATTTATATAGTGGTGGGACTTAAATAAATATAAATATAAATATATATTTGCACCTTATTTCACGCTTTTTAGTTTTCAAGCCTTACATCTTCAAATTAATTCTTCATTCTTTATTAAAATTCAATTTAGTGAGTATAAATTAACTCCTTCCAACGCCAGTAAAGAGGAACTCCAAAGGACTCACATGTAATTTGATTGGTCCAGATGGTGGACCTGTATAAAATAATAGTCACAGAGACGTCGAATCTTATGGCGGAAGAGGACAAATCTTATGGCGGTGGAGGCCATTACAACGATGGGGAAAGAGGAGGAGGTGATGGAGGTTATGTAAGCTGTGCCGGTGGCGATGGAGGCCGATGCTACTCGATCGTGCTGCGATGACCAGGGAGTTATATGTGAATTTTGTCGGTTTGGATCATTTCTGAAAATCTAAAATCGGTTGTGTGTTTGATTTGGTTATGGTTCACCTTCATTCTGTCTCTACTTCATATACACGTGGAATTTCATGATTAATTGGATAAGGGGCGGACCCAGGATTCCACCTGAGAGGATACAAAAAATAGAAAAAAATGAAACAATATATTACAATAATAAATTAAAATAGAAAAATCCTATATTTTACAATTGTTCTTTACACGTTTTCACAGTCTAAAATCCATTAATAATATCATCCAGGGCGGACTCAAGATCCCAACTCAGGGGCAAAAAAAAAAAAAAAAAAAATGAAACAATATATTACAATAATAAATTAAAATATAAAAAAATTACGTTTTATAATTGTTCTCTACGAATTTTCATAGTCTGAAACAAATTAATAATAACATTCAGGGGCGGACTCAGGATTCCACCTTAGGGGGGCAAAAAAAATAGAAAAACAAATGAAGCAATATATTACAATAATAACTTAAAATATAAAAAACCTACATTTTACAATTGTTCTCTACGAGTTTTCATAGTCTGAAATCGATTAATAATAACATCATTATCAATGTTCAAAAAATCTAATTTTCAAAATAAACAACAAGTTTGTCGTTCAACCAATCATCACTCATTCGATTACGCAATATGTCCTTCACAATATTCATTGCAGAAATTACTCTTTCAATACTTGTTGTAGTAGCCGGTTGAATCAATGCCAAAGTCAAGAACTTGTAAACCAAAGGAAACACCTTGTGTTTTTTCGTTTGTACCAACTTTGCTGCAAGATCACCAAGTCCTTTCAACTCCTTGAAAGAATCGTTAAAACGCATATCCACAATATAATTTTGAAGTTGATCCTTAAGAATGAGAACATCCGATGTTGAAAAATCTTGTGGATAAAACTCCGTCAATTTAAGAACCATGTCATGGTCAAATGCCGAAAACGAAATTTTGGGAGATAAAGAATCAATATAAAGTAGCAATTCAGTACTTACCTTCGAAAAATGATCATTTAACTCCATTAGTTGCAAATCAATCACCTCAAAAAATTATTCAACTTGATAGTGATGGAGATCTTTTTATCTTTGGAACAATACGTAGTGATCGACCATGTTGATCGACCATGTTAGGAACATCAATGTCATGTTGTTGATGAAAATCCCAAACTTCATCGAATAATGAACCCACTCATCAATTATTAACATTTGAAGTCGATGCCTACAAACTTTAACCAAATTCATAGCATTCACAATATCTTGATCTCTCATTTGTAATGCTTGTGACAACTCATTCGATATTCCCAAGATAGTTTTCATTATATGCAAATTGAGCACAAATTCAAAGCAATGTATGGACTTCAATAAAATTTCTACCTCAACATTTTGAATAGAAGTAGAATTTTTTTATCTCCATAAATCTCCTCAAGCACATCACCAGTGGGAGAAAACATAGAAATCAAGCTAAGCAAACATCTATAATGTGAATCCCAACGTGTATCACCGGCGCGTTGAAGACAAGATTCTTGGTTAAGACCCCGACCACTTGAAATATTAACCTTTTCCAATTCCTCAACAACGTACGTAGTCTAAGGTTTTTTCCCGAAGAAGATCGGACAATTTACAAGAACCTCCAACAAGATTTACCAATTGAGCAACCACACGAAAAAATTTATCAATGGGAAGACACTTTGTTGTCATGGCTACAAGAGCTAGTTGAAGCTGATGAGCAAAATAATGTATATAATATGCACTTGGGTTATCATTTAAAACAAATGATTTAAGTCCATTGAGTCTCCCTTGCATATTACTAGCCCCATCGTAACCTTGTCCTCTCAATCTAGACACACTCAAATTATAGCTAGAGAACATATTATCAATAGCTTCTTTCAGTGAAAGTGCTTTAGTACTAGTGACATGTTCTACTCCAATGAAAGCTCCTTTACATGTCCACTAACATCCACATACAGCAAACAACCGACATTTGTTCATTTTTTGACACATCACGAGATTCATCAACTAGAATAGAAAATAGTGAGTCTCCAACATTTTTCAATATAACATTCACCGTTTCAACCGCACAAGCATAAGCTAAATCATTTTGAATTTTAGGAGATATAACTTGCAATTTTAAGGAGCATTATTCAAAATCACACTAGCATATCCATATTGTGATGAATTAAGAATTCCATGGTTGCAAGAAAATTACCCAAATAAGAGAGTTCTCTGATTCCTTCTGTCCACGAAAAGGTAGACCTAACCTCAACAAATGTCGCACACAATCAAGAAATACGGTGAGTCGAATGCGGTAGTCATTTTTTGTCTGTTTTGTATGCTTGTCAAAGAGGTTTGAATATGCATATTTTGATTCATCAATGCATCAGAGGAATACTCGTATCCAGGAAGCGCGCTCGGAGTCATTGGAAAGTCAAGAGCTTGTAAACCAAAGGAAAAACCTTGTGTTTTTTCGTTTGAACCAAATTTGCTGCAAGATCACCAAGTCCTTTCAACTCCTTGAAAAATCTTTAAAACGCATATTTACAATATAATTTTGAAGTTGATCTTTAAGAATGAGAATATCCGATGTTGACAAAATTTGTGGATAAAACTCCGTCAATTTAAGCAACTTTCCATGGTCAAATTCCGAAAACGAATTTTAGGGATATAAACAAGCTATACAAAGTAGCAATTCTTTACTTACCTCCGAAAACGGTCATTTAACTCCATTAGTTACAAATCAATCACCTCAAAAAGTAATTCAACTTGATAGTGATGCATTTTCTTTATCTTTGGAGCATTACGTAGTGGTCGACCACGAACATCAAAATGAATAAACGTATCATCCATATTAGGAACATCAATGTCATGTTGTTGACAAAAATCCCAAACTTCATCGAATAATGAGCCTCACCCATCAATTCTCAACATTTGAAGTCGATGCCTACAATCTTTAACCAAATCAATAGCATTCACAATACTTGATCTCTCATTTGTAATGCTTGTCACAACTCATTCGATACTCCCAAGTTAGTTTTCATGATATGCAAATTGAGCACAAATTCAGAGCAATGTATAGACTTCAATAAAATTTCTACCTCAACCTTTTGAATAGAAGTAGAATTTTCATTTGCATAAATCGCCTCAAGCACATCACCAACGGGAGAAAACATAGAAATCAATCTAATCAAAGATCTATAATATGAACCTCAACGTGTATCACCGGGGCATTGAAGACAAGATTCTTGGTTAACACCCCGACCATTTTAAATATTACCCTTTTCCAATTCCTTAACAACGCAGTTTAAGTTTTTTTTCCCGAAGAAGATCCGACCGTTTACAAGAACCTCCAACAAGACTTACCAATTGAGCAACCACACGAAAAAAATCAGCAATGGGAAGACACTTTGTTGCCATGGCTACTAGAGCTAGTTGAAGTTGATGATCAAAATAATGTATAAAATATGCACTTGGGTTCTAATTTAAAATAAGTGATTTAAGTCTATTGAGCCTCCCTTGCATATTACTAGCCCCATCGTAACTGATGCAACCCAAGATCCGGAACGACGAAGAGAGCATCGAAATGGGAGTCAGGAACGTGCCGAGAAGGTGCCGCGAAGCTTTGAACTGAAAAAGGGCGATTTTGGACTTTTTGGGCGAAAGTGCACTGCCGTCGGCCGACAGAGAATTTACACTACGGCAACGTCGGGCGACATCTGATTTTCGGGCGACAGCGTATTTGCACTACGAGACCGTCGGGCGACAGCGTATTTGCACTACGAGACCGTCGGGCGACATTTGGATGTCGGGCGACAGGTCCTGAAAAATTGCGTACGGAGCAGATTCGAATCGCAGGTTAAGCCTGCGAGCGACGGAGGCATGTCGGACGACAGCATTTCCTGTCGGACGACAAGTCCCAAAAGTGGGCGGCGGAATTTAGGTCTCCGCGTGATTTCTTTGTTTATTTCCTTTTCTTTTATGCTTTTGTTATGCCTATATAAAGGCTTTGCTTTTCATTATTTTAGAACAATTAACCATTATTGATGAATAAAATTACTTTTTGTGAGTTTTACTAAAATTCTCTCTGGGGTTCGAATTCTACCCGACTATCCAAAGAATTCAAACGACGAATCAACGAAGCGATCCACCCTTCGTTCGTGTGTCTTCCTCATCCCCGAGTTGCTGCGTCGATCACGTGTTGGGGTCTAGGGTTTCGTCCTTAGATTATTTCACGAATCAGATTAAGAGGTTTTGGGACCTTCCGCCGGTATCTTTCTTAATTTCTGTTCTTCGTATTTCTTCTATCTTTCTATGCTCGACGAGGTTCGTATCAGTAACCTTGTCATTTTAATCTAAACACACTCAAATTATATATAGATAACATATTATTATTAACTTCTTTAAGTGAAAGTGCTTTAGTACTAGTGACATATTCTACTCTAATGAAATGCTCCTTTACATGTCCACTAACATCCACATACCGCAAAAACAACCGACATTTGTTCCTTTGTCGACACATCATGAGATTCATCATCTAGAATAGAAAATAGCGAGTCTCCAACATCTTTCAATATAACATTCACCGTTTCAACTGCACAAGCATAAGCTAAATCCTTTTCAATTTTAGAAGTTGTTAACTAACATTCACCGTTTCAACTGCACAAGCATAAGCTAAATCCTTTTCAATTTTAGAAGTTGTTAACTGCAATACTTAGGAGCAATATCCAAAATCTCATTAACAATATCCATATTGTGAGCCCTTAAGAATTCAATAGTTGCAAGAAAATTACCCGGATTAATATAGTTCTCTTATTCATCGTGTTCTTGAAAAGATAGACCTAGCCTCAACAAATGTCGCACACAATAAAGAGATTCGGTAAGTCGAATGTGTTGGGATATGGAGTCAAATCAGGGTCGAAAAGAGGTGAAAAGCTACGCAGGGCTGAGTAGCGGTCGCTACGGGCAGAGTAGCGGCCGCTACCCATGAAGAAAATCGGAACAGGCTGTACCGAGGCAGGGTAGCGACCGCTACGGCTACCCATGAAATTCTGCCAGCGGGATTTTGCGGGAAGTTTTGGCTTGTGCGGGAAGTAAAGTCCTTTTTCGGCGTGGACTCCTACATAGTATGAGATTAGGGTTTCTCATATGTCTAGGCCTATAAAAAGGAGTCTCGAACAATGTAATTAGTATGAGAGCATCATCGTGAAATACTAGAGTGCTAGAATAGACGAGAGCGTGAGTATACTGAGATACGTGTGTGTGCGTTTGTAAACTCCCCGGAGTCGTTTATTGTTATTCTAGTGAATGATCTGTAGAGGCAAGAGTGGACGTAGCCCATTGAAGGGTGAACCACTATAATTCTTTGTGTCTTTTAAATTCTCGTTTGTTGTTCGTATTTCAAGGAGCAATTTTATGGAGCATTATTAAAAATCACATTAGCAATATCCATATTGTGATGAATTAAGAATTCCATGGTTGCAAGAAAATTACCCAAATAAGAGAGTTATTTGATTCGTCGTGTCCTCGAAAAGGTAGACCTAACCTCAACAAATGTCGCACACAATCAAGAAATACGGTGAGTCGAATGCGGTAGTCATCTTGTGTCTTTTTTGTATGCTTGTCAAAAACGGTTGGAATATGCATATTTTGATTCATCAATGCATCTCATTTCATTCTTGCTTGATTGTGTTCACTATTATACTTCCCAACATGAGCACTAAACTTTGATTTATCTTTCCAAATACTAAATCCCTCGTTAACAAAAACATCACCTCCAGATTGCTTTTCTTGATTCGACTTGAAAAGATAGCAATGAAGACAATACGCAACATCTTTAGATATGCTATATTCCAAATAATCATATTCATTGAACCAGGAAGTAATAAATCTTCTAGATCGTGTTGACGTTGATGTTACTTTTCTCATAGGAAACTCGTGATCAAATGGTTGACAAAGACCTTTCTCTAAATATGTTCTTCGTACTTGATCTATAATTCGAGGCCAATGTCTTGAAATAGGAACTCTCAATCCAGGGTTGGAAGAAAGTTCTATAGGATCGAACTCATTAATCATGTTTGAGCTTCCATCAACCACATTTACGGTATGCCCATCGATATTTGAATTCGAAACAACGCTTGTTATTTTTTATGTACTTTTCCATAACCTAATTAATAAACCATTGATTGACCCGTTTTTGGTGCGACTTTCGGACGATTTTTGGTTCCTCCGTATCCTTGTTATGCCCGTTTTCCCTAGTTTTATGAGCTTATAGCTTTAATTGGATTAAAATGGTGTGATCGAGACATCTTCCGTGTTTGTAGGCAAAACGGGGCGAAAACGGAGAAAATCGGCTTTTCGGGTGAAGAATGCATGACTGGAGACCGACAGCTGAAGACATGGAGGGCGACACATCACTGGAGACCGACAGCTGGAGACCTGGAGGGCGACACCTTCAGAAAAAGAGCAAAAATACATGGTTCCAGGAAGTCGAACCTACGTCCGCATAGTAATCCCGCGTCCGCAGGAAGGCTGTCGCTCTACACCATACAACAGTCGGCCGACATGGCAGTGGAGGGCGACATACTTGAAGCTGTCGCTCGACAGCTATTGAGAATCCAAAATGTTAACATCCCAGGAAGTCGAACCCGCGTCCGCATGAAATCCTGCGTCCGCGGGATGGGTGTCGCTCGACACCCTTGAGACCCGTCGCCCGACTGCCTGGTGGAGGGCGACAGGGTTTAAAATGTCGCCCGACAGCTATCGCTGGAGAGTGCAGAATTCGTAATTCATCTTTGACTTTGTTTGACCCTCGTTTTGTAAGGTATAAATAGCATTTTGGCTTGAATCTTGTAACTAACTTTCATTCTACACAATTTCCATCTTCCATTTCTTAGCTTTCTCTTCAAGCAACATTGAAAACACTTGTTCTTCATTTAATCCAAGCATAAATTCTAGATCTACTTTTGATTCGTTAGGAATCCGACAAAATCTCATTCACAAACGTTGTTCACCTCATCGAGACGGACGTTTCCATCGGATTAGTTTCTTCGTGTGACAAGTTGAAGCTCGGTCCCGATTTTGGAAGCTCTTCTCGATCTCCTCCTTCATCCATCGATTTCGTTATTCCCGTGGTGAGATTCTCTTCGTTTCCTCTCGATTATGGAGTATTTGATTATGGATTGTGATGTTGAGTGTTTGATTATGGCTAGCTAAGCTTGTGTGAGGGTGTTTGATGAAATTCCTCAATGAATTAGAGTTGATCTTCTAAAGTAGCTCGATTTCTATTAATTGGACGATTACACCTCTCGATTTGTGGTCTCGTGTCGAACAACTTCGTAGTATATCGCTAGTGGACCATACGGTCGATGTGTAGTTAGACGATCATTGGTGAGGGAGCACGTGACAACACCTTGATCTCTTTAGTCCGATTATTAGTTAATTGAGAGTTCTTAAATCTAATTCAACTCTAGTTCGTTAGGAAGAGTAATCGGAACACCCTTGCGTTTCCAAAACCTTTGTTACAACTCGTTCTTTAATTACTCGCTTTTAATTACTCGTTCGTAGTTGTTAATCAATCACTCATTGCAACCCCCTTTAGTTTAATGAATTTCTTCCCCCTCTTGGAACTCGTACTTAACATATACAAATTGATATTCACAAGCCGATAGTATTGCTCCTCGAGAGATCGACTCGGGGGATTTACGTAGTAAATCTTTCGGTTTTTATAAATAGTTTTTGAGCAAATCAAAATGGCGCCGTTGCCGGGGAGCAATTTAGGCGTTGTGAATTGAATTTTGTGTTAGTTAAGTTCTTGTTTCGTTGTTTATTTTTTTCCTTTTGTTTCTTTTAGTCCTTCCTCGTGTTATCGTTGTATTTTACACTCGGTGCGTGTAATCCCTTTCTTTGAGTGTTGAGTATGCAAGGTTGAAGACGTTCTCCCTTTCATACTTCCATCTCTCCTACAACGACCGATTTGAGTCACATGGCTAGACGCAACGATAACCGAGCTTATTCTATTGATGATTATGATTATCCATCCGAGAGGGGTAGCTCTTCTTCAAGTCATCGGTACAATCAACGAGTTCATGAGCCATATCGCCAACCTCGGCAAACCGATGTTGAATATGAAGACGACCGAGATTATTCACCTCCTCGTCACCGGAAACATCTTGGGTATCGCGAGTATTCTTATGACAAGAGGGAGTCCGTATCCCCACCTCCTCGAGATTATTTTCGGGAAAGAGAGACATCCCAAGATCAAAATCGTGGACACTACCGTAAGGAGAATGTTGGGAATGGAAAAGCATATCATCATCAACCTTCATTGAGGCAAGATACTAAACGTAGGTCTATTGGCGATTTTTCGAAACCACATCTCCACATGTCGGGGAGTCGCTATGATGATAAAAAAACCTTATGAGAGGTACCGTTCCAACTCCTCTAGCGAAAGTTGTAAGCCGAGGGCCCGAGAAGAGAAGCTCACGTCCCAACATTTGTCTCAATTGCCTTCATTTTCCGGGTTGTCGAGTGAGAATGCCATTAAGTTCCTCAAAGACTTTTCTATTGTTGTTGACACCTTTCCGTTAGCCGGATTTGGTAAAGACGAGTTGAGGGTGTGGTGCTTTTGCTATTGTATGAGAAATGAAGCTAGGGATTAGTTCTCGAGTTTGCCATCTTGTTCCAAGTCTACATGGGATGATATTTTAAAGGTATTCATTGATCAATATTTTCGAGAGGCACCAAGATCTCCCATGCCACTATCTCCTTCTTTGGACACTTTAATAGATGTGATTGAGGTTGAGCTAGATCACTTGCTCCTTGGAGTTATTCTCGATTATGTGGAAGAATCCTCATACCATGACTTGATTCCCGATGACGACCTTGTTAGAGTTTCCTTGGTGATCACCCCATCGAAAGAGAAAGTTGTTCTAGTACCCAATGAGAGTAAAGAGAAATCAAATGTCCCGATGACCTTTCCTATCCTAGATATTCCGGGTGAGTCTCTTCTTGAAGCTCCGATTTCTTTGGAATATGGTACACCAATGCTCTCTCTTTTTTATAAGAACATGATATTGTCGGATGTGGGTGAGGTTAAAGAGATCTTAAATGTGGAGTATCCCTTGGAATGTGATGTTGGCTTCTTAGATTACGAGGTGATACCTTATCCGGTTGATCTTGACGGGGATGTTGTTAAAGACACGGAGAAGGTTTTAGAAGAGCATGTTCATTGTGATTTCATGATTGAGATTCCTAATCCTTCTCCGGTTCCGGATGATCAAGAGAAGAGGAAATCTTGGGGTTTTGGTCGGAGAATTTATGGTTTAGAGGATTTGGGAGTTGATATTGGATTCTACACTTCTTGTGTGCTCTCTCCCTTGTCTATTGAGACTCACGAGGACGATGATGGTGATCTCGACCCGCCTAAGCCGCCTAATCCGGGTAATATATTTATTGACATTATTCGCGGTTTGGGTGGGAGTGTATTGGATTTGAGTGCATTAAGGGCTAATGGTAAATATTTTGACGCTCGGTTGATTGATGATTGTTATGAAGAAGTTCATGAGCCATTGCCCGAAACGGTATTCCTTCAGAAATATAGTTCGATATTTTTAGAGGGTCCGGTAAATGAGAGACATGACTTTGGGTCGATGGACCCGTTTCCCGATTTATGGCGAGCCTTCACTTCTTCCCATTTGGAGGATCGAGCTCCTTTGGTCGAAATGCTCTATCTAAGGAAATATAGCTCGATATTTTTAGCACCCGGGATGGAAGGAGTTTACTATCTACATCTAGATGCAAGTGTGGGGGAGATCGTTATGTCGATCACTTCTATTCGATATCTCACCATACGCGCTCTAGTCCTCCCTATTCTCGAGGACCGTGCTCCCTTAGCCGAGTTAGTCTTCTTGAGAAAGTATAGCTCGATATTTTTAGCCTTGACACGGTAGAGCTCGGAGCCATAAACCGAGTGCCACGTGGGGGCAAGCCCACGGACGTCGAGCTAAAGACGAAAAACAAGCGCTTCTTGGGAGGCAACCCAAGGTTTTATCCTTTATGTTTGTTTTTATTTTTCTTTTTGTAGGAGAGTGTGTGGATGCTCCATGACCCGATGCCCAAGCCCTTTGATGTGACGATTCTCTCTTCTCGCCTATTTCTACCATTCCATGACCAAGCGCCATGATAGGATTGATGTTTTGTGTTTGAGAATGGATGCTTGGAGGACCATGGACTACGAGAGACACCTCACCCCCCCCCCCCCCCCCCCCCCGAGACTTGAAAATTTGGTGATCTCTAACCCTTTTGCTCTCCTCGTAGTGTTTGTGTGTTTTGGTGGATGATTGTGAACATGTGGTTTGTTGGGATGTTCCCTTTTTATTTTGGTGGATATTTTACCTTGGATTGTTTATTATTGTGTGTTGTTTTATTTTGAGTTTGTTTTAGGTTGTTGTATATAATCGTTGTGTTGGTTTTGGTTGTCCCCGAGTGCTATAATTACGTAGAGGTCATGCCCGATTTTTCTTGACATATGCATGCTATTTGTTCGCATGAGGACATGCTCGATTTCTAAGTGTGGGGGGGGATGTTCCGAAACCTCGGTGAGTTTGAAATGATCGAAAATTGAAGTTCTTTCCGGTATAACCAAATTTTTTTTGAGAAAATATTTGATATTTCAAAGTTGATTGTTGGGTGAGTAAGTAAGTAATTTGGTTACTTTAAACAAATTCGAATTTTTCAAAAGCCAATTGTGAGGTTTGAGCCTTGTTAACTTCTTTCTTGAGCGAAAATTCTAAAAATCTCGTTGCTAATTTGAGACGCATGCTTTCTTGCTCTATAACTTGGTGTGTTTAAGGATATGAGATAACTAGAACTCGTATATGTCGGATTTCAAAGCTCTTTATCATAACATTCATGATCTTGAAAATGACGGGAACTAATCACTTAGGATCTAACCCTTTCAAGGAGATTTACATAACCCCCGAGCCCGTCGTGGGACACCCTAGCTAACCCCTTTGAGACCACGTTATACCCGTTCTTTCATCACCCCCAAGCCGATGTTGGAGTGTGAGTGTTTCATTCTTTATGTGTGAGAAAAACTCCGAGTTGTGTGATGAGTGCTACGTGCCTCGAGGTGTTTGCTAGTAGCCACCTTTGCTTTGATTGATTCATTATTATGTGGACATTAAACCACATGTACTCCCAAATATTGCTCCATGATATTATTTCCTCTCTATGACAAAAAGAGTGATGAATTACCACTATTAATAAGAGAGTGTTGTGTTAAAGAAAAGTGAGCCAAAGCTTAACTATAAAGCGTGAGTACTTGATTATGTTATTCCTTGATGACCCGAAAAATGGGTTAAGTGTTTCATTATATAAAAGTGATCCTTGAGTGTTCTTTTGAGAGTTGAGTGTGGTGATGAGGGTGAGGATAAGGAGAAATAAGGATGGGGCCACAATGGCCAATGAGTTACTAATCCCAAAAAATTGCCCGAATTTCCCCTAACCTAGCCCCATTACAACCTTGTGTTGATTAGAGTTCCTTGATTCTTGAGATTGATAAACTTGATGAGTGGAGTCTTCCGTGTATGCTTGCCTATGGTTGTTATCCTTTGCGCATTTTAGTTATTACATGACGTCTTTCCGTGATTATTCACTCTTTGTTCCCGGTTGTTCTTTATATGCAAGTATCTCTTGATTTGCCTCTATTCGCTTGCATAGCATGATTTGAGTGAACTCTTGCTTCGAGAGTTATAAGAAACGAGTGCATCCTTTGTGAGGAAAAAGTCGGTTTGTTGAGGTAACCCGATTGCTTATGAACTTATTTGATGAGATCTTTGTGGTGTTCGAATTCTTCTCGCTTGTACTTGTTTTGATTGATAGCCGGAATTAACTTCTAACCTCTTTTGTGGAGAATTTGCCTTGTTTTCATTGTCCTTTGTGTTCTTTTGTTTGCTCGAGGACGAGCATTGACTTAAGTGTGGGGGGGTTGATTGACCCGTTTTAGGTGCGACTTTCGGACGATTTTTGGTTCCTCCGTATCCTTGTTATGCCCGTTTTCTCCCGTTTTATGAGCTTATAGCTTTAATTGGATTAAAATGGTGTGATCGAGACATCTTCCGTGTTTGTAGGCAAAACGGGGCGAAAACGGAGAAAATCGGCTTTTCGGGTGAAGAATGCATGACTGGAGACCGACAGCTGAAGACATGGAGGGCGACACATCACTGGAGACCGACAGCTGGAGACCTGGAGGGCGACACCTTCAGAAAAAGAGCAAAAATACATGGTTCCAGGAAGTCGAACCTACGTCCGCATAGTAATACCGCGTCCGCAGGAAGGCTGTCGCTCTACACCATACAACAGTCGGCCGACATGGCAGTGGAGGGCGACATACTTGAAGCTGTCGCTCGACAGCTATTGAGAATCCAAAATGTTAACATCCCAGGAAGTCGAACCCGCGTCCGCATGAAATCCTGCGTCCGCGGGATGGGTGTCGCTCGACACCCTTGAGACCCGTCGCCCGACTGCCTGGTGGAGGGCGACAGGGTTTAAAACGTCGCCCGACAGCTATCGCTGGAGAGTGCAGAATTCGTAATTCATCTTTGACTTTGTTTGACCCTCGTTTTGTAGGGTATAAATAGCATTTTGGCTTGAATCTTGTAACTAACTTTCATTCTACACAATTTCCATCTTCCATTTCTTAGCTTTCTCTTCAAGCAACATTGAAAACACTTGTTCTTCATTTAATCCAAGCATAAATTCTAGATCTACTTTTGATTCGTTAGGAATCCGACAAAATCTCATTCACAAACGTTGTTCACCTCATCGAGACGGACGTTTCCATCGGATTAGTTTCTTCGTGTGACAAGTTGAAGCTCGGTCCCGATTTTGGAAGCTCTTCTCGATCTCCTCCTTCATCCATCGATTTCGTTATTCCCGTGGTGAGATTCTCTTCGTTTCCTCTCGATTATGGAGTATTTGATTATGGATTGTGATGTTGAGTGTTTGATTATGGCTAGCTAAGCTTGTGTGAGGGTGTTTGATGAAATTCCTCAATGAATTAGAGTTGATCTTCTAAAGTAGCTCGATTTCTATTAATTGGACGATTACACCTCTCGATTTGTGGTCTCGTGTCGAACAACTTCGTAGTATATCGCTAGTGGACCATACGGTCGATGTGTAGTTAGACGATCATTGGTGAGGGAGCACGTGACAACACCTTGATCTCTTTAGTCCGATTATTAGTTAATTGAGAGTTCTTAAATCTAATTCAACTCTAGTTCGTTAGGAAGAGTAATCGGAACACCCTTGCGTTTCCAAAACCTTTGTTACAACTCGTTCTTTAATTACTCGCTTTTAATTACTCGTTCGTAGTTGTTAATCAATCACTCATTGCAACCCCCTTTAGTTTAATGAATTTCTTCCCCCTCTTGGAACTCGTACTTAACATATACAAATTGATATTCACAAGCCGATAGTATTGCTCCTCGAGAGATCGACTCGGGGGATTTACGTAGTAAATCTTTCGGTTTTTATAAATATTTTTTGAGCAAATCAACCATAAACAAAATTATTAATAAAATAAGCATCAAACAGAGAACAAAAATAAATTAAACATACTACTTGATTAAACACATTGACACAAAAGATAACTACTGAATTAATCAATAGAATTATAAGACCACACAGACATGAGTCATGACACATGGCAGAACTATTAAAATAAAAAATAGGACCACACAGTCAAATCCACTGTATGTCCTTTAACTCTTTATGTTTATATAGTGAAAATGGACAAATGAATCTTTAAACAGTAGTTCAACACATGTCATCACCATTCACCAAAAAATCTATTACTATTAATATTATTTTTTTATATACTATGTTTACATTAAAGAATGTGTAAATGTTAAAAAATACCATTATGCATATAACAAACATGCTTTTTTACCATCTCATTTACAAAACATGTTTTTTTACACAAATATACCAATTTGCCCTTACACCTAACTATAAATACCCAAACCCTATCACTTATTTTCTATTATTTTCCTCTTCACCTTCATCCGCCGCCGCTCTCTTCCACTCCGAAATCTTTCTCTTTTCTCCTTTTTTTTTTTGTTTTTGTTCTTCGTTTTCTAAGTTTTTTTTTGTTTCTGTTCTTCAACCACACAGGGTGAACGGTGGCCTCCAGATCATGTCGACGGCCCATCTACTCCGGTGTTTGGAGCGACACAATCAGATATGTTCATGACGATGACGATGACCCATCTTTTCCGGCGTTTGGAGATCAGATCTGTTCATGAAGCCATCAGATCTGTTCATGTTCGCTCCAAATTCGTTGTTTGAATTGATGAGAAATTTAAGATCTTTGTTTAAATTTATTCGATCGTAAAAATGTGGTCCACATCAATTTTTTTTAATTTATTTGATCTGTTCATATATAGTTCTAGGTTTTAAATTAATTTTCATTTTTTTAAATGATTTATGTGTGTGTAATTTTTTGAACGGTGAAATTCAAAAAATGATAAATTTGTTCATAGCTAATTAAGTGTCAGAAATGATAAATTAATTATCGAATATATATCGAAATATTAAATAATAATAAACAAGTAATGTGAAATTGTATATCGAATTATTAGAAACATGTCTAAATAGGATTCGACTTATCGAATTGGAAATGAGATTCTGATTTAAATAGAAGTCAATTATGTCCATGTCGAATTGGATTCGCCATGTCGAATGAGATTCTCCATGTCGAATGGGATTCGCCATGTCAAATTTATGTCAAATTGGATTCGCCATGTCGAATCTATGTCGAATGGATTCTCCATGTCGAATGAGATTCGCCATGTCAAGTTTCAAATTCGATTTATCGAATCCATGTCGAATGTGAGTCGAATTTGAGATTCGATTTGTCGAATTATGTTTGTCGAATTTATGCTTGTCGAATCTTGTTTGTCGAATTGGATTCGCCATGTCGAATCTATGTCGAATTAGATTCACCATGTCGAATGAGATTCGTCATGTCGAATTTCAGATTCGATTTGTCGAATCCATGTCGAATGTGAGTCGAATTTGAGATTCGATTTGTCGAATTTATGTTTGTCGAATTTATGCTTGTCGAATCTTGTTTGTCGAATTTAGAAGGGTAATTTCGGTAAATCACCGCTTTTTAGTGTAGAAAAACATACTTTTTATATGGTATGGCAAATAAGCATGTCCACTATATGCTTTATGGTACAAATATTTTTCTCCCTTAAAGAATTACTCCAAACCAAAAACCACATACCGACATTCATCAAGATTCATCCACCCCACCTCCCATCCACCCCAATCCCCCAAATCCACCACGGATGTTTCTTGAATCTCAAGAAATTCCAACAAAATCAAACAAAGTTTCACAAGCACTTCCTTCATAAAAAGGGAAAAAATTGGGAAAAAGTGAAAAATCAAACCTTAATCTTATTCTGGCCTCGCACTCGTTCACCGCTCGTTCCGGACTTCCGGCTTCGTGCTCTTTCAGGATTAGTCGATTGCTCGCCTTCTCCGATCCTGACTATACGATCTGAGTTTCACGGTTCTTTCACCGTTTCATGGTTCGTGTCCAAGTGTGTAGAATGAATTATTTTTTTAGTTGGGCTTATAAAATTCTGTTTATTGGGCTTCATAATATTTATATTTTCGTTAGGGTAGGCCAATAAATTTACATTGGGATTTAATTATGTACTATCGGGCTAAACGTATATATAGGTAATAATTTTATTTTATTTTCAGCATGAGTCATGGCCCATGCTCGCCCTATACTAGGTCTGTCCGCCCCTGAATTGGATGAATGAAATTGAAAATTATTCAACTTTCTACTCCGTATTTCTTATGTAATTAATTTTCGATGGAAAGAATGGCGCCAAAGGTAATATGTTGTTTTTCACAAAAGGACATTTTAGGTATTTAACATTACATTTTAAATTATAAAATCATATATGGGGTGTACTAAATAAAATTGGTTGTTGATATTTACACTTCAAACATTACTTTGCCCACCATTTTTATTTTATTTTTTAATCTTTTTTTATTAATATTATATAATTACTATAATACTTTTTATAAAATAAATAAATCTACACCCTAAACCTGTTAGGATTTGTTTTGATGCCGAATTAACTTTCAAGCTGCGCGTCGCGATCGAAAATTATTTAACGTCACCATCTCGTTGCCGAATGAGACGACGATAATATTGTTATCCGGGTAGAACTTCAGCATGCTCGAACCGACCCAGCTTCCCGCGAAGCTCAGGATTTCGAACGCGAGCGCTGGATATTGTCACCATTGGAGGCGCCGATCACTATCCCGACGCCGATGTCTGCAAGCGTTTGATGATCGCTGGATCGATCTTGTAGGGGCGTGCACCTTCTCAATGCTCGTCTACAAGACTACAATAGGAGCTTCATTCATGATCGTCGACTCACCGGCGAGAGGTTGTCCGCCACCTGCCTGTAATTTACCACGATGAACGACTTTCCCGTAATTTACCCCACTTCCCCATCTTAAGAAAAAGTCTCGAGGGATTTTAGATGCGGATTAAGAAAATCGCGATTAAGGGTGTTGAAGACGGTGACGTGAAAAACAAATTTTATTATTTATCCGTGTAAATTTTATAAAGAGGGTAATATAGTCATTTTATTATATTTTTGAAAGAATAAAAAATAGGGCTGAATACACTTTGTCACCCCAGGATATGGGGTTTTTACACTTTGCAACCTAGTCGGGAAAGTTTTACCGATCAGTACCACAGGATAAGGCATATTACAATTTGCCACATGTGGGCTGCCGGATCGGAATATTCCAAAGAATATTCCGGGAATTTGAATATCACGCTCCAATTAAGCGACTGAGATAACATTTATTAGATGAGGTGAAGGTTATTTAAGTACTTACACACCATTAATTAAAAATCAATAAAAACAAAATTAAAATGACATGTTTATTAAAAAACACACATCAATACTCCACTCCCCTTTCATTATACCATTATACAGACATAAAAAATACACAATCTTAAAGATACGAAAATTCAATTTCACAAAATCTCGTAGCTGAATTCGCGATCGTGAAGAACCTTAATTAAAAACCCCTATTTCTCTTTCAGCGGAAGAGCGAAATGTCTTGGAAATTGCGGCTCGATTCTGAATCTCCGCCAGTTATTGAGCATTTGAAGGTGACGTAGAACTCAAGCAGCATATGCGAGTTCATCCAGGAAGCTCACACAATGTACTTCATCGGGGACTCCAATCGATCGACCCCGCAGTCGAACTCCTCGGAGCTCGGGTTGCTCTGATCCGAACCAGGAGGAACGATCTCCGGAGTGAAGGTCGGTCGGAGGCGACATCGTTTCCAGAGTGAAGTTCGGTCGGAGTTTGAATCTTGAAGCGGGCCTGAGCCGAGCGTGTGTTAGATGGGATTTGGGTGTTTGATTTAAGTTTTGGATTTGGGGGATTTTGAGGATGAAATCTAGGTTTGGGAGAGTGGAGAACACGATTATGTTATTTAATTCCAAGTTTTAATGGTTGAAATTGGGTTTGGTGGTCAAAATTGAAGGTGGGTTATGGCGGATGTAGGTTACAGTGTTAGAGAAAAGGAAGAAGAAAGAGGGGATGCATGTATTGAATTTGTGAATTTAATTTGTGTATTTGAAGGAGTATTTTAACTTTTTTTTTTAAATAAAAATAAATATATTTGTGTATTCAATTTGTGTATTTAAAGGAGTATTTTTTTTTTTAAAAAAATAAAAATAAATACAGATATTTACTTGAGGGTAAAAACGTAATCAGCATTTTATTTGGGTTGAAATTGACCAAAAAATCCTTCAAAACGGAATATTCTTTGGAATATTTTGACCCGGCAGCCCGCAAATACCAAATTGTAATATGCTTTATCATGTGGTACTGATCGGTAAAACTTTTCCAACTAGGTTGTAAAGTGTAAAAACCCTATATCCTGGGGTGACAAAGAGTATTTAGCCCTAAAAAATAAAAAAAGCACGTGGAAAGTAATGATGAGGTGTAAATATCCTTACCCAATAAAATTACCCGTAAAAAATTTAGCTAGTCATACGGGGCCACCATCCAACTGCCAACCCGTTTAGGGTTTGGGCCCAACTCGAGTTTAAGAATCTCAATATATTAATCTGACCCTCTTGACCCTCCCAGTTCCCGATTCAAACGTTAAATTAAACTATTACTCTAACACACTTATCTTTTTTTTGGGTAAAGTCTAACACACTTATCTTGGTAGTCTGACACCCCCACTTCCCACCAGGATTGGGTGCGCGTCGGGTCAAAAACAACAAAAGCCCGACCGAAAACCCGAATACTTCAATCCGAGTTGAGTCGGGTTTTTAAATGATGGGGCCCGGCTTGAGACTGAATCCGGCGGCTGAGCCGAGATTTTAGGTGTTATCGGGTTCGACTTTAGAGTACAAAAAAGTTTGTCCACAATCCCATACAATACATTCGAATTTTCACACCAACAAACTCTAAATACACAATTTTCAAATGACACAACTTGAGAGATTAATTTCTAAAAAAATAAAGATGAGAAGTATAGTCAATGTGCAACACTTATTTTTATTTTATTTTGCTTTAATGGTGAGCTTGCACACTATTATTTATGATTAGTGTAACCAATATCATACTAATGAATATATTAGCACACGCAATGAATATTTATCCATATTTAAATGATATACTACTGGATGTACAATTAGAATCGTACTCCTAAAAACAAGATATAAATTGCCGTTTAACATGTGTTGGTCTTTGTTTTTAAAAAGATATCTCCGATATCTTTATATTATAGTATGAGATAAACCTTTTTTAATCACTTCAACCCATTCAAATTATAATCAAAAAATATTTCTCTCCAAATATATTATCTTCAATTATTTATTTCAAGTGTTGATTATTATTCAATAAGTTATCAAAAGAAAAAGAATACAAATTTTAGTCAAAACGATCCTACAAAAGGGAACGAACCTGAACATTTTAGATCAAAAGTCGAAGAACGACGACATGAAATGAAATGGAATGAAGTCTCGAAACCGAATACCAATGACTATAATACTTTAAGATCATGTTTGGTAGGCATATTAATTACCGTTGAGATGAGACAACCGCTCCAACTTGGATTGTCAACTCTACTGAAAAAGTAACATTATTTAGTAATGGACTCTAATTCTATCATAGACGCATCATAAATGTATCAAACATTATATAGAGTAGGAAACTGAACTAACCAGGCTCCACTACCCGCAACGGGGATTATCAAAATCTCAACACTACCTACGTGGCAAATTAATTCGGTCAAACTCATCTGTAACACAATTCCGTATTTTGACTAAAAATAATACATTATTTAATTATTGTTTCTCTTTCCTTTTAATTGTTGACTATTATTATTTCTATCACGCAAACTACATTTTTTTAAATTCTTCATCTCACAAAACCTTAACCGATAATAATGGTTGACGAAGGCAATTGCAGCACCTCACCATCACCACTCACGCCACCAGAAAATTTATTTTTCTTATTAATAGTAGTATTAATATTTTGTGTTAAGATTTAATTACTTAATTTGAAATACAATTTCAATGCAAATGTAAGTAATATTTTCATGCCAAGAAAATGAGTGATACTCTTTGCACATCGATGCATCAATGTGACATTGTTTCATTTTTTTTTACTTTTTTTATATTTTAATTATTTAATATAAATATATTAATTTTATAATAAAAATGCGTTTTCCGAAAATATTAATTAAAATTCATTTTTACCAAAAGTAAATATTTTTACATTTTTGAAATCTACAAAATTAGCAGGTATAAACATCAATTTTAAATATCAATTAATTCATGCATTTTACATCAATTTTAAATATCAATTAATTAATGCGTTTCTAATTACTGCAATCAAACTTGTCCGTCAAAACATATTAGTTTTTTAGTTTCTAAAAATTGCGCAATAAATATAAACAAATACAACGAAACTTCTAAAATATAAAATTATCATAAAAACTTTCAAACACCTTAATATAAATAAATTATACTATAAAATACTTGTTATACTTAAAATATTCAATAAACAATTAAAATACTAAAATAAATTTAACGGTTACACACTTTTAAGCCGTTAACAAAAAATGTAATTGTTTATATTTATTGCGCAATTTCCTGAAAAAAAAATCTTAATATGTTTTGAAATTCGGAATAAATTTAATTGTGCACGAGTAGTATAAACACATGACTTAATTGATATTTAAAATTGATATTTAATTTATATTACGTGCGCATTTTATAAGTTTTAACAATCTAATTTTTTTCGGTTTTCATAAAAACGAATTTTAATCAATGTTTTCGAAAAATGTGTTTTTATTATAAAATTAATATTTATATATATATATATATATATATGAAATCTGCAATCCATTTTAATTATTGATTTTATAAATGCAACCCTCTATAAAAACTACTGAAGAATCAAATAGATGAACATCAAATTTATTTTCCATTTTCTCATATTTGACTACGAAAGAGAGGGAGAGAAGGAAATTTCGGAACAAAGTTATTTTCCATTTTCTCATATTTGACTACGAAAGAGAGGGAGAGAAGGAAATTTTGGAACAAAGATAATCTTGCTGGAAATCAAGTAAGGAGGAGAGCTAGCAAATCAGCCCATAAACTTCATATTTCTAACAAAAACAACAAATCAAAGGCAAGTGGTTTGATGTTTTTTCGTCGTTTCGATATAATATATTTCTATTAATTATCGATTAAGTGTTGTTGAGTTTTGATATTCGATATATATATCTTTGGAAAGCTGCTTTTACAAAGATATCAAATACCCACTTTTAATATGATTAACAAAAAACATAGAATTATAAAATTTTAATTATTAAATTATACTTTTTTTATTTACTTTATATATTAAAATTAATTATGTAATTTGTCATATTTTTCTCTAACCTCATCCCCTAATTTTTGGGATTCTTTTACAAAATAACTTCTCCTCTTCAATGAAAAATGCAAATTCAAATTATTTTATTGAAAAATTCAATAATGAAGAGGATAGTTAGATTTTAGAGTAAATTTAAATTATTTTATTTTTATTTTAAATTATTGAATTCATTGAAGACGATATTTAGATTCAAAAAATTCAATAATGAATTCATTGAAAAATTTAAATTATTTTATTATAAATTCTAAAACAATGAAGACGATAGTTAGATTTTAGAGTAATATTGGACCAAACTATTAATCACTTCGATGATTCATGCTCCGGCTAACTATTTCTCAGTACGTGACTGTGGATACGTGGATGCAACCAAATACTCGGAGAAACTGACGGATATTTATGTTCTCTGTAGCTTTGAAACCCTATCATTCACTTCCGAGCGCAAGGGTGGTGTTAGGGCACGTGAACAATTATAATCATTGGATATTGGTAAGAAAAAAAAACTCATGGTTTTTATTGTATAACTTTTGTTTCAGTTGCATATAGAAATACTGGATGAAAAGAAGAGACTCATCCGCATATGGTTTAGAGTTTCAATTGAACAAATGGATCTATACAATTATCTACACAACAACGTAATGATAAATTTGAGGCTGACAAAGATGCCAAAAAACAAGCTAAAAAAATCAGTTTTACAATTTTTTTAAAAAAATATGTTATTAGTATAATTCTTGTTTGCTTTCTAATTTAAATGTATATCAAACTTTTTTCCTATTTGTTTTCAAAATGTTAAGGCAAACAAAGTGTGTCAAGGGTTGTTAGCTCAATTGGTTGAGCGCTCGAATTGAGGATCAAACGTCTTAGGTTCGAACCCAAAGACATTGTAATTGACTTATATTAAGGTTGTTTATTGAATATTTTAAAGTATAATATGTATTTTATAGTATAATTTACTTAGTATTTTAATTGTTTATTGAATATTTTAAAATATAATATGTATTTTATAGTATAATTTACTTATATTAAGGTGTTTGAAAGTTTTTATGACAATTTTATACTTTAGAAGTGTCGTTGTATTTATTTATATTTATTGAACAATTTTCAGAAATTAAAAAACTAATATGTTTTGAAAATCGAAACGAATTAATTGCATGTACGAGTAAGTAGAAACGCATGAATTAATTGATATTTAAAATTGATATTTATATTAAATGCACATTTTGTAAATTTCAAAAATGTAAAAATATTTACTTTTGGTAAAAATGAATTTTAATTAATATTTTCGAAAAACGTGTTTTTATTATAAAATTAATATATTTATATTAAATAATTAAAATATAAAAAAAATATAAAAAAAATAAAAAATGCTATTTGTCACATCATAGGTTGCATCGATGTGCAAATAACATTTGTGCAAGGAAATTAAGAATAACATAACATTTATATTTATCAATTTTTTTAATAATTTAAATATAGTGATTAGAGATGAAGGAGAAAATACATGTTGTATTCCACGGATTGAGGGGCGGTGCAGTGCCAAAATTCACGGCATAATAAGCAGTGCACATCTGCACGTTCAAATCTCACTCAATTTTTTTTCAATCTCTTCCGTTGAATTTAAAATTGTATTTTTTACTTAATCTTTTTATTAATAAAAAACACATAAATTTTAAATTTAATATATTTTTATTACTTTAGGCAAATTAAAAAAATGAAAATAATAAGTATTTGAGTATTACTTTACGCAAATTAATTCATAAATTTTAAATTTAAGGGGATTTCATAAGAAAAGTAAGTTGTAAGTATTTAAGTATAGTTAAATATTAATCTTTTGTCTAATAATAAAAAAGAGAACACTCCCGAAACTAGCCTTTAATTTGTATTATTAACAATTAATCTACAGAAATCTTTCAATTTAAATATTCTTAATTTACCCAAACCAAACCTTACGCATATATTTCTCTATTCCATCTCACCAAATCAAACACCATAGCTGCAGCTTCTACAAGATTTGGCTTGGATATCACCGGTATATAAGGTTCTCCTGCGGCGAATTTCTACACCCGAGGTGAAAGATTAACTTATGGTAGGTTTTTCCCAATTTCTCCGTGCACAATATCTTTAATCTGTCTCTAAATTGAAAGAATTGCATTGTACACATGCAATATTTTCCTTGTAATCCTTGAGCTTTAAAATTTGGGAGATTGTTCAATTTTTTTTTCCAATTTGCAAGCTGTGTAAGTTTGATAGTTCCCATACTTGTTTAGGTAGGTTTCATACCAGGGATCAATTATTTACTGAATTTTGAATATTAATAGTTGTATAAAGATAATAGTTCCAGACCCAGTTCTTGTTTCATGTATATGATTTTATTATTTGAACAAGATTATCTCCAAATGTGGTGGAATTCCGATCAATCTTATGTCAAGATTGAGTTTGCTTTCAATTTATTTGTGTCACTACATTATACCTAGTTTGATAACTAGTTCGAAAATGTCTTTGAAACGTATCGATAATAGTTGTTGCCTTGTTTTTTTCCTTTTTTTCTTTGTTCTTCTAATTTTATTTTCGTCCGATCGATTCTGATTGTACTAGGCTTTTCACTAGTTAATGACTAGTTAACGACTTTGGAATAATCCACCCTCTCTCAACTGCGCTGAACTCGTCCCTCACCTTTGGCCGGACGTCCACGTCGACGGCAATTCTAGTGTAGTAACTAACAGACATGTACTTATCCGGAAAGAGCATACGCGGCGCGATCCCTTCATCGATGTGTCAGCTCAAAGACTTCCTTTCGATCAACCTCTATGATCACAACGTATAGGGGCAATTGCCTGTGTGTCTGCAATGATATGATTTGTCGTTGAACCTGCTTTCTGGGGCGATCCCATGTGAGTTCTCTCGTATGGAAAACCTCGTGTGGCTCGATTTGTCCGTGACTTCGTTGAGCGGTGAATTTGATGTTTTTTCGTTCATGATGGTTGATATCAAGAGTACATAATTCACACTATTCATTACAGATAGAATTTGGTAAAGTGCTCCTTGAGCTCGTAACTATTAATCTCGAAATCAGCTCCTCCAACGATGCCTCCACCAAGGAGTGGTTAGAAGATGGAACACCAATATGTTTAATTAGAAGATGGAAGCGTAGCTCGTCGGTCGTGGGTGCCAGGTCATCGGGCTCGGAACTGAAAGCGGATGGTGGGATTGGTGATGGGAATAGTATGGTCGCTAGGGTTCGATGGGAAAATATTCCAAAGATATTTTTCCGGAGCCGTCGGAAGAACAATATGTCGAGAGAGAAAGCGGGGAGTATGCGGTGAGATTTCGTATTTATGTTTTGCTAAGGTTTACCGTGTACATACTCCTCTTCTGGTGGCTAATCAAGCTTTTGGTCTGTTTCTTGGATGAAAACATGGAGCTTGGAATTTTAGGGTGTGTTTGCTTGCAAAAAACAGTGGCAAGAGATTTATTGCAAGAGACCATTTTCTTTTATGTTCTTTTTGATAACTATAGCTAAAATTTTAAAGTTGGTATCATGACATGTAATTAATTGTGGTTGAATTTTCAAGTTAATAATTTGCGGTGATTAACTATGTTGAGAACTGTTATTATAGACTAAAAATATTAAATTAAAAATAGTAAAAACTAGTATTACAACAATTTTTATTACAAAAAATAGACCCAACAGTAATCACATATATCAATACAATCAATGACAGATCAATCATAGTGTGTAGCATGAAAATTACATGTAATGTGATCGTACATGTCTATTTCCAACTGGTCCTCCTTAATTCCAAAGTGAGATCAACATAAATCTTAACAGAGTGAAAATAAACTGAAACTTTATTTGCGCAAATAATTATCCCAAATACACAATAATGTGTCGAAATATAGAGTCATAAAATACCTTATATACAGACTCCCACTAAACTGAAGTATCTTGAAACAACATAATGTCATACGGGTAGTATGTTCATGAAAGACCTTTAGTGGTTAATCATTAGTTAACAGATCCGTAATAATTGAGTCTGTTCCAAAGTGCTCTATATAAACTTGATCACTCTATATTATTTTCTTTCAAAATCAAGAACTTTATGTCAATATGTTTTAACTTAATCGAGTTCTTATTGTTATTGAAATATGGCAGTACCAAAAAAATTGTCACAATAAAACTTAAATGGTCTTTCAATACTCCAAAATTTTGTATCTTGTGACAACGTTTCATAACCATATTTCCTTAATTGATGCATCTGAATAAGTTATAAATTATGTTTTCATGTAGAAGACAATCCAAATGTCTGCTTAGTGCTTCTATATGAAACAACTTCATATGCTACAAAAATGCAGCCCAAATTGGATCTTTCAATAACTTGGCATCTAACAAAATCAAAATCATAAACCTTAACGATCTCCCACTGATTTGATTTTGCACATGTAAGCATGTAGTCCTTATTTCTCTGTAAATACCTTATAATCCCTTTGACTATTTTCCAAAGGTTGATACCAGAGTTACTTAAGTATTTTCCCAATCATACCAACAATAAATCTTAAGTCAGGCCATGCAGACTCGCGCATACATGAAACTCCCACATAGCCGAAGCATAGGGAATATTTTGCATATCTTGAATTTCCAAATTAATTTTGGGGCACTGGTCGAGACTAAACTTGTCTCCCTTAATTACATGGGTTTTAGCATACCAAATCTTTGAAGCACTTTTTCTATATATCTCTTTTGTGATAATCCAATTATACCTTGAGTACGATCTCAGTATGTTTGGATTCATAATACAGAAGAAATCTTTCCCAAGATCTTTTATTTCAAATAACTTTGATAGAATGATCTTGGTATCGTGCAACAAACTTAAAATCTTTGTCACATGCAATATGTCATCGACAAATAGGTCCAAAAATAAATTACTCCCACTGAACTTGTGATACACATAATTATCAATAATATTTATCTCAAAACCAAACGAGATAACTACTTCATGAAATTTGTAGTACCACTGACGAGAAGCTTGCTTGAGTCCATAGATGGATTTCTTTAATTTGCAAACCATTTTCTTTGGGTCTCCCGACACAAAGTTTTCTGGTTGCACCATATATATTGTTTCAACAATGTCACCATTGAGAAACGTTGTTTTTACATCCATCTGATGTAACTCAAGATTATAATGTGCAACTAATGCCATTATTATTCTGAAAGAGTCTTTCGTAGAAACTGGAGAGAAAGTCTCTTTAAAATCAATGCCTTCCCTTTGAGTAAAGCCTTTAGCCACAAGATGAGCCTTATACCTTTCCACATTACCATTTGAATCCCGTTTGGTCTTAAAAATCCATTTACAACCAATAGGCTTCGATCCTTCTGGTAATGAGACAAGATCCCAAACTTTATTGTCTTGCATAGACTTGAACTCTTCGTTCATGGCATTAATCCACTTTTGAGAATTCGGACTCTTCATGGCATGATGAACGCTAATAGGATCATCTTCCATTACTTTATTATTGTCCTGTTTTTCTTGGAGAAAAACAACATAATCATCTGGAATAGCTTTTATTTTCTCTCTAGTGGATCTCCTACGTTCTGCATGTTCTTGAGGTTGTTGAGGTTGTTCCTGAATTGTTTCATCACCTAGATGGGGGAGGACTTCAACATTTTCCTGTTGAGGTTCCAAAATTGCTTCTTCTTCAATGACTGATATGAATACCTGAACATTGTCAGAAACAGTAGTAGGAGTCGAAATCGACTCCTCCTTAAAGGTGATGTCTCGATTCTTATTCTTCCCCCAAACTCAATATCCTCAAAAAACACCGCATTTCCCGTCTCAAAAATTGACTTTCTAGTGGGATCATAAAACTTAAAACCCCTTGATTTTTCTGAGTAACCAATAAAGTAGCTGCTAATTGTTTTGGAGTCCAATTTCTTTTCATTAGGCTTGTAAGGCCTAGCCTCAGTTGGACATCCCTAAATGTGAAAATGATTTAGACTAGGCTTGCGCCCAGTCCACATCTCATAAGGTGTTTTAGCTGCTGCTTTAGTTGGTACTCTGTTGAGAATATATGCTGCAGTCTTTAATGCTTCTCCCCAAAGTGATAATGGTAATGAAGAATGACTAATCATACTTCTCACCATATCCTTTAAAGTTCTGTTTCGTCTCTCAGCTACACCATTCATGCTAGGTGAACCTGACATGGTGTACTGTGGGACTATTCCACATTGATTTATGAAGACAGCAAAAGGTCATGGACGTTGTTCACCTGAACCGTCATATCTACCGTAGTATTCACCTCCACGGTCAGATCTAACGCACTTAATCTTTTTGTCGAGTTGATTCTCAACCTCGGCCTTAAATTCTTTAAACATGTCCAGTGCCTCTGATTTTTCATGAATCAGATATATATACCCAAATCGAGAATAATCGTCTATGAATGTCACAAAATATTGTTGACTATTCCAAGAAGTCGTAGGGAATGGACCACAAATATCTGTATATATCAATTCTAAGACATCATTAGTTCTTTGAGCACCTAATTTCTTTTGTTTGGTCTGTTTCCTTTAATACACTCAACACATACAGTAAGATCTGAGAAATCAAGTGTATCAAGGATACCATCTGACACAAGTCTCTCAATTCTAGTTTTTTGAGATATGACCTAAGCGCTTGTGCCATAACTTAGCAGAATTTAGCAGAATTTTCTTTATTTAATTTTCGTTTAGTACCTCTATTTTCAACATGCAAGGATTCATTGTAAGAAGGAACAATATCAAGCAAATATAGATTGTCATATGAACTTAATGAACCAGTACCCATAATATTGGAATTAATTGAAAGATTAAACTGACAATCTCCAAATGAACAAGTAAAACCAAATTTGTCCAAAACGGAAATAGAAACAAAATTTCGTCGAAAAGACGGTACAATAAAAGTATCTTTCAAATCCAAATAAGAACCAGTCTGTAATAACAATCTAAAATGCCCTATTGCCTCCACTTCTACTGACTTGCCATCTCCCACATAGATGTATCTTTCACCATCACTTGGCTTTCGGCAGCTCAGGCAACCCTGCATTGAAACACTCATGTGAGTGGTAGCACCAGAATCTAACCACCAAGTGTCTTTAGGTACTGAAACTAAATTAATTTCAGAACAGACCATAGCAAAATTAATACCTTTCTTTACACGCCATGCGCGATATTTGGTACAATCCTGCTTCTTATGTCCAGGTTTGTCACAAAAGAAACAATTTTTGACCTTAGTGTTTTGTTGTTTCTGGAGTGCTGGACCTTGAGCCGTAGCAGCTTTCTCAACATATTTTCTTTTCACGCCCTTTCCTTTATCTTTGGAATGAGTGGCCAATTGAGCAACCTCAACCCTTTCCTGCTTCAATCTGTCTTCTTCTTGCACACAATAAGAAATGAGCTCATTAAGAGTCCATTTCTCCCTTTGACAGTTGTAACTGGCCTTAAAATGACTATATTGTGCAGGAAGAGACAACAATACTAAATGCACGAGTAAGTCCTCAGACACCTCGAGCTTTAGCACACTTAACTTTGAAGCATAATGAGACATCTCCATGATGTACTCCCTTATATTTCCTTTGCCCTTATACTTCATTGAGATCAAGTTTGCTAAAAACGTACTTGTCTCAGCCTTATCGTTTTTGACAAAACGCTGTTCAATATGGCAAGGAACTTATTAGCCACAGTGATATCCTCAGATGATGTGCCTCGAAAGGCTTCCGGAATGCTGCGCTTAATGATCATTAGACTTACACGATTTGAGCGTTCCCACTTCTCAAAGTTCTTTTTATCATCAGAAGAACTTTTATCCGTAAGAGAAGCGGGTTGCTCAAACCTTATTGCATAGTCAAGATCCATGCAGCCCAAAGTGATTAGAATATTATCTTTCCAATCCTTAAAGTTCGACCCATTAAGCATGGGTATGTTATTAATGTTGGCAGATACTGAAGTAGCAGACATAGCTGAACAGAGAATATCAAAATAAAATGATTATCATGCTCACAACAAATAAACAATTAATAAATTCAAATATGATGGTAAAATCTCGAGGTACCGAGCACAACATTAATATCAAGTCTTTGGACAGTAATATTAATTTGTAAGTGGTCACCTCTTTGTGGTGATCAAATACTGACAATAAGATCATGTCAAGTAACAGTCTTTCTATGGGCCGACTAATTACTTACACAAAATACCAAATAATTGTCACGTATTTATCACTACAGGTGTACATGTATTTCGGGCCAAGTATTAATCTTCCTTTGGGCCGATCAATACTCGCATGAAAATTACATATACACAACTGTCCCAATATTTTAAATAGAGAAATTTACACAAGAGAGGTCACTTTGGCGACTTCTTGTTTCAATTAAACTATTTTAAATATTAGTATAATCAAATAGGAACATGAAATAGCCAACAAATTTAAATTATTTTATTGTTCTTGAATCAATATAAATCAAAAGTATATTAAAAATATACAATTAATTTCCACATATTATTAATCAAGCAGATCATATTAATACAACAATAAGCAGATCATATTGATACAACAATAAGCAGATCATAAATAAATCAAACCCACATATTCATATAATCCATGAATCACCAGTAAGCATATTAATAAGTATGCTTTCAATACTCAGTAAATCAATTTAATAAAATTCATGATATTTATTATACAGAAAACCAAATCAGATTTCATGAATCGATCAATTGCGTGTCATATTTACATTAATAAAACACACAAATCAGAGTAGTCAATTAATTGATAACACTACTGCAAATTGAGTCCACGCAAGCATATACATACATACTGACACATGTATATCGAATGACATGAAACAATCCCAAAAGTCAATTTTATATATTGCTATAATTTATAGGCACAACAAATACATGGACCGTAATCGAGTTTTGACAAAATTTGCAATTTAATGCTTGCAGATTGGGTTTTCACATGATACGAGGTAAGGTGTATAAACAAATCTGAATCCACAAACGTAGTCGAACAATTTTATAATCACAAAATCATGATCCCGTAACTTACAAATTGAACAAATCGATATACACAAAATTATCCTCATAAATTCAAGAAAATCATACATAGAATTGCTCTGATACCACTTGTTAGGAATTAAATACCGAATAAACATGATTTAATCACATAAAGCATGCTTCAATAATTACCCTAATTGTTTCTATGACGATTAATCGAAACATATGAGAATATAATTACTAAAGGCGGAAGCGTACCTGAATCCATAGGATGAACGAGATGAACGAGATTGATGGTTTCCCAAACTATCAGTACTCCTTTGGATTCACAGCGTAGAGAGAATACGTGAGATTAGAGATTACTGATGCTTGGGGACCATAACCTAATTTATAGATCTAGGGTATTGATTTGGTCTCTGAACAAATCAAAGTCCACTTAATGGTATCCACACATAAAGCCATAATTATTTTGGATACTTACATAAGCCCCTTTAATCTTTAGTTGATCACTTTACAATGGGCTTCTTTAAAGACAACCATACACATTTAATTTAACACATGGAAGCCCAATATGTTGAATTTATCCAACATTAGATTGATAGATTCTGCTTTCGGCCAAGGGAAAGAAGGCATAAAGATAAATCTTAGGGCTGTGGAAGTTCAACTATCTCATAGACACTCGCACTGTGTGAGAATTAATTTCCACCCATTACCGCATCACCGTCCTCCTCCTGTTCTCCTCCAGGCCCAAATTCGTCTCCCCCAAGCTCATCGGCGACGCCGTCACCGCCGTAATCGTAGACGTCACCATCATCTCCCTCACCGTCTTCCTCCACCTCCACCGGCGCAGCAAGAAAAACTCTAGATTGAAGGCATCGTTTGACCACTCCAAGAGCCACATATCTGATACTTCTACCAACAGCTCAGCCACGACATTTCACCAAGTTGATTTAATTTAACTGATGAACACTTACATTTATGGAATGCCAGTTCGATCGAACAGACGGACACACCTGCTCTCCTCCGACAGAAGATTGATGTTTAGCGGGGTTGTAGAGGTGGAAATATGTTTCGTTTTTTCGGGATGAATCGAAGATAAATATGGCATGGAGGCAATTAGGGTTGTACAGAATTATTAAATGTTCTTTTAACTATGTAATTATTAAATTAACAAAATTAAATATAATTATTAAAAGATAAAGGTTATTAAAGACATTTTAATTTTGAAAAATATACTCAAAATATAATTATTAAACTTTCAACTATTTTAAATTATGATAAATAGTAATATAATATACATCACTTACAATTATTCCAAACTATAGTATTTTAATATAATTATTCCAAACTATAGTATTTTAATATAGTATTAATACCTAAAGTATTTTTTTCTCTAAAATTCTCTAAATTTAATATATTTTTATTACTTTACGCAAATTAAAAAATGAAAACAATAAGTATTTGAGTATTACTTTTAACAAATTAATTTAGTTTAACGCAATTATTTATGTGTTATCCCACTCAATTTTTTTACGTAATTTTTTTTATTAATAAAAAATCAAATAAATTTTAAATTTAATATATTTGTATTACTTTATGCATATTAAAAAATGAAAATAATAAGTATTTGAGTATTACTTTAAAAAAAACACATAAATAATTGCGATAAACTAAATTAATTTGCAATTTATGTGTTTTTTTATTAATAAAAAAGATTACGTAAAAAATTCAATTTTAGATTCAACGGAAGAGATTGAAAAAAAAATTGAGTGGAATTTTAATGGTGTAGATGTACACTGCTTATTATGCAGGATTTTGGCACTACACCCTCAATCCGTATTTCACACGCCGTTATTGGTGTTATTCCTAAAGCTGGTTAAGAATTTCACTGGCTTCAAGAAGCACAAGAATTTTATAATAAATATGCTAGACAAGATCAGTTTATTACAAGAATCGATAATAGCAAAAGTAAAGAAACCGGAGAGTTCATTTGGAAATTATTTGTATGCTCTAAAGAGGGAAACACCGATTAAACATGGCAACAAAAATTGAAAAATAATGTACTTAGGTCTGGAGAAAGAAAACGCGGTCATACAAGATATGGATGCGGAGCAAGAATAACCATTGTGAAGTCCAAAAATAAATATACTGAAAGGACCTCTGCGGTGCTACATGAACAGTTACCAAAACACGCTGGGAACAAAATAGGGAGAGAGATGTAATCACAGTAGCGGACAGAACATAGTGTTTTTAAACCTTCATGAGTTGTTTTCTCAACAACTCATAAACTTTATTAAAACACTCACATGTAGATCTCATGAGTTTAACTTCTTACGAAGCAAAACAACTAAACTCAAACTTTCCCCAATGTAAGAAAAGCTACAAAGACTGAGTAAGCAACCTCATGCAGGAGATCGCTTCACTTAGTAAACTACACTACTTCTAACACGAAGCAGCCGCAAAGACATGAGTAGTGATCTTACACAAAAGATCACAACCTCTCTAGAAAACAGTCTACCTTCTCAACGAAGAAGACACAAACTAGAGAGATCAACCTCACACAGAAAATTGCTCCTCTCACAAAACTATGCTGACTTCAACACGAAGCAGCTGCAAAGACAGGAGTAGTGATCTCTCAAAGAGAATCACAGCTTCCATGGAAAACAGTCTAACTTCTCGACGAAAAAGACATAAAGGTGGGAGATAAAATACAATGTAAGCTCTCAAATAAAATATCTCTTTAAAAATAAACTTTTCTCCCGAAGAATAAAATGAACACACAAGGTGTATAAATAATATCTCACATAGCTTCTTGGGTAAGATTAGGGGTGGGAAAAAATACCGAAATATCGAAATACCGGACTTATCGTACCGAAAAATGCCGAAAAATACTGAATTTTCGGTATATTGAACTTTTCGGTACGGTATGATACCGTATCGATAATTTTCGGTACGGTATCGGTATGAAATTTTTAATGTTTCGGTATTTCGGTATATACCGATATACCGATAATAGTCGGTACAGTTCGATATTTCGGTATATATATACTTCGGTATGCAAAAAAAATCGGTATGATTCGGTATATCGATATTTTCGATATAATTCGATAATAAAAATTTCGATATGGTTCGGTATATCGATATTTTCGGTATACCGAAAGTTCGGTACGGTATCGGTATGAATTTTTTCGTTACCGAAATTTCGGTATATCGATAATCGGTATACCGAAATTTTCGATACGGTATCGGTATGAATTTTTCCGATACCGAAATTTTCGGTACGGTATCGGTATGGTCATTTCGGTACGGTACGGTACGGTATGCCAGCCCTAGATAAGATTCATGGTTGGTGGCTGCATAGTCCTTTGGTCTTTTCACCTTTTAGCCACCACCATACTTTCTGCTGCAATGATGAAGTGCACAATGGGTGTTGCTAAAAATTTGTTGCAGCATGTCAATCTAACCCATCCCTTTTATGAAATTGGCGGCATGCACGGTAAGGTGGACTTTCTGCATCTCTCTTTTCCCATGCACCTAACATGCAACAACCCATGCTTCAACATTTGACATCATTCTTCAATCAAGATCACTTTGCAGCTGTGTACTTGACCAATGCTCATCCATCAACAGTTCTCAGTTTCTGCTACTGCATCCATTTACCTGTTTACAAAACCAAACACAAATAACAACAAATTAGTCCTTAGACATGTTGGCGGTAAAACACACGGTTCAACAGATTCGTGGATTGTTAGCCACTTCGTTGAAAAACATAATCACGTCCTCACCACTCCTAGTAAAGTTCACTTGCTCAAGTCACATCGAAATGTTTCAACAGCGAAAAAGGCTCTTGTAGAACAATTAACAGAAGCTAATATTCCTACTTGCTAGTATGTGAAATTGTTAGAAATAAATGCAAGAGGTCCTTCATCAGTTGGTTGTTTGGAAAAGGACATTCGAAACCACGAAAAAGACATCCGCAGTGAGTTATTTGGACATGATGCCGAAACATTGATCCAACATTTTGAAATGGAAAAAGATCGAAATTCGAACTTTTACTTCTCTTATGAGACCGATGACAATGATGTTTTTGTTAGATGTTTTTGGGCCGATTGTGCTTCTAGAAGATCATATACACTTTTTGGTTGTATAGTCGTGTTTGGCACAACTTACAACACAAATAAATATGGTATGATTTTTGCTCCGTTCGTTGGAGTTAATCATCATCGTCAAACTACTTTTTCTGGGTGTGGATTGTTCAGTGACGAGAAGGAAGAGTCTTTTATGTGGTTATTTAATAAATTCCTCGAAGCAATGCCAAATAATGTGAATCCAAAAGTGATTATTACTGATCAGGATGCAGCTATTGCACGAGCAATCACAGTGGTATTTCCAGACATACTGCATCGGTTTTGTTTATGGCATATACTCAATAAGTTTTCTAAGAAGTTGAATGTTTTATTGTACAAAGAGCAATATCACAATTTATCAAATATTATTAAGGAGTTGAAGTCTGTTGAGGAGTTGGAGGAACGATGGTCAAAGAGGATGAGTACTACAAAGTTGGGGAACAAAGAGTGGTTAAGCAGCATGTATGAAATACGTCATCGTTGGGTACCGGCGTATGTTAGACGCGTATTTTCTGCAAGGATGCCAAAGAGTAGAGAGTAATCATTCTTTCTTTAAGGGGTATGCGAACCACAATTTTTTTAACAGATTTCATTACACGCCTCAACAGGGCACTTGTCCACCAGAGACATCTTGAGTTACAGGCGAATCATATCGATCTAAGTAAAGAACCACAGAATCATATCGATCTAAGTAAAGAACCACAGATGTTCACATGTTGTTTGATGGAACAACAAATGGCTAAAATTTATACAAATGCGGTATTTCTTTTATTTCAGAAGTAGTTGAAGGAGAGTATGTCTTATATATGCAATATGATTTCATAAAGTGAAGACACTTCAATATATGCGGTGAAGCGATTTGTCGAAACAGAGAAACTCTTTCATCGACAACGAAAGCTAACATATCACACTTCTTCTGATTTGCTATATTGTAGTTGTCGCATGTTTGAATTTGAGGGATATTTGTGTCGTCATATGCTATGTTGGATGAAGCTTCAACAAGTTATGATGCTTCCACCAAAATTCATCAACCAAAGATGGACTAAGAATGCAAGAATTGGTATGATTTATGAGCATATGGGAAATTCTGTCGAAGGTGAATCTTTTATTTCAAGGCGGGGAACATTAGCTCATGTGGCAATAGAATTGGTTGACGATTGTTCGTTAACAGAAACACGTAGCAAATTTTTGATGGACGAATGAACTAAGTTGAAGATAGCAGCACATGATACTGATGATGGTGGTTACATCGGTGAACAAGTGAATAAGATTAGAAATCACAACTTCGTAGAAAATGTTCATGATCCACATCAAATAAATTCGAAGGGAAAACGACTGATATCTTCAAAGGAAAAGGCGACGCCTCAAAGTAATAGAACTTACAGTGTTTGTGGTCAATCTGGACATCACAGGCAAACATGTCAGAATGTACATTTTATGTAATGTAACTTATGCGATAAATTTTTAATATTTTTTTTGTTATAGTTTTTTAATAATAATTGTGTTTGTTTACAAGCCACAAGAGATGGATGAATCGAATCATAATGGATCTTCTTCCCACAACACACAGTAAAGTCATTGATGAAATTACATTGATGCTTTCTGTACACTTTACATAGCAATATCTCTGCTCATAAGCCTATATTTACTAGGACTTTTTATTATGAATTTGTTGGAATTTTTAGTTTAATATGTGACATTTTTTTTCATCATTCCTTAATCCAGACTCCTTGTTTTTACACCTCTATTTATTCCAAACAATCATAAACAAGTTTACGCTAAGTTCAAAAAACAAAATATATTTTAAATGAAAAAAAAAATTAAGCAATATTTCTAAGAAGCTTCCTTGTAATCAAGAATACGGAGGAGCATCTCACATACAATTCAAGTATCCTCTGTCCTCCTTGAATTTTAATGTACATTCTCGAAACAAAATACAAGAAATAACATGAAGATAGGAAAATGCAAAAGTATCAAAAATCCAACAATTAGTTTCCGTAATTGTTATTTTAATTTGTGGATGAAAGTTAAGGGATAAAATAAATGTTTATTGCAAAAATTACCTGAGAAGAGAAGCTCACAAGATCCATATACAGTCGAACGCCGCGCCAATCCTAGCGCAACAATCTTGTTTCGGCTCTTCATTGTTACGATTCCATCGGAGAAATCGCTGTCGCTCTCGGTACGACAAAGAAATGTCTAGTCAAACCATGGCCATTGGATTACAGATTTAATTTTGGGGATTTTGCTGCTCGCAATTAATGTTCTGTTGCAGCATATGTAATTGAGAGAATGATTATGAAATCACCAAATTGGTGAGTATGCGAATACTCTTATTTATAATGTTTGGTGAGTATGCTAATACTCTTATTTATAATGTTACAATATAAACTTATAAGTAAGGTAAAGATAAACCTTATAAGTAAGGTAAAGATAAGCATAATGTTAGGGGCCGTTTGGTAACTTGGATATAGGAGTTATCTATACATGCAGTTGTTTGGTTTCTTATTAATGGACCTGCGTTAGATAAGCAGGCCCGACCTATTTACTATTCTACTTCAGAAAATCTATTGGCCCATGGTGTGATAACAAATCTTGGTGGAACAGTTAAAAAAAACTATCTAGTTTATCTTAAGATGACTAATCTTGATCAACCAAACAAGCCCTTACAATATAATCTTCTAAGTAAGGTAAAGATAAGCGCAAATCAAATAATATATATTATTCTAAATTAAAAAAATATATATTATTCTTATAATCAAATCAATATGATTTGATTATATTTATTTTCTTTAACACTAATTCACGTAAAGAGAAACTAATAGTCAACAATAAAAATTAAAGAAAAACAATAATTAAATAATGTATTATGTTTAGTCAAAATAGAGAATTGTGTTTACGAATGAGTTGAACCGAATTAAGTTTGAAGGGATTCTGAGAATCCCCGCTACGGAAAAGTGATACGTACCTCGTTGGATAGAAGATAAATGGAAAAAGAACGAAGAACGGAAACGATAAAGATACCTTGCGGAAGTCCCAAAACCTCTGGTTCTAATCCGTAGAATGATTTAGATCAAGATCTAAACCCCAATACGTAATTGAATCAGCCACTCGGGGATGAGGAAAATGTTGGAATTCGATATCCCGGGTTATTTAAATTTGCGGTAACCAATAACCCGATCAAACCCTTCGCCGGAGATCACATGAACGCCGACTCATCCGCCGGAGTCCGGCCTTTGGAGACCACGCACCCGAAGGCACGCAGCCCGCCCCCAGCCGAACCCCCGCGAGACGGGGTTCACGCGATCGAAGATCGCGTTCGATCTTCGCGATCGATGGGGCTGCCCAGCAGCCCCCCGCGGCGAGTCCGGCGACTCGCCGCCGCCTGGAGGAGCCCCGCCTTCACGGCGGGTGGGGTGCGGCACCAGCCCGCGCCCCCGGCGATCGATCCCCGTGATCGATCGCGAGCCCTCGGCCCAGCCGAGGGTTCCTTTCCTCCGCGTGCCGCCAAACCCTAGCGGGCGATCCCGCGGTCCGGTGGCTTCGCCACCACCGCGTGATCGTTCGTCTAATCCGGGTTCGACTCTTGGATCTTGTTTTTCCGATAATTGATTTCAATAAACTAGAATTAAATTGCGGAAATTTAATTCACCTTTCGATTCGTTGTGCGGAGAAACGAGATCTTATGATGACCTTGAGATCTTCCCACGTATTCCTTGCACTCGTTCGAACGTCGGGTGGGCGACGATCCTCCGAACTCTATGGATCTCCTTCTCTCCTTTCTCTCTCTAGAATTGTGATCTTCAAGTTATGGGAATAGAGAAGACCATGTAGTGCTTTTATAGGCTACGTAGGGGATCAAAAGGAGGTGGAATATTGGGCTTCTAATATTGAAGTTTAAATTGAGCCCAATGCTCAAGTCCATTAATCCTTATCAATATTAATTAATTTATTTTCCACTATATAAATTAATTACACTCCCAATATTAAACCATATTATATCAAATAATATTTCTCCGGTAGTATTATTTATTCCGTGTATTTAAGATATAAATATCCATGAATAAAATTAATTTATTGCTAATTAATTTATTCATCTCTTATATCCGAGACTAGTACCATTCATCCTTAATTATTATGCGGAACAAATCCACCTGCAGGGTTTACATAATAATTCCTTATGAACTCATCTCGGGGATATTATCAACCCTTACGGGATACACTTTCCCGTCAAGTATTCACGGCATGTCATATATAAAATATAGCGACCCAACTTAACCGGTAATTGACCCAGTAATTAAACCGGTCAATTCCTTTGGAAAATCAAAGTCACTTATATTAAATATACACACCCGTAATAGTATCGGGTATTAAGAATAAAATACACTGAGACTTAAATCGATTATCGCCGGCAATCCTAATCGATAAATCTCAAACGATCCGCCCAATACACCAAGTGTACAAGTGTGATAAAATAATTAAGATAAATTATTTTCTCTCTCACACAACGACTATACCGATGGATTGGTCCGTGTCCATCTAGGTCGTGAGCAACTGTTCGATTAAATACGAGTAACCGATAGTATGATCTTCTGTGTGCCCATGCACACCATACTAACTACAACGTATAAAATCCAGGACTATAATTTGCATATATTTAATTATAAATAATTAAACGCAAATAATTGTTTATTTAATTAAATAGAT
The DNA here is from genome assembly GCA_954870475.1 of Euphrasia confusa. Lineage (NCBI taxonomy): Eukaryota > Viridiplantae > Streptophyta > Magnoliopsida > Lamiales > Orobanchaceae > Euphrasia > Euphrasia confusa. The sequence goes on from OX940956.1 coordinate 24,057,054, forward strand.
TAGTGGCAATGGATCGTGAGTTTCCGTTACTTAAACCTAGACATTAAGTACACAACTCTAACAATCTCCCACTTGTACTAAGGTCTAGTCATTTCCTCCAAACTCCCGACTCCCATACTCATCACGTGCTTAAGTTGTACTTCCAAGAAGTACTATGTGAATGAGCAATCTAGGTTGCCGCTCTGAAGTTATCTTGGTGACTACAGCGTCGTCTCCCTCGACGATGACTCGTATCAGGTGGTACTTGCACTATGTGTTATCTTACACTTATGGACTTGTGATTTCTTACCATTTGCTATCGCACCGCTATTTACATAGCCTTTGGCAAATTAAGAATCACATCTAAGTCCCAGAGATTATCCCGGAGTTATACCAAAACTTCCGCTGCCTCTGAGGCCGCTATTTGGTTACCCATGGCAGAGTCCGAAAAGCATCGTGCTTATCACTCTTCCATGTTAAAACTCCTTCTCCTTTAATAGTGAAACACATAGCCTGATATCGACTTACACCGGTCCTTATTCGATTAGAAATCTAAGAGAATGTAATCCAAAGGTAATGCTTGCTTGCTCCATAATCCAGAACATAGTTTCCAGTACTTCGAAAGTACTTAAAATGTTCATTACAGCAGTCAAGTATTCCTTTCCAGGATTACCTTGATATCCTCCCACTATGCTAACCGCATAGCCGATATCAGGTTCTTGTTTTCAACAATGCATTTATTAAGCTTTCCTCACTGTAAGTGTAGGAATCCGCTTTCATTGCTTCTATCTCCTTGTGTGTTCCAAAACACATATCCTTAGATAGATGCATTCCGTCTCTGAAAGGTAACGAACCTTTCTCGGAATCTTGCATGTTAAAACGAACCATAATCGTATAATATATCTAGAGAAGTACAATGTTCTTTTCTTGAGACCCTAGATCTTAAGAACATGCTCTAACTTCTTCTTTATCTCATATATCGATTTTTCTAGACAACCATCATTTTATGTCTGACAACATCTTTACATTGTTGCCAATGATAAAATGTTATCTACATAAAACCCGAGAAACACCACCTTGTTTTCCATCACGTTTCCAATACACACAATTCGTCTATGCTTTTGATGAATCCATAAAATGAACTATCTCATCAATTTGCAAGTACCACGAACTCAACGCTTTGTTTCAATCCATAAATGGATCAACTAAGCTTGTACTCTAAATGATCTCGCCTCTTAGCAATAATCTTTATTGCTCTCCAAGAAGGCACATTTAGATCTAGTACCGCCTCTATGTAGATCTAGGGATTGATTTCATGTATACTAGGTCCAGAGTTCGAAACTCTCCCAGTCTTATGAATATCTCCGGTTGTCACACAACCTCCCACTACAACGGCGTTCCGGTGTATGAACAGTAATAACAGTAGGTGCAGTTAGTGGTGTACCGCTACTCGGTTCGGCTGGTTCTAAGTCTTTTTATCGTTTTCTCTCATTCCAAAATATTACGTCACTTTGGGCTTGTGGTTCATCTAATAGTCTTCCTCTAAGAACCGGGCGTTAGAACTTATAACGTCCTTCTGGTTCATAGTACTATCGAACACACACCTTTTGTTCTTCTAGGATATTCTACAACCACATTTGAATGTGCCGTTGTTTCCAAGACATATCCATAGAACATAGGTAGTTCCGTTTAACTCATGCTTTTACTATTTCTATAAGAGTTCCATTTCTTATTTCCGACACACCAATCCTACAGAGGACTGTATGGTGTAGTCACTTGGGATCCAATCCCAAGCTCTGATCATAAATCAGAGTCAATCAATTCTAATACTTGTTCGGATCTTATATCTTATATCCATAAAGGATTGCTTAGTCGTATTATCTTCCAAATTAGATTCTTAGGTCGGAAGGTCCACTCCTTCAACTTAATTGATCTTACAATCAATTTTCGACCTTTGAACTTCTTATTTGAATAAATATGACTCAGCATAAGAATCCACAAGTATAAATGATTTATTAAAGAAATCTCTTATTAGTAAAACGAGTTATGTATAACGGTTCGTTGCATCGTGGTGGACTCAGGATTCATCATTTATATATTGCTAGCTAATGTACCAAAATAGATAATATCATTATTTCTTCTTATAACCATCAAATGATTAAAAGAAATAAAATATCCATTTATTAGAAATCCAGAACAAAGTTCTTTCTAATTTGAAAGGTACATAAAAGCAATTACTCAAAATGAAATCCTATAAATTGTCCTCCACTGCAACTGCTGCCTCCTCCACAGCATTGCCCATGTAGACTACGATTTCTTCTTTTCTAAGTCGTCGGGTTTCCTGGAACCCTTGCATTTAAAATGCACATACCGTCAGTGGTTCCATATCTACACACCAGGTTCCGGTAGATAATACCACTGACTATGTTTTACGACTAAAGAAAATTTCGTACTTCTTTTGAGAGGATAATCAGACTTCCAGTACCCAGACTGTTTGCATCGAGAACACTTGCCTATTGGCTTTCTCGTCCCATCTCGTGGTCCAAAAGGAACCACTGGGTTTCTTTGCTTTCTTGTCCTTTCCCCCGATTCATGCCTTTAGATTCGAAACTTTTGGCATTGGCTACAAGAGCTTGCGATTTCCGTCTCAACTCGTCCAAAAAGTCAATCATCTCAAAAACGTGTTTAAGCGTTTTCTCGAAGGACTGGCCTTTATGAGTATCCTCATCGCTTCTTGTCTAGCCGCCTATGTCAATAGGCTCGGGAGGACAAAGCTCACTGAGTACTAACTAGTACTCTTTAACAGTTTGGGTAATGTCTAGATCTCTATTCCAATCATTACATTTAGGGACCAGTGAGTTAAAATCCTTACGTATCACATAAAGTGGGTTCAAGGCCATTTCCTAATCTATGAGCACATATAACAACAAACAATCGATTTAATATCCGATATTATCTCCCTCAAATAATATCATTAAACCACTAATCACATCTAAGATCCCATCAGGTAAGGCAAGCCACGTGGTGTGGACGTTTACCCACCCAAATGATTTAGCAATTAGATTTTCTTTGATCATACATCACTTATAGCGTAACCTCGTGGGGAGGAATACTATAATGCGTATCTAAGTGTAAACCATTACTCAGTACTAAAGTAAATCATTAGGAATTGCTACATCACCGCAAGCCACGTGGTGTGGACGTTTACGACAACTTCACAACTCTTCACAATTCCTTATAACTGTCTACATCAATTAATCCAAAATCCGTTAGTATAGCAAGCCACGTGGTGTGGACGTTTACTACACCAATAGACTTTTATAATTGACTCCCAATTACAAGATCCATTCGATTTTCGTAAATCAGGACGCGGAGAATCATAAGTGAAACTCGAAGTTTCTAACCAGTGATTCACCATGCGAACGACCCTATCTCTCATAGAATGAGGGAGCCGAGCAGACAATCGATCTAGTCATCAAATGACACGAAAGTCTCTAATTTGTGTCCTCGACATGACCAAGTGGCTTTGGCTCCATTCCACTCCCCGGGGTGAGAATGAGTCGACTTGAAATCAGTTTTGGAAAGACAAATTTGGAATTGTTTGATAAACTTAATCAATGTTTCTCGTAAGAGGAATTACAAGAATTCTCCTCCAATGACTTGTCTATACGAACTTCAAAAGTCTATAAAAGTCACCAAGAGAACAGCAATGGAGACCATGGCAATGTTTCCATTCCCTCTCCCACTTAGCTTTTTATAACAAAGGGATACGCTATCTAATGCATAATTAAATACACATAAGCATAATAACAAACATACATTTCATGCAAGTACGTTCACAAATAATCAAATAATTACTCAAGCAAAATTATTTCTCGACTATTCTTACCTTGATGAATTCCAGCATGCTTGTCTTGAGTCTTCATTCTACGTCTTGAATACTTTGCCGAGCGACGGAAAAATTCTTTGATTCTCATATTTAATTTTATTTTAAATAAAATCCAAAATTCCAATTCAAAAAAAAATTGAATCAATCTAATGATTTTAAATAAAATACTCCAATTAAATAAAATCAATTCTATTGATTTCCATATTTAATTCTATTTTAAATAAAATCCAAGATTTTCCAATCCAAAATAAATTTTGAATTAATCCAATGATTTTAAATAAAATACTTAAATTAAATAAAATCAATATTATTAAAATCCATTGATTTCCATATTTAATTCTATTCTAAATAAAATCCAAGATTTTCCAATCCAAAATAAATTTTGAATTAATCTAAAGATTTTAAATAAAATATTTAAATTAAATAAAATCAATATTATTAAAATCCATTGATTTCCATATTTAATTCTATTCTAAATAAAATCCAAGATTTTCCAATCCAAAATAAATTTTGAATTAATCTAATGATTTTAAATAAAATACTTAAATTAAATAAAATCAATATTTTAATAATTTCTCAATCCTATTTAGATTAGATCTCAAGAATCCTAATCAAAATCGAATTTTGATTCTTCTTAAGACTTCTAATCCAAGTAGGTATAGGATATCTAGAGAAACTAGGATTTTCTTTCCTAATTTAACTCTCCATCTAATTCTATTATTTAATTCCATAATTAAGAAATATAATCCAAATAAAATTTGAATTAATTCCAAAATTAAATTAAATAAAATTAGAAAGATTAAATTATTTCCGGAAAGATCGGATTTACCGGGACGAACCGAAAACGAGTTTCCGGTCGACCCAAAATCGAACCCGCGCACAGCACATGCCCATGTACATGCATGTAGAAGAGGCCATGCATTTAACATGCAATACCATGCTCATCGTGTACTAGGCCATGCATCAAGAATGAATTAATTCATTCAGCATGAAGCCATTCACACGTACAGCAAATATCACATGGTGTCGGCCCACTTTGAAAACTTCTCTGGCGGGCTGTGTACTAGCCTGGTTGATTTCCGGCATGGCGTCTCACCGACGATACACGCCATCAACCTCGACACAGTCCACGCACGAGCAGCCCGCGATCAAGTCGAGCGAAAGCCGTTCGATCGATCGCGCCTTCGCCGGAACGAGCAGCTGCAACACGCCGGACTTCCGTCGACTTCCGGCGAACCATCCCTCGATGGTGAACGCCAAGTCGACGAGCCCGCGTCTCCAGCCGTCGAAAACGCGAAGCGGTCCGCGACGCCGCAACCCTCGAACGCAGCCGCCGGCTGCCGGCGAACCACCACCACTGGTGGCACACGCCGGCATGCCCAGCCATGTTTAGGTCACGCCCAGCAGCCCGCACAGTCCGTGCTTCCAGCCACCTCCCCGGCAGCCCGCACCGAGCCCACGAACGATCGATCCGGTTCGATTTCCGAAAAACCCTCGATTTTTAATAATTAATTTTTCTGACAAACACAATTCATACGAGAGATAAAATCAAGTACGTAGAACAATATAGCACAATAATTTAACAATTTAAATTAATCTATGGCTATAAACAACGACAATCGATTATCGAAACAATTAACGAAAAAACGTAACCGTACGCTCTGATACCAATTGTTGGAATTCGATATCCCGGGTTATTTAAATTTGCGGTAACCAATAACCCGATCAAACCCTTCGCCGGAGATCACATGAACGCCGACTCATCCGCCGGAGTCCGGCCTTTGGAGACCACGCACCCGAAGGCACGCAGCCCGCCCCCAGCCGAACCCCCGCGAGACGGGGTTCACGCGATCGAAGATCGCGTTCGATCTTCGCGATCGATGGGGCTGCCCAGCAGCCCCCCGCGGCGAGTCCGGCGACTCGCCGCCGCCTGGAGGAGCCCCGCCTGGAGGAGCCCCGCCTTCACGGCGGGTGGGGTGCGGCACCAGCCCGCGCCCCCGGGGATCGATCCCCGTGATCGATCGCGAGCCCTCGGCCCAGCCGAGGGTTCCTTTCCTCCGCGCGCCGCCAAACCCTAGCGGGCGATCCCGCGGTCCGGTGGCTTCGCCACCACCGCGTGATCGTTCGTCTAGTCCGGGTTCGACTCTTGGATCTTGTTTTTCCGATAATTGATTTCAATAAACTAGAATTAAATTGCGGAAATTTAATTCACCTTTCGATTCGTTGTGCGGAGAAACGAGATCTTATGATGACCTTGAGATCTTCCCACGTATTCCTTGCACTCGTTCGAACGTCGGGTGGGCGACAATCCTCCGAACTCTATGTATCTCCTTCTCTCCTTTCTCTCTCTAGAATTGTGATCTTCAAGTTATGAGAATAGAGAAGACCATGTAGTGCTTTTATAGGCTACGTAGGGGATCAAAAGGAGGTGGAATATTGGGCTTCTAATATTGAAGATTAAATTGAGCCCAATGCTCAAGTCCATTAATCCTTATCAATATTAATTAATTTATTTTCCACTATATAAATTAATTGCACTCCCAATATTAAACCATATTATATCAAATAATATTTCTCCGTTAGTATTATTTATTCCGTGTATTTAAGATATAAATATCCATGAATAAAATTAATTTATTGCTAATTAATTTATTCATCTCTTATATCCGAGACTAGTACCATTCATCCTTAATTATTATGCGGAACAAATCCACCTGCAGGGTTTACATAATAATTCCTTATGAACTCATCTCGGGGATATTATCAACCCTTACAGGATACACTTTCCCGTCAAGTATTCACGGCATGTCATATATAAAATATAGCGACCCAACTTAACCGGTAATTGACCCAGTAATTAAACCGGTCAATTCCTTTGGAAAATCAAAGTCACTTATATTAAATATACACACCCGTAATAGTATCGGGGATTAAGAATAAAATACACTGAGACTTAAATCGATTATCGCCGGCAATCCTAATCGATAAATCTCAAACGATCCGCCCAATACACCAAGTGTACAAGTGTGATAAAATAATTAAGATAAATTATTTTCTCTCTCACACAACGACTATACCGATGGATTGGTCCGTGTCCATCTAGGTCGTGAGCAACTGTTCGATTAAATACGAGTAACCGATAGTATGATCTTCTGTGTGCCCATGCACACCATACTAACTACAACGTATAAAATCCAGGACTATAATTTGCATATATTTAATTATAAATAATTAAACGCAAATAATTGTTTATTTAATTAAATAGATTAGTGGCAATGGATCGTGAGTTTCCGTTACTTAAATCTAGACATTAAGTACACAACTCCAACAGAAAACACACGAACGAAGGATGATGGCTTCGTTGATTCGTCGGTTGAACTCTTTTGGTAAAACCGGGTAGAATTCGAACCCAAAAGAGATTTTATGAAAACTCACAAAACATAGTTTTTTTTATTCATCAATCACGTAGTCCTTTTAAAACAATGAACTAGAAAGCCTTTATATAGGCATAACAAAAACATAAAATTATATAGGCATAACAAAAACATAAAGGAAAAAGGAAGAAAAACAATTTAAAACGCGGAACCCTAAAATTCGCCGTTCCGCTGCTGAATTTTAGCACCTGTCGGGGGAAAGGTATAGGTGTCGGCCGACACCAACCCAAAACTCGGGCTCTATCTCGCGTTTCACCTCGGAATCGGCATAAAGTCGATTTTGGCCACTTTGTCGGCCGACAGGCCATGGTGTCGGCCGACACCAAGGCAAAAACCTCGACCGACTCCTCGTCTTCATCTCGACGCACGCCCGACCCTCGTCCCGACCTGAAAACGAACACCATGGCTAATCGGGGTCCTTGGATTGCATCATTACCCTTCTCTTCAAGAGGATTTGTCCTCAAATCCAAGACTATGCCTGGCTCAAACAGCACTCTCATGAACACACTCGGAACCACGTCAGTCTGATGTTCAATCCCTCGAATCGGAGCTAATTCAGGAAGTGTATTAAATTTAAGCTCTCCAATGCGACACGAAACCTTCACTTGCTTGGTCACCTTGATGACGCCGGTTTCATTCATCCACTCCAGTCGACACGGCTCAGGGTGCTTCACCATGGGTGACTACAACAGCGGCTCCACGGTTTAACCAACCATCTTCGTGCAACAACTTATGTAAAGAAGGTCCTCGGACTCCACCGAATCCACATCCTCGGACTCCACCGAAGCCGACGGTGTCGGCTCGTCGCCCGCTTCTACAGTCAACACCTGTTCGTCATTACGCATCACATGAATCAAATCCTCTAACAGACATCCCACCTTGTTCCACATCTCGTCAACCTGACGCATCCTGCAAAAGTGTTAGAAACAATAAAAGAGTCCTCACCACTCTGGTGTATCACTCCAATTTTTTTATGAATTCTCTCAGCTCTCGTGTTGTCTCTCAAATTTCTCTCAACGAATCGAAGCCACTTTAGACGAACCACTACACCACAACCTCGTTCGTTAGGAAGGTACACTGAAAGTGCTGAAAAATCGGAAATCTCAAAAGGAACACGGAAAACGCAAAGATGACTCTATACGATTGCTGAAAACACTAGGAAACAAACGAAAAAATTATTCCCAATTTTTTTTTTTTTTTTTTTGCTTTTCGTATGAACAGTAACTTCGAGATGAACAGTAAATTCGAAAAAAATAATATATATATATATATATATATATATATATATATATATATATTATAAGAACAAGAAACAACAAGAAAAGGAAAAAACGAAAGGAAACGAGGCTACGTATTCAGAAAATAAAGAACCCTAATCTGGGCTCTGATACCAAATGATACGAACCTCGATAGGAAGATAAATAGACAAGGACTAATCGAAAAGGATACCTGGTGGAAGATCCCAAAACCCTTAATCCTAACCCACGAAATGATTTAGGTTCGAAACCCTAAACCCCAACGAGACGTTGAATCAATAATTCGGAGATGAGAAAAACACACGAACGAAGGATGATGGCTTCGTTGATTCGTCGGTTGAACTCTTTTAGTAAACTGAGTAGAATTCGAACCCAAGAGAGATTTTATGAAAACTCACAAAACATAGTTTTTTTTATTCATCAATCACGTAGTCCTTTTAAAACAATGAACTAGAAAGCCTTTATATAAGCATAACAAAAATATAAAGGAAAAAGGAAGAAAAACAATTAAAAACGCGGAACCCTAAAATTCGCCGTCCCGGTGCTGAATTTTAGCACCTGTCGGCCGACAGGTATAGGTGTCGGCCGACACCAACCCGAAATCGGGCTCTATCTCGCGTTTCACCTCGGAATCGGCAGAAAGTCGATTTTGGCCACTTTGTCGGCCGACAGGCTATGGTGTCGGCCGACACCAAGGAAAAAACCTCGACCGACTCCTCGTCTTCGTCTCGACGCACGCCCGACCCTCATCCCAACCTGAAACGAACACCATGGCTAATCGGGGTCCTTGGATTGCATCAGTAAGCTAGCCATTCTGCTAAACTAACATGGTTTTAACTAGTCCACCAAACATGTGTTGGAAATCGACATCCCAGAATTAATAAATTTAAATAAAATTAATTAAATAAATTATCTAATTAATTCCGACCGATATCCTTTGGAGATCGAATATCCGGAGTTGTCAAAGTAACGGAACAACAACTCCAATCGATTCCCGGTCGCCGGAAACCCGCCACGAACCACACGGGGATAGCCCAACCGAAACCCTAGCCGCGGGGAAAACCCACGGCTTGTTCAATCGAGCCCCCGCGTGGGGCTCGCAGCTGTTCATAGCAGCCGTGCGGGGCTGCCCAGCCATGCCCCGGGTGATCGCACATCCGCCACGATCAAAATCGTGGCATGCGATCACCACAGCCCGCCGCCGCGCGAGCGGCGGTCCAGCCGCGCGAGCTGTGTCGCTCCGCCTGAGCGAGGCTCGTACCGCGCGAGCGGGGCTGCTCCAGCAGCCCACTGGACATGCATGGGCGATCGAGCTCATGCTCGATCGAGTCTCGGCGCCCAGCCGAGGCTCTCACCCCTCGACCCTTCCAGCCCGAGCCGACGAGCCGCCGGCGGTCCGGTGGTCTTTGACCACCACCACCCGGTTCGTCCTCGTCATGGGTCGTCTCTCGGATCTTGGTTCATATGCATATAACGATAATTAAATTAAAATCATCGAAGGGGGTTCAACGATTTTACCTTTGTTCTCGTTGTGCGGAGAAACGAGATCTATTCGAAGACCTTTGAATCTTCCCACGTATTTCTTGCACTAGCTTGAACGTCGGGTGGGCGACGATCCTCCAAGCTCATGGATCTCCTTCACGAACTCTCTAGACTAATCAAGTATGATTATCTTGTCTTGTCTAATTGTGAAGACCATGTTGTTTTGTTCTCGTTGTGCGGAGAAACGAGATCTATTCGAAGACCTTTGAATCTTCCCACGTATTTCTTGCACTAGCTTGAACGTCGGGTGGGCGACGATCCTCCAAGCTCATGGATCTCCTTCACGAACTCTCTAGACTAATCAAGTATGATTATCTTGTCTTGTCTAATTGTGAAGACCATGTAGTGCTTTTATAGGCTACGTAGGGGATCTAAAGGAGGTGGAATATTGGGCTTCCAATATTAATGATTAAATTGAGCTCAAGCCCAAATCTATTAATCCATTAATATTAATTATATTTATTTTCCACTATATAAATATAATTGCACTCCCAATATTATACCATATTATATCAAATAATATTATCTCTCCGGTAGTATTATTTATTCCGTGCGTTTAAGATAGAAATGTCAATGAATAAAATTAATTTATTCATCTCTTGTATCCGAGACTACTACCATTCAACCTTAATTATTATGCGGAACAAATCCACCTGCAGGGTTTATATAATAATTCCTTATTAACTCATCTCGGGGACATTATCAACCCTTATCGGGACACACTTTCACGTCAAGAATTCACGGCATGTCATACATAAAATACAGTGACCCAACTTTACCGGTAATCGACTGGTTATTCTAATCAGTCAATTCCTTTGGAAAATCAAAGTCACTAATATTAAATGCACACACCCGCAATAATATCAGGGATTAAGAATAAAATACACTGAGATTTAAATCGATTATCTAAGGCAATCCTAATCGATAAATCTCAAGTGATCCTCCCAATGCACCAAGTGTACAAGTATGATAAAATAATTAAGACAAATTATTTTCTCTCTCATACAACGACTATACCGATGGATTGGTCCTTGTCCATCTAGGTCGTGAGCAACTGTTCGATTATATACGAGTAACCGATAGTATGATCTTCCGTGTGACGTCGCACACCATACTAACTACAACGTATATAATCTAGGACTATAATTTGCATATATATTTAATTAATAATAATTAAACGCAAATAATTGTTTATTTAATTAAATAGATCAGTGGCAATGGATCGGGAGTTAATATCACTTAAATCTAGACATTAAGTATACAACTCCAACAACATGCCCTAAGTCACAAAGTCGGAATCCAGGAAAAATGAAATCCCAAAGAAAAACAAATTAAAGTTAACAAAGCTGCCTCAGGAAAACTTCTCACCAAAATAAATTCTAACACGGCTAAAGAAATCCAAATTCCTGGCAAAAAGCCGAAGAACGGCTACATGCATTGAAAGAGAATAAACTTAAAAATCAAAAGGAACCGACTACAAACCGCTACAGCCTACAAGTTTTATAAAATCATTATTATTGGTGTTTCGCATATATAGGTGTAGTTGTGCATTCATTAGAGTTTGTATTGGAAGATGTATGAAATGAAAGATCAAGTGTATTGGATGATTAAAACGTGTTTAATTATATGTCAAGAAAAGTATTTAGTTGAGATGATTTGTGAATCTGTGATGACATTTATGTAATATATTGATATTTTTTACAGTATAAAATGTAAATAAAAAATCCTACACGAGTTTTGTCAATTACTTTGGTAGGACAAAAAAAGTGAAACCATTCATTCCAAACAGAGTAATCATATGATCTTTACTCCCCCCTCATTATTCAATCACCTGCCTCTAAAATCTCTATGCGATACAAAAAAATAACATTACGCTGCGGAGTTACTTTAGAGGAATTAAGGTGCAAATAGCTACACTACTTCTAACACGAAGCAGTCGCAAAGATAGGGGTAGTGATCTTACACAGAAGATCACAACCTCCCTGGAAAACAGTCTACCTTCTCAACGAAGAAGACACAAACTAGAGAGAGCAACCTCACACAGAAAATTGCTCCTCTCACAAAACTATGCTGACTTCAACACGAAGCAGCTGCAAAGACAGGAGTAGTGATATCTCAGAGAGAATCACAGCCTCCATGGAAAACAGTCTAACTTCTCGACGGAAAAGACATAAAGGTGGGAGATAAAATACAATGTAAGCTCTCAAATAAAATATCTCTTTAAAAATAAACTTTTCTCCCGAAGAATAAAATGAACACAAGGTGTATTAATAATATCTCACAAAGCTTCTTGGGTAAGATTCATGGTTGGTGGCTGGATAGTCCTTTGGTCTTTTCACCTTTTAGCCACCACCATACTTTCTGCTGCAATGATGAAGTGCACAATGGGTGTTGCTAAAAATTTGTTGCAGCATGTCAATCCAAGCCATCCCTTTTATGAAATTGGCAGCATGCACGGTAAGGTGGACTTTCTGCATCTCTCTTTTACAATGCACCTAACCTGCAACAATCCATGCTTCAACATTTGACATCATTCTTCAGTCAAGATCATTTTGCAGCTGTGTACTTGACCAACATTAAAGGAAGCTAATATTCTTACTTGCCAGTACCTGAGATTGTTAGAAATAAATGCAAGAGGTCCTTCATCAGTTGGTTGTTTGGAAGGACATTCGAAACAACGAAAAAGACATCCGCAGTGAGTTATTTGGACATGATGCCGAAACATTGATCCAACATTTGAAATGGAAAAAGATCGAAATTCGAACTTTTACTTCTCTTATGAGACCGATGACAATGATGTTTTTGTTAGATGTTTTTGGGCTGATTGTGCTTCTAGAAGATCATATACACTTTTTGGTGGTATAGTCGTGTTTGACACAACTTACAACACAAATAAATATGGTATGATTTTTGCTCCGTTCGTTGGAGTTAATCATCATCGTCAAACTACTTTTTCGTGGTGTGGATTGTTCAGTGACGAGAAGGCAGAGTCTTTTATGTGGTTATTTAATGAATTCCTCGAAGCAATGCCAAATAATGTGAATCCAAAAGTGATTATTACTGATCAGGATGCAGCTATTGCACGAGCAATCACAGTGGTATTTCCAGACATATTGCATCGGTTTTGTTTATGGCATATACTCAATAAGTTTTCTAAGAAGTTGAATGTTTTATTGTACAAAGAGCAATGTCACAATTTATCAAATATTATTAAGGAGTTGAAGTCAGTTGAGGAGTTGGAGGAACGATGGTTGAAGAGGATGATTACTACAGAGTTGGGGAACAAAGAGTGGTTAAGCAGCATGTATGAAATACGTCATCGTTGGGTATCGGCGTATGTTAGACGCGTATTTTCTGCAAGGATTTCTAGTAGCCAAATAGTAGAGAGTAATCATCTTTTTTTAAGAGGTATGCGAACCACAATTTTTTTTAACAGATTTCATTACACGCTTCAACAGGGCACTTGTCCACCAGAGACATCTTGAGTTACAGGCGAATCATATCGATCTAAGTAAAGAACCACGGATGTTCACATGTTGTTTGATTGAACAACAAATGGCTAAAATTTATACAAATGCGGTATTTCTTTTATTTCAGAAGTAGTTGAAGGAGAGTATGTCTTATATATGCAATATGATTTCATAAAGTGATGACACTTCAATATATGTGGTGAAGCGATTTGTCGAAACAGGGAAACTCTTTCATCGACAACGAAAGCTAACATATCACACTTCTTCTGATTTACTATATTGTAGTTGTCGCATGTTTGAATTTGAGGGATATTTTTGTCGTCATATGTTATGTTGGATGAAGCTTCAACAAATTATGATGCTTCCACAAAAATTCATCAACCAAAGATGGACTAAGAATGCAAGAATTGGTATGATTTATGAGCATATGGGAAATTATGTCGAAGGTGAATCTTTTATTTCAAGGCGGGAAACATTAGCTCATGTGGCAATAGAATTGGTTCACGATTGTTCGTTAACAGAAACACGTAGCAAATTTTTGATGGACGAATGAACTAAGTTGAAGATAGCAGCACATAGCACATGATATTGATGATGATGGTGGTTACATCGGTGCACAAGTGAATAAGATTAAAAATCACAACTTCGTAGAGAATGTTCATGATTAGGCCTGTCAATTTTGGCACGACCCGATAACACGACTTGAAACCCGCACGAAATAAAGTGGGTTGAACCCGCACGATTAAAAAGCGGGTCAACGGCAGGTCAACCCGCCATAACCCATTTATTAACTGGGTCAACCGCGCATCGGTGCACAAGTGAATAAGATTAAAAATCACAACTTCGTAGAGAATGTTCATGATTAGGCCTGTCAATTTTGGCACGACCCGATAACACGACTCGAAACCCGCACGAAATAAAGCGGGTTGAACCCGCACGATTAAAAAGCGGGTCAACGGCGGGTCAACCCTCCATGACCCATTTATTAACTGGGTCAACCGCGGGTAGACCTGCGAACTCGAAATTAACCTGTTTAACCCATTTATTAAATTTATTTTTAATTATTATATTCTAATAATACATTATTCATTAAATTAATAATAATAATAATATGTTACTTGTTTAAAAAAATCGATTATTTTCTATTTCTTACAATTATATTTATTATAACACTCATTTTTTCTTAAAATTAAAGTTATCATAACTTTCAAATTCTGTAATTTGTGATCATGTGTAGTTTATTGTATTTACTCGAGTAACTATTCAAATAAGTATCCCTATATAATATGTAAAACGACAAGAATACAAAATTTATAATGCGTCTATATTATAGTAGTATATGTCAGCATTTTAAAAATAAATTATTTTATTATATTTTTATTTATAAATAATATAAAAAATTAATTTTTAATGATTCAAATAATTATTTTTTTCTTTTTTTTTCATTTAAATTAATTTATTAATATATTTTTCTATATTATTCAAAATTAATCAATTTAATTATTAATTAAATGGGTTAAATGGTTTGAAAATGGGTTGTAAATGGTTAACCCGTTTATAAATAGGTTGGGTTTGAGTTTAATTTTTCGACACGATTATTAAATGGGTTGAGTTTGGGTTTATGTTTTGTAACCTGCGAATATCCTTGACACGACACGAACCCGACCCAACACGACCCATTGACACCCCTATTCATGATCCACATCACATAAATTCTAAGGGAAAACGACTGATATCTTCAAAGGAAAAGGCGACGCCTCAAAGTAATAGAACTTACAGTGTTTGTGGTCAATCTGGACATGACAGACGAACATGTCTGAATGTACATTTTATGTACGGTAACTTATGAAGATACAAGAAATAAAAAAATAACATGAAGATAGGAAAATGCAAAAGTATCAAAAATCCAACAATTAGTTTCCGTAATTGTTATTTTAATTTGTGGATGAAAGTTAAGGGATAAAATCAATGTTTATTACAAAAATTACCTAAGAAGAGAAGCTCACAAGATCCATATACAGTCGAACGCCGCGCCAATCCTAGCGCAACAATCTTGTTTCGGCTCTTCATTGTTGCGATTCTATCGAAGAAATCGTTGTCGCTCTCGGTATGGCAAAGAAATGTTGAGTCAAACCATGGCCATTGGATTACAATTTTAATTTTGGGGATTTTGCTGCTCGCAATTAATGTTCTGTTGCAGCATATGTAATTCACGTAAGGAGAAACTAATATAGTCAACAATTAAAATGAAAGAAAACAATAATTAAATAATATACTCCTATTAACACGTCGTTTTAGCTTTTTTCACACTAATTAATAAAAAATATGTATGACTAAGTTACTCCTATTTATTGTACAATAAAAGTAATAAATAAATATTAAATTATATTATAAAATAGTTTTTATATAAAAGAACTCTTAATCTTCAGCAATACAAAATATATTAATCATCATTAATAACTATATATTTAATAAGGGTAATTAAAGTAAACATTTGTTAAAGGACATGTAAAAAATAAATATGAAAAAACTCGAGACAAATATATTGAATGGGAGAGAGTATTATTTTTAGTCAAAATAGAGAATTATGTTTAAGTATGAGTTGAACCGAATTAAGTTTGCGGGGATTCAAAATCCCCGGGTAAGCGTTTGCTAAACTAACATGGTTTTAACTAGTCTACCAAACATGCCTAAGTCATAAAGTCGGAATCCAGAAAAAAAGAAATCCCAAGGAAAAACAAATTAAAGTTAACAAAGCTGAGCCTAAGGAAAACTTCTCACCAAAATAAATTCTAACACGGTTAAAGAAATCCAAATTCCTGGCAAAAAGCCGAAGAACGGCTACATGCATTGAAAGAGAATAAACTTAAAAATCAAAAGGAACCGACTACAAACCGCTACAGCCTACAAGTTTTATAAAATCATTATTATTGGTGTTTCGCATATATAGGTGTAGTTGTGCATTGATTAGAGTTTGTATTGGAAGATGTATGAAACGAAAGATCAAGTGTATTGGTTGATTAAAACATGTTTAATTATATGTTAAGAAAAGTAATTAGTTGAGATGATTTGTGAATCTGTGATGACATTTATGTAATATATTGATATTTTTTAGAGTATAAAGTGTAAATAAAAAAATCCTACAGAGTTTTGTCAATTACTTTGGTAGGACAAAAAAAGTGAAACCATTCATTCGAAACAGAGTAATCATATGATCTTTACTCCCCCCTCATTATTCAATCACCTGCCTCTAAAATCTCTATGCGATACAAAAAAAACCATTACGCTGCGGAGTTACTTTAGAGGAATTAAGGTGCAAAAAGCGGTACCAATATATTTAATCCCAAATAGAGTAATAAGCAATTGCATCATCATCCCATTCTTGAGCCGCCTCAACTTGGTCTTGATCCGCATGGACCATGTCCATCATCATCATAACTGCATAATTAGTAGTAGGAGAGTCGAGTGGTGATTCATTTATAGCTTGAATTTCCGTAGGCGATAGCCCCACCCTTTGATCATCAAAGTGCGGATTGTTATTCCTCTGCATGGCTTGGGTTTTGTTCCTCCGCATGGCTTGAGCTGCCTCCTGAGCCGCCAGCTGGACATCCTCAGGCCTATCGCTGGCCGGCTTCCAAAATGTGTTGACCAAGTCGGGAAAGTTGAGACGTGCGGTGGGACCCTTCAGGTGCAATGCTGCAACGTCATAGGCTGCAGCTGCCATCTCAGCTTCCTCGTAACTTCCTAGCCAGATCCGGCTTTTCTTTCCGGGCTCTCGGATTTCCGATACCCACTTCCCCCATTTCCGCTTCCTCACTCCTACATATGATCGATGAGTCGTATGATCCTTCATTGATCGATCTGTATTATGTGTGTGTGATTCGATTGTATGTTTATATGTAGAATCTGCAGACCGAGTGAGTGTGTGTGCTAAAGGAAGTGTTGTTGTTGTTGTTGGGTGAAAATACTATATCGAAGCGAGGTTCCACGGAGTTGCATGAAATATATTAGTGGAGTGAAGTTGTATGACAGAGTGACAAAAGGGCATTTATGTCATTTACAAGCTGAGATTTTGCAACGACCTGTTGACTCTCCATCTTTTATTTTAATCAACAACGCGTGTGTTTGAATAAGTCGGTCAGGATATAATTATTTATTTTGACAGCTTTGATATATATTGACATTTATTTATTTTTGACAGCTTTGATATATATGTTTCTAGGAACCTAGGTAATTTAATAAATGGTGTCAAGGCATCCATGAGACTAATGACAACGGTGAGTTTGAAATTCTGTTTAATTTTTTTTTTTTTTTTTTTTTGATGTTTTCTAGGTTTTCTGTGTATCAACTAACAGTATTTATTCAACTACTAGAAACAAACTTATGTATAATGTGTGTGCATAATAAACACACTCAACATCAACAACTCGTCCTTTCACTAAATAACTTATTCTACATAAGTCTTAATCTGATCACTTCCTATATAAGTACTAACTAATTATTCTCAAATTACGACATACTCGCCTTAGCAGCTAATCTTCTGTCTAACAACATCTACAAAAATTGCATTGTTTTCAGCTCTATCTGTCCAACTGGACGCCTACACTTCAAAGTTCTCACTAACCTCTTTTAATTCTTTTTTAAGTGCACAGATGCCTGTTTATTATCTAAAATCTCTGAACAGATGAAAAAGAAGTGTAGAAAACACGCATTGAAGTTTTGAACAACTGACACTGATTAAATTTATAAATAATTACATATATAGCTGCATATTCGCAAGTGGGACCATGTTATTAACTTTACTTACTTTTCAAATAGGAGATTTACAACGGCATAATTTCCCATTCATAGAGAAAGACAATCGGTTTTTGCAATTTTAACTCCACGGCCGAACCTCCTCAATAAGCGAACTCTACTTACACGTGCACCAAGAAAATCTTCATGGTAGATCCTTCTCTTTCTTCCTTGTGTTTCTGTTTCTGTGTCTGCTGCTGATTCTTTTTTATCTGCATCACCTCTATCTGTTACCTCCTCATTCTCCTCTATTTCCCGGCGTATCCTCCAGGCTGCTTGCTTAGCTCCACAAAGATGGTCAAAGTAATAACAAGGGTCAATACAACGTGAAATAGGCGAAGACACGATCCCTCTGATATTGATTGGCCGGAGAAGCTCGATAAATTCTTGTATCTCAGAAAAGCACGAGTGATCGGAATATGGAACTACATATATGGACTCATTATTATACGTTTTAGCGCTCCCCGAATCTTTGCCACTGTCTTCCGTCTTTGAAGAAAATCCAAAAATATTCCCATTTCCTTTGGTGGCCCATGGAAGCCCAGATGGCATAATTCCTATGGTCGGGCGGACTGTATTCAGCCCTTCAAGAGTGTCAATGCTAAAACTATAACGAGGAACAGCACGAACTCTAGTTAGGGAAGTTTGGGTTGTAAAGTTTTCATTGAATCCAAGTAGATGCATTATTTGCAAACGTTCTGGCCAAACCCATATCTGTAAAATATGAAACGGGTCAGATACACAATGCAAAAAAAAAAAAAACTTATCTATATCTATAGGTCATAATCTATTTGATCAGCTAAACATGATATAGAGGTACTACGAGTCCAATATTTATTAATTCAAGGATAAGTTTTAAATTATCGAAATGTGTTGAATAGTTAAAATATTAGCCACATCAGTGTCTACGCCAGTTTTCATTTTTAAAATTTCCTCGACGTTTTGAGTAAGTGTCAAGTACCTTTATGTCTAGTGTGCGTGATATGTGGAGCAGAAGATCTTCTTTACCCAATGAATCTATTCCAATAATGATGTCATGATTTGGATGAGATGTAATGATATCAACAACCTGTAAAACAGTCATCGATGCTAGTGATTAGTCTTCTGAGGTAAAATGAAGATGCTGGATGGTAAGTACCGCTAATGCGAAAACTCTATAAAACATTCAAATCAGTTCATATCGACAAACCAGAAGATCATTTAGTAAGAACAAAAACTCAATAGTAAAGATATGGTTTGTTACAAAAACCAACAAAACCAACACTCGAGGATTACAAACACACCTAAGATCGCGTGGTCTTACAGCTACCCCTTCAAAACATCTCTATAATGAATATTTCGAATTGCACCGTTAAGACTTTGTTAGATAAACAAAAAACCTAACGGGATATATTATTGTTCATAGTTCAACTAATTCCTTAACAAATTATTGGAAGCACACTACTACGATATATCATACATTCAAGGCTGTGGGGTCTAATTCTTTTAGAGCGACCACCACAGTAATCATTCAACATCCTGGGTTTTCACATCGATTGACCAACCATCATTAATCGGTAAAAACATGTGTAGCAACTAGCAACATTCAAGCAATTTACACTACTATTTGAAGGCGAGGAAAGAGAGTCACCGCTACACAGGACAGTGAGGTGAAGAATTTCTTACTTTAGCTACTTATATTAAACACTGAGCCTGCTTCGTGTACGAAGCAATTGTGATAAACAATCTTTAACAGAAAAGGAAAATAGAAATTCAGAGGCATCAGAGTTTAGAACATGTACCTGCCTGGCAGCAACTTCACGAGAAGGAAATTTGTAAGATGGATTGCAGTAGGTATTATCTAGGTACAGGACATCCAGAGTCTCATTCTTGAGAGCATCAAGTAGCATCGACCTTGCGTTTCCTACTCTGTTACCCATTTTTTCCCAGCGAAAATCCCCAGTGAAAATCTTACAGCCAAATTCACCGCGAAACAAGTACATAACTGAGCCTATTATAGATGTGTAAAAAAAAGAGATGTAATACACTGAGAGTCCTTTTCTGGATAAGGGTCTGATACTACCAGCCACAGTTGAAAAGCAGTAGAAAAACATAGTTTCATGACAAAAATGCATCCCTCTACCAACATTGTTAGGCATAAAGCAGAAAATGAAGACATTTAATCTTGAGCCATGAAAGTATAATACAGCTGCATGAATGCCAAGCATCATCCCAAGCTCATGTATCTCGAGAATGTGTTTCACTACTATTATAATGTCAATATCATATCTCTGTAATATTACAAGGTAAATAAGCGAATGCCTTAGGTATTGTGTATATGTGCAGAATGTCTCAAATTTGCAGTTGCAGCACAAGATAGGACCCAATCAAAGTACTTGAACGACAACATAAATTGTGTAGGTAGATAGAGAATAGTATTATACACAACTATATTAGTCATGTCAAAGTACAGCACAATATTTGGCAAGAAAGATGAAACATGTAGATTACACCAAGGCCACGTTATGTGCCTGTTTTGTAATGTTTTTGCTACGTTATTGAAGCCATTTTTACTAGAATATTTACTTGTTAGGCATATGAGAAAAAATAAAATAAAATGCAATAATGCATACTGCTGCCTACGGAGAAATAATAATCAAAGGCTAGAGCATAATACAGCTATACACACAGTCCAGCAACCATAGATACTTTATAAATTCAAGTTCGTATCTCAACAAAATTCACCATTCAAGACCAACTGAGAGGAGAGGACAGGAAGCAGCAAATTAACTAGTACGAAAATTTATAAAATGACAAATCCAAACGCACCAACGAATTCAATTGGAGCAACAGTTCACTGGGAAATTACAACAAACATCTGGTGGACAAAATCAAAAGCAGGAACTGAACAACATAAGCAAAGGCAACGAGACCCAAATTACCGGGGCAATGTTGAGCGTCAATGGCCTTCACATAGACCTTGGTGGCAGATCCAGAAGAAGGTGCGGTCAAAGAAAGGGAATACCAACGACCAATATCGAGGACCCGAAGGAGGGAGAGATCGAATCCAGGGAATTTGCAGGGGAAGAGCTTGGCTGTAAGGCGAGAGCAGTAGAGGAGGCCCCGCCGCCAGGTCTCGGAGAGGCCGGATGTGTGATCTGCGTGAAGGTGAGTCAGGAAGTAGGCTTGGCTGCCGGAGCTCCATTTATCCACTGATATCATCCCGCTCTCCATTTGTTGCTTCTTCGTCACTCGGTCGATTTGAATTCGTACGATGAGAAATTGTGTTGGGGATTATCGATTGCTCGGACTTTGGCGGGAGTGTTTTATTAGTCTTCAACATTTTTCTACAATTTTCTGAGACGAAAAATTAAGAACAAATAATCCTAATACTATTAGTTAGAAAATTTTAGTTGGGTTAATTACATTTTATCAATAATATTTTTATAGTCAAAGGTTGTTAGCTCGCATATACCAAAATTGATTGAACATTCGATTGTGTGAGTATTTAAATATTTACAATTGACCTATACCAAAAATTTTATACTCCATAGTGCTTTATTATTTTTCACATATCTTCGTTCACTTTTTTATTCTCGTCTATTTATAATGTTAAATAATTATATCTTTTCTTCTGACTTTCAAAAATAAATATGAGCTAGTTTTATGAGGAGAATTCAAATTTATCACGGGCAAATGATATGCTGAATTTGATGCTTAATTTACTACAGTAATTTAGTGAATGAGAAATGACGTGTTCTATTATCACTTGCCACAAAACTTGAAAAGCTAAATTATTTCACAAGTGATGAAAAGTTAGCATCGAATTAGCCCAGATGAAAAGGCAGTGAAAATGGCTCCCTGTTTGAGTTTCCATTCACCAAACAAAAACTAAAACCAAATTACAAAATGTTCCCATCAATATGAATTTTCAGCATAGACCATAGTATAATGTACCCAAATTGCAACGAAATATAGCACACGCTTGCACACTGCATCCGCATAAAAGATGCATTATTCAAATCCAAGAAAAACACAAGACCTAGATTCAAATCCTATATAAAGAGGTCTCCCCATATGAATGAAATAACAATTTTATTCTTCTCTCTCATTGTCTCTCTTTATACTCTATTATTCTCTCTCAATTTCTCTTGAATTTATAACAGTTTTCTTCTAATTATGAATATTCTCTAAAAGATTTTCAAAAACAAATATGAGCTAGTTTTATATAGGTATACAGTGCTCCTAGGAGCACAATTCTCTTTATGTTCTCGGCCCAAAGCCCAAACCATTTACCCATCATGATGTGGATAAGGAAAAGATAGTGTCTTACACTCCAAGCTATCATTATTTTATTTATTTATTTTATTAGGGTTTTTAGTACTATTTATATTCTGTTCTTGATATTATGTTACTGAGTTGATTATTGATAAGAAATAAAAGAGTTTTCTCTTGTTTTGTCGAATTTCGGTATTCTTCGGAATCAACGATATTTGATGTATTAATTCTCGGGTATTCATAGAATCAACGAGTCTTAATTCTTTGTTTACGCTTCCGCCTGCATCACATCATTTAAAATATTAACCAACCCAAAAAGGTAAAAAAAACATATACAGTAAATTCAATATTATGCCGCCGGTTTAAAGAATCATCATTGAAACATCAACAAGGATTTCAACGTCTGTATTGCTTGAGAAATCTTCGTTGAAACATCAATTTTCAACAGGTATGTGCCAATTAACTTCACAAGAATTCAAAATTTTGCACTCAATGTTGTTTTTCCTATGTTTTTTTTTTTGAATTCCACTTGTATATAGACCGAGAAGAAAAAAAGATTTATGTATACACCGTATTCTATATCAACTATCAATGAAGTTTGATGAATTCATCATTCTGTTTTGGTAAAAGCTTCATCATGTGCCTATTAAATCATCATTTTAAATTTTAATTTGTTTATATCGCTTAATTTTTATTTTTTGTTTAGGTCAATCGCTTAATCTTGCTAATACTCAGTGTGCAGATTTGATGTTTATGTTCAACCATGGTTTGAACAAAGATTCCAAACACGAGAACGAAAGGAAACACTATTAATGATGATAATTCGACTGCAAAAAAAAAAGTATTAAAAATCTGCAGCCAACACGAAATGCATATTTTTGTGTAACATAATGCAGATTGTTGAGGACTTGGATTAATATTCAATACTGCTACTGTATTATGGAAAAAAAATAAGATTCAACGTTGAGTACCATTAACTACCGCAGAAGGTTGTTGATCATTAATATTTGATATGTCAGGTTCATTAAGTAGAGTTGAAAGCTACATCGTCATCCGCGGCAGACAAATCTAATCAAAGCATATATACAGTCTCGACAATGAAGATTTCTTCATACTATAAGGAATATTAACACCATAAAATGATGATGATTTATGATCTTGGTTTTATGAATTACACAGCTCTTCTTTGCTATTTAATTTTTCTATTCCTTGGTTCTGAAACAAAAAGTAAGTAAATATTATTGTGGAATATATTGCAATAGCATTATTGCTAATAATTTGCTCTTTTCGGCAAATGTTACATCAGATTTATGAACAATGATAAAAGCACCAACAATTAAACTAATTTAGAGATACAAATTCTTAAATTAAAAAAATATATATATATCATATATATCTTCATATGCATTTCGATTCTCAAACTATGATTAAAATACCTCTCGTTAATAAAAAAAAGCTTTAAAAACTAATTTTTCTTTAACCTTTTATAATAAAAAGTGAACACCATTCTCATTTTATTCGAATACCATATAAATTGCCGTTTTATGAGGAGAAATTCAAATTTATCATTTATCATGTGCAAATGCTATGCTGAATTTGATGCTTAATTTATTAATTTAGTGAATGAGAAATGACGTGTTCTACCCTTGCTACCCAACTTAAAAAGTACTCCGTATTTATATTTGTATTAAAAAGGTGCTTGCAAACACTCCCATAGCATAGGTGGCTAAATTATTTCACAAGTGTACAGATGAAAAACTAGCATCGAATTAGTCCAGATGAAAAGCAGTGAGAATGACTCCCTGTTTGAGTTTCCATTCACCAAACAAAAACTAAAACCAAATCACAAAATGTTCCCATCAATATGAATTTCCAGCATAGACCATAGTATAATGTACCCAAATTGCAACGAAATGTAGCACACGCTTGCACACTGCATCCGCATAAAAGATGCATTATTCAAATCCAAGAAAAAACACAAGAACTAGATTCAAAGGGCTCCAAGATTTCCTTCACTCCTGCTCCGTGAAATCATCCCTCAAGCTCAGAGGCTTGCTGCTAACCTCCGAAATCTGTTGCCCATGAGCAGCACTCATTTTTATACCACTGGGCGGCAAACGTCCATGCCTGCTCCTAGTCATCTTTGATGTCCCTGCTGCTGCTTGACTCTTCCTGCCATGACTAGAAGAAGCCAGCCCTTTCTGAGAAACAATTCCATGTGCACCTTTCCTCACATTCTTCCCTTCCAGCCGGAACCCACGGTCCACTTGGTGGGACCCGATACCCAGCCTAGCCGACCGTTCGGTCGAGTCCTTCATAGTCCCGACCTTAATGGATTGTCGA
This sequence comes from Euphrasia confusa, assembly GCA_954870475.1. Taxonomy (NCBI): domain Eukaryota; kingdom Viridiplantae; phylum Streptophyta; class Magnoliopsida; order Lamiales; family Orobanchaceae; genus Euphrasia; species Euphrasia confusa. The sequence goes on from OX940956.1 coordinate 24,082,018, forward strand.
TTGTAGTAGGTGAGCTGTGGAAGGAGGCTTTGCACGTATTTTTTCAACTGTTCTTCTCCAACATTTTTCTGAGCCGGGTTTCCTTCTAAGCTGAGGACTTGCAGGCAGTTATAGTTGGCTGCAAGTTGGCCGAGGCATTTGGTTGTGGAGATCTTGTTGAACCGCAAGTCAAGGACGTTCAACTTCAGGAGGCGGTGGAGACCTTCCACTTCGCTGATCTTGTTGCCAGCTAGGTAGAGCTCCTTGAGGGAGGGACATGCAGCAAGACCTTCGATGCAGAGCAGGTTTATATTATTATAGACTATTCTGGAATGTATTGTAATAAATGAGGCAATTTTAACAAGATGCCGAATTCAAAACACAAAGCAGTTTACACAAGAGGTTTCATCAAACATAACATATATACATAAATGAATTATAAAATTAGTTACAAATAACACATCGCTTTTTATGCTTTTATTATCGTAAAAAATACATCATCCAGTATGGAAGCTGCATTTTCAAAGATAGAAACTAATACTATTATCAAGGAGGTATTTTGTAATTTTGAAAGATTACATTTTTTTCTAATTAGGCAATAATTAGAGGGTGTTTTTCGCAATTGACACTAAACTCAATAACATTTTCAACTACAAATACGGCAGAGTGACAATGCAAATGCAGAACTTCGATTAAGTCCACGTTGAAACTTGAAATGCGTTAGTGGTAAAGCTTAACCTATATACTACGAAAAGGTAAGCAAAAAGGACATCTCTTTCCATCTTTACCAACTCAAGATGGCTATGGGCCTCCATAATTTTGCATCCAGCAGATACAAGTACAATTGATTGCAAAAGGATGGTAACAAATGCCAAATAGAATACTTTAAAGTGCACGAGGAAACCAGTTATTTTGTATTAATACACACATCCATGATCCATCGTACCCTGAAATAAAAATGGGTTTAAATGACTTTCTTGCATTGATGCAACCAATTTCTTTACACCAAGTAAAACTCCTATACTCTTAATCTCAAGGGTTAATCCTTATTTGCACTGTGTTATTCAATGATTTTTTGGGAGCCAAACCATGGTTCGGTGCCTGACAATTACGATCAAGTCATGACCACCTACAAGATTCTTCTGAGGCCGGGCGACGACCAGGTCACGAAGACCTATGAGGTCCTTCAGGACTTAGAGACAAAACTGCATAACCAAAGTTATTATACAAGTCAGGTGGTCAACTTCGAAGCATTGCTAGGCCCAGCATGATATGCTCTACCTCAGTGCTCGTGATACTTGGCATGATATTAGAGTGCTCTTCACCCCCCAATTCATTGAACGACTAAGTCAACGAGCTCACTAGGGTAAGTACTCACTACCCACATGGCGCAGATCCTAAGTCGATGGGCTCACTCATTTTGGGGCTTGTCTTCAACCCCAGTTCATCGAGTGATCAGGTCGAAAAGCTCACTGAAGTAGGTGATTACCGCCCAAGTGTCGCAGCTCCTAAGTCGACGACCTAAACTATTTTGGGTAAGTCTTCACCCCTCTATAATCGAGCAAGTCAACGAGCCCAGTAGGGAAGGTGCTCATCACCCCAAGTGTCGCAACTCTTAAGTCGACGAGCTCACCCATTTTAGGGGTGGATTTTCACCCGCCAATTCATTGAGCTACTAGATCAATGAGCTCACTTGGGAACCAGACTATGGTTCAATGCCTAACAATTACACATAAATAATTGCTCGTCTAAAAAGATCGTGGAGGGTCGGGTTACAAGTAAGTCATGACGACCTAGGAGGTCCTTCCAGAGTCTGGCGACGACAAAGTCACGACGACCTATGAGGTTTTTATAGGGTCAAAGTACGACCAACAAGGTACTTCTGGACTTTAGGCAAAATTGCATCACCGGGGCTGTTATAAGAGTTAAGTATCTCCAACTATCGGACAGCCTTCGAGCATACATACAACGCGAACTCTGAGCAAAGGCGGTCTGCAACAAGACATACACTGCGACCTCCGAGCAGAGACATCATGCAAGCAGACATACACCACGACCTCTTAAAAGCAGGCACATAGGTAGAAAGAAATGAAGTAGGTTTGCTAGCGTCTATCTTCACATTCGATCATAAAAATCACAATCCTCAAGTTAGGGAACACTCCGAGCCTCCTAATTGATAAGGTTTGAAGTCCATGGATCGAAAGCTCATACTAAGCAAAGCCCAATTCTCTCATCATCTGGAACCTACCGAATAGTTTGTATAAATAGGTCATAAAACAAAGTGCTATTCACGTTTATCAGGCTGCGTAAATTCTCTCTAGGATTCTTATCCAACGAGCTCGAACGAACAGATTTCTTTCTCATCGTTTCTCTGTTCACCTTTATTTCCCACATTGTTGTCCAAACTTTAAGTTCACTCGTTATTTATAAATTCAGTGATAACGGTGCAATCCGATTATTCCACCGTTATAGCACGTGTACTATATTTGAGAATTCCACTTAACCTCATCTGATACAGCCAACCTTCTCAATATGAGTATTTACGTAAGAATATACATGCCATCTGCTTTTGGTGCACGATGCATTTTAATAGGGTTTTGGCTACAGTAGTATTTTCATTTTTTATGGAAAAGAGTAAGAATAGCACACTTTCGTGCATAAATGTTGAAACACATTCATCTTATTAGATGTTCTTTAAGCTTACAACATTTAAATCTCAATTGCTCCCTCCGTCCTGCCGAAAAGTACCCGTTACTATAGGGCACGGTATTTAAGGAATAATGTATCTTATGTGTATACTGGAGTGGTTCTAAATAAAGTGAGTTTGTGTATTATTTAACAATATTTTATAATAAACCAAAAGAGGGAAGTGGGTACTTTACAGTGGGACACCTAAAAAGGAAAATTTGTACTTTGCAGTGGGTCGGAGGGAGTATAAAGTAAGTTCTTAAAGGATTTTTGATATAATAAAATGATTGTCTAATTATAGTTAATAAACATAAGAATGATATTGGCAAAATATATTTCTAGGAAGAAAACAGTATTGAGAAGAATTTGTTACTCTCTCTCTCTCCCTTCCCCTTTCTAAAGAGAGAAGGCTGAGGGAGAATATATATACTACTATAATTTAAGAGCTTTTTGAATGGCTCACTTAGTATTTTATAAGTCCTTTAAGATGTTTTAATAAATATTACTACTACTACTACAACTACTATATTACATGCAGAGAGAGAGAGAGAGAGAGAGAGAGAGAGAGAGAGAGAGAGAGAGAGAGAGAGAGAGAGAGAGAGAGAGAGAGAGAGAGAGAGCTATCAAATATTTTGTTGTGTTTATAAGCTTTTAGCAGCTTACAAAACACACTCTTCAACACATGAAGAAAAAAGGTTTGCAAGCTGTCTTAAAAAAACTAGACAGCTATAGCTTTTTGTTTACGTTTCATTCACTCCAAAGAAATCTATCAATCGGCATATTTTCACTTAAAAGTCACTTGTCATTCAGGTATATTATCTCTTATCCTGTCTAATTCTCACAGATGATAGGAAGATCCCTGTAAATTCCATCCTGATACAATCATTCTTTCACATAACAGTATATGCTAGGGCTAATAAAATTAATAATTAATAAAGCAAAGACTTCATACCATGTCCAATTCTTAGTATCCTATTGTAGCTCAGATCAAGCACCCGAAGTCGTGTAAGATCTCGCAGTCCTTCAATGGTTGATATATTGTTTTTGGAGAGATTTAAAACATGGAGTCCTCGAGGGAGAGCACCAGCAGCAACCCTCCCTGAAAATGTACAAACAGAAGAAATCAGGTGACATATCATAACTGATAATGTAGTTTTACAGCATTAATATAGAATCTTCTAGAGCAAATGTAAGAAAATCAGACCTATGGCATTTCCTGATAAATTAAGGGCTTTGAGGCTAACAAAAGCACTGAAAAACGGGATCACAACCAATCCAAGATTAGTCAATTGAGCAGCTGTAGCTGATGCATTCAAAGAAGAGATGTATCTCTTTGCTGCTTCCATTCCCGGGTTGACCTTGACTTCTGACTTCACAGCAGTTGGTTCTTCTAGTAAAACATTGCCTTCCGATAACTCATCATAACATGGAGTATCAGACACATTAGATTCTTCCACTGGACCACAGTGCTGAAGGTTGATGACCCATTCTTCAATTCGTTTTAGCCGAAAGTCCTTGGCAGGAACTTCATCCAGATTCATAGAAGAGGATTCTCTCACTATACATTTTCCTTTGTTGTCCCCATCCGACGCTGGTACTATCCAGTCTTTCGCTGACCCAACATAGTTGTAAGTGTATTCGGTTTTCTCAGCAAGATTTTCACCGTTCTTGTCATTATTAAACACTGAGTTATTATCCCTTTCTTGATATTGTTCTTGTCTTCCAGTTTCATGGGCATTCATGCCTTGTTTCGTAGAATCTAAAGTGTACAGATTCTCAGCGGATCTCGAGCGTGCTACAAAGGATATAGAGCATCTGTAAGGGGAGGCCAGCGTTGGTAGAGAAGTTGATTTTACAATACCAGGATGAATACGAGGAGTCAGATCATCAGATAAATAGACCTCATCTTTATCAGTGTCTTCTTTTTCAGATGGTTGGGGATCTTCGAATGACAATGTAGATATATTCTTCGCAAAATCAGAACCAACTTGAGCGGCATCATAGGGAATTGGCTCTGGGAATTGATCAGAATTGAGTCCATATTTATTGACATCATAAGAAAGCCTCTGCTCTGTCTCATCTTGTGAGCCTTCATCACCGGAGGTTCTATGTTCCCAATTCAAACCGCTTCCAAGAGACTGACTCTTTTTAAACAGGGCTTTCTTATGAACCCCATTATCATTGTCATTATCAGTAATATATTTGGCATCCATTTCCTCAGATGCAGTAGGAGAGTAATCAGTTGCAAGTTCGAAAACTTCATTTTTTTCTCCCTCTTCTTTCATGTTTGGATTAATTTCCTCTTTTAAATAAGAAGTGTTCCTCAGAGTCTGATTATGAGATGAATCTTCCAGGATCTTCTGCATTGTTTCACTGGATTGGTGGACAGTTTTCTATTCAGGGAAGAAATAGGTTTAATTAATGACAGATGTTGACATATTTAAAAGGGAAGAAAGCCAACTAAACTATGAAAAGAAAGCAAATAAAGAGATAACCCAGCCACCTTATGTTTGTCGGAAGGACTCTGAGCTTGAAAGCATGAAAATCTAACCATCTCCCCCAAAAGTGGCGAATGGTTCACATCAGAAACTCTTATTGCAAGGTTGAAAGTAAATGGCAAAGAACCTAAGCTTATTCTCCAAAATACATTCACAGAACTACGACGAAATAGAAATCACGTGCGTTAATGTATTCAACTGGAGGAAACCTTAGCCATAGTCAACCGACAATCCCTCTGAAATGCGGCACAATCTCCAAATGTGCGATGATCTTGATCTCCCCAAAACAAATAAGAGGACCACTCTCTTGTTATCACCCCACACCTTTTTGTAGGTGTGAGAACCCACAGATGTTGTTCTAGCTGCCAGACTGAAATCAATCCTTATGCAGCTGTATGAGCCCGAATCCAGGTACACACGTAAGAGACAGATGCCTGGTAAGGATAACAAACCAGAATAAATATCATCAGCTGAAAGGGAAAATTAAGCGTAGCAAATGCGGTTCTTGTTTTTGTTTAACTGAGGCGATTCATAATTTTAAGGAAGCATAGAAACACACATGGATTTAAAACACGAACCTACATACTCTCTCCTACACACACACAGAAAATAAAAAAAGAGTTGTCTAACCGCCATCGATAATTTCATTAAAGCTCTGATATACATCTTCCAATATAGTGTATGAGCAATAGTGATTCATCAAGACAATAATTACACAGAGATCCCAATTTTCATAGCTAAACAGAATTCTACTAATTATTAGCAAATAAATAAAAGCAAATCACAATTGAATACATACATATTCAAATTATAAAGGATATGTCCAGAGTATAAAAACAAGAAATTATATCGAAGCGCAAACAGAGCTCAGAGCTCAAATTATCAATCATTAGCAAGACGACATAATCGATTAAAAGATAATCTCGAAACCTTGGCGCAAGAAAATTAGAGAAAATCAATGATGATCTAACCTCTTCTGAGCCAGATTTCCTGGATTGTAGAGCTCTCGGTTCAAGAAAAACAAAAGCTAAGAAAATCACTCCCAGTATTACAGTTCTGCCCTAATATGAGAAAACAAATTGTGTCGGGTGCATCATCAGATTTATAGTGAAATCAACGGTGATTATTTCTTGGAGCTCCAATCAACATTAGATTCGGGAAATTAATACCTGCCGAATTCTATTGGAAAAGGAGTGAAAGAGATTTAGAGAATCAAGTTAGTGGCCAAGGAAAATGAAATACAGCTAATTCTGAGAAATTAGATATCTGTCACACAATTTTTTTTTTTTTAATTTTATTCTTTTATTCTTATTCTTGATACAGTAAATAGCTTCCAAAAACCCAAAAAATAATGCAATTGAGCGCTTAATTTTTATTTAAACATAAGTTAAATTATACTCATATGGAACAGTATTATTTTGAAAGTTCACTCGTAAGATTATGAGATCGTGAATTCACTCGTGCTGTATTTACAAGTAGTATATACAAGGAGCATTTCTATTGAAGTCACGTTCTTACTTTACACAAAAAAAAATGGAGGTTCTGAAATTTAGTTCATCAAAGTAAATAAAGGCTAAAAATGCTAAAATGTAAATAATCTCTCTACAAGTGATTGAACAAATGCGTAAAATCATTAGGTGATCGGGTCGACAAAACCAATATTAGTGTACATTTAAGGCTCTGTTCTTTTGGACTGAAATGAACTGAACTTTACTGAACTGAATAGGTCTGAACTGAACTGAATGAACCTGAACTGAACTGAACTAAACTGAACTGAAATTAAGTTCAAAATAAGAAACTTAAAATAATGAAAAACTAAAATTAGTATTGTTCAAATTTCAATATTTTGTATATTATAAACAATTTTATTAAATTTCTTATTTTTTTATAAGGTTAAAAAAATTAAAAAATGATTTACATTCTATAACTTTTATGGTTTATCGATAAATTCAAATAAATTGTTCATGTGAATACTCAAATAAAGTATACGTATTTACGACACTATTTTTTTTTTGTTAGAAGTTTCGATATTACACAAAATTACTATATAATTTACATAACCATTACAAATAATAAATAATACAAAATAAATAATAATATAAGATTATTTTGAGATTTGAACAAGTCTCGCAACGAATAGTAATAAATATACGTATATTAAACTTAAACTTATGAAATTAAATTAAACATTTATAATTAAATAAATTGATTTATTTTATTATAGCACATTGTTTCTTTAATTTTGATGCAAAATTTATTTTACGTTGTAGGTATATACTATTTGGTAGACTCTGGATATCTTAATACTCTTGGATATTTATCTCCTATTTGTGATCCCAACGTCAGATATCATATTCCGAAATATAAGCATGGACCACCTAGAGGAATTTCAGAACATTTCAATTATCAACATTCTTCATTAAGAATTAAAGTTGAATGTGCTTTTGGTCAGTTGAAAAAAAGGTGGAAGGTGTTGAAAATTATGCCTCAAATATCACAAAAGTATCAAATGTCAATTATTGTTTCTTGTTTCATCACACTTCATAATTTTATACGAATGCACGAGAGTGGTATTCCAATTGTACATCATTGCCTGTGGGAGAACAGATACAAACTTGGATGACAAAAATCGAATGAAGCTCATGTCTAAGGTAAGGATGGATATAGTGTTGGAATTTGATATCCCGGGCTATTAAAAAAATATGCCGAAACCAATAACCCGATCAAACCCTTCGCCGGAGATCACATGAACACCGACGAACGCGCCGGAGTCCAGCCGAGGAGACCACGCACCCGAGGCACGCGGCCGACCCCAGCTGAAGCCCCGCGTCGCGGGGTTCACGCGATCCCGATCGCGTCATGCGATCGGTTGGGAGGTCCCCACCAGCCCAGCAGCCCCCCGCGGCGAGTCCGGCGACTCGCCGCCGCCTGGGAGGTCCCCACCGTCGAGATGGGGTGGGGTGCGGCACCAGCCCGCGCCCCCAGCGATCGATCGTAAGATCGATCGCATGCCCGCGGCCCAGCCGCGGGTCTTTCCTCCGCGCGCCCGTCGAACCCTAGGCGGGTCGATCCCACGCGGTTCGGTGGTTTCACCACCACCGCGTGATCGTCCGTCTAATCCGAGTTCGATCTTCGGATCTTCGTTCTACGGTATTTTCAATAATTCGAATCAATTAAAATCATAAAGTGCGTTTAGATTTTATACCTTCGATTCGTTGTTCGGAGAAACGAAATCAAACACCTTTGAATCTTCCCACGTATTCCTTGCACTCCGTTCGAACGTCGGGTGGGCGACGATCTATCGAACTCCTATGGATCTCCTTCAACTCTCTAGAACTATCAAATAATGATATTCTTGTCTTATTATTTATGAAGGCCATGTAGTGCTTTTATAGGCTACGTAGGAGATCTAAATGAGGTGGAATATTGGGCTTCCAATATTGATGATTAAATTGAGCCCAACCCAAATCTAGTAATCCTTATCAATATTAATTTTATTTATTTTTCACTATATAAATAAAATTGCACTCCCAATATTTACCCATATTATATCAAATAATATTTCTCCGGTTAGTATTATTTATTCCGTGTATTTAAGATTTAAATATCCATGAATAAAATTTATTTATTGCTTAATAAATTTATTTATCTCTTATATCCGAGAATAGTACCACTCAACCTTATTTATTATGCGGGAACAAATCCACTCGCGAGGTTTACATAATAAATCCTTATGAGCTCATCTCGGGGATATTATCAACCCTTCCGGGATACACTGTCCCTTCAAGAATTCACGGCATGTCATATATAAAATATAGTGACTCAACTTAACCGGTAATTAACCAAATAATTAAATCGGTTAATTCCTTTGGAAAATCAAAGTCACTTATATTAAATATACACACCCGCAATTGTTTCGGGGATTGAGAATAATATACTCCGAGACTTAAATCAATTATCACAGAGCAATCCTAATTGATAAGTCTCAAGAGATCCGCTCAATACACCAAGTGTACAAGTGTGATAAAATAATTAAGACAAATTATTTTCTCTCTCACACAACGACTATACCGATGGATTGGTCCGTGTCCATCTATGTCGTGAGCTACTGTTTGATTAAATACGAGTAACCGATAGTATGATCTTCTGTGTGGGCCCGACACACCATACTAACTATAACGTATATAATCCAGGACTATAATTTGCATTTATTTAATTAATAATAATTAAAAGCAAATGAATGTTCATTATTAATAGGTAAATGAAAGTGTACATAGAGTTCAGAATACTCAAATCTAGACATTAAGTATACTACTCCATCAATCTCCCACTTATACTAAGGTCTAGTCTTATCTTCCAAACTTCTGACTCCCAAACCCTCCAAGTGCTTGAAATATACTTCCTTAGGAAGTATCTTGGTGAAAGGGTCCGCTAGGTTGTCCTCCGAAGCTATCTTGGTGACTACTGCATCGCCCCTCTTGACGATGTCTCGAATCAGGTGGTACTTGCGCTCTATGTGTTTTGTAGCACTATGGGACCGTGGTTCCTTACTGTTTGCCACTGCACCGCTATTGTCACAATAAATTGTCATAGCCTTGGGCAAACTCGGAATCACATCTAAGTCCTGGAGGAAATTAAGGAACCACACTGACTCTTTCGCTGCCTCTGAGGCTGCAACATATTCAGCTTCCATGGTAGAGTCTGAAATGCACTTTTGCTTAACACTCTTCCATGATACGGCTCCACCTCCCAAAGTGTACACATAGCCTGATGTCGACTTACGCCGGTCCTTATCAGCTTGGAAATCCGAATCTGTGTAACCCAAAGGAATCAGATTGTCTGCTCCGTATCTCAGAACATAATTCTTAGTATTTCGCAAATACTTGAAAATGCTCTTTACGGCAGTCCAATGAGCTTTTCCAAGGTTACTCTGATATCTTGCCACTATGCCAACTGCATAACAGATATCAGGCCTCGTGCATAACATTGCATACATTAAGCTTCCCACAGCCGAAGCGTAGGGAACCGCTTTCATTTCATCTTTCTCCTTCTGTGTCTGAGGACACATCTCCTTAGAAAGATAAGTTCCTTTACTGAAGGGCAGATCACCCTTCTTGGAATCTTGCATGTTAAAACGAGCCAGAATCGTGTTTATGTAAGATTGCTGGGAAAGGTACAATATTCTATTTCGGCGATCCCTTATAACTTTGATCCCTAGAACATGTCAACCTTCTCCCAAATCCTTCATATCGAATTGTCTAGACAACCATCCCTTTATGTCTGATAACATCTTTACACTGTTGCCAATGAGAAGTATGTCGTCTACATAAAGCACGAGAAACACCACTTTCTTTTCATCACGTTTCCAATACACACACGATTCGTCCATGCTTTGAATGAATCCAAAAGATTGGACTACTTCATCAAACCGCAGGTTCCACGATCTCGAGGTTTGTTTCAATCCATAAATGGATCGATTAAGCTTGCACACTAGATGATCTCGCCCCTTAGCAATGAATCCTTCTGGTTGTTTCATATAAATCGTCTCGTCAAGACTTCCATTTAGGAAAGCTGTCTTGACATCCATTTGCCACACCTCATAATCCATATGAGCTGCTATGGATAAGAGAATCTGGATCGACTTTATCTTGGCTTCCGGCGAGAAGGTCTCCTCATAATCGATTCCCTCTTTTTGAGTATATCCTTTCGCAACAAGACGAGCTTTAAAGGTTTCAACCTTTCCGTCAGATCCTCTCTTTCTCTTGTAGACCCATTTACACCCAATTGGCTTTACGCCGCTTGGTGGTTCTACAAGATCCCAGACTTTATTAGAATCCATAGATTCTATTTCAGATTTCATCGCTTTCTTCCAAGAAGGCGCATCTATATCTTGTACCGCCTCATCATAGGTCCAGGGATCGATTTCATGAACTCCGGGTGCCGAGTCCGAAGACTCACCCAGTCAAATCCACCTGTCCGGTTGTTTAACAACCCTCCCACTACGACGGCGTTCCGGTGTATCAACAGTGACAGTATTAGGTGCAGGTTCTGTTGGAGTTGTGTACTTAATGTCTAGATTTAAGTATCGGTAAACTCCCGGTCATAGCATTTAACCTATTTAATTAATAAACAATTATTTTGCAATTAATTATTATTAATTAATTATGCAAAATATAGTTCTGGATTTTATACGTTGTAGTTAGTATGGTGTGTCGGGCCCACACAGAAGATCATACTATCGGTTACTCGTATTTAATCGAACAGTTGCTCACGACCTAGATAGACACGGACTAATCCATCGGTATAGTCGTTGTGTGAGATAGAAAATGATTTATCTTAATTATTTTATCACACTTGTACACTTGGTGTATTGGGCGGATCGCTTGAGATTTATTGATTAGGATTGCCTTAGATAATCAATTTAAATCTCAGAGTATTTTATTCTTAATCCCCGAGATTATTACGGGTGTGTATATTTAATATGAGTGACTTTGATTTTCCAAAAGAATTAACCGATTTAATTATTGGGTTAATTACCGGTTAAGTTGGGTCACTATATTTTATATACAACATGCCGTGAATACTTGACGGGAAAGTGTATCCCGTAAGGGTTGATAATATCCCCGAGATGAGTTCATGAGGAATTATTATGTAAACCCTGCAGGTGGATTTAATCCGCATAATAATTAAAGTTGAACGGTACTATTCTCGGATATAAGAGATGAATATTATTTATTGAGCAATAAATAAATTTATTCATGGATATTTAAATCTTAAATACACGGAATAAATAATACTACCGGAGAAATATTATTTGATATAATATGATTTAATATTGGGAGTGCAATTTTATTTATATAGTGGAAAATAAATAAAATTAATATTGATAAGGATTAATGGATTTGGGTTGGACCCAATTTAATCTTCAATATTGGAAGCCCAATATTTAATCTCCTTTTGATCCCCTACGTAGCCTATAAAAGCACTACATGGTCTTCACAATTCATTAACCTAAGATACGCCAATCATAAAGTCTTGAAGAGTGAAGGAGATCCATAGGAGTTCGATAGATCGTCGCCCACACGACGTTCGAACGAAGTGCAAGGAATACGTGGGAAGATCCGAAGGTCATCAAAGGTGTTTTGATTTCGTTTCTCCGCACAACGAATCAAAGGTAAAATCATAAACCCTTTCTATGATTTTATGTGAATTAATTGTAGCGTATACATGAACACACGATCCGGGTAAACGTACGAACTTCGGGGACGGGGATTCGAGATCCCCGGCGAAGATCGGGAAACCCTCGAACCGAGTCGAGGGTGGCGGTCGAGCCCTAGGGCTTCGACCGCCGGCGCGCGGGTAAGGGGAAGCCCCGGCTGGACGCCGGGGCACGCGATCGACGTGAAGTCGATCGCTGGGGGTTCGGCCGTGGGCTGGTGCCACCGCGGAGTGAACCCCCTGGCCACCTCTCGCCCGGCGGCGCGCGCACGGGAGGAACCCCGGCTTCGGCCGGGGCTAGCGATCGCGGCTGGTGCGCGATCGCAAGGGAAGCCGCGGCTGGGTCGCGGCGGGTCAGCTGGAGGCTGACCGCCCTCCTCCGGTGGCGGTGGTGAGTCGCCGGACTCACCACCGGGGGCTGCTGGGCAGCCCCAGCGATCGCGAAGTGCGATCGCGAGCCTCCTCGCGGCGGGGGCTCGGCTAGGGTTTCGGCCGCGGGTTTATCCCGCGGCGATGCTCGTGTCGAGCTCCGGCGTCGTACGGTGGTTCGCGAGATTTCCGGCGATAGGATTTCGGTCGGGTTGTCGGTTCCGCTTATTTCGATAACCCGGGATATCGATTTCCAACAACTGGTATCAGAGCGTTTGGTTTCGTGTTCATGTATATGTTCTATTATTGTTCTACCTTGCAGGATTTCCGGCTATCATGGTTGATTTAATTATTGCTTAATTAATTATAATGATTATTGGTTTATTAAACTCTCGGACATGTCGAGATTCGTTTTGTGTGGTTGAATGTTTGTAATAGTAAAAAATTCGGGGGTTGACCGAATTTAGGATTTATTATTACGTTATTTATTTTCCGGAAAATGTATAGGGTCGATTTCATGTATAGAATCGATACCGGATAGTGTAATTTAATTCTTGTAATTTTAATTACGTTGGATCGATGCCGAAACGATCGCCGGAAGACGAAGAAGATGTGACGTAGAAGACGAAGGACCGAAGGGCCGATCATCCCCATGATCGACCCTTGCATCGATCAAGGTGGAGGGGGCGACGCCTCCCTTGGCCGTGGGCTGCCGCCGGTGGGTGGTGGCTGACCGGCTGGGGTGTGGCGGCGGCGGCCCTCCTCTTAGGTGATCGACCGATGGTGGTGGGGTGGTGCGGGGACTCCCAACCCGCGCTACTCCTACCATAATCCGACTTTCCTATTTTAATTCATTTTTCCTATTTTGATTATTTCTTTTAAGGAATATTCATGGAATAGAAAAAGAATTAAAATAGAATTAATTTATTTCCTATTTAATTATTCCTACTCCTTGGAATTTTTGATAGATGGAAATTAATTAATTAAGGAAAGTAGAAGAGTCCTAAATTTATTTTATTTCCTTATTCTATTATAGAAGTCTTCTAGAATATTCCGAGTTTGACTTGGATAGATTATTCTAGAGATTTAATAAAATTAGATGGGAAATTAAATAAAAAAAAATATTAATAATATTTAATTTTATTTTTGATATATTCGATTGACTTAATTTTCGAATTAAGTAACTTTTGGATTAATTAAAAATAAATAGATTTAAATATTGGATATTAATATTCTCGTCACATGGAGCATTCAAGAAACGAAGACCGAAGACTAGAAGATGCATATGGAGATGGAATGAAGCCATGATAGTCGGAAAATAATTTTCTAGCATTATTTTGACTATGTGATACTATGTGCTTTATTGCTTATATGCATGCTATATGTGTTTACTTTATGCACTAGATAGCGTATCCCTTTGTTATAAAAAGCTAAGTGGGAGAGGGGATGGAAACATTCCCATGGTCTCCATTACTGTTCTCTTGGTGACTCTTATGGACTTTCAAAGTTCGTATAGACGAGTCATTGGAGGAGAATTCTTGTAACTCCTTTTACGAGAAACATTGATCAAGTTTATCAAACAATGCCTAATTTGTCTTTCTGAAACTGACTTCAAGTCGACTCATTCTCACCCCGGGGAGTGGAATGGAGCCAAAGCCACTTGGTCACGTGGATGACACAAATTAGAGACCTTCGTACCATTCTTTGATAGATGGATCGATTGTCTGCTCGGCTCCCTCATTTATGAGAGATAGGGTCGTTCGCATGGTGAATCACTGGTTAGAAACTTCGAGTTTCACTTATGATTCTCCGCGTCTTGATTTACAAGATCAAATGGATCAAGTAATCGGATTTCAATTATATAAGTCTTTTGGTATGGTAAACGTCCACACGAACGTGGCTTGCTATACTGAATGGGATTTTAGAATAATTGATGTAGACAGTTATAGGAAATTGTGAGGGATTGCGAGTTATCGTAAACGTCCACACGAACGTGGCTTGCGGTGACGTAACAATTCTAAACGATTCGCCTTAGTACTGAGTAATGGTTTACACTTAGGTACGCTTTATAGTATTCTTCCCAACGAAGTAACGCTATAATGATGTACGACCAAAGCAAACCTAATTGCTAAATCATTTGGGTGGGTAAACGTCCACACGAACGTGGCTTGCTTTACCTAATGGGATTTTAGATGTGATTAGTGATTTAATGATATTATTCCAGGGAAATAATGTCGGATATTAAATTAATTGTTTGTTTATATGTGCTTATAGGTTTAGAGAATTGCTATGAATCCACTTTCGTTGATACTTGAGGAATTTAACGCACTGGTTCCATACTGTGTTGAATGGAAAGAAGAGTTAGACATTGCTCAGACTCTAAAGGAGTACAAAGACGTACTCAGTGAAACTTGTCCTCCTAGACCCACCATTAACTCAACTGATGAGGAAATAGTTGACTTTGAAAAGTGGGATAGTGCTCATGCATTAGCCGCTAATCATGATGTCATGCTTAAACTCAAGTTGATGTTTGGACATGATGGGGAGGCTAGAAAAGAGGCGATGAGGATACTCATAAAGATCAGTTGCTTCGAGGAAACGCTTGAACACGTTTTTGAGATGATGGATCTTTTAGACGAGTTGAAACAATCGCAAGCTCTTATAGCCAAGGCCAAAGGTTTCGGACCTAAGGGCAAGGGAAAGGAGAAGAAGACAAGGGGGTCCAGTGGTCCTAAGGGACTTGGACCAAAGGGTGGGATAAAGAAGCCTTCTGGCAAATATCCCCAAAGGAAGCAGTCTGAGTACTGGAGGTCTACATCTTGTCCTCTCAAAGGTACGAATTTTTTCTTTAGTCGTAAAACATAGTCAGCGGTATTATCTACCAGAATTCTGGTGTGTAGATATGGAACCACTGACGGTATGTGCATTCTAAATGCAGGGGTTCCAGAAAACCCGGCGACTTAGATAAGAAGAGTTCGAGTCCACATGGGCGAAGCTGTTGAGGAAGCAGCGGTTACAGTGGAAGACATTTATCTATCCGTTTGATAGTTATAGGATTTCATTTCAAGTTTATTGCTTTGTACCTTTTATTTTAGAAAGAACTTTTGTTCTGGTTTTCTATTATTAATGGATATTTTATTTCTTTAATCATTTGATGGTTTAGATAAGAAATAATGGCGATATCTATTCTGGTACATTAGATAGCAATATATGAATGATGAATCCTTAGTCTACCACGATGCAACAAACCGTTATATATAAACTTGTTTTACTTATTAGATGTATTTCTTTATCAATCATTAACTTGTGAATTCTTGAACTTAGTAGTATTTATTCAAAAGGGGATTCAAAAGGTCGAAATTGATTTAATCAATTATAGTTGGAGGAATGGACCTCCCGACCTAAGAATCAAATTTTGGAAGAAGATACAACTAAGTTAACCTTTCTGGATAAAGGATGGAATTCGGACAAGTATTGAGAATGATCAAAGATGATATATGCAGACATATGTGTAAATAGAAAGGTATGAGTAGTTTCCTTTTAAGGAATACTTGAAGATGGATTAGAATACTTGATGTGCCATAAAAGCAAAGTGTTTGACACAAAGCTATTATGGGAACCTTCAATGTATATCCGTTGGAAGCCTGCGACTTGCTCGCGGAGGCCACCACCTATCTAAAGAACACATAGCATAAATCAAGAATTGAGATTAAGTCTCAAACGACTGCACCATACACTGATGTGTAGACATGGTGTGTCAGGAATAAGAAATGGAATTCTAATAGTAAAAGGACAAGTTTGTTCGGAACTACCTATATTCTATGGATATTTCTGGATACAACGGCACATTCAATATGGTTGTAGAATATCCTAGAAGAACAAGTAAATGTATGTTCAATAGTACTACGAACCAGAAGGGTGTCTTCGCCCGGTTCTTGAAGAAGACTATTAGATGAACTGCAAATGCCCTAACGAACAAGGTACTTTATAATGAGGAAAGAGAAGACTGAGAACCAGCCTAACCAAGTAGTAGTACACCACTAACTGCACCTAATGTTATTACTGTTATACACCGGAACGCCATTGCAGTGGGAGGTTGTTAAGCAACCGGAGATGTTCATAAGACTGGAGGAGTTTTAAACTCTGGATCTAGTAGACATGAAATCGATCCCTAGTTCTGCATAGGAGGCAGTACTAATCTAAATGTGCCTACTTGGGTAGCAATAAGTATTATTGTTAAGAGGCAAGATCATTTAGAAGTACAAGCTTAGTGAATCCATTTATGGATTGTCGCAAAGCTGAAAAATTGTGGAACTTGCGAATCGATGAGATAGTCCATTTTATGGATTCATCAAGAGGCATAGACAAGATTGGTGTATTGGAGACGTAATGGAAACAAAGTGGTGTTTCTCGGAATTTTGTGTAGATAACACTTCATCGTTGGCAACAATGTAAAAGTGTTGTCAGACATAAAATAGAGGTTGTCTAAAATAAATCGAGATATGAGATTAAGATGAAGTTGGATCATGTTCTTAGAAATCTTTCGATCTCTAGATAAGAACGTTTGTACTTCTCTTAAGATATCTTATACGATTATGGTTTGTTTTAAACATGCACAATTCTGAGAAAGGTTATTGCCTTTCAGGAACAGAATACATCTATCTAAAGGTATGTGTTTCGAACACATAAAGGAGATAGATATAGACAAAGCGGTTTCCTACACTTCGAGTGAAGAGAGCTTTGTAGATGCGATGTTATAAAACAGGAACCTGATATCAACTATGCGGTTAGCGTAGTGGGAGGATATCAAAGTAATCTGAATAAGAGATATTCGAATGCTGTAAAAGTACTTGGAAGTACTGGATTACTAAGCAAGACGAAATCTTCTTAGATTACAGTTTCTCAGATCCAAATCAGAAAAAGACCAGTGTAAGTCGATATCAGGCTATGTGTTCACTTTTAGGAGAGGTGGAACCTAAGGATGAAAGAATGATAAGCGTAAAGCTTCTCGGACTCTATCATAAACCAAATAGCAGCCTCAGAGGCAGCGGAAGTTTTTGGTTGGGTTCCGGAATGACCTCTGATCTTGGATATGATTCTTGGTTCACCAAAGGCTATGTATATAGCGGTGCATGGAGAACTGGAAGAAGTCATAAGTTCAAAAGGTGATGATAACACATAGAGCAAGTACCACCTGATACGAATCATCGTCAGAGAGACGACGCAGTAGTCACCAAGATAACTTCAGAGCGGCAACCTAGATTGCTCATTCACATAATACTTCTGGGAAGTATAACTTAAGCACGTGATGAGTATGGGAGTCGGGAGTTTGGAGGAAATGACTAGACCTTAGTACAAGTGGGAGATTGTTGGAGTCGTGTACTTAATGTCTAGATTTAAGTATCGGTAAACTCCCGGTCATAGCATTTAACCTATTTAATTAATAAACAATTATTTTGCAATTAATTATTATTAATTAATTATGCAAAATATAGTCCTGGATTTTATACGTTGTAGTTAGTATGGTGTGTCGGGCCCACACAGAAGATCATACTATCGGTTACTCGTATTTAATCGAACAGTTGCTCACGACCTAGATGGACACGGACTAATCCATCGGTATAGTCGTTGTGTGAGAGAGAAAATGATTTATCTTAATTATTTTATCACACTTGTACACTTGGTGTATTGGGCGGATCGCTTGAGATTTATTGATTAGGATTGCCTTAGATAATCAATTTAAATCTCAGAGTATGTTATTCTTAATCCCCGAGATTATTACGGGTGTGTATATTTAATATGAGTGACTTTGATTTTCCAAAGGAATTAACCGATTTAATTATTGGGTTAATTACCGGTTAAGTTGGGTCACTATATTTTATATACAACATGCCGTGAATACTTGACGGGAAAGTGTATCCCGTAAGGGTTGATAATATCCCCGAGATGAGTTCATGAGGAATTATTATGTAAACCCTGCAGGTGGATTTAATCCGCATAATAATTAAAGTTGAACGGTACTATTCTCGGATATAAGAGATGAATATTATTTATTGAGCAATAAATAAATTTATTCATGGATATTTAAATCTTAAATACACGGAATAAATAATACTACCGGAGAAATATTATTTGATATAATATGATTTAATATTGGGAGTGCAATTTTATTTATATAGTGGAAAATAAATAAAATTAATATTGATAAGGATTAATGGATTTGGGTTGGACCCAATTTAATCTTCAATATTGGAAGCCCAATATTTAATCTCCTTTTGATCCCCTACGTAGCCCATAAAAGCACTACATGGTCTTCACAATTCATTAACCTAAGATACGCCAATCATAAAGTCTTGAAGAGTGAAGGAGATCCATAGGAGTTCGATAGATCGTCGCCCACACGACGTTCGAACGAAGTGCAAGGAATACGTGGGAAGATCCGAAGGTCATCAAAGGTGTTTTGATTTCGTTTCTCCGCACAACGAATCAAAGGTAAAATCATAAACCCTTTCTATGATTTTATGTGAATTAATTGTAGCGTATACATGAACACACGATCCGGGTAAACGTACGAACTTCGGGGATGGGGATTCGAGATCCCCGGCGAAGATCGGGAAACCCTCGAACCGAGTCGAGGGTGGCGGTCGAGCCCTAGGGCTTCGACCGCCGGCGCGCGGGTAAGGGGAAGCCCCGGCTGGACGCCGGGGCACGCGATCGACGTGAAGTCGATCGCTGGGGGTTCGGCCGTGGGCTGGTGCCACGGCGGAGTGAACCCCCTGGCCACCTCTCGCCCGGCGGCGCGCGCACGGGAGGAACCCCGGCTTCGGCCGGGGCTAGCGATCGCGGCTGGTGCGCGATCGCAAGGGAAGCCGCGGCTGGGCCGCGGCGGGTCAGCTGGAGGCTGACCGCCCTCCTCCGGTGGCGGTGGTGAGTCGCCGGACTCACCACCGGGGGCTGCTGGGCAGCCCCAGTGATGAGCCATCTTATTTGCTCATCTTTGAGCCATTTTAGAGTCGTTATTGAGTCAGTTTGAGTCGTTTATGTGTCTGGGAGGGCACAATGGAGTGTTTGGGAAAAGTATGCAGGGATTCATGTCAGCAGGTGGAGATTACGCGGAAAAGGCAATGGAATGGTCCACTTTGGGCAAACGCGCGAATTCGAGGCAAAGTGACTAGAGCAGTTTGACCCAAGGAGGCAAAGTCACCACTTTGGGCAAACGCGCGGATTCAAGGCAAAGTGACTTGAGCAGTTTGACCCAAGAAGGCAAAGTCAACACTATGGGCAAAGTGAAGATGTCGAGGAGTCCAAGGAATAGTCACCACCACCACCTGGGAAGAGAAGGAACTGAACTGAAGTCTTTGTACCGGGCAGAGAGTCGCTATCGGGCAAAGTCAAAGGCAGCTGAACTTAAATATGGAAAGCGGATTTCTTATGGAAATAGCGGCGCCTAATTCCAGGAGGCCCATGCAGCTGCGATTTTTAACCCTAATCAGCACCTATAAAAGAGAGATAGATGGACGAAAATAAAAAACCTTGGACAGCACGGAAGACGAAGATACCACGAAGTAGAGAGAGCAAGGAGCGGCCGCCGGAGAGCGGAGAAGAGATCGGAGCCACCATGGCCGAGATCTTTTCTTCGTTTTAATCTTTTTATGTTTTAATTTCTGTTTTGTTATTTCAGTTTGAACAATTCAGATTTCTTAGTTATGGAATTTAGTTTTATTTTCCAATTTATTTCTTGTTTTATTTATTCGCATATGAGTAGCTAAACTTGCAGGGCGTCTGGGCAAAGGCGGATCGAAGGGAACTCTGGGCTAAGATAGAACCGTGAGGTTGATAGGGCTTAGTTAGCTGCCTGGGGTTTGTTCCCGATACATAGTTGAGGTTTAACTTTATTCTTGCAGGTTTGGGCGGACTAATTTGGTCGTTAGGAAACCCTTACACTTTGAGATACCAGCGATTGATCAACCGAGTATTCCGCGTTAGATGTGCTCGGGCATAGCGTTAGAACGTGTTGGAGTTGCGGTCGTATGATTCGGATTTCCGGACATGCTCTTGGCCGAATTGGGTTCGTCGAGAGAGTAATGCGAGTTTGGGCAAACTAGATCCATGCGACCACATAGGTTATCGAATTGTCTAGGTTCAGGGGATTAGGCATAAGTATACCTTGCCTTTTCTTTACCCAGTAAGGACGGATTGGGGTGGGGTGACTGTAGGCGTGACTTAATAGGACTGCTTTCACTTTGTTAGACATCCTATAACCGATTGACAAACCAGCAGTTAAAACCATAAGTGCCAGGGATCGGTAGTTTGCCCAAAGAACCCAGAGAGAAGCCAAAGCCCAGAAGCCTACTTTCTTTTATTTGATTTCAGTTTAATTAATTGTTTCTGTTTCCAGTTTGGTCAAAGTGGTAGTTTATTATTTCTGCATGTTAGTTTGGGTTAATTAGTTTAATTGTTTCTGTTAGTTGGTAGTTTGATTAAACGCTGTGACTCAGCAACCAAACTCAAAACCTTTTTATTGTGACACTATTTGGGCAAAGCCGAGATTAACTAAATTGCAATTGCTTCCTCGTGGGATCGACCCTATACTTGCCACTTGCTATCTTGTGTTGAGTTTAGGAATCTTTATAAATTTATTTTGCGCGCGTTAGCTTCCACGACAAAGTTTTCGCGTCGTCAAAATTGGCGCCGTTGCCGGGGAGGCAATATTCCAGCAATTAGTTTTCTGTGCTATTTGACTTGTTATTTTTGTTCTTTCTCAGGTTGACCGTTCAGGGCAAAGGAGAGCAGAACGAAGAAACCAGGGCAAACAGCACGTGCAGCCCAAAGTAACTAGTCTGCCCAAACAAGATCCAGGGCAGAGGAGACAAGAAGAGTTTGCCCCGTACTAACCTCAAAATCTACGATGGGAGAGGCGAACAAGACACTAAGGGACATGATGTTCCCTTCGAATCTGAATCTGAGACCTTCAGGCATCACTTTGCCCACGATTAACCAGAACTGGGAGATGAAGCACGACTTCCTACAAATTCTGCCCAATTTCAGTGACATGCCGTGGGAGGATCCTCAAAGGCATATCCAAGAATTTGAACTAGCCTGTGGAACCATCCAAGGAGCAGCCCCTTTGGGCGAATACATCAGACTTTTGGCGTTCCCATTTTCTTTGGCCGACGGAGCAAGAGAGTGGCTCTATACTTTGCCCGAAGGAGAGGTGAGCACCTGGGCACAGCTCCAGCATAAGTTTTTTGAGAAGTATTTCCCATTATCAAAGATTCAGGAGGTGAGGAAGAATATATACAACATAAAGATGGGGAATAATGAAAACTTCCATGACTACTGGGCTAGGTTCAAACATATATTGGTCAAATGCCCACAACATCAAATCCCGGACCATGATCTTATCCAATACTTCATGACTGGACTTTGCCCAACGGAGAGGAAACTCCTCAACGTTGCATGTGGAGGATCAATGTTAAATAAGAGCGCAAATGACGCATTCAGATTGTTCCAGGAGTTGGCAGAGGCTTCAAGAGAAGAAGAAAGTGATCTGCCCAAACAGAATATGCCTTTGCCCACAACGGAAGACTCCAAAATCGACAGGTTGTGTAGTACCATGGAGCAATTCATGGAAAACATGGTAATGAGGTCAAAGAAAGTGGTCAAGGCATGTAAAATATGCAAGGATGAAGATCACACTACGGATCAATGCCCCAGACTCGTCGTTAAGGAAGTAAATCCAATGGGTCATATGAACAGATATGGGCAAAGCTGGGGAAAACATCACTTTGACCCCCAATCAGACGTATACAACACCGAATGGAGGTACCATGAAGATTTTAGGTACGGGAACAAATCAATGGAGAATTTGAAGGCTCAACAAGAGAATGAGAGGTTCAAGGCTGAGGCACGTGGGCAATTTCAGAATATTAATTCACTGTCCGAGATGGTTCAGACTTTGGTCAAAGAGAATTTGAAGTCCCAGCAAAAGAGTGAGAAGTTCAAGGTAGATACATGTGGGCAACTCCAAAGCATTAATTCACAGTTGGCGTACCTTGCCCAAACAGTGGCTAAAGTAGAAAAGAAAGTGGAGGAGCTGCCTGCCCAAACTGAAGTGAACAAGGCCCAAGTGTGTGCGATTCAGGCTAAGAGCGAGAAACGTCCATCTGAGGTACTTAGACCAGTAGAGAAGGATCGAGAATCTGGAGAAGAACATAAAGAAGAGCCTCAGGGACACACCGCATATGACCAAAGAGCAGAAGAGACAACACTTAGGGCAAAGCGAGACAAATCTCCACCACCGAAGATCAGATTACCCTTCCCGGGAAGATTGATTAGAAGCAATGAAAGGAAGGATGCAGATGAGATGATCCAACTTTATAAGAAGGTAGAAATCAATATGCCTCTTCTTACCACTTTGAACACTATGCCCAGATGTGCCAAGTTCTTGAAGGAGTTATCTACAAAGAAAGTCCAATACCGAAGAGATGCAATATTTGAAGCCAGAGAGAGTGTGTCCTCGATCATAAAGAACAATGGACTGACCGAGTGTGGAGACCCAGGGATGTTTCACACCCCTTGCATCATTGGTACAAAGAAAATTGAAAAAACCATGTTGGATCTGGGCACATCGATCAACATCATGCCCAAGACGATGTATGAGGATTTGGGCATACGACAACTGAAATCCACAAGGGCTGTGATTCAGCTAGCCGACGAATCAAACATCTACCCCGAGGGCTTACTGGAAGACATTTTGGTCAAGGTGGAGGACTTCATTTTCCCTGCCGATTTCTATGTGGTGGATATGGGCAAATTGAATAAAGAGCCAGTGATGATTCTGGGCAAACCGTTTTTGAAATCGACGAAGACTGATGTTGATTGGCAAACTGGGAGGCTGACATGTAAACTTGAGGAAGAGACGGTGACCTTCGACTTATACAAGCACAAGCACTCCGTACACATTGAACAAGTCCACTACATTGACCAAATCAAGAAGGATGTTAAGGAAATACCTATCCAAAGTGGGGTGTATGACCAAACTGACATTGTCGTCCAGCAAGGAATGATGAATGATAAAATAAAAGCTCAAACAGAGGAGGTACAATGGATAACCGAAGAGTTTGGGTCGCTGGAAAATAACACTGGCGGTTTGGGCAAACTGTCAACACCAGAGGAGATTTTCATGACACCCCCTCCTGATAAACCAACAATGATGGAACCCAATATGCCTCCAGAGCATTTGAAGGACATGTTACTTGGGCAAAATGGCACTTTGCCCGTAAGCGTCGATGCATTTGTGAAGTGCCCAAAGGAAGAAAAGCTCGCGGAAATGCGTGGGCAACACAAGAAGGGCATAGGATTGCCAGTGGGGGTCATAAGAAGTATTAGCCCGACCATATGCAGGCGACACATCTTGTTTGAGGAAGAGGTTGTACCCATACAAGACCCCCAGAGGAAGCTTAACCCGAAAACAGAAGAAATGATATCAAAGTTTCCATACCCAAGCATTGTGAAACAACTGAGAAGATTTCTTGGGCATACTGGGGCAGTTAAGAATTTTGTGAAGGATCTTCTAGCATTGGTCTTTGCCCTCCAAAATTTCAGGTCATTTCTATTGGGCAGTAAGACCACAACTGACCACTATGCTTTGAAGTACCTTAGTGCGAAGAAAGAGAGCAAGTCACCCCTGACCAATGTGCTACCAATTGGTTTGGGCAAACTACCAGGCACTCTACATGGATGGATGATGAGCAACTGCACAGACTTACTCAAGTGCCTGAAGGCCTCATATGGGCATAACGAGGAGAAGCTTAAACCTCGCACCATGAATAATGGTGAGCATACATCACGTCATGCCTATGACGATAACTAGGGCGCTGACCAGGAGGCAACCTGGTATGTTTTTCTTTTATTTTTATTTTTATTTTATTTAGGAATAAAACTTCTTCGCGGATAGAGCACTTTGACTTGTCTCAACCAAAGAGAAAGGAAGGGTTTGTTTGTTTTTGAGGTGCAGGTCAAGGAGGGCGAAAGGGCAGCGGTGTGGGCGTACCGGCTACTTGGTCAAACTGCAGACTACGCAAGAAGATGGATGAGCTCCCTAAAGTTGCAAGGATAACACCTGGAACGAAGTCAAGGTCTGGGCAGTCGTGCTCACGCTACTGATTCCGGGCAAAGTCCTAAGGCGACAAGACAACATGAAAAAAGCCTCGTAGAGCTGCTGAACACATTAATATCACACTTTGCCCGTGCCTAATTCAGGTTCTACATTGCATTTACCTCCTCCTTATTTGTCCTCCCTATAGTCTTTTTTTTTCTTTTCTTTTCTTTTCTTTTCTTTCCTTTTCTTTTCTTTGAGTCACTTTGAGTCATGGGGTGATCTTTTCATTGACACACTTTGCCTAGGCAAAGTGTGTGAGGAGGTTCACCATACTCAGTTTGATCGTTGTTGTTTTGATTTTTGGTCGAGGGGAGCCCCTACTGATCTTGTTACTTTCACCCACTTTGCCAAGGCAAAGTGTGTGAGGGGGGAAAGGGAAAGGGCAAACCTCTGTGTCTGGTCGTTGTCAAGCATGATTATATGAATACCTGTGGGCAAACTTAGAGCATTTTATCTGTACAGCAACTCAAACTTCATAGTTAAAGGCATGAAATAGGGACGATGGAACTGTACTAGGCAAACTGTGAGATTTGAGCCATACATTGAATTGAAGTTTCTTTCTTGAGAGTCTGTTGTGATATTTATGATGCCTGACTTTGCCTATTTGCTGTGATAAGTAGTTTTGTTTTGTGGGGTTATTAGATGATTAGGGCATTTCTTTCCAGTTTGACCAAATAAATAACATTAATCCCTTGCTAGCCCCTTTGAGCCTGTTGATTTTCTTGTATACCAGTCTGGTGCTATGCCCATAGGCACCTGAAAAGATATGAGGGTAGAGAGATTGATGTTCAGCAAAAAAAAAAAAAAAAAAAAAAAAAAAAAAAAAACGAAAAAAAAAAATGAAAAAAAAGAGAAGCGATAAGTGGTTGTGTGCTGAGGCCCGTAAGAAAGGGGCAAAGTGGTAGAGAAAGGCTAAACCCAAAATATATAGCCATCTGCCCAAACAGAGCCTACTCCTCAAAATCCACCCAAAGAGCCTACATTACAACCCAACAAAAGCCCCTATGATGAGACCCCCACTTAGTCAGAATAACTTGATCAGCAAATTGTCAAATTTGGGCAAAGTACGTACACAGCAGAAATGAGTGATATTATTATACCTATCCACTAAAAAGAGAGATACACTTGCGAGGGAGTGACCTAAAACCCTGGTACAGAATCTTGACCGAATTTTTATGTCTCTTAACTCGAATTTTGATTTGTCTGTATATGTTGTGCCTACTTTTATTCATGCTAGTCCTTTGAGTCTCTGTTTACTTTGTTCCCCCCAACCTTGATTTCTTTTTTTTACTTTGGTCTTGAGTCTGGTAAGTCATACCCTACGCTTGAGGACAAGCGTACTTCAAGTGTGTGCGGTTTGATGAGCCATTTTATTTGCTCATCTTTGAGCCATTTTAGAGTCGTTATTGAGTCAGTTTGAGTCGTTTATGTGTCTGGGAGGGCACAATGGAGTGTTTGGGCAAAGTATGCAGGGATTCATGTCAGCAGGTGGAGATTACGCGGAAAAGGCAATGGAATGGTCCACTTTGGGCAAACGCGCGAATTCGAGGCAAAGTGACTAGAGCAGTTTGACCCAAGGAGGCAAAGTCACCACTTTGGGCAAACGCGCGGATTCAAGGCAAAGTGACTTGAGCAGTTTGACCCAAGAAGGCAAAGTCAACACTATGGGCAAAGTGAAGATGTCGAGGAGTCCAAGGAATAGTCACCACCACCACCTGGGAAGAGAAGGAACTGAACTGAAGTCTTTGTACCGGGCAGAGAGTCGCTATCGGGCAAAGTCAAAGGCAGCTGAACTTAAATATGGAAAGCGGATTTCTTATGGAAATAGCGGCGCCTAATTCCAGGAGGCCCATGCAGGCCCATGCAGCTGCGATTTTTAACCCTAATCAGCACCTATAAAAGAGAGATAGATGGACGAAAATAAAAAACCTTGGACAGCACGGAAGACGAAGATACCACGAAGTAGAGAGAGCAAGGAGCGGCCGCCGGAGAGCGGAGAAGAGATCGGAGCCACCATGGCCGAGATCTTTTCTTCGTTTTAATCTTTTTATGTTTTAATTTCTGTTTTGTTATTTCAGTTTGAACAATTCAGATTTCTTAGTTATGGAATTTAGTTTTATTTTCCAATTTATTTCTTGTTTTATTTATTCGCATATGAGTAGCTAAACTTGCAGGGCGTCTGGGCAAAGGCGGATCGAAGGGAACTCTGGGCTAAGATAGAACCGTGAGGTTGATAGGGCTTAGTTAGCTGCCTGGGGTTTGTTCCCGATACATAGTTGAGGTTTAACTTTATTCTTGCAGGTTTGGGCGGACTAATTTGGTCGTTAGGAAACCCTTACACTTTGAGATACCAGCGATTGATCAACCGAGTATTCCGCGTTAGATGTGCTCGGGCATAGCGTTAGAACGTGTTGGAGTTGCGGTCGTATGATTCGGATTTCCGGACATGCTATTGGCCGAATTGGGTTCGTCGAGAGAGTAATGCGAGTTTGGGCAAACTAGATCCATGCGACCACATAGGTTATCGAATTGTCTAGGTTCAGGGGATTAGGCATAAGTATACCTTGCCTTTTCTTTACCCAGTAAGAACGGATTGGGGTGGGGTGACTGTAGGCGTGACTTAATAGGACTGCTTTCACTTTGTTAGACATCCTATAACCGATTGACAAACCAGCAGTTAAAACCATAAGTGCCAGGGATCGGTAGTTTGCCCAGAGAACCCAGAGAGAAGCCAAAGCCCAGAAGCCTACTTTCTTTTATTTGATTTCAGTTTAATTAATTGTTTCTGTTTCCAGTTTGGTCAAAGTGGTAGTTTATTATTTCTGCATGTTAGTTTGGGTTAATTAGTTTAATTGTTTCTGTTAGTTGGTAGTTTGATTAAACGCTGTGACTCAGCAACCAAACTCAAAACCTTTTTATTGTGACACTATTTGGGCAAAGCCGAGATTAACTAAATTGCAATTGCTTCCTCGTGGGATCGACCCTATACTTGCCACTTGCTATCTTGTGTTGAGTTTAGGAATCTTTATAAATTTATTTTGCGCGCGTTAGCTTCCACGAAAAAGTTTTCGCGTCGTCACCCAGCGATCGCGAAGTGCGATCGCGAGCCTCCTCGCGGCGGGGGCTCGGCTAGGGTTTCGGCCGCGGGTTTATCCCGCGGCAATGCTCCTGTCGAGCTCCGGCGTCGTACGGTGGTTCGCGAGATTTCCGGCGATAGGATTTCGGTCGGGTTGTCGGTTCCGCTTATTTCGATAACCCGGGATATCGATTTCCAACAGGTTCTAGTGGTGTATCTATACTCGGTTCGGCTGTATCCAGGTCTTCCTCGTTACCTCTCAACTCATCAAGCATTATGTCACTTTTGGGCTTGTGGTCCATGACATAGTCTTCCTCTAAGAACCGAGCGTTAGTACTTATAACGATCTTCTGGTCCGTAGGACTATAGAACATGCCACCTTTAGTTCCTTTCGGGTATCCTACAAACAACCGTTTTTCTGATCTAGGTTCTAACTTATCGGCGCCTTGTCGCAACACATGTGCTGGACATCCCCAGATCCGAATGTGTTTTAAGTTAGGCTTACGCCCACTCCACAATTCAATGGGTGTAGTTGGTACCGTTTTGGTCGGAACCCTATTCAGAATGTACGCCGCTGTTTCCAAGGCATGTCCCCAGAACATAACAGGTAAATCCGAGTAACTCATCATTGAACGCACCATCTCCATAAGAGTCCTATTCCTTCTTTCTGACACACCATTTTGCTGAGGAGTATATGGTGAGGTCAGTTGGGAGTCAATCCCATTTTCTGCCATGTATGCCTTGAATTCTCTAGACAGGTACTCGCCTCCGCGATCAGATCGCAGGCATTTTATGGATTTACTATGAAGGTTCTCCACAAGAGCCTTGAATTCCTTGAACTTGTCAAAAGAATCACTCTTGTGGCGCATCAGGTATACATATCCATATCTTGAGTAATCATCAGTAAAGGTGATGAAATACTCGTACCCTCCCATTGCCTGAGTAGACATAGGTCCGCATACATCAGAGTGAATCAAATCCAATACTTGTTCAGCTCTACGTCCTTTACTAGAAAAAGAACGCTTGGTCATTTTGCCCTCCAAACAGGATTCGCAGGTTGGAAGGTCCTCTCCTTCAACACCACTCATGAGACCATCAGCTTTCAACCTTTGAATTCTATTCGAGTTAATATGACCTAGCCTTAGATGCCACAAGTATAATTGATTCATTTTAGAAGGTTCCTTTCTCTTATTGGTGTTCGTAGATGTGTTATTACTCTCGGTTAGTTGCATCGTGTTAGACTCAGGATTTAGAACATACAAATCGTCTATCAATGTACCAGAACAGACAATCTCACTATTTCTTCTTATGACCACAGAGTGATCAAAAGAAACAGAATATCCATTCAGAATTAACTTAGAAACTGAAATTAAATTCTTTCTAAAATTCGGTACATAAAGACAATTTTGTAAAACTAAAACCCTATCACTACTAAAACGTAAGTGAACGTCTCCCACTGCAACAGCCGCCACCTTCGCGGCATTGCCCATGTAGACTACGATCTCTCCCTCTCTAAGTCTCCGGGTTTCCTAAAACCCCTGCAATGAATTGCAGACATGGTCAGTGGCGCCCGTATCTACACACCAGGTACTGGTAGATATCACCGCTGACAATGTTTCAGTGACTAAGGAAAATTTCGTACCTTTGATGAGAGGACAATCAGACCTCCAATGCCCAAACTGCTTGCATCGAAAGCATCTGCCCAAAGGCTTGCTTCTCCCAATCCGTGGTTTTGAACCACTGGGTCTCTTTGCACGCTTTTCCTCTAGCCTTGCCACAAAAGCTTGTGATTCTCTTAACTTACGCACAAACTCTGCTTTCGCCGAATCCTTTTTAAGGAACTCGTTGAGAGAAGATTCTGTGAGTATGTTAATCACCTCTTGTCCGGCTTCCACGCTATGTCTCAACATCATCCTGAGGTCATCTTTAATGTCCTCATCAGTTGGGACAACAGTGGATTCGGAAAGCTCAACAGTCTGAACAATGTCCAGATTTCGTTCCCAATCATTACTATATGGAACCGGTGAGTTTTCATCCTTAAGTATATCACAAAGTGGGGTCACAGTCATTCTTAACCTATAAGCACATAAAACAAACAAACAATTTAATACCGATATTATCTCCCTCAAATAATATCATTAAATCACTAATTACATCTAAAATCCCATCAGGTAAGGCAAGCCACGTTGTGTGGACGTTTACCCACCCAAATGATTTAGCAATTAGATTTCCTTCGGTCATACATCACTTACAGCGTAACCTCGTTGGGAGGAATACTATAACGCGTATCTAAGTGTAAACCATTACTCAGTACTAAAGTAAATCGTTTGATATTGCTACGTCACCGCAAGTCATGTTGTGTGGACGTTTACGACAACTTCACAACCCCTCACAATTTCTTATAACTGTCTACATCAATTAATCCAAAATCCGTTAACATAGCAAGCCACGTTGTGTGGACGTTTACTACATTAAGAGACTTTTATAATTGACTCCCAATTACTTGATCCATTCAATCTTGTAAATCAAGACGTGGAGAATCATAAGTGAAACTCGAAGTTTCTTACCAGTGATTCACCATGCGAACAACCCTATCTCTCATAAATGAGGGAGCCGAGCAGACAATCGATCCATCTATCAAAGAATGGTACGAAGGTCTCTAATTTGTGTCCTCTACATGACCAAGTGGCTTTGGCTCCATTCCACTCCCCGGGGTGAGAATGAGTCGACTTGAAATCAGTTTTGGAAAGACAAATTAGGCATTGTTTGATAAACTTAATCAATGTTTCTCGTAAGAGGAATTACAAGAACTCTCCTCCAATGACTTATCTATACAAACTTCAAAAGTTTATAAAAGTCACCAAGAGAGCAGCAATGGAGACCATGGGTATGTTTCCATACACTCTCCCACTTAGCTTTTTACAATAAAGGGATACGCTATCTAGTGCATAAAGTAAACACATATAGCATGCATACATGTAATAAAGCACATAGTATTATCACATAATCAAAATAATACTAGAATATTATTTTCCGACTATTATGGCTTTATCACATCTCCGTACGCATCTTCTAGTCTTCAGTCTTCGTTTCTTGAATGCTCCATGTGACGAGAATATTAATTTCCAATATTTAAATCTATTTATTTTCAATTAATCCAAAAGTTACTTAATTCGAAAATTAAGTCAATCGAATATATCGAAAATAAAATTAAATATTATTAATATTTTTATTTATTTTTATTTTCCTTTTCTACTCCATTAAATCTCTAGAATAATCTATCCAAGACCCACTTGGAATATTCTAGAAGATTTCTATAATGGAATAAGGAAATAAAATAAATTATGACTCTTCTACTTTCCATAATTAATTAATTTCCATCTAATGAAAATTCCCAAGAATAGGAATAATCAAATAGGAAATAAATTAATACCAAATTAATTAGACTCCTAATCCATGAATATTTCCATAAAATAGAAATAATCAAATAGGAATCCTAATTAATTCCAAATTGATTCTTTTTCTTATCCATGAGAGTTTCCCAAAAATATGAGTACTAAAAAAAAAAGAAAATTCCGAACCAATTAGGAAAGTAAATTTCAGGACCGGGATAGCATGGGGTGGGAGGCCCCATGCCACCCTCGACCATGCCTAGGAGGTGGCCGGCCACCATTGCCGGCGGCTCCTCCATGGCTGGATCGATCGATCCTCATGGATCGACCATGGGGATGGTCGATCCGAGCCGTAGCTCCTCCTCGTCACTTCGTCTTCTCCGGCGGTCTTTGATTCGTCGATCCAATCGCAAGATAAATTACAATAATCTAAATTACAATTCCGGTATCGATTCTATACATGAAATCGACCCTATACAATTTCCGGAAAAACATAGAACGTAATAATAAATCCTAAATTCGGTCAACCCCCGAATTTTTACTATTACAAGCATTCACCACCAAAAACGAATCTCGACATGTCCGAGAGTTTAATCAAATCAACAATCATGACAAAATAAATTACACGAGTAATTAATCAAGCCACAATAGTCGGAACCCTCCAAGGTAGAACAATTTTATCGAAAATACCGCGAACGTAAACCACGCTCTGATACCAATTGTTGGAATTTGATATCCCGAGCTATTAAAAAAATATGCCGAAACCAATAACCCGATCAAACCCTTCGCCGGAGATCACATGAACACCGACGAACGCGCCGGAGTCCAGCCGAGGAGACCACGCACCCGAAGGCACGCGGCCGACCCCAGTCGAAGCCCCGCGTCGCAGGGTTCACGCGATCCCGATCGCGTCATGCGATCGGTTGGGATGGGGCTGCCCAGCAGCCCCCCGCGGCGAGTCCGGCGACTCGCCGCCGCCTGGGAGGTCCCCACCGTCGAGATGGGGTGGGGTGCGGCACCAGCCCGCGCCCCCAGCGATCGATCGTAAGATCAATCGCATGCCCGCGGCACAGCCGCGGGTCTTTCCTCCGCGCGCCCGCCGAACCCTAGGCGGGTCGATCCCACGCGGTTCGGTGGTTTCACCACCACCGCGTGATCGTCCGTCTACTCCGGGTTCGATCTTCGGATCTTCGTTCTACGGTATTTTCAATAATTCGAATCAATTAAAATCATAAAGTGCGTTTAGATTTTATACCTTCGATTCGTTGTTCGGAGAAACGAAATCAAACACCTTTGAATCTTCCCACGTATTCCTTGCACTCCGTTCGAACGTCGGGTGGGCGACGATCTATCGAACTCCTATGGATCTCCTTCAACTCTCTAGAACTATCAAATAATGATATTCTTGTCTTATTATTTATGAAGGCCATGTAGTGCTTTTATAGGCTACGTAGGGAATCTAAAGGAGGTGGAATATTGGGCTTCCAATATTGATGATTAAATTGAGCCCAGCCCAAATCTATTAATCCTTATCAATATTAATTTTATTTATTTTCCACTATATAAATAAAATTGCACTCCCAATATTTACCCATATTATATCAAATAATATTTCTCCGGTTAGTATTATTTATTCCGTGTATTTAAGATTTAAATATCCATGAATAAAATTTATTTATTGTTTAATAAATTTATTCATCTCTTATATCCGAGAATAGTACCACTCAACCTTATTTATTATGCGGGAACAAATCCACTCGCGAGGTTTACATAATAAATCCTTATGAGCTCATCTCGGGGATATTATCAACCCTTCCGGGATACACTGTCCCTTCAAGAATTCACGGCATGTCATATATAAAATATAGTGACCCAACTTAACCGGTAATTAACCCAATAATTAAATCGGTTAATTCCTTTGGAAAATCAAAGTCACTTATATTAAATATACACACCCGCAATTGTTTCGGAGATTGAGAATAAAATACTCCGAGACTTAAATCAATTATCACAGAGCAATCCTAATTGATAAGTCTCAAACGATCCGCTCAATACACCAAGTGTACAAGTGTGATAAAATAATTAAGACAAATTATTTTCTCTCTCACACAACGACTATACCGATGGATTGGTCCGTGTCCATCTAGGTCGTGAGCTACTGTTTGATTAAATACGAGTAACCGATAGTATGATCTTCTGTGTGGGCCCGACACACCATACTAACTACAACGTATATAATCCAGGACTATAATTTGCATTTATTTAATTAATAATAATTAAAAGCAAATGAATGTTCATTATTAATAGGTAAATGAAAGTGTACATAGAGTTCAGAATACTCAAATCTAGACATTAAGTATACTACTCCATCATATAGCAGAAGCTATTTGGAAAGATAACAACACCGAAAAGCATGACGATGGAGTACAACAAAATGATAAGGAGGTAGATCATATGGAAGTAGATTGACCGATTATTTAAATTTTGTATTTTTATGATTTTTTTCAATATTATAAACATTTAATATTTATTGACATTAATTTTTTTTTATTATAATAATAATAATTATTATTATTATTATTATTGTTGTTGTTATTATTATTATTATTAAAAATCGAACTGAAACTGAACTGAGAATTGAAATGAACTGAACTAAAATGAACTGAAATTAAGTCCAAAAGAACAGGGCCTTAATCATGATCACAATTTGCTTAGTACACCTATACGGCACTTGTGATCAACCTTAGACATGCTTGCGGGTGTTCCGACTTAAGAATAAAAACAAGTAGAATATAATTAATTTTATTTCACAAAAAAATTGTCCTTATTGAAACATTACAAATAGATTGAATTGTGGCATGTGATACAACTCTCAATTACCTGATTGATAATTGAGAGAGCCAAATACTCTCATATAATCCATACACATCTATATCAAATAATGAAATTTGATCAATTACCTTAATAATTCAAATCATCAATTAACAATATTCAGATCATGAAATTAAACTGTTCATGCTCAATTAAGCTTTACACATTTCAAGAATATAAATGTAAATCATCATATAATAATCATTAGCATATTCTCATAACTAAGAAAGTGAAAATAATGTAAATATCGAAAAATTACCAAAATTGAAATTTGAATATATTTGTGTTCCTCGTCGAGCACACCAACGTTTCTCGCATGCAATATAACAAATAGTTACTGAATGATTGAATTATAAAAAAAGTATAAGTCAAATTTAGTGAAATAATGATAAATTCTAGAGAGAGAAACTAATTTCGAGTGAATATATTATACGTAGAAACGGGAATCAAGGCAGCCCAACCCGACTTAAATCATTCAGTACAAATAAAAAGCTGAGATTATTTACCCTTTTAATTTAACTAAGGCTACGAGTACGACTATTTACACCTCCAATTTTTATTTTTACTCCTTTTTTATTATATTAATTTAAATAAATATGTAAAATATCTAAATTACCTCTTTAAAAATATTAATACTACCTACACCCTCTTCTATAAATAACTGAATTTGAATTCATGAACGGACATAGTGGACGTCGCGTCGGTGGCCAATGATGGTGCCGATCAACATCTCGCCGGAGGAACGCATCGTGCGAAGACAACATCTTTTTGCTTTCGCGTCAACGATGTTGTCTCCGGGTAATGTGCTGAGGCGCTATTTGGTGGCGGTAGAGGACGATGCGGAGGAGTCGGGCGGTGCGGGCTTCGTCATCGATTGATCAGTCGGAATTGTTGAAATGTAAACAAAAATCCAATTATGGGTGCAAAATGTACAAGAAACGAGCTTAGGAGCATTTTGGTAATTTCAGCAGGAAATTTGAATTTTCTGCATGTCAAAACGACGCCGTTTTGAGTCGAAATTAGGGTCGGATGCAGCTGGATTGCGTGGGCGTTTTCTCACTCGATCCTACACCATTTCACATGATTCTTGTTGGAGCGTGATCCTTGCCAGCTCATCTATCGATTGCAATTGGAATTGCAAGATTTGATCGTACGGCTTGGAAACGCGAGGCAGTTACAGAGGGACGGCCTAGATGATGGTTTTCATTTTGTGCGTTTCTGTTTTAGTATATAATCGCAAAGTGTTAGCGATTGATATGCAATCCTTGAGCTGCTGAGAACTTATTGTAATCGCTTTTGTGCCTCGTATAATCCCAGAACCACCCTCCCCTCCACCGTGCACGTAGATCGTCTTCCCGGCGATCGAAGCACGTAAAATCCTTGTGTTTATTTCGATTTTGCAGCGTGAGTGTGTTTTATATAATTGATTCAAGCTTCGTGAGAGGTGAGAGTTGTGTTTGAAGGTCGCGATCCAGTTTTGGTATTTTGTGTTCAATTGTTCGATTTGAGTTTGAGTTTGATTCTCGCCGGAGCTCGGAGTTGTTTCCAGCTTGATTCTCAACAAGTGGCGTCGTCTGTGGGAAGGACATACATCGAACATAAGTTTATACGAGGCACAAAAGCGATTACAATAAGTTCTCAGCAGCTCAAGGATTACAAAGTTCGAGGTGGAGAAGTTCACAGGGAAGAATGACTTCAGTTTATGGAGAATCAAGGTACGAGCTGTTCTGGTTCAACAAGGGTTGATTGCAGCTCTTACTCCACCTAATTCTGAAGCTGAGAAGAAGGGGAAAACAAAAGCGAAGGAGAAGGATGGATCTGCTTCTGGTGCAGTTGATGAAGTTGATTTGGAGGAGATATCCATGAAGGCTCACAGTGTCATCATACTCAGCCTTGGTGATAAGGTTTTGAGAGAGGTATGTAAATAAACCACTGTATCTCTGTATGGAAGAAGCTTGAATCTCTGTATGGAAGAAGCTTGAATCTCTGTATATGACCAAGTCACTTGCAAATAGATTGTACATGAAGCAGAAACTGTATTCCTTCAAAATTTCAAGTGATAGATCAGTGGTTGATCAAATGGATGAGTTCATTAAGATTCTAGATGATTTGGAGAATATTGATAAGAAGCTTGATGATGAAGATCAAACTTTATTGTTGTTAAGCTCTCTGCCTTCACAGTTTGATCAGTTTAGAGATGCTATGATTTATGGTAGAGAGCATACTCTTACTCTTGATGAAGTTCAAATTGCATTGAGAACTAAGGAGCTACATAAGAAGGATTCATCATCTAAGAAGGATCATCCAAGTGCCCCCCTGAGGGATTGGTCACCACTGGGAAGAAAAACTTCAAGAAAAAACAGCCACAGAACAAGCCAAATGCAAGTGGAGGTGGAGCTTCTACTTCCGGAGAGAGTAGAAAGTGCTATCACTGCAAGAAGGCTGGACATCTCAAGAAGAACTGCTATGCTTGGAAAAAGCTCCAAGAGAATCAACCTACTCAACAACAAGCTGATGTCACAGTTGGAAATGATAATTGTGAGGATGCTGAGGTGTTGAATGTGACTTTGGGTGGAAAGGAGACTGAGTGGATATTGGATTCAGGTTGTACTTTCCATATGAGCCCAAGGAAAGAATGGTTTGAGCAGTTTGAGGGTTCTGATGGTGGTTGTGTAGTTCTGGGGAACAATGTCACTTGCAGGGTTCAAGGTGTTGGCTCAGTCAGGTTAAAACTTCATGATGGATCTACTAAGCTGTTAACCAAAGTTAGATACATACCTGAGTTGAAGAGGAATCTGATCTCACTTGGCATGCTTGATAGCATGGGGTTCAGTTTCAGTTCTCATGGTGGTTGTTTGCAGGTTAAGAGAGGCTCAGTAGTTGTTCTTGAAGGGTTCAAGAAGAATGACCTTTATTTTCTAGAAGGCAATGCTGTGGTTGGAGAATCATCACATGTTGCAGAGAATGAAAAGGTTGAGTTATGGCATCAAAGGTTAGGTCATCTCAGTGGGAAGGGCTTGAATGAACTTGCTAAACAAGGGTTGTTTCATAAAGACAAGTTGAATAAGTTGAGTTTCTGTCAAACTTGTGCTTTGGGAAAGGCAGTTAGAGCTTCTTTTGGAACTGGGAGACACACAACAAAAGGTGTACTGGATTATGTACACTCTGACCTTTGGGGACCTGCCAGAACATGTACTAAAAGTGGTGGTAGATACTTCATGTCTATCATTGATGATTTTAGTAGAAAAGTATGGGTGATCATACTTAAAACCAAATCTGAGGCATTTGAAAAGTTCAAAGATTGGTTGGTTGAAGTTGAAAAACAGTCAGGGAAGGAAGTGAAGCATTTGAGAACTGACAATGGCCTTGAGTTTCTTTCTGAAGAGTTTAATGACTTGTGTAAAATCAAGAGCATTGCAAGGCACAAGACAGTTGCCTCTACTCCTCAGCAAAATGGAGTGGCTGAGAGAATGAACAGGACTCTTTTGGATAGAGTGAGGTGTATGTTGTTGAGTTCTGGGCTTCACAAGTCATTTTGGGGTGAGGCTGTAAGTTCTGCAGCTTATCTGATAAATAGAAGCCCTGCAACTGCTTTGAGTATGAAAACTTCTCAAGAGATATGGACTGGAGTTGTTCCAAATATGGATAACTTAAGAGTTTTTGGTAGTCTATGCTTTTCTCATGTGAGAGGTGATAAACTGGAGGCAAGGGCACTTAGGTGTGTGTTTCTGGGATATCCTAAAGGAGTTAAAGGGTATAGACTATGGTGTATTGAGCCTGGGCAACAAAAGTGATCATAAGTAGAGATGTGACTTTTGATAAATACACTATGCCTATGCTCACTGATAAAAATCTAAAGGAGATTGAGTTGTTTGAGCTTGAGCTAACTGGTAGAGAGAATGTGTCTCTGGAAGAAGGTGGAGTTGATGAGTATGATGAGCTTGAGCCTTCAGAAACTCAGGATGATCTCAGTGACTATCAACTAGCAAGAGATAGAGAAAGAAGGGTGATTCATCAACCTCAGAGATATGCTCAAGCTGATGTGGTGTCATATGCTCTGTTGGTGGCTGATGAAGTTGATTCGAGTGAGCCAAATAGCTATTCTGAAGGTATATCATGTTCTGAGAAGGAGAAATGGATTATAGCTATGCAGGAGGAACTTCAATCTTTGGAGAAGAATCAAACCTGGACCATTGTTAAGAAGCCACCATCTCAGAGAGTTGTGGGGTGTAAATGGATTTTCAAGAAGAAACTGGAAGGCACCAGTGCAAATGATGTTAGGTATAAAGCCAGGTTGGTTGCAAAGGGTTTTACACAAAAGGAGGGTGTTGATTTCAATGAAATATTTTCTCATGTGGTCAAACATTGCACAATCAGGATTTTATTATCCATTGTAGCTCAGTTGGATCTTGAGTTGCAGCAAATGGATGTGAAAATAACATTTTTGTATGGTGAACTTGAGGAACAAATCTTTATGAGGATTCCAGAAGGTGTTGAGGGTGCTAACAGTGATAATAGGGTTTGTCTGTTCAGAAAATCTCTATATGGCTTGAAGCAAAGTCCTAGACAGTGGTACAAAAGGTTTGATAGCTATATGATTCATATTGGCTTTGTTAGATCCAAGTATGACTGCTGTGTATACTTGAAACTGAAATCTGGAAAAGTTGTCACCTATTTGTTACTCTATGTTGATGACATGTTGATTGTTAGTTTTGAGATGAAGGATTTGGGTGGGAGAATTTTGGGTATGGATATAATCAGAAACAGGAGTTCTGGTACTTCGAGTTTATCTCAAACTTCATATCTTGAAAAGGTTCTTAAAAGGTTTCATATGGATCAAGCTAAAACTTCAGCAACTCCCATGACTCAACATATAAAACTTTAATTTGATCAAAGTCCAAAATCACAGTCAGAGATCAATGTTATGAGTGGTGTTCCCTATGCTTCTGCAGTTGGGAGTATCATGTATGCTATGGTGTGTAGCAGACCTGATTTGGCTTATGGGATGAGTACAGTCTCTAGGTTCATGTCAAATCCAGGGAGAATGCATTGGGATGCAGTGAGATGACTGCTAAGATATGTAAAAGGGACTGTGAATCATGGTTTGGTATTCATAAATAATGATCTCAGTGGAGATTCTTTGATTGGTTATGTGGATTCTGATTTTGGAAGTAATTTGGACATAAGGAAATCCATAACTGGTTATGTATTTACCTTGTTTGGAACTGCAGTTGTATGGAAGGCTTCTCATCAGGGTGTGGTTGCTTTGAGCACCACTGAGAGTGAGTATATGGCCATGACTGAGGCTATAAAAGAGGTTATGTGGTTAAGAGGGATCCTACAGGAGTTGGGAATTGATCAAGACACAGTTAAAGTTAACTGTGATAGTCAAAGTGTCCTACACTTGGTCAAACATCAGGTGTTTCATGAAAGGTCCAAGCATATTGATGTGAGGATGCATTTTGTGAGGGATGTTGTGGAGAAAAAGATAGTCAAAGTTGAGAAAATAGAAACTGAGGGAAATCCAGCAGATAGCTTCACTAAGGTGTTGTCTGTGGATAAGTTCAAACTGTGTCAGGATCTGGTCCAATTGGTGGACCTTTCACAATCTCAGTGAGGTTGGGGAACTTTTGACTGCAGTTGAAGTGAGAGATCAGTTGTGGTTGTGGATTTATGCAACAAAATACTCATAGTGGCAGTTTTGAGGATTTTGAAGTGTGACTCAGTGATTTTGTTGCTCAGTGGTTTTCTGAGTTCTGTGGTTGTGGCTTGAGGTTCACAATCATGTATATGACTTGTGTAGATTGAGTTTTCTGCATGGATGTCAAGAATTATTCAAGTCAATGGTGATGTTGACTTGACAGGTTTTCTGGTTTGAATTGCCTTGGTGGTGATTCTGAGTTGGAGAGTTGTTTGTAGTGTATGTAATGTGCAGTGAAGTCACATTTCTGTGTACAAACATGTTGGAGGTGGTTTGAAGTCTTTTGGACCAGAATTACAGAATTTGAGTATGTGAGTTTTTCAACTCAGTACAATTCTAAAGGGATTAGGCGCATTTGCAACGTTCTGAAGCTATAGTGGATCATGTGATGAGTTCTGGCTATGGTTTTGAAGCTGAGGTTACAAGGATCATGTTGGGACTTATTAGAGGGTCTAACTCTCACTATTGAGTTCAGAGTGTGGATCTGAAGTTGGTTCAGAAATCTAGTTTTGGTCAATCTTGGCTGAAATGTGATTTTGGTGTTTTGGTGTTACCTGGGCTGTGAAGTTGTGCTATATGGATTGCAGTAAGTTGGTTTTGTTGTGTAAGGTGGAGATTTGTTGAAATGTACACAAAAATCCAACTACGGGTGCAATATGTACAAGAAACGAGCTCAGGGGCATTCTGGTAATTTCAGCAGGAAATTTGAATTTCCCGCATGTCAAAATGACGTCGTTTTGAGTAGAAATTGGGGCCGGATGCAGCTGGATTGCGTGGGCGTTTTCTCACTCGATTCTACACCATTTCACATGATTCTTGTTGGAGCGTGATCTTTGCCAGCTCATCTATCGATTGCTATTGGAATTGCAAGATTTGATCGCACGGCTTGGAAACGCGAGGCAGTTACAGAGGGACGGCCTAGATGATGGTTTTCATTTTGTGCGTTTCAGTTTTAGTATGTAATCGCAAAGTGTTAGCGATTGATATGCAATCCTTGAGCTGCTGAGAACTTATTGTAATCGCTTTTGTGCCTCGTATAATCCCATAACCACCACCACCCCCCCTCCACCGTGCACGTAGATCGTCTTCCCAGCGATCGAAGCACGTAAAATCCTTGTGTTTATTTCGATTTTGCAGCGTGAGTGTGTTTTATATACTTGATTCAAGCTTCGTGAGAGGTGAGAGTTGAGTTTGAAGCTCACGATCGAGTTTTGGTATTTTGTGTTCGATTGTTCGATTTGAGTTTGAGTTTGATTCTCGCCGGAGCTCGCGGTTGTTTCCGGCTTGATTCTCAACAGGAATGAATGGATTTTTTCTTCTTGATCACTATCAAACGGGTTTTAAGAATGAAGCAATACTCCCACGAAAAGTAGGAATTAAAACAGTAGTAGTTTAAAAAATATTGGCTACCAGAAAAACATAAAAAAAAACAGAGTAAAACAATAAGAGATTGGTGGCTTGAACATTAAAAAATAATGTCGGGTCGAGTGAAGAAGAGTATAAATTTGGCCCAAACCAAGGTCCAAGAATCGTTGTCTGTTATTTGAAAATCCCTCCGACGATCTTCCAGCCACCGCCAATTACCGTCGTGAAATCCCAAGTGGCCCTCCCTCCACTGCGAAGCTCCGAAGACGGCCCACGCCGTCGTCCCATCTACCACGCCGGAGAAGAAAAAAAAATAGCCGACGTCCTTCCACTCAATCACCGTAGAAAACCACTGAGACAGGTCGATTGGAATTTGGAGCATCGCGTCCAATTGGAGATGAGTTATATTTACTTTATTTATTTAGTTTAATAGGAGGGATGTAGGTTCAGGGGTGAGCATTGGTCGGTTTGGCCACCGATCGAATCAAATTTTCCTAACCAATTTAAAAACCAATTTAATTCGGTCGGTCACCGAACCGACTAAATTTTATTAAAACCAATAAAAAACCAGACCAAAATTTTCGGTTCGATTTCGGTTAATAAGCAATAACTAAAACTAAATAAAATAATAATATAAATCAAATTTCATGTCATGTATTCATAATTATGCCAAAATTCAAAATTTCAATATTTTAATTAGTAATGATACTTTTTATTATGATACTAGTATATTAATATTAATTGAAAGTAGTGAGAAATATATTCACTAATGACTACACACACACACACACACACATATATATATATATATATATATATATATATATATATATATATATATATATATATATATATATATATATATATATATAATATTTTGGTTTTCGATTATTCAATCGAACCAAACCGAAAACCAATATTTCTAAATTTTAAAACCATATTCAAACCGATAACCAAATAGCCGAACCGAAATTCATATTTCGGTTTGATTCGGTCGGTTATTCTGGTTATAATCGAACAATTCTCACCTCTAATAAGTTGTACTGTAATTAGAAAAGGGGTAATTTAGATATTTCATAAATTTATATAAATTAAATAAATAAAAGAGGGGTGCACAAATAAAAGTTTGAGGTGTAAATAGTCGTATCCTTTAACTAAACTAACCTTTTTTTCAAATTTTATTTTTTCAGCTTACGTGATATATTAAACTCCATACAATCATATTGTTGGAACGGAAAAAATATTAGTATAGAAAATTATTTTTATACAGAGTTTAACAAAATAAAAATAATTTTATCATATAAAAATAATATAAATATAAAATAATATACATTGAATATTATATATGTTTAAATTTACATAACCAATTTAATAGTTTTGAATAATGAAATTTGGATTTATGTTTAAAATTTGTGTTTAAAAACATACCCATTTAATAAAATATTAATGAATGGATTATAAACTTTGACCATTTACTATATTGGTTGATAAATATTTTAAGTTATTTTAAATATGTTATTAATTTTAATAAATAAAATTATTATTAATAAATATTTTTATTATATATTAAACATTTATTCACGTATAAATCTGAATTTGAAAAATGTATTAATTATCACAATTTAGAGTTTATTATTATTTATAATTAGTTGACTTGAATTTTGTATTGCTATATAGAGTTTATTTCTATATAAAGTATTACATTTTCTATGTATATGTGTATCTATATTACCGTTGCCTACTAAATAAACTTGGCTGTGTAATAATTCTTTCAATCTTCATCTTAGTTTTTAAGATTAAAAATTAAATTAAGATAAATTTGAAGGAAAAAAAATAAAAAAAATAATGTGAAATTTTATGCAATTAATTCTCTTCCCACATCCATGGCATCCATGGCAGAGCGGGCGGCGCCGTACACAATGCTGCATCATCAACATGTCCCCATTTCACATGTTACAATTTAATTTAAGGTTGATTTTAGATAAATAAAAGTTTTTAAAATTTTATGAAAATTAATTAACTCACTTTTTCTTAATTATCAATAAAAGCGGATTACATAATATTATTTTAATTTTGTAAATTACACGAGGGTTATTAATTTATTATATTAATTATGCAGTTATTACTCTTTTTATAATGGTAATATTAGGGTATGGGGCAGATTGATTTTTAATATTATTTTCAACACCCATAATTTTTCACTTCATTTGTAGGGGTTGTATATTTTTTAATTGTTTATTTATTAGGGTATGTGTATTGTTTAAATACTAAGTAGGGGCATTTTTTAAAATGTATAAAGTCATAAATATCCCTACAATAATATTACGGTAACATATATTAATTTATTTTAATATTCACTAATATTAAACGCGCTACTAATATATATAAATATATTTGCGCTAAATATATTTGCGCAAACATGAGATTACATTATATGTTAATATCAAAATATATTGCGCAAACAAAATATATTTGCATTACCTAATTTGCGCAAACATTAGTACATATATATTTATAATTATATATAAATATAATTACAGGCGTGTTTTATGAGATGTGTATGTGGAATATTCTTTGTGTAATGTTTTTACATATTTTTTGCATCTATGATAGATTTTTAGTTTAGTTTGTAAATATCTATAATAGATTTATGGTTTACTTATGTTATTTTATGAATTCTTTGATATCTATGATAGATTTCAATTTTTTCTTTCATATCTATGATAGATATATCAATATTATTATATGAATTATCTATGACAAATTTTTGAATTCAAGTGATTTTATATCTATGATAGAATTCTAGTGTTGATTTTATATGAGTGAAAAAAAATTTCTATGACAAATTTCTGAATTGAAGTGATTTTATATCTATAATAGAATTCTAGTATTGATTTTATATGAATGAGCCCTAGATGAAAGATTTTGGAATGTTTTTGACGAAACTTTAATAGATGTGTGTAGTCGAATGAGGAACTATTGAAATGTAAGATAATAGT
This sequence comes from Euphrasia confusa, assembly GCA_954870475.1. Taxonomy (NCBI): domain Eukaryota; kingdom Viridiplantae; phylum Streptophyta; class Magnoliopsida; order Lamiales; family Orobanchaceae; genus Euphrasia; species Euphrasia confusa. The sequence continues at coordinate 24,126,337 of OX940956.1, forward strand.
TTAGATTTTTGCGTAATTTTATATATCAATTAATTTCTTAATTTTTTTAATGAAAAAGGATAAAATGGGCAGAGTGCCCTATATAATACTAAGAGAAAAGATTGGATACTATAAATAATAATCATTTTAGAAGTGCCCTCATTCGTGATTTTATAATTTTAAACTACTCTAATTAATAAAAAATCTTAAAAAATGAAATATTAAATTATAAACGGGAGATATAAATTAAAATATATTTAACTATACTTGTAAAGCCCCGTTATTTTTATTTATTTAAATACAGTGGAAGAAAATAATTTGATTTCAACGCGAGCGCTACAAAATTTTACTTTGAAAACTTTCTTTAGAAAAAAATAATTAGTAAACATTTATTCATGAAAAAGAAATATCTCAAATGCAAACTTGGATAGCACAACAAAGTTGCATAAAAATTAAAACATGAGAAGAATTTATTAAAAATATTTAAGAAATTCCATGGCCACTCTTCTCGCTCGGTATCTTCGTTAGTACCTGAAAAGGGGTCGTTGAAGGTGTGAGCTTAACGCTCAGTAGGACAATTACTCGTTTAACCCATGAATTGAATATATGCACAAACTATATGTACACCACATAGAATGAATAATAATACTTGACTGCGATAAACTTGTTATCGTGAATACTGCGATAAACTTGTTATCGTGAACTGCGATAAACTGATTATCGTGAATACTGCGAGTTGGGCCAACTATTGCGTCTCCCCGTCGACCCTTTTCCTCGGTCTCCGATTACAACGGTGGAATGAGCTGCGTTAATCCCCTCGACCCTTTTCCCCGGTCTTAGGTCATAACGATTATTCGTATACTTATTTAAACCATATAATGCACAATAGAATACACATATATAACAAGTCATAAAATCAACGAAGCAACCCAACAACTTTTCACCTACTTTGATTTGTCGCGGCATGAAACTTCGGGGGCTTAAATTATAATTTGTCAAACCTAGGTGTAACAAAATAATATTATTTTGAATTTAATATGGGCTAGTCATGAGTTTATCAAAGTCCAAGGACTAATTTGCAAATTTGTATCCAAGTTAAAAGGTTTAGTATGAGATTAAAAAATACCCAAATTGATTTTCTCTTTTCTCCATTGCAGCGAGGGTTAGTGAGAGAGGAGATTGCGAAGGGAGTAGGCCCGTTCCTGAGTTTACAGGGGCCCTAGGCAAAATATCTTAAATGGGCCTACATTAAATTATTAAAAAAAATTATATAAATTTTTATATTTTCTAAAAACATTATCAATTAAGATCATGATGTCATTTTACAGTGTGAAAAAATATATTAAAATTATTATTGTAGTACATAAAGCTTTAAAAAAAATCACTAAATTCTAATTTTTTTCTTTTATATTAAAAAGAATTATCAAAAATTTAAAAGTTAGAAAAAAATTGAAAAAAAAAATAAAAAAAAATCTATAATTAATTATCATTTTTTGTTAATGTGCTTTATTTTTTATTTTTAAATTACTACGTATAATAGAACGAAAAATAATTAAAATAAATGAGATTTTTTTGTTACTTAATAAAATAATTAATTCTCAATTTTTGTTCAATAATTTGCTTTATTATTATTTTTTAATTACTAGTATAATGGAACGAAAAATAATTAAAATAAATGAATTTTATTTGTTACTTAATAAAATAATCAATTCTCAATTTTTGTTCAATAGTGTGTTTATTTTAATGACTACGTATAATAGAACAAAAATAATTAAAATAAATGAGATTCTTTTTCGTTACTTCATAAAATTTGAGATTTGTTAAAAGATTTTTGTTTGAAAATAGATAAATTAGGTTGAAAAAATTTAATATTTTTATTGTTAAAATAGTAAAATAATTAAGATAAGTATTTTTAATTATATATAAAAGTATTATTTTTAAAAACATAAATATATATATATATACATATATAATTTTTTTTTTTTAAGAATGGGCCCCTAAAAAATGGGGGCCTTAGGCGGTTGCACCCTGGGCCTATGCCCAGGGCCGGCCCTGGAAGGGAGGGAGAGATACTGAGAGGAATCGCCCTTTTTACCGGTGACAGTAGGTGTCCAATTGGCCGGCTTCCATAGGCATCCCTTACTTGGCGTCGGAGGAGCGACCTCGACATTTCAGCCCGACAGATCTGGAGGTGTTCGGCGGCGACGCGGTGGCAATACACGCTCGGCCTTTCGTGGCATCGACTCGATGAATCCGGTGGGGTATTGAAAACTCCGGCAACCGGGCTGAAGCGGGACATCCGGTGTTGATCGACTAGGTGCCGACTATGGCTGACGGCAACGGAAATCCCTATTCTCGGAGATGGGTGGAATGACTTCTTTGGCCGTTGAGGCTCGGTTGTATTTTCAGGGGGTTTGAGTCGAATACGTTGAACGTAGGTTAATATCGGATGGTCTTCGGGATGAAATTTTGGAAGTAGATCGACTCGTTTTTCGGCTCATTTTGAGATGTAGGGTTCTTGGATGATTTTACGGGCTCGAATATTGACTATAAGAGGGCTGGGATACATGTTGTGTTCTTGGAATTTTGAGTCGGTTTTGTGGTTGTTTTTGATCTTCGATCCACGGTGGCTCGAGGAGGAAGTCTAGTGAGTCTCTCGGTCAGGGTGCAACAGTTAATTCATGTATGAGCTGAACATGATTTTTCGAATGGTTACGGGTTGTGAACAGGACACAAATAGGTGTTTGAGGACGAGATCTGTTTGTTCTAGGTCTAAGTTTTTGGAGATGGGTTGAATTGTTGATGACCACGTATGAAGTAGAAGATGGGTATTCATAGGGATGTTTAGGTTGGTTCAGAACTAGATTTCTTAGGGGATGATTAGAACAATTTTCTGTAGGGATCGGATTATGGAGATGGCAAGGAAAAATCGAAAACGAGGCTCGTGTTCAACACGATCTCCTTAAAACAAAATTCGACCTCTACCGATCGTTTGTTTCCCAGGATACAACGTTTTCACGCAACTACGTTGCACGTCGAACCGAGATGTTGCCCGGGATATTCACCGGAGGGCCAAGAAGATAGGAAAAAGCAAAGGAAAAGAGAGCAATTGCTCGGACGGGTTATGTATATTTCTCAAGTTTTTTTTTGTGTCTCTTGTCTCCTTTCTTGCATAAAGGATTCTTGCTTATAAAGACATTGTTGGTATCAAAGACATTGAACCTGGACAGTCAACTCCACCCATTCAATTCACTTGTAACGTCCATGCATAAATGCAGACGTTTCATGCATTCAAAATTCAAAATTAAATTGTAGTTTAAATATAATATCTGAATATTATATAATTTTATTATATCATTTAATGATATAATTAAAATTGGCAAAAGGTTGGCTCGTACACCCGCATGCAAATCGGACCGACATTCGTGTACCCCCATGCGCGCACGTAGGAGGCGTAGCAATAAGTCCACAAATGCTGGAGTAGTATACTTAATGTCTAGATTTGAGTATTCTGAACTCCTTGTACACTTTCATTTACCTATTAATAACGAACATTCATTTGCCTTTAATTATTGTTAATTAAATATATGCAAATTATAGTCCTGGATTTTATACGTTGTAGTTAGTATGGTGCAAGCATGGGCGCACAGAAGATCATACTATCGGTTACTCGTATTTAATCAAACAGTTGCTCACGACCTAGATGGACACGGACCAATCCATCGGTATAGTCGTTGTGTGAGAGAGAAATTAATTTATCTTAATTATTTTATCACACTTGTACACTTGGTGTATTGAGCGGATCGATTGAGACTCATCAATTAGGTTTGCTCGGCGATAATTGATTTGAGACTCAGTGTATTTTATTCTTAATCCCCGATACAATTGCGGGTGTGTATGTTTAATATAAGTGACTTTGATTTTCCAAAGGAATTGACCGGTTTAATTATTGGGTCAATTACCGGTTAAGTTGGGTCACTATATTTTATATATGGCATGCCGTGAATTCTTGACGGGACAGTGTATCCCGGAAGGGTTGATAATATCCCCGAGATGAGCTCATAAGGATTTATTATGTAAACCTCGCGAGTGGATTTGTTCCGCATAATAAATAAGGTTGAGTGGTACTAGTCTCGGATAAAAGAGATGAATAAATTTATTAAGCAATAAATAAATTTTATTCATGGATATTTATATCTTAAATACACGGAATAAATAATACTACCGGAGAAATATTATTTGGATATAATATGGTTTAATATTGGGAGTGCAATTAATTTATATAGTGGAAAATAAATTAATTAATATTGATAAGGATTAATGGACTTGAGCATTGGGCTCAATTTAATCTTCAATATTGGAAGCCCAATATTCCACCTCCTTTAGATCCCCTACGTAGCCTATAAAAGCACTACATGGCCTTCATAAATAATAAGACAAGATTATCATACTTGATATTCTAGAGAGTTGAAGGAGATCCATAGGAGTTCGATAGATCGTCGCCCGCCCGACGTTCGAACGGAGTGCAAGGAATACGTGGGAAGATTCAAAGGTCATCTTGACTTCGTTTCTCCGAACAACGAATCGTAGGTATGATATCTAAACTAACTTGATATTATTCGATTTTGTTTATTGAAAATACCGTAGAACGCAAGATCCGAAGTTCGGACCCGGAGTAGACAGACGATCACGCGGTGGTGGCGAAGCCACCGGACCGCGTGGATCGACCCGCCTAGGGTTCGGCGGGCGCGGAGGATGCGACCCTCGGCTGGGCGGAGGGCGCGCGGTCGATCACGGTGATCGACCGTCGGGGCGCGGGCTGGTGCCGCACCCCACCCCACCTCGACGGTGGGGACCTCCAGGCGGCGGCGAGTCGCCGGACTCGCCGCGGGGGTTGACGATGCAACCCCACCCGATCGCGTGAGACGCGATCCTTCGATCGCGCGAACCCCGGCTCGCGGGGGTTCGGCTGGGGGCGGGCCGCGTGTCTTCGGGCGCGTGGTCTCCAAAGGCCGGACTCCGGCGGATGAGTCGGCGTTCATGTGATCTCCGGCGAATGGTTTTGATCGGGTTATTGTTTTTCCGCAAATTTTAATAGCCCGGGATATCAAATTCCAACAATTGGTATCAGAGCGTGGTTTACGTTCGCGGTATTTTCGATAAAATTGTTCTACCTTGCAGGGTTTCCGACTATTATGGCTTAATTTATTATTCGTTTAATTTATTTTGTCATGATTGTTGGTTTGATTAAACTCTCGGACATGTCGAGATTCGTTTTTGGTGGTGAATGCTTGTAATAGTAAAAATTCGGGGGTTGACCGAATTAAGGATTTACTATTACGTTCTTCGTTTTTCCGGAAATTGTATAGGGTCGATTTCATGTATAGAATCGATACCGGATAGTGTAAAATCAATTTTGTAATTTATTTTGCGTTGGATCGATGCCGAAACGACCGCCGGAGAAGACGTGTGACGAAGGAGATGATCGTGAGGGTGAAGGGACGAGGATCGACCATCCCCATGGTCGATCCATGAGGATCGATCGATCGACCCTTGGAGGGGCCGCCGGCGACGGTGGCCGGCCACCTCCTAGGCGGCGGTCGATGGGTGGCGCGGGGATCCCCACCCCGTGCTATCCCGGTCCGGTGATTCGCTTTCCTAATTAATTCAAGTTTTCCTATTTGAGTTTTTCCTATTTTGGAAATTCTCATGAATTAGGAAAGGAATTAATTGGAATTAATTTTATTTCCTTATTCTATTATGGAAGTCTTCTAGAGTATTCCGAGTTCTACTTGGAATAGGATCCTAGAGATTTAATAGAATTGGAAAGGAATAAAAGTTAATTTAGGATTGATTTATTTCCTAATTGATTATTCCTATTTTATGGGAATTTTCATAGTAATGGAAATTAATTAATCTTGGAAAGTAGAGGAGTCCTAAATCATTTTATTTCCTTATTTCATCATGGATATCATCTAGAATATTCCAAGAATATCTTGGATAAATTATTCTAGAGATTTGATGAAGTGGAAAGGGAAAATAAAATAAATAAAAAATATTAATAATATTTAATTTTATTTTTGATATATTCAATTGACTTAATTTTGAATTAAGTAACTTTTGGATTAATTGAAAATAAATAGATTTAAATATTGGAGATTAATATTCTCGTCACATGGAGCATTCAAGAAACGAAGACTAAAGACTAGAAGATGCGTACGGGGATGGAGTAAAGCCATAATAGTCGGAAAATAATATTCTAGTAATTATTTTGACTATGTGATAATATTATGTGCTTTATTACATGTATGCATGCTATATGTGTTTATTTTATGCACTAGATAGCGTATCCCTTTATTGTAAAAAGCTAAGTGGGAGAGAGTATGGAAACATACTCATGGTTTCCATTGCTGCTCTCTTGGTGACTTTTATAAACTTTTGGAGTTTGTATAGATAAGTCATTGGAGGAGAGTTCTTGTAATTCCTCTTACGAGAAACATTGATTAAGTTTATCAAACAATGCCTAATTTGTCTTTCCAAAGCTGATTTCAAGTCGACTCATTCTCACCCCGGGGAGTGGAATGGAGCCAGAGCCACTTGGTCATGTAGAGGACACAAATTAGAGACCTTCGTACCATTCTTTGATAGATGGATCGATTGTCTGCTCGGCTCCCTCATTTATGAGAGATAGGGTTGTTCGCATGGTGAATCACTGGTTAGAAACTTCGAGTTTCACTTATGATTCTCCGCGTCTTGATTTACAAGATCAAATGGATCAAGTAATTGGATTTCAATTGTATAAGTCTTTTGGTATGGTAAACGTCCACACTATCGTGGCTTGCTATATTGAATGGGACTTTAGATCGATTGATGTAGACAGTTATAGAAGGGAGTGAAGGATCCGTGTGTCAACGTAAACGTCCACACTATCGTGGCTTGCGGTGATATGCGAGTCTCAAACAAACTTCTTAGTACTGAGCGATGGTTAACACTTAGGTACGCTTCATAGTATTCCTCCCATCGAGGTAACGCTATTGATGATGTACAACTGCAGGAAATCTAATTGCTAAATCATTTGGGTGGGTAAACGTCCACACTATCGTGGCTTGCCTTACCTGATGGGATTTTAGATGTGATTAGTGATTTAATGATATTATTTGAAGGAGATAATATCGGATATTAAATTGTTTGTTTTTTTTATGTGCTTATAGGTTAAGAATGACTGTGACCCCACTTTGTGATATACTTAAAGATGAAAACTCACTGGTTCCATATAGTACTGATTGGAAAAGAAATCTGGACACTGTCCAGACTGTTGAGCCTTCTGAATCCACTAATGACCCAACTCATGAGGACATTTTCGAATGACCTCAGAATGATGTTAAGACATAGTGTGGAAGCCGGACAAGAAGTGATTGACATACTCTATAAATTCAGTCCTCTTAGAGAATCGCTTAAAAACGATTTGAAAAGAGCTGAACTTATAAGTATGGTCAGAAAGTCACAAGCTCTTGTGGCTAAGATGGAAGTGCAAGCAAAGAAGCCCAGTGGTTCCAAACCACAGAGTGGGAAGAGCAAGCCGCGAGGCAAGTGCTATCGATGCAAGCAGTCTGGGCACTGGAGGTCTGATTGTCCTCTCATCAAAGGTACGAAATTTTCCTTAGTCACTGAAACATTATCAGTGGTGTTATCTACCAGCACCTGGTGTGTAGATACGGGGGCCACTGATCATGTCTGCAATTCATTGCAGGGGTTCTAGGAAACCCGGAGACTTAGAGAGGGAGAGATCGTGGTCTACATGGGCAATGCTGCAAGGGTGGCGGCTGTTGCAGTGGGAGACGTTCACTTACGCTTTAGTAGTGATAGGGTTTTAGTTTTACATAATTGTCTTTATGTGCCCAACTTTAGAAAGAATTTAATTTCGGTTTCTAAACTTATTATGAATGGATATTCTGTTTCTTTTGATCACTCTGTGGTCATAAGAAGAAATAGTGAGATTGTCTGTTCTGGTACATTGGTAGACGATTTGTATGTTCTAAATCCTGAGTCTAACACGATGCAACTAACCGAGAGTAATAACACATCTACGAACACCAATAAGAGAAAGGAACCTTCTAAAATGAATCAATTATACTTGTGGCATCTAAGGCTAGGTCATATTAATTCGAATAGAATTCAAAGGTTGAAAGCTGATGGTCTCATTAGCGGCATAGAAGGAGAGGACCTTCCAACCTGCGAATCCTGTTTGGAGGGAAAAATGACCAAGCGTCCTTTTTCCGGTAAAGGACGTAGAGCTGAACAAGTATTGGATTTGATTCACTCTGATGTATGCGGACATATGTCTACTCAGGCAAGGGGAGGGTACGAGTACTTCATCACTTTTACTGATGATTACTCAAGGTATGGATTTGTGTACCTGATGCGCCGCAAGAGCGAATCCTTTGACAAGTTCAAGGAATTCAAGGCTCTTGTGGAGAACCTTCAAGGTAAATCCATTAAATGCCTGCAATCTGATCGCGGAGGCGGGTACCTGTCTGGAGAATTCAAGGCATACTTGGCAGAGAATGGGATTGATTCCCAAATGACATCACCATATACCCCCCCAGCAGAATGGTGTATCAGAAAGAAGGAATAGGACTCTTATGGAAATGGTGCGATCAATGATGAGTTACTCGGACTTACCTATCATGTTCTGGGGATATGCCTTAGAAACAGCAGCGCACATTCTAAACTTGGTTCCATCTAAAACGGTTCCTTCAACACCCATGGAACGATGGAGCGGGCGCAAGCCTAGCTTGAGACACGTTCGGATCTGGGGGTGCCCTGCACATGTGTTGAAGGTAGGTGCCGATAAATTAGAACCTCGTACTGAAGTGCGGTTGTTTATAGGATATCCTAGAGGAACTAAGGGTGGCATGTTCTATAGTCCTACGGACCAGAAGATCGTTATAAGTACTAACGCTCGGTTCTTAGAGGAAGACTATGTCATGGACCACAAGCCCAAGAGTGACATTATACTTGATGAGTTGAGAGGAAACAAGGAAGACCTAGATACAGCCGAACCGAGTAGTAATACACCACTAGAACCTGCACCTACTGTCACTGTTAATGTTGGAAATCGACTACCCGGGATGCGTTCGTTCGATCACTCGAACATCCGAACGATCCCAGTCGACCTCCAGGTCCGTTACTCCGTTCACGTGCCAGCCCGTGTCCCGATTCACGCCCAGCCATTGCCCAGAAGGACAACCGCGCGAACCAGAGCTGGCTGCCCGAAAAACAGCGAAACGGCGACCGCCGTTTGCCCTCCGGCGACCGCCGTTTGTCCGCGAACAGCAGCGCGACCTGCTGTTCCGAGCGCGTTTCCGGGTCGATTTTTCTCTTCCGACTACCGATCCGGAGGTCCTTGACCCCCAGTAGTCGAGGAACATGATCCACGACGCCCGGAACCCGATCTTAGATCCGATGTATTTTTAACGAAATAGAAAACGAAACGTATGCGGAATAAGGGTTTCGATTTCTTATACCTTTGTTGCGTGATTCGGAGAAGCCGAATTGTTGAGACCACGAAGCCTTCCGGTGTATGTCTCTATCCCCGACGTTCAGCCATTGAGTGGGCAACGATCCGCTGAACCTTCCTCTTCTCCTTTCTCTCTTGAACCCACCGTAGGAATAATATCCTCTGTCTCAGAAATATATTTGCGCAAGCAAAATTATTTCTACAGAATTATTACTGCGCGCTAATCTAAATTAATTAAGCAGAGGAAAATTAATTGCGCAAGCTTTTATTTTCTTTGCAGAATTAATTATAGCGGCGTAAGTAAGGTTTTGATCTTCTGTGTCAGAAATATAATTGCGCTAGCAATCAATTTCTCCAGAAAATAATAACAGCGCTAATCTATTTATTTTTACAGAAAAATAATTGCGCAACAATTTATTTTTCTCCGTACGCAAAAATAAAATAGCGGCGTTTCTTAGGTTTTAGAGAAAGGGAGGATGAGGTATTTATAGAGCTACACCAGGGACCTTATGGAAATTATTTATTAGGCTAAATTGCAATTTAATTAACTCGGCGTCCTAAAAGGCAAACCTTAATTAAATTCCACAATTTTAATTATAATTAATTCCACTATAAAATTATAATTGAATTCCCCATAATTAATTTATATTATTTCAACAATAATATTTCCGCCGAAATTACATATACGACTTTCCCCGTGTTTAAGATATCGAACGTCCACGAATTTATTTAATTACTAATAATTAAATTAATTCGTTTCTTATTATCCGAGACTAGTACCACTCATCCTTATTATCATGTGGAACGAATCCACCTGCAGGGTTTACATGATAAACTTTATGAGCTCATCTCGGGGACATCATCAACCCAATAAATGGGACACGGTTTCCTGTCTATAATCTATAGCATGCCGTGTGTACAATTCCGATTCCCAATTTACCGAGAATATTGACTAATCAATTAGTCTCACTCACTAGTAAGTCAAAGAACCGAGAACTGGACACACGCACCTATAATTATATAGGGATTAGGAATTCGTATATCCGTAATATCTGAGGTCTAGTTCGATTACTGCGATTAGTATAAATCGAACGCCCTCCCGTGGTCCTGCTCAATACACCAAGTGTACGAGTGTAACATGATAGTCAAGACCGACTATCTACCAGTCACACTACGACGTACCGATGGATTGTCCCTGTCCATCTAAGTCGTGAGCTACTGTTCGATAGTATACGAGTAACCGACAGTATGATCTTCCGCGTGTCTCCTCACGCCATACTGTCTACAACGTATACATCAAGGACTATTGCATTAAATGCAATCATGCTTGAATCATATCTCGAATTAAGGTATAGATAAGGAGTTCCGTATTTGCACTAAACTAGACATTTAGAATACATCTCCATCAGTTAATACACCGGAACGCCGTCGTAGTGGGAGGGTTGTTAAGCAACCAGACCGATGGATTGGACTGGGTGAGTCTTCGGACTCTGGACCTGGAGTTCATGAAATCGATCCCTGGACCTATGATGAGGCGGTACAAGATATAGATGCGCCTTCTTGGAAGAGAGCAATGAAATCCGAAATTGAATCTATGGATTCTAATAAAGTCTGGGATCTTGTAGAACCACCAAGCGGCGTAAAGCCAATTGGGTGTAAATGGGTCTACAAGAGAAAGAGAGGATCTGACGGAAAGGTTGAAACCTTTAAACTCGGCTTGTTGCGAAAGGATATACTCAGAAAGAGGGAATCGATTATGAGGAGACCTTCTCGCCGGTAGCCAAGATAAAGTCGATCCAGATTCTCTTATCCATAGCAGCTCATATGGATTATGAAGTGTGGCAAATGGATGTCAAGACAGCTTTCCTAAATGGAAGTCTTGACGAGACGATTTATATGAAACAACCAGAAGGATTCATTGCTAAGGGGCGAGATCATCTAGTGTGCAAGCTTAATCGATCCATTTATGGATTGAAACAAGCCTCGAGATCGTGGAACCTGCGGTTTGACGAAGTAGTCCAATCTTTTGGATTCAGTCAAAGCATGGACGAATCGTGTGTGTATTGGAAACGTGATGGGAAGAAGGTGGTGTTTCTCGTGCTTTATGTAGACGACATTCTTCTCATTGGCAACAGTGTGAAAATGTTATCAAACATAAACAGATGGTTTTCTAGACAATTCGATATGAAAGATTTGGGTACTTGCGCTATCTAGGTGACAACTGCATCGTCTTACTAGACGATCTCTCGAATCAGGTGGTACTTGCGCTCTACGTGTTATCTCCCACTGTGGACTCGTGGCATTTCAAGTTTGCCAATACCGCTATTCAAAATAGCTTTGGGTAAACTAGAAACCACATCTAAGTCCCTTAGGAAGTTCTGGAGCCACACTGACCTTTTAACTGCCTCAGAGGCCGTTATCCTTTCAGTTTCCATGGTAGAGTCCGTAATGCATCGCTGCTTTACATTCTTCCATGTGACTGCTCCACTTCACAGTGAGAACACATAGCCTGACTTCGACTTTCGACTGTCCCTGTTTGATTTGGAAATCCAATTCTATGTAATCCAAAAGAAACAACTTGACTGCTTTGTAACTCAGAACATAATTCCTGGTCCTCTGCAGGAACCTAAACATGTTCTTTACATTAGTCGAGTGATCCTTTCTAGGATTACTATGATATCTCACCACCATGCCCACGGCATAGTAGATATCAGTCTCGTGCATAGCATTACATACATTAAGCTTCCCACCATTAAGGTGCAGGGAACTGCTTACTCTTCATCTATCTCCTTTATTGTGTCGGACACAAAACTTTAGATAGACGAATTCCACATTTAAAAGGTGAAGACCTTTCTTGGAATTCTGTATGCTGCAACGAGTAAGAATTGTATTTATGTATGAGGCTCGAGATAAGTTCTATGTTCTTTTCTGGCGATCATTTATAACTTTGATCCCAAGAACATTCCCGACTTCTCCTAAGTCTCTTACATTGAATTACTCGGACAACCATCCCTTTATGTCCGATAACATCTTTCATATTGTTGCCAATTTAGAAGGATGTCGTCTACATAAAGAATGAGAAAACACCACATCTTTTCTGTCACTTCTTTATTACACTCAGGACCTAAACATGCCTTGAATGAATCCATGAAATGGATTTTCTCATAGGTCCGCATGTGTCCAAGATCTTGAAGCTTCCTTCAATCCTAAGATTGATTAAGCTTGCTTACCGAATGCTCTTGGCTCTTTTCGATGAATCTCTCTGGCTGTCCCACACAGATGGCCCCGTCAAGACTTCGATTTAGGAAATCTGTCTTGACTTCCATCTTCCATGTGAAGACAAAAGAATCCTGATCGACTTCTGCCAAGACTGAGCATCTTGATCTTTCAGCGTCTCGTCATAGATCCAGGGTTCGGATTCATGTTCTCCAGGTAACAAGTCCGAAGACTCACCTATAAACATGAACCTGTTGGGTTGTCTAACAACCCTCCCACTACGACGACGCTCCGGTGTATCTTTAGTGACTAAAGATTATAGTAGTGAACTACTTACTCAGTTAGGCTGGTTCTAAGTCTTGATCAGTCCCTCTAAGCACATTAAGTATTACTCTACTCTTGGCTTGTGATCTTGCATATATATAGTCCATGTCTAAGAACCGAACATTGATGCAATCAATGAACATCTGGTCCTTTGGACTATATTACATATCTCAATTCATTTTCTTAGGGTATCCTATAAACAGCCGAATATCAGTACAAGTTTCCAAAGGAATCAAGTTCAGGATAAACGCCGCTGTTTCCAAGCCATATCCCAAAAACGATTTAGGTAACTCCGAATGTCTACTTTCCCATATCTATAAGAGTCCTATTCCTTCTTTACAACACATTATTTTGCCGAGGCATAAATGGTGTAGTCTGTTGGGAGTTATTCCCATTTTCTGATAAGTATGCCTTACTCCTCAAAGAGGTCTACATATATCAGAGCGAATCAACTCTAGTACTTTCTTGGATCTTTTCCCTTTAACCGTAAAGGGTTGCTCGGTCATTAAAACTTCCAAGTATTATTCAAAGGTTGGAAGGTCCTTTCCTTCAACCTGGCTGAGTGGTCCATCAGCTTTCACCCTTTGAATCGTACTCAAGTTAAAATGATCTAGCCTAAGATTCCATAAGTACATTTGATTTATCCTAGAAGGATCTTTACTCTTATTGGGGTTCGACATTGTGTTATTAGCTCCGGTCTGTTGCATCGTGGAAGAATACGGATTTATTATTAAATTGTCTATCAATATACCAGAATAGATAATATCCCCATTTCTTAAAGAAACGGAAAATCTATTCTAAGCCAACTTAGAAATCCGAAATGAAATTTCTTTCTAAATGCCGGCACATAAAGACAATTTATTAGAACTAAAATCCTACCGTTAAAACATTTAACATCTCCCACTGCAACGGCTGTTACCTTAACATTATTGCACATGTAGGTTACTACTTCTTCCTTTCTAAGTCTCCGGGTTTTCTGGAACCCTCGCATTTAAATGCAGACATGATTAGTGGTTTCTGTATCCACACACCAGGTACTGGTAGATAACACCACTAAACATGTTTCGGTGACTAAGGAGAAGTTAACTTCTAGTTGCTTTGAGAGGACAATCAAACTCCCAGTATCCAAACTGCTTACAACGGAAGCACTTACCCATTGGGCTTGCTTTTCCCATTCCGTGGTCCAGATATATTAGGCCCACTGGGTTTCCATATTTTCTTCTTCTTCCTTTTGCCGCCCGAATGCCTAGGAAGAGCCAATTTCTCATCCACAAGTGTTTTGAGAGCCATTAAAGATTCCCTCAGCCGCTTGAAGTTCAACCAGGAGCTCCGCCATTGAATAAGACCTCTTATCCATGTTATATTTTAGGCGGAACTGCTCAAAACTTCTCGGCAGAGACTGGAGCACAAAATCAACCTGGGTTACCCCATTGATAATTGTTCCTAGAATATCTATCTCATTAAGATAGCCCATCATTCTAAGAACGTGATCCCTCACGGGCGTTCTTTCCGACATGATGGCCGTCATGAGTTGCCTCATTTCACTTTGTCTGGCTGTCCTGTCCTGATAACCAAAAACTTCTTGAGGTTAAGCATCATATCATAGGTAATAGTCATGGCATGATCCTGATGTCGCAGCACATTTGACATGAAAGTCATAATGTTGCTCCGCGTCATCTCATAGCCTTGATCCAATTCCAATGAGCTTCCTTTCCTCAGTAGTGGAAGCATCATTTGGTTCAGCAGGTCAATTGACTTGGAGTACATATTTGTACTCCTCTGCAGTTAGGACAATGTCCAAGTTTCTTTTCAAATCTATAAAATCAGGTTCAGTGAATTTGTTGACTTTTAATGGGAATAATACCATATAAAACAAACAATGAGTTTAATTCGATATCATTTCCCTCAAGTGATATCATTAAACTACCAATCATTTCCAAAATCCCATCAGACATAGCAAGCCACGTTCTTGTGGACGTTTACCAGTCCAAATGATTTTATGATTGGATTTCACTTCGGTCGTACATCATCATAGCAGTGACTCCGATGGGGAGGATACTATAAAGCGTACCTAAGTGTATACCATTTCTCAGTACTAAGTCCACCGCTCGGGAACTACATGTCCACCGCAAGCCACGTTGTTGTGGACGTTTACGTTGACATGCGGTCCTCCACGACTTTCTATAACTGTCGAGCCTCAATTAATCCCAAAGTTCCGTTTCCATTTAGCAAGCCACGTTCTTGTGGACGTTTACTAAAACAAACAACTTTATTAATTGAATCTCACTTATTTAAATTTCATAGAATCTTAATTAACCCAAAGTACCGTTTCCATTTAGCAAGCCACGATAGTGTGGACGTTTACTAAAACAAACAACTTTGTTAATTGACTCTTACATTTATTAAATTTCACAATTTTATTAATCAAAGCTTGATATCTCGTAAGTGAAACTCGAAGTTTCTAACCAGCGATCAATCATGCAATTGAGCCCTATCTCTCACAAAGTGAGGGAGCCAATCAGACAATCGATCTAGTCATCGAATGACTCGAAAGTCTCTAATCTGTGTCATCGACATAACCAAGCGCTTTGGCTCCATTCCACTCCCCGGGGTGAGAATGAGTCGAGTTGAAATTAGTCTTTGAATGACAGATTAGGCATTGCTTTTGAGAAATATAATTGTTCAATTTTATAAGTGGATTTTAAATTCGAATTTTGATCCAGTGATATCCGTGTATCGACTTTATCCGATAGGGAGGATGACACTAAAGCCAACTCGTAAGTCAATACACATCACATTCAAAACAGAGAATGGAGACCGCGGGATTGTTTCCAATCCCTCTCCCACTTAGTATTTTACGATAAGGGATAACATGCATAAATAATTTAAGCATAATAATAAACACGTAAATCACATAAAAAGCAATTAACGTGGCCCCGATTATTATGGCCTTAAATATTTTCCAATGCACGTCTCTTGGAACTTCATCTCGTTGCTCGTCTCGATCTCGGTCCACCACCGACTCGCTCGAGGGTCAAGAGACGAACTCCTCCCACTGGAGCCTCGTCTCGAGCCTCGTTGAGTCGTCCGTGGGGTCGAACGAACCGCAGCCCCGCTGCTGCCCGTCGCGAACACGGGGTGTGTTCGATGGCTGCCCGTTGCCGGTTCGCTCTCCTCGATCCTCGTTTCTCCGGGTTTTGATCTCGTCTCGATCCACCAAAATTAGTAAGAAAAATTACAAGAATAAACTTACTAAATCCGGCATCGATCCTATACAAGGTGATCGACCCTATACATGTCCCGGATACAACGAAAAATAAATAAACCTAACGACTCAACCCGTCGTTTTTATCTATTACAAACAAGCATCGTTTTTCCAAAACAAAAACAATCTCGACAAGCCCGAGAGTTTAATCAAAACCACAAATTAAAGCACAACATACAATCACAACGTTGGCCATAATAACCGGGTTCGAACCTGCAAAACAAATCTCGCAAAAATACAACGAATCGACAAAACCTCGCTCTGATACCAATTGTTGGAAATCGACTACCCGGGATGCGTTCGTTCGATCACTCGAACATCCGAACGATCCCAGTCGACCTCCAGGTCCGTTACTCCGTTCACGTGCCAGCCCGTGTCCCGATTCACGCCCAGCCATTGCCCAGAAGGACAACTGCGCGAACCAGAGCTGGCTGCCTGAAAAACAGCGAAACGGCGACCGCCGTTTGCCCTCCGGCGACCGCCGTTTGTCCGCGAACAGCAGCGCGACCTGCTGTTCCGAGCGCGTTTCCGGGTCGATTTTTCTCTTCCGACTACCGATCCGGAGGTCCTTGACGCCCAGTAGTCGAGGAACATGATCCACGACGCCCGGAACCCGATCTTAGATCCGATGTATTTTTAACGAAATAGAAAACGAAACGTATGCGGAATAAGGGTTTCGATTTCTTATACCTTTGTCGCGTGATTCGGAGAAGCCGAATTGTTGAGACCACGAAGCCTTCCGGTGTATGTCTCTATCCCCGACGTTCAGCCATTGAGTGGGCAACGATCCGCTGAACCTTCCTCTTCTCCTTTCTCTCTTGAACCCACCGTAGGAATAATATCCTCTGTCTCAGAAATATATTTGCGCAAGCAAAATTATTTCTACAGAATTATTACTGCGCGCTAATCTAAATTAATTAAGCAGAGGAAAATTAATTGCGCAAGCTTTTATTTTCTCTGCAGAATTAATTATAGCGGCGTAAGTAAGGTTTTGATCTTCTGTGTTTGATCTTCTGTGTCAGAAATATAATTGCGCTAGCAATCAATTTCTCCAGAAAATAATAACAGCGCTAATCTATTTATTTTTACAGAAAAATAATTGCGCAACAATTTATTTTTCTCCGTATGCAAAAATAAAATAGCGGCGTTTCTTAGGTTTTAGAGAAAGGGAGGATGAGGTATTTATAGAGCTACACCAGGGACCTTATGGAAATTATTTATTAGGCTAAATTGCAATTTAATTAACTCGGCGTCCTAAAAGGCAAACCTTAATTAAATTCCACAATTTTAATTATAATTAATTCCACTATAAAATTATAATTGAATTCCCCATAATTAATTTATATTATTTCAACAATAATATTTCCGCCGAAATTACATATACGACTTTCCCCGTGTTTAAGATATCGAACGTCCACGAATTTATTTAATTACTAATAATTAAATTAATTCGTTTCTTATTATCCGAGACTAGTACCACTCATCCTTATTATCATGTGGAACGAATCCACCTGCAGGGTTTACATGATAAACTTTATGAGCTCATCTCGGGGACATCATCAACCCAATAAATGGGACACGGTTTCCTGTCTATAATCTATAGCATGCCGTGTGTACAATTCCGATTCCCAATTTACCGAGAATATTGACTAATCAATTAGTCTCACTCACTAGTAAGTCAAAGAACCGAGAACTGGACACACGCACCTATAATTATATAGGGATTAGGAATTCGTATATCCGTAATATCTGAGGTCTAGTTCGATTACTGCGATTAGTATAAATCGAACGCCCTCCCGTGGTCCTGCTCAATACACCAAGTGTACGAGTGTAACATGATAGTCAAGACCGACTATCTACCAGTCACACTACGACGTACCGATGGATTGTCCCTGTCCATCTAAGTCGTGAGCTACTGTTCGATAGTATACGAGTAACCGACAGTATGATCTTCCGCGTGTCTCCTCACGCCATACTGTCTACAACGTATACATCAAGGACTATTGCATTAAATGCAATCATGCTTGAATCATATCTCGAATTAAGGTATAGATAAGGAGTTCCGTATTTGCACTAAACTAGACATTTAGAATACATCTCCATCAGTTAATACACCGGAACGCCGTCGTAGTGGGAGGGTTGTTAAGCAACCAGACCGATGGATTGGACTGGGTGAGTCTTCGGACTCTGGACCTGGAGTTCATGAAATCGATCCCTGGACCTATGATGAGGCGGTACAAGATATAGATGCGCCTTCTTGGAAGAGAGCAATGAAATCCGAAATTGAATCTATGGATTCTAATAAAGTCTGGGATCTTGTAGAACCACCAAGCGGCGTAAAGCCAATTGGGTGTAAATGGGTCTACAAGAGAAAGAGAGGATCTGACGGAAAGGTTGAAACCTTTAAACTCGGCTTGTTGCGAAAGGATATACTCAGAAAGAGGGAATCGATTATGAGGAGACCTTCTCGCCGGTAGCCAAGATAAAGTCGATCCAGATTCTCTTATCCATAGCAGCTCATATGGATTATGAAGTGTGGCAAATGGATGTCAAGACAGCTTTCCTAAATGGAAGTCTTGACGAGACGATTTATATGAAACAACCAGAAGGATTCATTGCTAAGGGGCGAGATCATCTAGTGTGCAAGCTTAATCGATCCATTTATGGATTGAAACAAGCCTCGAGATCGTGGAACCTGCGGTTTGACGAAGTAGTCCAATCTTTTGGATTCAGTCAAAGCATGGACGAATCGTGTGTGTATTGGAAACGTGATGGGAAGAAGGTGGTGTTTCTCGTGCTTTATGTAGACGACATTCTTCTCATTGGCAACAGTGTGAAAATGTTATCAAACATAAACAGATGGTTTTCTAGACAATTCGATATGAAAGATTTGGGAGAAGTCGGGCATGTTCTAGGGATCAAGGTTATAAGGGATCGCCGGAATAGAACATTGTACCTATCCCAGCAATCTTACATAGACACGATTCTGGCTCGTTTTAACATGCAAGATTCCAAGAAGGGTGAACTACCCTTCAGCAAAGGAACTTATCTTTCTAAGGAGATGTGTCCTCAGACACAAAAGGAGAAAGATGAAATGAAAGCAGTTCCCTACGCTTCGGCCGTGGGAAGCTTGATGTATGCAATGTTATGCACGAGGCCTGATATCTGCTATGCAGTTGGCGTAGTAGCAAGATATCAGAGTAACCCTGGAAAGGCTCATTGGACTGCCGTAAAGAGCATTTTCAAGTATTTGCGAAATACTAGGGATTATGTTCTGAGTTACGGGGCAGACAATCTGATTCCTTTGGGTTATACGGATTCGGATTTCCAAGCTGATAAGGACCGGCGAAAGTCGACATCAGGCTATGTGTACACTTTTGGAGGTGGAGCCGTATCATGGAGGAGTGTTAAGCAAAAGTGCATTTCAGACTCTACCATGGAAGCTGAATATGTTGCAGCCTCAGAGGCAGCGAAAGAGTCAGTATGGTTCCTTAATTTCCTCCAGGACTTAGATGTGATTCCGAGTTTGCCCAAAGCTATGACAATTTATTGTGACAATAGCGGTGCAGTGGCAAAAAGTAAGGAACCACGGTCCCATAGTGCTACGAAACACATAGAGCGCAAGTACCACCTGATTCGAGACATCGTCAAGAGGGGCGATGCGATAGTCACCAAGATAGCTTCAGAGGACAACCTAGCGGACCCTTTCACCAAGATACTTCCTAAGGAAGTATATTACAAGCACTTGGAGGGTTTGGGAGTCAAAAGTTTGGAAGATAAGACTAGACCTTAGTATAAGTGGGAGATTGCTGGAGTAGTATACTTAATGTCTAGATTTGAGTATTCTGAACTCCTTGTACACTTTCATTTACCTATTAATAACGAACATTCATTTGCCTTTAATTATTGTTAATTAAATATATGCAAATTATAGTCCTGGATTTTATACGTTGTAGTTAGTATGGTGCAAGCATGGGCGCACAGAAGATCATACTATCGGTTACTCGTATTTAATCAAACAGTTGCTCACGACCTAGATGGACACGGACCAATCCATCGGTATAGTCGTTGTGTGAGAGAGAAAATAATTTATCTTAATTATTTTATCACACTTGTACACTTGGTGTATTGAGCGAATCGATTGAGACTCATCAATTAGGTTTGCTCGGCGATAATTGATTTGAGACTCAGTGTATTTTATTCTTAATCCCCGATACAATTGCGGATGTGTATGTTTAATATAAGTGACTTTGATTTTCCAAAGGAATTGACCGGTTTAATTATTGGGTCAATTACCGGTTAAGTTGGGTCACTATATTTTATATATGGCATGCCGTGAATTCTTGACGGGACAGTGTATCCCGGAAGGGTTGATAATATCCCCGAGATGAGCTCATAAGGATTTATTATGTAAACCTCGCGAGTGGATTTGTTCCGCATAATAAATAAGGTTGAGTGGTACTAGTCTCGGATAAAAGAGATGAATAAATTTATTAAGCAATAAATAAATTTTATTCATGGATATTTATATCTTAAATACACGGAATAAATAATACTACCGGAGAAATATTATTTGGATATAATATGGTTTAATATTGGGAGTGCAATTAATTTATATAGTGGAAAATAAATTAATTAATATTGATAAGGATTAATGGACTTGAGCATTGGGCTCAATTTAATCTTCAATATTGGAAGCCCAATATTCCACCTCCTTTAGATCCCCTACGTAGCCTATAAAAGCACTACATGGCCTTCATAAATAATAAGACAAGATTATCATACTTGATATTCTAGAGAGTTGAAGGAGATCCATAGGAGTTCGATAGATCGTCGCCCGCCCGACGTTCGAACGGAGTGCAAGGAATACGTGGGAAGATTCAAAGGTCATCTTGACTTCGTTTCTCCGAACAACGAATCGTAGGTATGATATCTAAACTAACTTGATATTATTCGATTTTGTTTATTGAAAATACCGTAGAACGCAAGATCCGAAGTTCGGACCCGGAGTAGACGGACGATCACGCGGTGGTGACGAAGCCACCGGACCGCGTGGATCGACCCGCCTAGGGTTCGGCGGGCGCGGAGGATGCGACCCTCGGCTGGGCCGAGGGCGCGTGGTCGATCACGGTGATCGACCGTCGGGGCGCGGGCTGGTGCCGCACCCCACCCCACCTCGACGGTGGGGACCTCCAGGCGGCGGCGAGTCGCCGGACTCGCCGCGGGGGCTGCCGATGCAACCCCACCCGATCGCGTGAGACGCGATCCTTCGATCGCGCGAACCCCGGCTCGCGGGGGTTCGGCTGGGGGCGGGCCGCGTGTCTTCGGGCGCGTGGTCTCCAAAGGCCGGACTCCGGCGGATGAGTCGGCGTTCATGTGATCTCCGGCGAATGGTTTTGATCGGGTTATTGTTTTTCCGCAAATTTTAATAGCCCGGGATATCAAATTCCAACAACAAAGTCATTCATGGGTTCAATAGAGTTCTCTCCTCTTTATACCCATCCAACTTTTTCTATTTTTCCAATGTGGGATTCTCTTCCCTTGGAATTCTTCTCCAATTTCCACAATTTTACTACAACTTTGACCTTTTAATTTCTCATTCAATACACATCGGTTTTGAACGCATGAGCTATCAAAACGAAGCTCTCTTCGAGATGCTTCATTTCCAACAATACCCCCCATGAATGAAAATTATACAGACCCCAAAAGATGTTTGGTGAAATAACTCGACGTTAGAAACGTGCATAGGATAGGTAGGTGTTACCCTTTGAACCTTCTCTTGTGAAAGCATATCAACTTTACTGATTAAATAGTAGACACGATGTCTTTAAACTATTCACCATTTGTGTAAACGATAAATATACTCCACTCACGTTCTTTCTAACAACTCTCGGTTCTCATGATTATGTTCATTTTGGCCTTGAACATCCGCCTGGTTCTGTAAGAGTGTTTAAGAATATGCCTTACTGTATTCTCTTTGAAGCGGCCCCACTTCTCTCTTACATAGGTGATTTTCTTAAAGAGTATCGATCTATACTATCTCTTTTGAATCATTAATTGCCATTTGCTAATCCTCACACACAATCACTGTAACATCTTATAGGCAATGGACTTTTGGTGGAAATTAATTCACCCCCAGGACAGTGATAACAGAGTTTAGACGGTTAGGTTGTCCTTTTGAACCTAGTTCTTGGGATCTCCAGTCATATAGGTAAGGTTTTCCGTCGTCTCAGCTCTTTTTTTAAGGCTTTTAGTCTCATTCCTTTAGTCGATGTTATAACTACTCTCGATTAAACCTTTTGGTTAACGAATCCGTTATGTTATCTTTAGATCTTATATAATCTATTGAGATAACTCTATTTGAGAGTAGTTATCTAATGGTATTATGTATGCGACTATTATGTCTAGACTTACCATTGTATATATTACTTCGTGTTATTCCAATTGCATATTGAATATCACAACTAATACAATTAGAACACAAATTTTATCCGCTCCGGATGTCTTTCCGAATTTTATCGTACAAATCATTCATATTTCAATACGAATTATCTTATTTACTTCTCATTAAGTAAATATAAATTTTTATTAAAGATTAAATCTT
Organism: Euphrasia confusa; assembly: GCA_954870475.1. Taxonomy (NCBI): domain Eukaryota; kingdom Viridiplantae; phylum Streptophyta; class Magnoliopsida; order Lamiales; family Orobanchaceae; genus Euphrasia; species Euphrasia confusa. The sequence continues at coordinate 24,149,245 of OX940956.1, forward strand.
AATATCTCTTTATTGTACATTCATCACATTTGAATGAATTTAAATCGATTTATTTACTTCTCATTAAGTAAATTATATTTTATACAATAAAAATTTGTACAATTACTCATATTCATATCTTAATATGAATTCTAATATTATCGATCAATAATAATATAATAAATTTTTTCTATTTATTATATTCAACCAATAATAATATAATAAATTTTACTATTTATTATATTTTAATGGTAGTCATAAGTTGTACTTATTTTTTCCCCATAATTACCGAAAATTAATTTCATCATTATCACATAAATAATAATAATCAACATATTATTATTTTTATCACAAAAATTAATAAAATATGCTTAAAATGCAAAAATTTATTATTTAATTATATCACAAGATATATACATCAACTTTTAGTGATTTCACATTTAATCACTTATTTTTACATAAATTAGATCAAACAATTACACAACATTCTCAATAATGTTAGCTTGAACTAATTTTTCCATCAATAAAAAAAAATTGTATATCACTACGTGTGACAACAACATTTTTTTTTCCTCTCGACTTCAACAAAGTCGTTGAATTTTTCTTTGATTTATCACAATGATTAACCAAAATATCATCTAGTGTGGCGCACCACCACTAGGTCCCGAAGGATACATGTCCGTTCATTCAAACGATGATGAACCATCTCCGGTCGTACGAGCACAAATATCATTTCAACCATCAAACTAATTTGTTTTAAGTTTGTAGTAATAAAACCAGCCATCTCGTAGAGATTTTTGTTTTAAGATTGTAGGGATCGGATTATGGAGATGGCAAGGAAAAATCGAAAACGAGGCTCGTGTTCAACACGATCTCCTTAAAACAAAATTCGACCTCTACCGATCGTTTGTTTCCTAGGATACAACGTTTTCACGCAACTACGTTGCACGTCGAACCGAGATGTTGCCCGAGATATTCACCGGAGGGCCAAGAAGATAGGAAAAAACAAAGGAAAAGAGAGCAATTGCTCGGACGGGTTATGTATATTTCTCAAGTTTTTTCTGTGTCTCTTGTCTCCTTTCTTGCATAAAGGATTCTTGCTTATAAAGACATTGTTGGTATCAAAGACATTGAACCTGGACAGTCAACTCCACCCATTCAATTCACTTGTAACGTCCATGCATAAATGCAGACGTTTCATGCATTCAAAATTCAAAATTAAATTGTAGTTTAAATATAATATCTGAATATTATATAATTTTATTATATCATTTAATGATATAATTAAAATTGGCAAAAGGTTGGCTCGTACACCCGCATGCAAATCGGACCGACATTCGTGTACCCCATGCGCGCACGTAGGAGGCGTAGCAATAAGTCCACAAAGTCATTCATGGGTTCAATAGAGTTCTCTCCTCTTTATACCCATCCAACCTTTTCTATTTTTCCAATGTGGGATTCTCTTCCCTTGGAATTTTTCTCCAATTTCCACAATTTTACTACAACTTTGACCTTTTAATTTCTCATTCAATACACATCGATTTTGAACGCATGAGCTATCAAAACGAAGCTCTCTTCGAGATGCTTCCTTTCCAACATTTTCTTGGGATATGATAAGAATAGAACTATTTATCGGTAATGATAATTAAGAGTTTGAATTTGAACATTGTGAGTTTTGATTTGTTTTTTATGGATTGGACTTTACTTATATACATTGGGTTGTTAGTAAGGTAAAAATAAAAATAAAATTAAAATGGCTTAAAATTTTAAGTTAGCTTGAATTTGGTTCAGGTTAAGTTTCGATTAAAATAAAAAGATTTTTGGGAAATTAGAATAATTAAAAACTAGTCTTTACAATACTACCCTTTAACCTAAATAATTCTTAATTTAATACTTATATAGGTTTTTAAAACAAATTATGTAAAACTTATTAAAAATATAACAGAAATAGGTTTATAGAAAAATATTTTTATAAATATAATTAACATTTATTTAAATAAAATAAATAAAATTAATATTAGATACAATTTAAAATAAATTAAATATTAAATAAATAAAATAATAAAATATGTTTATAAATAATAAATAAATAAATTTTTAGTAGTTTTTATAAATTATAAAATAAGTGTAATTATTCTTATGCGAAGGAGGAGAAAGTATTTTCTAGTTGCGGTGTGACTACGTAGAGCAAGTGAATAGCTACAGTATACTACTTCACTAGCAAACTCAACTACATAAATCTACCAACTACATAATAAACATTGCTCTTAGTCACACCAATTATCACTACAAAAAATTAGTGGGGGTCACCTACTGAACATCTTGCAAACGAACTCATTTATTTTCCAAAACACCAAAATCGAGAGCAGCCTCCTTTATAACGTAGGGGCAAAATCGAACAACTTTCAAATTCTTTTATAATTTCATTTTTCTACGTCAAAACCCAATTCTTTGAGTACCTATATCGTGCAATTATATGTAGGATGTATCATACACTAGGTCCATTGAAACACAAAACCCACACAAAGAAATTCAAAATATAATTAAAAAGAAAAAATAAAAATTTAATCTGTCTTCCTAAACCTACATCTCAAAAACAATATGCGCCATCGTCATCGAAAATCAGCGTGATCGATCCGAAGTCTTACGCAGACCGACGAGTGTAGACGCAACGACATGTAAACTCTAAGATCGAGCAGATCTAAATCATAGTAATGATATCCTCTTGTCATCTAGAAAACCAATAAGAATCAATCTTACATTGAAAATGTTAATATTTTATTGTATTTAATAGGTTCTTGTCATTCTTTTTCATTAAAAATTATTTACTTATTTTCATTCTTTATGACCATCTATCAAAAGGAGCAAGCGTTGCTGAAAATTGACAAAAATCAAATTAATTGATTAGTTCAGCGGTAATTAATATAAAATTTAATTAAAATATTCATTCATTTAATTTTACAATAAATTCAATTGTCTAAAATCATTATTATATAAAATCAAAATATTCGTGATGTATATATGTCACGCCTCGTTTTATTTTATTAAATAAAATAAATACAAGTAATAATTTTTAAATATCTCAAGGGCGCGAAATGCATATTTTCAAACTCCACGCCGGCATCATCAATTTCCAACGGTAAAAAGAGTTTAAATAATAATAAATGCAGCGAAAATAATTAATAATTTTAAATACGTGTATCACATAAGGAATAAATGAACTTAATCGCATTTGTACGAATCACGACGCAGAAGCATCCTCGGCTACTCCGGTTGAAATAAACATGTCACCTGAAATCATTTATATTAACAAGGGTCAGTCCACTGACTGGCAAGTAGACATGCATTCTATATGCTTTAATCTTTTCCACTTGTCGTCTTAATTAATTTGTATGTAAATCTTGATAATTTTAATGCAATGCAATGACGTACTTAACTTAGACGTAGGATTTAAACTTAACTTAAACTTAGATCATAAACTTGATTTGAAACTTTAAGTCATTTTATTTCACGTTAACCTTCGAAACGTGACTTACGTTTTATACTCACGTTAACCTCCGAAACGTGGCTTAACATTTAGACGTTTATCACGTTAACCTCCGAAACGTGACTTGCGTTTATACTCACGTTAACCTCCGAAACGTGACTTAAGTTTTATACTCACGTTAACCTCCAAAACGTGACTTCAACATTTAGACATTTATCACGTTAACCTCCGAAACGTGACTTGCGTTTTAGACTATCACGTTAACCTCCGAAACGTGACTTTACATTTTAACTAATCACGTTAACCTCCGAAACGTGAAACGTGACTTTACATTTAACTAATCACGTTAAACTTCAAAATGTGACTTTACATTTACTTTCATTCTTTAATATCTTGACCGTGAAATGGACTTCTAATGCAAATGCATCCTTAAGTGTATGCGGGAACTAATGACATGAATAACTTCACATTGAGAACAAACATAAGCATTTCAATGAACAATATAAGATGACCACAATCAAAATCTGGCACCAGAACCTGATATTCAAACACATGATATATACCACATTCATATTTCACATAGATTATAGCTATGTGCATTTACACATACGTACACCCACCCATGCACACATCTGCACTTACATCCATAATACAAGTTACTATTATGTAATATATACGCATACAAACATATACACGCATAACAAATTATAAGCATATAACATCATCTGCTGTGTTGAGATTTGCTGATATCTTGGAGATACTCACGATCTTAATTAAGGAAGACCCCATAATTCCTAAACATATCTTCCTTATTTTTGTAGGAATATTTTCTTTCCTATTACACAAGATGGTATGGCATGTATATAACCATCTCTGCTAATGTATCTTATACACAACGTATGAAATATACATATCTATTTTTTCATGGTATCAGAGCGAAACCTGGTAACATAACCTCCTTTTTCGCCTCCTTTCTCTTCCTATAGAGAGATGGCCGGCGATGATGGAAAATCCGGTGAAACACTGATTAAAGTCGTTTTGTAGCGTCACGAACCAAATAAAATTATCGAACTAGTTACTAAAGCAACTCGCCCGAGTCGATCTCACGAGGAACACTACTATCGGCAAGTACAAATGTTTTTATGTTTGCAACTAAGAGCGAAGAGAAATAGCATAATGCGAGAGTTGAGTTTTGGTTTTTTGAAATTAATCTAAAATTAACTAAGGAATTTGAAAGATGATAAAACAAGTAAAAAGCAAGAAATAATGTATTTGAATGAATTGGGAAAAATCTAGGGTTTCGGGATTCACGATTTTCTTAATCGAGTCAAAATTCAATTTCATAAAATAGTACTAACACGTCCGTTCCCGGTTGATGTTAATTCGATAACGAAATTTAGATTCAAACCCTAGTCGGAAAATCGATCCTCCCTAGCCCTAGAAGAAGGATTTAGCTACGCATAATTTTAATGGAAAAACTATTTAATTTTTGATTTGTGAAATTCATGAATCGATCTTGAAAAAGAATAAAATCAACAAGCAATTATTCTACCAAGGAATTGAAGAACACGAAAATTAAAGACAAAGAAAACTTACTAAATCAATTATCAAAGCAAACCAAGGGCACCCGTCGGAGGCTAATCCAACTTTTGCCGAAATTCGATTACAAGAAAAGATTCGAAGCCAATGTATGAAACCTAGATGCTACGAGTTCCAAGAGCTCTCAAAAGTGCCGTCAAAATAATATCAAAAAACGGTGTCTAAGTTTCTGGGTCGAAGCCCTATTTATAGGTCGTCAAAGGCCGAGTCAAGATCGGCGGTCAAAGCTGGAAAAGAAGAGCAAGCGACCGCCTGGGAGAGCAGGCGATCGCTCGCGTCAGTGGGCGCGCGATCGCGCTGGATGAGAGGCGATCGCCTGGTGCTGAAGCAGAATCCGGGAGCGCGGGCGGGCGATCGCTTGGCAGGGGAGGAGCGATCGCTTGGGGGGAGGAGGCGATCGCTCTCTGAGGGAGGCGATCGCCTGGTGTCTTTGGCAGATTCCTGGGATCTGGCTGTGCGATCGCTTGGGGACATGGGCGGTCGCCTGCTTCTGGGCTGCACCGACTTCACTTCGACTCGACTCGTTCTAACTCCTTTCTTCGTCCTTTTCGACATTCGCAAGCTCACGTACCTGCAAACTCAACAAGCGCATCAACATACCAAAGCCACGAGAAATAAACCAATAACCAACTAAATACGACACAACTCACACACAAAAGACACGGAAAATCAACACAAAAACAAGAACATCAACTCCCCCACACTTGGCTTCTTGCTTGTCCTCAAGCAAGCAATCATAAAAGCGAGTCGTACATCCAACACACATGCATACCAAGAGTTTACTCAATTTCTCAAAACCACAAATAGACCCTCGATGCATACGGAAAAAGTAAGGTGAACAACCTCCGCCTCACAATGAATTAGAGCAATCAAGATCACGTAAGTATCACCACATGTCACCATTTCAAGTTCCCTCACAAGGATTCACTCTTTCTTCTTTTTCTCTCGAGAATTGGTTCCACTCAAGGGTGTACACAAGTGAAAGATATAAATTAAGAAGCTTGTGTACTCAAGAAAAATAAGCATATAAGGAACAAGGACGAGCGTCGAATAACATCAAATGCACCTAAGGTCATCGACTAAACACATACTCAAATTGCACTCTCCACTCATCAAGGTCTACCATCTTAAGGATCATGGGCGATCGACAAAACAGGTGTAACGGGGCTCGGCTAAAGGTATTCGGGAATGTTTGGGGTAAGTGGACTATACATCGTTCAAGCACGTTCCTCCAACACAACCAAACAACTACAACTCATAACAGCCCCTACAATTCCAAACTCAACAATCAAATTCATCAAAGCCACATCAAGCATCATTGTTCGACTCTTTTTGTTATATTCTCTTTTTTTTTTTTTTTTTTTGGAGACTAATAGCGTGTCTCGACTCTTTTCTATTTTTTTTGGGAGACTAGACTCGTCTCATTTTTGTTATTTTCTATTTTTTTTTTTTTGATTTTTTTTTTTTTTTTGGAGACTAATAACATGTCTCAACTTATTACAAATACTCAACGTATCAACACCTTATATCCCCAAGTACACACCTCCCTACTCCCCTCCACGGAATATAGGACAAGAAGGAAAAGGCTAAACGTAGTCTCAAAGGGGCTACTAGGGTGTCCCACGACGGGCTCGGGGTCAAAAGTACGAAAAGCGGCTAAAGTGGCTATCCTAGTCGAATAAAACCCAATCATTTCCGAAATCAAGTAATTTATGATGCACAAGTCTCAAGTAACAACCTAAGCATGCTTTAGCTACTAGTCCATACGGGTGCATATGATGTAGATCAAAGAAAGTACGAAGCTCAAGAAAAACAAGAAATATCACTCAAAGAAGAAAGCTAAAATGGCTCAAATTCTCACAAGGTTATTTGGAAAGTGAAACGGTGACACGCAATTATCTCAAGATCACTCTACGACATCTAAACACGGAGTCAAAAGTCATTCACATACCGACCTCTAAGCATCAAAAATCTATCGCACCTCAAGAATTGAAATAAAGCAACTAACATGCATGGGGGGGCACGACAACAACACTTTTATGAAAATCATATCTCAACAAGGGGGAGCGATCACAACTAACATAAAACAAGTAAAAGAAAACAACTAAAGCACGACAAATCACATAGAAAGATAGGAGAAGGGAAGAAGAAGGCAAACCCCCCCACACTTGGGCTAATCCATGTCCTCGTGGATGAAGCACCCTCCTAGGAAAGCACGCGTCCAAAGAAAGTCGACCTCGGGATGTCCACAAGTGAGGAGTAAACAACCTACACACCAAAAACTAAAAGAAAACCACAAAAACAAACCAAATAATAAAAAGGAAACAAGAAAGAAGACACGACTCACGAAACTGAAAAACAAAGAAAAACTATATACATACCGCGACCGTACGAAAGTACGGTCGATCCTCACGGCTCGGGTGGTGGATACTGTGGCCCTCGGAACATGGCCATCATCTGAGCGTACTGGGAGACGTGATAAGCGTGCTCGGTGTCCTCACGGGCCTGCCGGCGGGCATTCTCGGCCACATAGTAATCATGATGAGTGGCTTGCTGAGTCTCGATCCGGTCGAGCCGACCATTGAAATGGTTATACTGAAGAGTGGCTTGGGCCTCCATCCGGGTGAAACGTTCATCAATGTAGGTCCGAGTAGCTCCCGAGGTCGCCCGAAAGTCCTCCCGCATATCATACTCGATCTCCCTCCTACTAGTCTCCGCGTCCTCGAAACTAGTGCGCATATCCTGAAATTGGTTGATCATGTCATGGAAACCGGCGGTATAGGACGGGTACCGTGGGTAGGGAATCGGATCTCCGTATCCCGAGGCATGTCCTGTGTGCGGTAGCTGAGACGGGGGCTGAACCGGAGGTACGGTGCTAGTCGAGGCGGCATTCCTCGGGGCCCCTTGCGCGATACGTGCAGAATGAGGGCGAAACTGGCCATCCTGGTCGAGGAGATGAGAACCGTGAAGCTCCTGTAAATCAATCGGCCGGGGTTCCGAGTTGTAGTCATCTGGAAGTGTGTCGGGGTCGTCCAGGTCAATCCAAGTAAAGGAATGGGCCAAGGCAGTCGCAATGTAGAAAAAGGATGCATGATGGGCTCCTCGCTCGACTGTCCTCTTCATCTGCCCTAAAATGTAGTCGGTGGGAGAAGTATGGTATCCCTTGTAGGCGCGCTCGAGAAGGTAAAGCTCCGATTTGTTCACTTTGTTAGCTTCATCTTTTCCGGAGATATTGTAGGCGATGAAGCGATGCACGAGGAGCAGGGCCGGGTCGGCAATTTGGATACTCTTTCCGGTATAAGTGGGGACCGAGGTAATGGTCTGCCATGCCGCATTCTTGTCTATTTTGTCGGGGATTGCCCTCTGAGCATCATCAATGGGGAATTCGAAGCACACCTCAAAAGATTCTGCGTTGATCCGAGCTTCCCTGCCTAAAAGCCGACACGTGTAGATTCGCCCATTCGAGTGCTTCTCAAAAGTGCATAGCATCTCTAGGCCAAGGGACGTCGAATATCCGAAGTCTTCTTGTGCGATAGTCCACAACCCCAACAATTTCAAATACTTCTTCACATCGTTGTACACCCCCAACTTCCTAACTAGAGACCAATCAAAGGGGCGGGGGTACTCAAATTCGTGTTTGCGAAAGGCGAGAAGCCGTTTACCTTCCTCGTGGCTATAGATGGGGAAGTCGGCACCGTAAGTATCCCGGAGGTCGGTCCGACGATTCGCCGGGGGCTGCTGTGGTGCCCGAGGAGGGGCTGGCTGTTCATTGTCGGAGTCGGAAGCCACGGTGGATGGACCTTCGTCGGTCCGAGCCTTCTTTGAAGCCGGAGCCTTCCTCTTGCTTCGAGTGTTAGGCATATCGAAAAAAATTTCACGGGACTGCCGAAAAGTTCACGGGACTGCCGTGGACTAAGCCGAGGAGCGGAACGGGGCTGCCGAGAATAGTCGAGAGTCGGGATTGCCGACTTCGGAATTGAAACGGGGAAAGGTCGAACTACCCGGACGTTCACGGGATTGCCGTGAAAATAGTCGAGCACGAGGGACGGGCTGCCGGAGCGAGTCGAGAACCGAGACGTGAAATGTTCACGGGATTGCCGTGAATCGAATCGAATCCGGTAGTCGACTTCGAGGTCTGAGCTGCCGAGGGTGTACGGCGTCACTCAGGACGATGCATGAGCTAGCTCCGTCGATATGCGGATGAGTCAGATCTCCAAAGAGGGGTGGCTGGACACGGTTTCCGTTGTTCCCGTTGTTCCCGTTATTGCCGTTATTCCCGTTGTTCCCGTTGTTCCCGTTGTTCCCATTACGGTTTGCGGCGTCACGGAGTTCTTCTTCGTTCATGGTTAAGGTTTCGGTCTCGGGTTCGGAATCGGTAGTGGTAGAGTCAGACGAGGAGTCTTCGCCTAACTTCGTGCACCGACTGATGCTCTTGCGTCTATTGATGTTTTCTATCACGGGTGCAAGCTCGGTATTCGCTCTTCGTGTACCTACCATGCACCAACAAAGACAAACAAACAATCAAACGCACCTGCTCAAGTAAATTAAATAGAAAGAAAAATAAAAAAGAAAATGTTGCAAACACCTAAACACTAATACTAGTGCCTAAAGTGTTCCCCGGCAACGGCGCCAATTTGATTAAAGTCGTTTTGTAGCGTCACGAACCAAATAAAATTATCGAACTAGTTACTAAAGCAACTCGCCCGAGTCGATCTCACGAGGAACACTACTATCGGCAAGTACAAATGTTTTTATGTTTGCAACTAAGAGCGAAGAGAAATAGCATAATGCGAGAGTTGAGTTTTGGTTTTTTGAAATTAATCTAAAATTAACTAAGGAATTTGAAAGATGATAAAACAAGTAAAAAGCAAGAAATAATGTATTTGAATGAATTGGGAAAAATCTAGGGTTTCGGGATTCACGATTTTCTTAATCGAGTCAAAATTCAATTTCATAAAATAGTACTAACACGTCCGTTCCCGGTTGATGTTAATTCGATAACGAAATTTAGATTCAAACCCTAGTCGGAAAATCGATCCTCCCTAGCCCTAGAAGAAGGATTTAGCTACGCATAATTTTAATGGAAAAACTATTTAATTTTTGATTTGTGAAATTCATGAATCGATCTTGAAAAAGAATAAAATCAACAAGCAATTATTCTACCAAGGAATTGAAGAACACGAAAATTAAAGACAAAGAAAACTTACTAAATCAATTATCAAAGCAAACCAAGGGCACCCGTCGGAGGCTAATCCAACTTTTGCCGAAATTCGATTACAAGAAAAGATTCGAAGCCAATGTATGAAACCTAGATGCTACGAGTTCCAAGAGCTCTCAAAAGTGCCGTCAAAATAATATCAAAAAACGGTGTCTAAGTTTCTGGGTCGAAGCCCTATTTATAGGTCGTCAAAGGCCGAGTCAAGATCGGCGGTCAAAGCTGGAAAAGAAGAGCAAGCGACCGCCTGGGAGAGCAGGCGATCGCTCGCGTCAATGGGCGCGCGATCGCGCTGGATGAGAGGCGATCGCCTGGTGCTGAAGCAGAATCCGGGAGCGCGGGCGGGCGATCGCTTGGCAGGGGAGGAGCGATCGCTTGGGGGGAGGAGGCGATCGCTCTCTGAGGGAGGCGATCGCCTGGTGTCTTTGGCAGATTCCTGGGATCTGGCTGTGCGATCGCTTGGGGACATGGGCGGTCGCCTGCTTCTGGGCTGCACCGACTTCACTTCGACTCGACTCGTTCTAACTCCTTTCTTCGTCCTTTTCGACATTCGCAAGCTCACGTACCTGCAAACTCAACAAGCGCATCAACATACCAAAGCCACGAGAAATAAACCAATAACCAACTAAATACGACACAACTCACACACAAAAGACACGGAAAATCAACACAAAAACAAGAACATCAAACACCGGCTGAGAAAAGTATTCTCGATATTTCATCACCATATTTTCTTACTACAGGCGACCATCCCGGACATAATTACGTTGGAGAAGATCTCCTTCGTGACGGGAATTATGGTGATTGGCTAGTCGAGATGACCAACGCGTTATTCGCCAAAAATAAAATTGGTTTTGTAGATGGATTCATTCCTATGCCAAAAGAAGGATCGTCGAATTTCATGAATTGGAAGCGATGTAACGCCATGGTGAGGGGGTGGCTCACAAGCGCGATGGAGAAAGAAATTAAGAGCAGCGTTAAGTATGCGACCACGGCTCGTGATATTTGGGTCGATCTTCAAGAACGATTCGGAAAAGAAAACGCACCCAGGGCCTATGAATTAAGACGAATCGTCACAACAATACGTCAAGAGAATCTATCAATCTCGGCATATTACACCAAACTGCGAGGGGTATGGGATGAAATTCAGTCTGTGACTCCGACGCCCACGTGCACTTGCGGTGAATGTAAGTGTGAATTGGCAAAGGAAATCGCCAACTTACGAGAAAAAGAACGCCTCTATGATTTTTTGATGGGATTAAACGAGGAATACGGAGCCGTGAAAACCCAAATACTCAGCAGCAACCCTCTTCCCACTGTTGGCGCTACCTTTCATCTTGTCAGTCAAGACGAGCAGCAGCGGTTGATAGGAGCGACACGAAGAACGACTTCGGAGGCTGCTGCTTTCCATGTTTCTAAGAAACCTTCCTCTCGTAATACTGGTAAGCCTTCCACTCATGTGTCGAGCAAAAAGGAGGAACGAGGTGGTGACAAACGAAACGAAAGGAATGATGACCGTTGGTGCACACACTGTCACAAAACAGGTCACACTATTGAAGGATGCTTTGAAATTGAAGGTTATCCGGATTGGTGGTTGGAGAAGTATGGACCACTCAAATCAAAATCCAAACCTCAACCTCGTGCAGCCACTGTTACTGGTGAAGCAGGCTCTAATCCGAGTTTCACTAGAGAGGAGCATGCACAATTGTTGGCAATGATTAAGGGAAAAGGAAATAATAATCAGGTTACTCAATTTCCAGTTGCTAACATGACTGGTAAGGCCAATTCTCTCAACTCTTGGGTTATTGATTCTGGTGCTAATGAGCACATTACATATAATGAAAATCTATTAGAAAAGTCGAAGAAAATTGACGACAATCCTGCCGTGAAAATACCAAATGGGGATTTGATACCGGTTAAAAGTATTGGTGATGCTCATTTAATAAATGGGTTAAAATTGAAGAATGTGTTGAATGTTCCGGAGTTTAATTGCAATTTACTATCTGTAAGTAAGTTAACTCGTGACATGGATTGCTCGTTAACTTTTTTTCGGGATACGTGTGTCATACAGGACTTACGTTCGAGGAACCTGATTGGGATGGGTAAAGCTCGTGATGGTCTATACTATTTGGAACCATTCAAGCGTGAGGGGGTGGCTATGTCGGTCTCGGTGGATTCTACGTTCTGGCATAGAAGACTTGGTCATGCTTCGGATGGAGTTCTTCAGAAAATTCAGCAGTTGGATAATTTTGGTACTTTTACTCATTTTTGTGATTCGTGCATTCGTGCAAAACAGAATAAATTGCCTTTTCCGATCAGTTTTTCCAAGACAATTGGTTGTTTTGAGTTGATACATATTGATATATGGGGTCGTTATCAAACAGCTTCTTTCAATGGCGAACATTATTTTTTGTCCATTGTTGATGACTATAGCCGTGGGGTCTGGGTTTACTTAATGAAAAATAAGTCTGAAGTTGTGAAAAATTTGGTGACGTTTTGCAACATGGTAGACACCCAGTTTAATAAAAAGGTAAAAAGGATACGGGCTGACAATGGTTTAGAGTTTCAGTCTAGTTCTATGAAAGAATTTTATAAGGAACGTGGAATTTTACTTGAAACATCATGTCCTTACACACCTCAACAAAACGGAATCGTAGAGCGAAAACATAGACACTTAATTGAAATGGCTAGAGCTCTTCGTTTTCAAGCGTCATTACCTATAGATTTTTGGGGAGAGTGTGTATTGACCGCCGCATACATCATAAATAAACTACCATCCCGTGTCATTGAAAATAAAACGCCACACGAAATTTTACTTGGCAAAATTCCCTCATACAATCATTTTCGCGTTTTTGGGTGTCTAGCTTATGCACACAATAGTCTTTGCAAACAAGATAAATTTGGTGAGAAAGGGAGACCATGTGTTTTTATAGGGTACCCCACAGGACAAAAGGGATATAAAATGTATGACTTAAAGAGTCAAAGAATATACTCAAGTCGTAACATTACGTTTCTGGAACATATTTTTCCTTTTGATGAAAATATTAATGGGCTGAAATTGCATGGAGAAGTTGAGTTGGTGGATACATTAAAGACCATACAACATGCCTTCGATTCCAGTAGTGATGACTTGGTGACTGAGTATCATTCTCGACCTTCGGAGGAGAAACATGCAGAGGTTGGGCCACAACCAACTGAAACACCTGAGCTCAATTCGCATGACTTAAGTACTACTCAGGATGTACAAGCCAATTTTCCTCCAGTTGGGTCAAGCTCCGGAAATGGAAATATTCGGACCAGTACACGTGCAAGGTCGAGACCAAAACACCTTGAAAATTTTGTGACCGACATTCCACCCTCAATAGACCACTCACAGCCCATGCCCGACTCAGGAACCTCGACGGTATATCCCCTCTCCCATTTTGTTTCTTATAATAGATTTTCGAAATCTCACCGAGCTTTCCTAGCGGCCATCACTTCGCGTGATGAGCCAAAACACTTTTATCAGGCAGTCAAGGACCCTCAGTGGTGTGAAGCAATGAAAAAGGAGATTCAAGCTCTAGAAGAAAATGCCACTTGGAAATTAGTCGAATTACCCGTCAGAAAGAAAGTTGTAGATTCCAAATGGGTCTACAAAATCAAATACAAACCCAATGGGGAGGTGGAACGCTACAAAGCTCGTCTTGTCGCCAAGGGATATACTCAGGTAGAAGGAATTGATTTCCATGAAACCTTCGCCCCTGTTGCAAAATTAGTAACCGTTCGGTGTGCGTTAGCCGTTGCATCCAAGAAGAATTGGGAAGTACATCAATTAGATGTGAATAATGCATTCCTCCATGGAGATCTTGAAGAAGATGTTTATATGAAGGTTCCTCAAGGATTTGCGAAGTCTGGTGATACCCGTGTTTGTAAATTACAGAAGTCTCTCTATGGCCTACGACAAGCGTCGCGGAATTGGTATCAAAAATTTACAAAGGCGCTTCTCACACTTGGTTTTCAACAATCTAGAGCTGACCATTCCTTGTTTGTGTTTCGACGAGGTTCGACCTACGTTTCCGCACTCATTTACGTCGATGACGTGCTGTTGTTTGGGAACGATAATGCTCGCATTCAACAGGTTAAGGACTACTTGGATGCGCAGTTTAGCATTAAAGACTTGGGACCGCTTAAGTATTTTTTAGGAATCGAAGTAGCACGTTCACCAGAGGGTTTTGTCATTAGCCAAAGGAAGTATACCTTGGACATTTTGGAGGAATGTGGAGTCCAAGCTAGTCGTCCCAGTAACTTTCCAATGGAACAAAACTTGAAGCTCCAAGAAAATGACGATAGTCCGGAAATCGACGCATCTCAGTACAGACGCTTGGTGGGTCGATTACTCTACTTAACAGTCACTCGGCCCGATATCATATACTCGGTTAACCAATTAAGTCAATTTCTAAGTCATCCTCGACGCTCGCACATGGATGCTGCTGTCTGCATTCTTCGATACTTAAAAACTACCCCTGGTCAAGGGCTTTTTTTACCAGCACACGACGGTTTGACTTTAAAGGCGTATAGCGATGCAGATTGGGCAGGTTGCGTGTTCACTCGTCGTTCGCGCACTGGCTACTTCATTAGCCTTGGCGAATCGCCCATCTCATGGAGAACCAAGAAACAAACGGTAGTGGCTCGCTCTTCCGCTGAAGCCGAGTTTCGAGCAATGGCGACTACAGTGTGTGAAGTGTTGTGGCTACGTTGGCTTCTTAATGACTTGGACGCACCACAAATGGAGGCGACTCCTCTATTTTGCGATAATCAAGCAGCTCGTCATATCGCTGTTAACCCCGTGTTTCATGAACGCACAAAGCCTGTTGAAATGGATTGCTACTTTGTGCGCGAACGTGTAGCGAGTGGTGACATCACACCATGTGCTATCTCTACTCAATTTCAAACGGCGGACATTTTCACTAAGCCTCTCGGCGCGGAGCGATATCGTTTCTTACGTGACAAGTTGGGTGTTCGAGACCTCCACACTCCAATTTGAGGGTGTGTGTTGAGATTTGCTGATATCTTGGAGATACTCACGATCTTAATTAAGGAAGACCCCATAATTCCTAAACATATCTTCCTTATTTTTGTAGGAATATTTTCTTTCCTATTACACAGGATGGTCTGGCATGTATATAACCATCTCTGCTAATGTATCTTATACACAACGTATGAAATATACATATCTATTTTTTCAGAGCTCTCATACATCTATATACCTATATTCAACATAACAAAAATAGATTATATGCGGCTATATAAATCGAGTAACAGTAGTACCTAATCTTATATATGTAAGAAATTATCCTTTTTATATACTTATATCACATACATGAAAGCGACACTTATAAGGCGATACATATAAACTTATTAATCGACAACAACCAATACTTCTAACAATTAAAATCACATAATTTCAACTAACATGATAAGAACCCTAAAATTGAATATGACGTACGTAACTAAATGAAACTTAAACCTACTTGCCTTGATTGTTTTACGAGATAGAGGTTGCAGGGTTAAGTTCGCCGTGAACACGTTGAGAGTCTCGTTCTTGTTCTTCTTCTTTTCCTCCTTTCCGATCGGCGTTCGTCTCTCTCTCCCTCTCTCTCTTTGCCTTCACGCTACGCGGTCTTCCCTTTCTCTTATTTTTTTTTCTCGTTTGTTTATAATTTCTTTTTGAGTATCCGTAATTAGGGTTGTCTATCTTATCTAATTTAAATACGTGTATCACGTAAGGAATAAATGAACTTAATCGCATTTGTACGAATCACGACGCAGAAGCATCCTCGGCTACTCCGGTTGAAATAAACATGTCACCTGAAATCATTTATATTAACAAGGGTCAGTCCACTGACTGGCAAGTAGACATGCATTCTATATGCTTTAATCTTTTCCACTTGTCGTCTTAATTAATTTGTATGTAAATCTTGATACGTTTAATGCAATGCAACGACGTACTTAACTTAGAAGTAGGACTTAAACTTAACTTAAACTTAGATCATAAACTTGATTTGAAACTTTAAGTAATTTTATTTCACGTTAACCTTCGAAACGTGACTTACGTTTTATACTCACGTTAACCTCCGAAACGTGGCTTAACATTTAGAAGTTTATCACGTTAACCTCCGAAACGTGACTTGCATTTATACTCACGTTAACCTCCGAAACGTGACTTGCGTTTTAGACTATCACGTTAAACTCCGAAACGTGACTTTACGTTTTAACTAATCGCGTTAACCTCCGAAACATGACTTTACATTTAACTAATCACGTTAACCTCCGAAACATAACTTTACATTTACTTTCATTCTTTAATATCTTGACCGAGAAATGGACTTTTAATGCAAATGCATCCTTAAGTGTATGCGGGAACTAATGACATGAATAACTTCACATTGAGAACAAAGGCATTTCAATGAACAATATAAGATGACCACAATCAAAATCTGGCACCAGAACCTGATATTCAAACACATGATATATACCACATTCATATTTCACATAGATTATAGCTATGTGCATTTACACATACGTACACCGACCCATGCACACATCTGCACTTACATCCATAATACAAGTTACTATTATGTAATATATACGCATACAAACATATACACGCATAACAAATTATAAGCATATAACATCATCTGCTGGAGCTCTCATACATCTATATACCTATATTCAACATAACAAAAATAGATTATATGCGGCTATATGAATCGAGTAACAGTAGTACCTAATCTTATATATGTAAGAAATTATCCTTTTATATACTTATATCACATACATGAAAGCGGCACTTATAAGGCGATACATATAAACTTATTAATCCACAACAATCAATACTTCTAACAATTAAAATCACATAATTTCAACTAACATGATAAGAACTCTAAAATTGAATATGACGTACGTAACTAAATGAAACTTAAACCTACTTGCCTTGATTGTTTTACGAGATAGAGGTTGCAGGGTTAAGTTCGTCGTGAACACGTTGAGAGTCTCGTTCTTGTTCTCCTTCTTTTCCTCCTTTCCGATCGGCGTTCGTCTCTCTCTCTCTCTCTCTCTCTCTCTCTCTCTCTCTCTCTCTCTCTCTCTCTCTCTCTCTCTCTCTCTCTCTCTCTCTCTCTCTTTGCCTTCACGCTACGCGGTCGTTCCTTTCTTTTATTTTTCTTTCTCGTTTGTTTATAATTTCTTTTTGAGTATCCGTAATTAGGGTTGTCTATCTTATCTAATTTAAAAGGTTTAGTAGTAGCCCATAAAGTAAAATGTCTCAATTATTAATTCAGCCCGTTAAAACTAATTACATTTTATAAAGTCGATTAAATTACAAGCCCAAGTTATAAAATGTTTAAGCCCACTTAAAATAATATTGAACCCGATTAACACGTGGATAAAAAAAAATCTATTTTAATTAACTAAAATTTTATTCTAAAAATTCGAGTTATTACATTCTACCCACCTTATAAAAAGTTTCGTCCTCGAAACTTGGTTCAATTTTAGGACATGTATCAAAAGATTCCAACATAACACATGATATCAGAAAATATGTAACCATTAGAAGAATTAAAATCAACTCATCAAATATAGCAATATAAGTTCACATAACACATGCAACAATCAAGATCATTAATCATTCAAGTATTCATAATCACATAACAAATAATAAGTACACGAAATAACTTACCGGAGTAACGAAGATGTCTGGCGTTATTCATATTCGTAACTTAATTTTTAAACTTATAAATTATGAAAATTTTAGCACAGGTCGAGAGAACCGATTTTAAAACTCTGCGCTCTGATACCATTTGTCACGCCCCGTTTTATTTTATTAAATAAAATAAATACAAGTAATAATTTTTAAATATCTCAAGGGCGCGAGAATCATATTTTCAGACTCAACGCCGGCATCATCAATTTCCAACTGTAAAAAGGGTTTAAATAATAATAAATACAACGGAAATAATTAATAATTTTAAATACGTGTATCACGTAAGAAATAAATGAACTTAATCGCATTTGTACGAATCACGACGCAGAAGCATCCTCGGCTACTCCGGTTGAAATAAACATGTCACCTGAAATCATTTATATTAACAAGGGTCAGTCCACTGACTGGCAAGTAGACATGCATTCTATATGCTTTAATCTTTTCCACTTGTCGCCTTAATTAATTTGTATGTAAATCTTGATACGTTTAATGCAATGCAACGACGTACTTAACTTAGACGTAGGACTTAAACTTAACTTAAACTT
Organism: Euphrasia confusa; assembly: GCA_954870475.1. Classification (NCBI taxonomy): domain Eukaryota; kingdom Viridiplantae; phylum Streptophyta; class Magnoliopsida; order Lamiales; family Orobanchaceae; genus Euphrasia; species Euphrasia confusa. The sequence goes on from OX940956.1 coordinate 24,167,811, forward strand.
AGATCATAAACTTGATTTGAAACTTTAAGTAATTTTATTTCACGTTAACCTTCGAAACGTGACTTACGTTTTATACTCACGTTAACCTCCGAAACGTGGCTTAACATTTAGACGTTTATCACGTTAACCTCCGAAACGTGACTTGCGTTTATACTCACGTTAACCTCCGAAACGTGACTTGCGTTTTAGACTATCACGTTAACCTCCGAAACGTGACTTTACATTTTAACTAATCACGTTAACCTCCGAAACATGACTTTACATTTAACTAATCACGTTAACCTCCGAAACGTGACTTTACATTTACTTTCATTCTTTAATATCTTGACCGTGAAATGGACTTTTAATGCAAATGCATCCTTAAGTGTATGCGGGAACTAATGACATGAATAACTTCACATTGAGAACAAACATAAGCATTTCAATGAACAATATAAGATGACCACAATCAAAATCTGGCACCAGAACCTGATATTCAAACACATGATATATACCACATTCATATTTCACATAGATTATAGCTATGTGCATTTACACATACGTACACCGACCCATGCACACATCTGCACTTACATCCATAATACAAGTTACTATTATGTAATATATACGCATACAAACATATACACGCATAACAAATTATAAGCATATAACATCATCTGCTGGAGCTCTCATACATCTATATACCTATATTCAACATAACAAAAATAGATTATATGCGGCTATATGAATCGAGTAACAGTAGTACCTAATCTTATATATGTAAGAAATTATCCTTTTATATACTTATATCACATACATGAAAGCGGCACTTATAAGGCGATACATATAAACTTATTAATCGACAACAATCAATACTTCTAACAATTAAAATCACATAATTTCAACTAACATGATAAGAACTCTAAAATTGAATATGACGTACGTAACTAAATGAAACTTAAACCTACTTGCCTTGATTGTTTTACGTGATAGAGGTTGCAGGGTTAAGTTCGTCGTGAACACGTTGAGAGTCTCGTTCTTGTTCTCCTTCTTTTCCTCCTTTCCGATCGGCGTTCGTATCCCTCTCTCTCTCTCTCTCTCTTTGCCTTCACGCTACGCGGTCGTCCCTTTCTCTTATTTTTCTTTCTCGTTTGTTTATAATTTCTTTTTGAGTATCCGTAATTAGGGTTGTTTATCTTATCTAATTTAAAAGGTTTAGTAGTAGCACATAAAGTAAAATGTCTCAATTATTAATTCAGCCTGTTAAAACTAATTACATTTTTTAAAGTCGATTAAATTACAAGCCCAAGTTATAAAATGTTTAAGCCCACTTAAAATAATATTAAACCCGATTAACACGTGGATAAAAAAATCTATTTTAATTAACTAAAATTTTATTCTAAAAATTCGGGTTATTAAAATATATCTGAAATATTTATTTATATAAATTCGATTGTCTAAAATCATCATTATATAAAATCAAAATCTTCATTAATTATAATTGAAATATTCATTCATATATAAATTCGATTGTTTAAAATCATTATAATATAAAATTAAATTCTTAAACATATAACTGAAATTAATATTTATTTATAATTAATTCTTCACAACGTATTGTTGGAGTTGTATACTTAATGTCTAGATTTAAGTAACGGAAACTCCGGATCATAGCATTTAATCTATTTAATTAAATAAATAATTGTTTGCTTTTAATTATTTGATAATTAAATATATGCAAATATAGTCCTAAATTATATATGTTGTAGTTAGTATGTTGTGTGTCGTCACACGGAAGATCATACTATCGGTTACTCGTATTTAATCAAACAGTAGCTCACGACCTAGATGGACAAGTACCAAGTCATCGGTATAGTCGTTGTGTGAGGGAGAAAATAATTTGTCTTAATTATTTTATCACACTTGTACACTTGGTGTATTGGGCGGATCGCTTGAGATATATCAATTAGGATTGCCTTTGATAATTGATTTAAATCTCAGATTTATTCTTAATCCCCGATACTATTGCGGGTGCGTATATTTAATATAAGTGACTTTGATTTTCAATTACCGGTAAAGTTGGGTCGCTATATTTTATATATGACATTCCATGAATTCTTGACGGGAAAGTGTATCGTAAGGGTTGATAATATCCCCGAGGAGTTCATAAAGAATTATTATGTAAACCTAATGAGTGGATTTGTTCCGCATAATAATTAAAGAGATAAATAAATTTATTAAGAAATAAATAAATTTTATTCATGGATATTTAAATCTTAAATACAAGGAATAAAAATAATACTACCGGATATAATATTATTTGATATAATATGAAAATAATTTTATATAGTGGAAAATAAAATTAATTAATATTAATGAGATTAATAGATTTGGGCTTGGACTCAATTTAATTATTAATATTAGAAGTCCAATATTCCACCTCCTTTAGATCCCTACGTAGCCTATAAAAGCACTACATGGTCTTCACAATTCAACACACCATAAGATTATCATACTTGATATTCTAGAGAGTTCGTGAAGGAGATCCATAGGAGTTCGGAGGATCGTCGCCCACACGACGTTCGAACGAAGTGCAAGGAATACGTGGGAAGATTCGAAGGTCTTCAAATCATCTCGTTTCTCCGCACAACGAGACGTAGGTATAATCGTAAACCCCCTCTTATGATTATTCGTTTTATATAATCGTGATATATACATGAACAACGATCCGGGAAACGACGAACTCCGCGGACGGGGATGGACCGCGAGGTCGACATCCTCGCGGGGATCGAGGAAAACCCTCGGCTGGGAGCCGAGGGTGGCGGTCGGAACCCTAGGGTTCGACCGCCGGCGTGGCTACGGGAAACCCTCGGCTGGAGCCGAGGGGTGCGATCGATCCTCGGATCGATCGCGGGTCAGCTGCGGGGCGACTCGCAGCGACCCCGTGCAAGCTACGGGTTCGTCCGTAGCGGTTCGCACGGGGTGATCCAGTGCGCTAGGGCAGCGGGTCCGTGTAACCGCTGCGGGGCTGCTACGAGCAGCCCAGGGATCGCTACGAGCCATCCCAGCGATTGCCGCGAGGCGATCGCGATCCCCATGCAGGGGATCCGGCTGGGCGTGCGTGGCTTCGGCCCGACGACGCATTCGGTCGGAACCCCGACTCGCGTGGTGGTTCTTCGGCGACGGGATTTTGGTAGGGTTGTCGGTTCCGCAATTTTTGATAGCTCGAGATATCGATTTCCAACACGTATAATAGTTAAAAAAAGTACAAATTCGATTGTCTAAAATCATCACTATATGAAATCAAAATATTTATGACTTATAACTGAAATATTCATTCATATATTCTTCATGACGATAAATTGAATGGTTTAAAATAATCACTGTATAAAGTTAAAACTTTAATAATTTATAACTAAAATATTCATTTATAAATTCAATTGTCTATCATCATTATATAAATTAAAAACCTTACATATAAACATCTCTAATTGGATTATAAATTGTTGTTGAATTATAAAAAGACATTTTCTATGTAATTTTAATAGAATAGAGAGAGAAGAGAGATGAAAGATGAAAAGAGAGAAGAGAAAAAGAGGGAAGAGAGAGAAAAAAAAACTTCGGTTATATAATTAATAATTATGTGCACCAACCATGATACCTAGGGTGAGCCGGTCGGTTCGGTCACCGACCGAACTAAATAATCAAAATCGTTTCAATAACCGAACCGATCGATATTTTTAATAACCGATATAAAACCATAACCGAACTTTTCCCTTCGGTTTCGGTTATAACCGATAACCGAACATAAATAAAAAATAAATAAAAATGAATAACATTAATATTATTTTAATTAAATATATAATACATTTATAATTTTTTATTGAATGATTTTTAATATTATAATGGAGCTTATAAAATATATTGTAATTAAAACAATTAAAAAAATAGTCAAATAAAAAACTTTAAAAATATTTGAATTCTTGAAAAAAAAAAATGAGAATAATATATATATATATATATATATATATATATATATATATATATATATATATATATATATATATATATATATATATATATATATATATTCGGTTTTCGGTTATTTATCGGTTATTTGACTCAAATAACCGATCCGAAACCGAAAACTGAAAATATATATTTTGATAACCATAACCAAATCGAAAACCAAATAACTGAACCGAAATCAAAATTTCGGTTCGCTTCGATCAGTTAAATCGGTTATAACCGAACAATGCTCACCTCTAATGATACCTATAATTTGCCCAATTCTTTCTACTACAAATGATCCTAAATATGGACTTAGTCCTTTAAACATTTTAAAACACAATAATTTTACAAAAATTCAAAAACCCTCAAATTCATTTTTGTCCAAAAACCCTAAATTCATTTTTCTCCATAAATTGATACACAAAATCAACCAAAGAAGACGATATAGTGTCACTAGCATGCTTCTAACCTAGAAAACTTTGGAGAATTGGCATGAAAGAGGTCCCTTGCACTTGAATTCGTCGGATCACGCCGAAAATCGCCTCTCCCGTCGCCGCCCGTTCATGTGTTTGTGAAAAAACGTGAATGGGAGTATTCTGTGTTCTGGGGACTGATATAGAAGTCCCCTACGGCCCCGTCGCTGTAGGGGCATAAGTAAACCTTCAAACGACATCGTATATCCCCTACGGTGTCGGGCCGTAGGGGATTGCCCGTAGGGCGTTTTGGAAGGAAACGAGGAGCGAGAAGAGCGCGCAGAACCCTACGGGACCCCCTACGGGATTTCGCCCTACGGCAAGAACCGTAGGGGTGGCCGTAGGGGATCTCTTACGGTATACTGACCGTAGGGGATTTCCGTAGGTGTTGGCTGGTTTTTTTTGTAGTGTATATCCTTGATTTGACTAAGAGCGTCTTGAACCATCAAATAATCAATATGTTGACACTCTGAATAAGACTTTGCTGAAGCAATTGATTGAAGATGTTGTTAACCTTTGACAAAAGAGAAGTGTTAAATTTGACAACACTCTTTTAAGGAAAATAGCAAGTTATCCAACCTATTGATAATATATACATCCATTTTACATATATACTAAACAACTAGTTTTTCCTAACAATTTCGCTTACAGATCAACTTTCATCGTCCGAACTAAAGTCATCATCTGATTCCCGTTCCCTCATCGCTGGAAATAGTCGTCGTTGTTTCTCATGCTCAGACTCCGAAGGTGATCCCTTCATGGTAGGCGAAGACACGGTTGTCACCTCATGAGACGAACCTTCTTTCTTCGCCACGTTAGACGACAATCTCGATGATGACGAGTTCTTCACATCCAAACACGCCTTGTCCACCATCAAAAGAAAATCTCGAACGATCAAGAAAAGATGCGCCCCCTCTTCTCTCCCCGCACTCCCGTGGAAATAATCCCCCGTGCTCTTGACCAGCGTAACCACCCGCGTCTCCTCTTCCTTCAACCACCTGATATCCGACTCGCACTCTTCGACAAAGCTCGTGAGAGCGTCTCGAAACTCACTCTCTTCAGCCAAGTCACTCAGCTCCACATCAAGAAACTCTTTCGTTTTGTTGAGCGCATGTCCGAGCTTGTTCACGGTCTCGCTTAGGCTGTCCTTATCGATGATCGCCGCCTTCTTCACGTTTTGGAGCTCGTTGCTTAGACAGGAAACAACTTGAAGCCCGAGGCTGCGATGGTGCTCTTCCAAGTCGTTTGGATGTTCTTCGACCATGTCTTCCGTTTTGACACTTGTCGTACTCCGACTCTCTCTCAGCCGGCGGGCAGTCCTTATGCCTTCTGACCGGATTATTTCTTGGACAACGAAATGGAGCAGAGTGGTCTTGCCATCGGTTCCTTTGACGTCGGAGAGTTTTAGGAGGGTGTCGAGCTTGAACGCTTGAGCGCCACCTCGGTAGGTTCCATCGTTCATGCGGTTCCCGGTTTTCAGGACAGCTTCCAGCAATTTGAAGAAGAGTCGGCTGTTTTTGAGCTCGTTACATGCCACCTGAAAAATCGGTTGTAGAATGTTAGTCGTGCTCAGAAAAAAAATCGATGTTTCCTCGGTGAAAATGCGATTATGTCGGATAAATAGTTCGAAGCAAGTAAGACACTTCTTTTGGACTTAATTTCAGTCCATTTCAATTCATATCGTTTCAGTCGTTTCTAAAAGTTGGTTTCAGTTTAGTTCAGTTCAACTCCATTAAGCTCGTTCAAAATAAATTAAAATAAAATAAATAAAAATAATTCGAATCCATTCAGTTCAGTGAAGTTTAGTTCAGATCCATTAAGAGAGCCAAACCAAATTTAATACAAACTTGTAATGTAGAAACTTATTATAAGGTAGGTGCAAACCTCTAAAGTAGCGAGGGACTCTTTGGTCGAAGGATACTCCTCCTGAAATGTGCTTACGAAGAGCAGAGATTCGAGGCGCTTAAAGGCAAATGGAATGTCGATCACGGCCTTGAGGAACCTCTCGGCCGGGCCAAGAAGAGAGATGTCTCCATCATATAATCGCAGTTTTAATTCTTCGTCCGACGTTGGTGCCATTTTCAGAAGAGTCTGGGTGAGCTCTGATGGAAGCTCATTACCTGATAAAATAGTACACACTAAATTCGTAAGTACACGCACGGTAACAGTAACTTTTCTTAGAACGAAAAATAGGGACCTTCTTTGAGAGCATCGCAGACTTCTTCTGTCGTCACATTCAACGCTTTGAGAAGGATCGCCAAGTTCTGCGACTTCTTTGGTTCGATGATCTGAATGAACTGAGGGGAAGAATCGGACGAGTCTCTTTTGTTGTCTTTCTTGTTCTTGTCGGCTGGCGCTGTGTATCCAAAGAGAGTTTCCATCATCTCCTCGTTAAATCTGGATACATCACACGAAAACAAATTAACAAAGAAACCGGGAGAAACTAGCAACAAAAAAACACACTCACTGGAATGACCCGGATTTAATCTCATGCCACACCATTGACTGGTTGGGGCAGGCAAGGACCTTATCCCAGAAGAACGGCTTCAACTTTGTCTTGGGCCCTTCTGACTCTCCGCAGGCAGAAATACGCCGGCGGTGGGGCCCAGGGCGCTGAGGTGGCGTGGGCCCTGGAGGCGGTGGGTTGGGAGGACGGGCCCCGCACTTCGGGGGCCGCGGTGGGGGGGCAGCAGGGGCAGGGGGTTTCGGCGGAGGGGGCGGCTCGGGGGGAGCCGGTTCCGCCCTTCCGGGCGGAAGTGGTAATAATTGGGACACACTTGTAATCCCTTCTTCATTAATGCCCGATTCCGATAAGTGAGACTGGTTGGAAACGAGGTGTGATCCAGTAGTGATGGAAGGAGCCTCCTTGATCATGTCTTTGCCGCCGCTCGGATTATTAGTCGTGGGGTGGCCTGTGATTAATCGATTATAAGACCTCGAGTTTAGTATGTTTTCGTGATAATATATAAACTCGGAAATGGAACTATAGAAAACCGTCATAACCTGCTGAAATGTCACCGGTTCCTAAGATGACTACCGGAGGCTTCTCGTCCCTCTGCTCATGTTTCGGAACGTCACTACTCTTCTTCTTCTTTAAGCATATCAACGACAACAACATACACACGAGAAAAATTCCCAACACGGAGCAACCAACCAAGGAACCTATGATATGCATGTGGTTAGCGTCCTCGCATTCCTCGGGCAATGGCGGGATTTTTTTGGGAAATCGCAAGGGCTTAGAGGTATCCGGAGGTGGGTCCTCATCGGAAGAGGACTTCTGATGCCGAGAGGGAGAAGGGGAGGGAGCCAGTGCTGAAGCAGTGATCAGAACTCGATGCTTTCTTCTTCTGTGTTTTAAGTACCTTCTTCTGTGATTAGAAAACGAAAGTAGCTTCCTAGAACCGAATTCAGCATCATCGCAACCTACTACGTCCTCAACAGCTACTCGGTAATTGGTAGACGACCTTTTTAACGAATAACACGATTCTTCCTCAGCCTGCATTACATCCACAAGAATTCAAGAATAAGGAAATGTTATGGCACACAATTTATAAGTGTTCGTTTATGCATTCAGACATCTCTACCAAGATGAAATCAAAGCGCCCTCAGACGACACACATACGTACGTACCTTGGTATCCTTATTATCATTAGTATCATCGTTAATATCGGTTTGTGAAATCTTCATCCTCCCTTCTGAATTATTCGCTGCAAAAACGCAGATTAAAGCAACAAGCAATGCCGAGAATCTTGGGTCCATTATTCTAACCCGTACCCATCGCGATGAGCTTCTCATTTATCGTCTGAACCCAAACAACAACACACATAGCCTTGTATAAACAGCTATGCATGCACACAAGAAATTCTATATTATGTATCAATTGAATTAAAAAAAAAATGGTGTATGTGTGTTTAACAAATTAATTCCTATTGGCCTCTGCCTTTTTTATGCAAAATCTGAAGAGCGAGGACAATGGAACCCAGAAACAAGAAAATCATGAAGAATTGCCAAATGAATTTTCAACGGTTTCTCTGTACAGGATTTTGGTGGGTGAAAGAAACATGATTTTCTGTTTGGAATTTTGTTAGTTAAAAACATGTTTTCCGGAAGTAAAAAGGAAAATATTACTACTATAAACTCTCCCATCTTTTTTCATAAAAAAAGGTAAACTAGGAGTATTCTATTTTAATAATATTACTGTATTAATAATATGCAATTTTATTAAGATTGTATAACATAAAAAATGGTAAATTTATACTGAACTCATCGTTATTAATTTTTATTTTTATTATTAACATTGAAAAATGACTATAATACCTTTTTTTAATATAAAATACTGAGAATTTGGATAAAGAATAAATATTAATATTTATTTATAGGAAATATCTGAGGTACATTTTCTATTTTTAAAGGTATGATACATTTTTATTAACCAATAAACAAATGACACAATGACACATCAGTGTGCACATGAATACACATGATTAATCCCATTTATTACATTTCTTTTTTTTGGAATAGGTAGTTTATATTTATTTATTTTAAAATAAATAAATAATTTTATTTTATTTATTATATTTTCAATAATAAATACATTAATACAGAATATATTATAGTACAAATTTTATTTATTCTTATCCTTAAATAAAATTAAAAATTAACATTGTAAAATGCTACTTATATCATAACAATTTTAATATATATAATCAATTAAAAAATTTAATTATAATAGTTCATGTATTTATGTCACGCCACGTTTTATTTTATTAAATAAATAAAATACAACTATAAATTTTAAAAGAAATCAGGGCGCGTGAATTCAAATGTTCAAACTCCACGTCAGCATAATCAATTTTCAACGGTAAAGAAGTTTAAATAATAGTAAATGCAGCGGAAATAATTAGGACTTTTGAACACGTGTGACGCACATAATTAAAATAAATGAACTGGTTAAATATTGGTACGAATCACGGCGCTGCATCCTCGACTACTCCAGTTTTATCAGATAGTATCACCTGAAAAGTATTGATATTGACAAGGGTCAGTCCACTGACTGACAAGTAGGCATGCAATCTATATGCTTTAATCTTTCCACTTGTCTTCTTAGTTTGTATTTTAAACGTTGATCTTTAATGCAATGCAATGACGTACTTAACTTAGACGTATGACATAAACTTTAACTTTAACTTGAAAGGTTTACTTAACTTTTCTTTAACATTAACGTTCATATCATTTCTTTCACGTTTAGACGCGAGCTTACTTGACATCGTAAGGGCTACCCCAGTCCATTGAGGTCATTCGTTCGTTAGTTGCACACCCTGTCTAGAGGCCCTTTCGACACTCTAGCCATTGAGACCATTCATTCGTTAGTTGCACACCCTGTCTAGAGGCCCTTTCGACGCTCTAGCCATTGAGGCCATTAAAGTTAGTTGCACACCCTTGTCTAGATGCTCTTTCGACGCTCTAGCCATTGAGGCCATTAAAGTTAGTTGCACACCCTGCTTAAGGTAGGTCCTTACGATGTCCGACATTTCGTTTACTTTAACATTTAACTTTCGTTCTTTAGTATTTTGACCGTGACATGGAATTCTAATGCATATGCATCCTTACGTGTATGCGGGAACTATTGATAGATATACGTTCACATCAATGAATAAATAAGCATGTCGATAATGTAAATAAACATAAGCGAAACACGATCAACACTATTTCAAACATAGAATCATTAGACAAGATGCCACAAACTCTCAAACAATAAGAACAACAATCAATACATAAAACTAAACATTCAAGATTACACAAAATCATACATGAATACCATCTTATAAATCTGTACCTCTTCATACATATATACCTATCACATATCAGTATACTCATAGACACGATACATATAAATGAAGTTACATACTGTACTTTACTTGCTAGGGATGCTTTCATACACATCTAGGTAACATTTATATATATTTGCACATACATAATGCTACTGCATGCTACAAGCCACCACTATTAGTAGTACTATATACACTAATGCATACAACATACTATTACATACATATAACAGTGCTCCATATTACTAAAGATTCACAAAGCTAAGCTAGAGTCCTCCATACATAGTACACACCTACCTACCTATATGTAGGTTCATACCCTATATACTTATATATTATTGTACTAGTTAGGCACTAACCAACATTACCTACTCATACTTACATGCATACGTTTTATATATATACATATCTACCTAAAATCAACTTCAGTACATGTACATGTACATGCATAATTAGTTGATGTTTGTAATAGATAAACATTCTGAATTAGTATATACCTTAGTGCGGATTCAGGAGCACTCATCAAACCATCACTTATATACATTTATATACTCTATGTTATATACAGACGATCAAACCATCACAAACAGCATATATACATATTCTCTTTTTTCTATTTTTATAGGCCTCGATTCACTTATATACGGACAGAAGTTAATATTTACATTTAAGCACCAAATAACTATAATTGAACCAAGAATCACATACTTTGAATCCGTAACGAAGAACCCTAGATTCTAAGAATAATTTTAACTACATGAACTTAAAAACCCACTTGCCTTATGGTTGAATCACGATTTAGAGATTAAAGTTTTGGTGAACACGTTGAAAATCCAGTTCTTCTCATTCCTTCTTTTCCTCCGTTTTCTTCCCGTCGACCATGTCCAGCCTCCTCTCTCTCTCTCTTTATTTTCACGTGAAACCCTATTTCTATAGCATCTCTTGTATTTATGTGTTTGGTTTAATTAAATAATACTTAAGCCCATAATTAATATATATAATTTGATTGGTTCAATTAAAATATAAGCTCAGCCCATTTAACAAAATATAATTAGATCAACCCATAAAAATATTAGTCCAGCCCGTTAACAATGAATTCATTTAATAAAAGTAAATTAAACTAAAAGTCCAATTTATAAAATGTTTAAACCCAATTAAAATAATATTGAATCCTACTAACACGTGGATTAAAGAGCCATTTTAATTAACTAATTTTTATTCTAAAAATTCGGGTTATTACATTCTACCCACCTTATAAAAAGTTTCGTCCTCGAAACTTGGTTAAATTTAGGGAATGTTACAGAAACCTGCCCAAGGTTTGGTCATTTTTACACTTACATACCCGAACGGAAAACCGTTACACCCGACTACCTAATTTTTTCTCCGATTTGCACATACCTATTTTTTTTGGACGGATCAGAATATTCCGTAAAATATTCCGTTATCTCTATTTTTTTTTTATAAATTTTAATGGCTGATTACATAAATGCCCTTGACTTATATTATGTAATAGCTGAAATGAAAATAATCTTCCACATTCCATTTCCAATTAATTGGATTCAAAAACGCGAAGAACCCTAAAAAAATCCCCAATTTGATTATGCAATTCACTCGACAAAGTATTATGTCGACCTCAAGCAGGGACGAATGTTGTCTATGCGGGCGGGTAGCTCAGAGGCGCACATCCTGGTCTGAAATGAACCCAGGGAGGAGATTCGCGTCTTGCGCACAATTTCAGGTATGAACCCTAATTTTCCAATTTCTCCTAAATTTTACAATTTACGAATGGAATTTATATGAAGCTTCTTTGCGACTATCAGGGCGGCGGTGGTTGTGGATATTTCAGGTGGATTGACCCACCTTCATGTGGGAGATGTAATCGAGTTATACCAGGACTCCTTAGAAATATCAATGCAAAGGTTGAAGAATTGGAGGAACTTAGTAAGAAAGTAGATAAGCTGAAGAAGAAGAACATCAATGCAAAGGTTGAAGAATTGGAGGAATTGAATAAGAAAGTAGCTATGTTGAAGAAGAAGAATTTGAAGTTATGGATTGTGATTTTAGCATTTTCTGTATTTTCTTGCTATAAGATGATGTGAAGTGTCCATGTACTCTGAATTTGTTTATGGAAGTGTCTGAATTCTGCACCTTTATGTGTTGTAATGTACTATGAATTTGTTTATGGAAGTTTCTGAATTCTGCATCTTTAAGTATTGTGAGTTTATAGTATTGTGAGATTATAGCAACATGTTCAGTTGTGGATTTGTAATGATACATTTGTTATAAAGGTTCAAAAGCATCAAATAACAATAGACTGAAAAGCAGCTATCAAAAGAAAGTGATAATATGGTTCAAAAGAAACAATTACATTGTTCAAAAGCAACTGGTACATTGTTCAAAATGCAACTGGTACATTGTTCAAAATAAGGTTAACACATTGTTCAAAATGCAACTGGTACATTGTTCAAAATGAAACTGATAACAAGTTAACATATTAACTGATAATAAGGTTCAAATGCAAATGATAATTAAGTTCAACAACTTCCACTTCAAAACCACTTCTGATGCAGCCCCAGAGTCGTCAATGATACAAGATCCGGTGCATGTTCCAGTTGGACCAGTAACGCGCTCGAGAGCCAAGAAGTTCAAGGCAAGCTTGTTGGCATTGATCGAGGAAGTATGGGCGCAAGAGCTATTGAAGAAACCCATCGGTGATGTGGAGAAGCCAAGCCTTATCAACATGATTACGTACGAGGAGGCCGATCCAACAGAATGCGTTGAGTTTCAAGCTGGAACATTGAAGACGAAGCTGGAACGGAGGTCAGAAGTGAGTCGAGGACGCGACGCGGAGTTCAGCCACGAAAAGAGCTTGGTGTCGTCCGACACCATATGCCTGTCGGACGACAAAGTCGCTGCGAGCGACGTAGAACAGGCTGCAGTGACGTGGGGGTCCAGAACACCCTGGCGTCGAGCGACGTGAATCACCCCGCTCGACGTGAAGTTGTCGGACGACAGCTATTCACTGTCGTGCGACAAGATGATGTCGGACGACAGCCATATCTGTCGGACGACATGCGTTCAGATTAGGAAATCGCGACGGACGATTTAATTTTGGCGTTTTTTATTCCTTTTCCTCATGTTTTTAGGTCAGCCTATATATAGGCCTATGAACCCCTTTGATTAGAACACAACTTTTATGATATTGAATTATTTGCGAGATTATTCTCTACTCTTTTTCGTTCTCTTTTCGATTGTGCCAAAAGAGATCAACCCGACGAATCAACGAAGCATACATACTTCGTTCGTGTGTCATACATCGATTTCCGAGTTGCTGCATCGATCTCGTGTTGGGGGTTAGGGTTCCGTCCTTAATTGATTTCACGAATCAGATTCAGAGGTTTGAGATCATCCGCCAGGCATCCAATTTAATCGTTTCTTCTTCTTCCGCTCAATCCATCAACGAGGTACGTATCAACTTCCTTCCTGGCTTCCTTGAAAAAACTGGAATGTTTCCAAGTACTGATCTGTATCCACGTTCAAAAGCTCCTTCTGGTTGAGAAGATGACACAGTGGCTTTCTCTTGGGCTTTCTTCTCTGTAACATTGGATATTGGTTGAGAGGTTGACACACTGGCTTTCTCTTGTGCTTGATTCTGTGACATATTGGGCAGTGGTTGAGAAGATGCTACAGTGGCTTTCTTCTGGACTTTCTTCTTTGTTACATGAGGAGTGAATTGAGGATGTTTCCTTGGGCTCCTTCTGGGTTGAGAAGTTGAGGCACCATCAGTCTTCTGAGAATTTTTCTTTTTTGGCTTTTGAGACTTTGAGGAACCAATTGCTTCCTGAGTTTGTGCCTGCAAAAACAACATTGATGTAAGAGAATAACACCACATAAACAGTAAGCAATTTATTTATACCTTTTCATCAGATTTTTTCAGAGGACAATTCCTTGAGTTGTGACCTTCCTGCTTACAATTCTGGCAAGTACAAACCAACCCTGTTCTCCTCAGTTTTCCATGTTTTGCAGTGCCTTTGATCTCTCCTTCCTCCAACTTCCTCTTGTGTTTTTTTGGCCTCCCAGGCATGTTTTTTTTAGTAGGAGGTATGAGCTGTGGCAAGTCAGCAATTGGATTCTCATTCCACTCACCCATGTTCAGCATTGGGTTCATGCAGTTATTATAGGTTTTCAAGCACAACTCCTTGGTATAGCACTCTGCAACTTTCAACTCAGGATTCCTCCCCATGTAATTCAGGCATGAAATTACATGAGGGCATGGTATACCACTCAGTTGCCATTTCTTGCAGCTACATGTCCTCTGACCAAGATGCACACAGAAGTATTGATCATTTGGGCCTCTGACCTCAAACTCATTTGCACCATTCCAGGTAGGTGACCATCCAAAAGCCTTCCTTTTATTCTTGTCCAACATTTTCACAATTTTAGAGCACAACAATCCAGGGTAGTTCTCTGTTTCAGAATTTCTGACCCCAATCCTCTTCATCAAAATTCTCCTGATGTCTTCTAACATCTTAATGATTGGCTTTGATCTTGCTTTCAGAATCATAGCATTGAAGCGCTCTGACAGATTGTTCACATAAATGTTAGTGTTGTTAAGAGTTTGAAAGTGAGCTCTTACCCAATGTTCTGGACTCCTTTCAGTGATCCAATCATATGCTTGTCTGTTGTAGGTTTTGATCTCATTCATAACCCTTTGATGATCAACAATTCTTCTTGCAGCAGCAGCTTTCCAGAACATGGATCTCAAACCAATTCCTTTGTTTGTCAACTTGAAATTTGCATACAAGTGTCTGACACAATGTCTATGCTCACATCCAGGCAGTAGGGTAGTCACAGCCTCCACTAAGCCCTTTTGTTTATCACTTATGACTGTCCTTAAGTGACTGTCCCTATCAGAAATCCCCAAATCAGCAGTTACCAAATCAATGAACCACAACCAAGACTTTGTTGTTTCCTTTTCAGCCACAGCATAAGCAAATGGATATATTCCATTATTGGCATCTATTCCAACAACTGTAAGTATAACACCTCCCACAGAAGTCCTCAGGTGACAACCATCAAACCAAAGCAATCTTCTGCAGCCCTCCAACATGCCTTTCTTCAGTGCAGCCCAACAAATGTAGACCCTCTTGAACACTGCTTTATCTCCAACCACAGTTGACTTGATCTTACATGTGCTTCCAGGGTTACTTCTAAACACCTCTTGAGCATACTTATACAGCATACTATACTGCTCCAACTCATCTCCATTCCCCATCTTCTTAACTTTCTTCTTTACTCTATACATTTGAGACTTGTGCACTATGCAGCCAATCTCAGATTGGATACTATCAATCATGGAATCCACTGGCCAATTTGGATCAGTTCTCAGCTTCTCTTTATACTCCTCAGTCAGGAATCTGGCATCAGCTTGAAGAACTCTCTCCTCCCTTGCACATGTATGTGTATCAAACAAGGTTTTCACTTTCATTGTGTCTTCTTTAGACACCCTAGAACCATAAATTGACCAAGGACATCCAACTGTTTTACACTCTGCTTTGACTTTGTGTGGAGCATTAATTGGGAAGTATAAGCTCCTACCATTTTGAACTGCATATCTCCTTAAAGCTTTTCTGAATGTTGGAATATCTGTGAAGCATAATCCCACCTCAAACTCTACTTTAGCATTATCAACTGCTGGATTGAACACCTTGAATCCCTTGTGCCTACCTTTCTTGTTGACTACAGCCTGCTCAGGTTCCTCTTTAGCTTGCAGATTTGATGTACTCCTAGTCATAGGTCTCTTTCCTTTAGTATCAACTTTTTTACACTCAACTTCAGGCTCAGAATCCACATACTTGCTGAAATCTGCATCTTCATCATCATAACAACCCTCACCGTCCTCCATGTAATCTGAGAACTTTGAATCTTCCCCCATGGACAGCTCACCTTCACTTTCTTCTTCCTCAAATTGACCCTCATAAACCCTTCTGATATCATCATCTTCATCACTGTCATCATCTCTCTGACCCATCTCTGTATCCTTCTCAGTGTCCATCTCAGCCTCCTTATCTGTATCCTTTTCAGCCTCCATCTCATCATCACTACTAGCCCCCTTTTCAGAACCCTTCTCAAAATTATGTTCAATTAAGCTTCTGTGCATCCCTTCATGATCTACAAAAACACAAACCCTGGACTCTATTGTTGCAAGTGCTTCCAGCTTATTCCCATAATAACCATCATCCACATACATCAACATATCACAATTATCTTTTACATTGCAAGCAAAATAATAACCACAACTACCGGGAAACCCTAATTCAGCACCCATCCTCTGAAACTCGACTTGAGATAATCCATCCCCAAACAGTTCATCAAAGTAAGAAACCTTTCCCCCAACATAACATAACATACCTTTTTCACGTCTGAACTTTCCGCTATGGTGTAAAATCACTGTGAAGGCACCCACCAGCGATCCATCCTTCTCTGGCACGGGCCCAGATTCGGGCCGAAATTTCCAATGCATTTGGATTTGAAGATTAGGGTTCGTGTTCAATTTGAGAATTTTCTGGATTTGGGATTAGGGGTCGTGAACGATTATGGATTTGGATTGGGATTAGGATTTTCCGGATCGAATAGAACAACTGGGATTTGGGAATTAGGGTTCGTGTTCAATTTGGGGATTTTTTTGATTGAGAAAATCTGAGTTAAGGGATTTGGGAAATCTCACCTGCGGGAGATTGGATTTAGGGTTAGAGAAAATGAAACCCGTTTTCATATTCCTTTTTTTAATTTATCTTTTTCTTATTTTTAATTCAGAAATATAAGGGAAATGTGTTAATACGCATTTGTCCTCAGAGTCAAAATTATATTTGACTAATTCGGCGAGTACAAAACACGCTCCCGGAATATGCTAAAGAATATTCTGGTCCGGCTTAAAAAATAGGTAACTGTCTAACGGAGAAAAGTTTAGGTAGTCGGGTGTAACGGTTTTCTGTTCGGGTAGGTAAGTGTAAAAATGACCAAACCTTGGGCAGGTTTCTGTAATATTCCCTTAAATTTATAAAATGTTAAAGCGCAATTTAAAAGTTTATAAAAATTTATTAATTTAAAGAGTTTGTTGCTTATGTGTTAACTATTTTAAATGGACTTTAAAATATTATGGGTTGTGCTACTAATTTGATAAAACATATTACCTTTAAATTGGGCTTTAACATTTTATAAATTGAACCAAGTTTCGAGGACGAAACTTTTTAGAAGGTGGGTAAAATGTAATAACCTGATTTTTACAATAAAAATTAAGTAATTAAAATAGCTCGTTTTTACACGTTTTAATTGGATTTCGGTATTTTAAAAATTGGGCTTTAAATTAACGGACATTTATAAATTGTAATTAACTATAATGGGCCGAACTTATATCTTTTAATTGGGCTTAAACATTTATTTAAATTAGACTTTTAATTTAATAGACTTTTAATAAAATGTAAATATTTCAATGGGTCGAACTTGTGTTTATGAGTTTGGCTTCTAATTTATTGTAACCAACAAAAATACATACTTCTAATAGTGGGCTGAAACGGTAATCAAATGGGTTGTCCAAACCTTTATTTAAATGTTGTCTAATTAACCCTAAGTTACCTAAAAACAATTAATAAAGAACGTATGAGAAATAAAGAGTGGGAGAGGGAAGGTTGCGACGAGCGTGGGTAGACGACGGAAGAAGAGAACATGAAGGAAAGAAGAAGGCGACCGCGAGGGAGAAGGCAGAAGGAGACGACGCCGCTCGACTATTAAATCTCGATCGTATATAATCAAGGCAAGTGGGTTTTAGAGTTCATGTAATTGAGTTATAGATTCGAATTTAGGGCTCATCTTTATCATTCAATTTATATGATTTTTCATTCATTGTGTTTATGCCTATGCGTGGAGATATGTATATGTTTGTTCTAGCGATGTGTGTTTATAAATATATATACTAAGTGGAGTATGTTTCTGATTGATAAGTATGTTTAGGTATGTATGTATGCGTACGTGTGTATGTGTGTATGTACTTGTGCAGTTGTGCTAGTGCATATATCCACTTAAACAACTAATCAATATGTATGAACATACGTGTGGGTGTAGCATAGGGAGTATGTAATTAGGTATGGGTATGTGCGTACATATATATGTAACCTGATAAGTATGTTGTGCATATATGTATTTGTACTACTTGCAGCAGAACTATTTATATAAAGAGTGATTGATGATGTTGGTAACAATGTCTTATATTATAATAAGAACATGATGGAGTACGTGGTTACAGAAACTTATATATACAATAACAACATCAAACTATTATTATATAATATATGAAGTTATATGTATATCATATGTGCAGGTGTGTGAAGTGTGACTAGCTGTGTATGATATGTAGGTGTATGTTAGAATATCCCACATCGGTTGGATAAAGAACCTCGGGCTCACATATAAGTTGGAAAACCTTATCACCTTAATAAGGCCTTTTAAGGTGTATACTGGCCCAACTTTGACATGGTATCAGAGCAGGCCTAACACGACGTGGGGCCTCAGTCGATGGAATTTCCGACTATGGGCATCCCTGCCGATGAAATTTCCGGCCACGAGTAATTCCGATGAAATTTCCGGCTTACTCGTGAGGGGGAGTGTTAGAATATCTCACATCGGTTGGATAAAGAACCTCGGGCTCACATATAAGTTGGACAACCTTATCACCTTAATAAGGCCTTTTAAGGTGTTATTGGACCAACTTTGACAGTGTATACTACGTGATGTATGTGTATGTAGTTATGGTATACTGTGAAGATGACATTGGCTAGTATATATAATAATAATAGTTGTTGCACTTAGCAAATCTGAACTTCATGTATTGAGTGATTGTGTGTTTATCATACTTTTATGTGCCTTATGTATTGTATTAATTTGTGTGATTTATAATATTCAGCAGAATGGTTCACATGTTTATATTCATGTTCGTTTCGATGTTTATGCCGATGATTCTCAATGTGAATTCATATAATTAGTTTATGCATACACGTAAGGCTGCATATGCATTAGAAGTCCAGTTCACGGTCAAAATATTAAAGAACGAAACTTAATGTGAAAGTAAATGAAATGTGTAACAACCCGATATTTTTTTTAACAGCGGAAGGTGCAAATTTTGAAAATAACTTTTAAAAGTGCAGGTGTCACAAAATTTTATTTGAAAAAGTAAAACATTTTTACAATTTAAACAACAAAATATATAAACTAACTACATTAGTACACAAAGAAATTATTATTTCATGCATGTATATTTATGTATATATATATATCACTTATATGTTTCATATATATATAACAACTATATTACTACATTTATATATATAAGCACGTATTTACACATAATATTTACACTTACCTAGGTACTAGTACATGTGCATGCAAAGATATATAAATATACCATGAAATAATGTCATCATATTAACTAAAAGAACATTAATTGAATATTGAGAACATAAAATAATAACTGAAGAATTTAGATATGCTTGTTACTGAAGACTTTCGAAGTTTGAAACATCAAATAATTGCATAATTCAAATGAAATTACTAATAACAAATAAAGCATAAAGAAACATTTATTAAGTTTAATTTATCCTCCATCCTTGATCACTCTCCTCGCTCGACATCCTCGTGTGTACCTAAAAATAGTTGTTGTCGATAGGGTGAGCTCAACGCGCTCAATAGGGTCAATACCTCATCCAATACCGGAATCAAATACATGTATAACCAATGAACATAACATGAAAATATTGTAATTTTAATAAATCATGATATCCATTTAATAATCTGGATAACATGAAAATATTGTAATTTTAATAAACATGAGATCCATTTAATAATCTGGATATTGCGAGTTGCGCCAACTATTGCGTTGGTCCCCTTCGACCATTTTCCTGGGTCTCCGGTTACAACGGAAAATATATTTTAAAAATTTCACATAAATGCACAAATAGAGACACATATAATGAAACAAGTAACAGAAGAGGTAAATCGACAACATGACACCTACCTCGAAGAGGTCGTGACGTGAATGTGAAAATCCAAAGCTTGTCTAAGACTTTAAGGGCTGAACTAGCAATTTCCGAATCTTCAGGGACTGGATATATAATTTGCAAGACTTAAAGTAGATTGAATAATATAATTTAGATTTAATTGTGTAGTGGCCCATATTTACCCTATAGTCCAAGGTCCTTCTTGAAAATAGCTTAAACTTATAAATGACTTCGTGAATATTTGGATAGGGATCGTAGGTTCCTCTTTTATTTCTCCTTCCTCTAATCACCGAGAGCTTGAGAGGGGCAGTGAGCGGCGGCTGAAATTTCGGACAAAGACGTGGTTCTTAGTGTACGTCTTTTGGATTCTGAGGTCATCGTTTATTGTTGGGAAGTGAACAACGGCTAATCTGGTGGGAGATGTGGCGGGTCCTCAAGCCGAATCAACGTCGACGATTGACGAGAGAAGAAGTCTACAACAATGGTGATGGGTCTCTCTTGGTGGGGTTTTGGATTGATTCGGTTTCTCGATTGGTTTTTGGGGACACGACATACCATGAACGGGTTCGATCGAAGGTCCGATTTTCTATCAATGGTGATTTGCAGACTCAATTGACTTGGAGGCGGTCTGTGATAGGTTATGAACAAGAGGCTTGTTTCCACGCCTCATATCCCGAGTAGAAGGCTGTGGACGGAGTGGTCGATCTTATGAAATTCGGGGAGTGGTTATAGTTGGGTGCGTAGGTATTTAGGAGTAGGTATAGATTTGTAGTTATATTGGAAAGGAAGACAATGGACAAGAGGAAGAGGGGAAATTTATGTTCTTTGTGCACAAGTAATTGTCTTCGATGGAATGAGGTGTATTTATAGGGGATACAAAGAGTAAATTTATTAGGGTTTTTATTTGATTTTAATATGTTTTAATTATTGGTATTTCTTGGTTGTTAAGACATCTTTAAATAATTAAATTTTAAATTATATCAATTTTATTGGGTTAAATCTAAATATTAAATATATTATTATCATTATATTATTTATCAAATTTAATGTTTATATTTTTTTCCTTTCCTTTAATGCTTGTTCGATTATATGAATCCTAACAGATTTAATCCCAAGTTCTCGATAATATATGTGCTTTTATATTTTAATGTAGCAGCATGATGGGAGATGAACAAGAAAATACTGGTTTCGTTCAATGTAACGATTGATGTTCTATCCACAATAGGTCAAGAATTTCAATCACCGGACGATGCTAAGGAATTTTACAATAAATATGCAAGACAGACTGGGTTTAGTGCACGAATTGATAATAGCAAGAAGAATAAAAAAACGGGTGAGCTAGTTTGAAAATTGTTTGTATGCTCCAAAGAGGGAATAACAGACGAAACATGGCAAAACAAATAAAAAAAATAGCGTGCCCTGGTCTGGTGAAAAAAATCGTGGACATACTGGACATTATATAATTATTTTGCTTTTGATCTTCTAATTTTACTATTTTCTTATCTGGTTCTTTGTATAAACTACATGGGGTAAACTAGATTTCATTTTTTAAATAAATATAGACTAGTACTTGAATGATGTTGAGACTTATGTTTTACCATCAACTTGAGGTTTTCTAACTAATCTGTTTTTTGTGGTTTACATAACAGGTTACTGTGCATGTGGTTCAAAACACTGAGGACTGTAGGAAACTTGCAGCCGAAGACTTGAAGAAATTATGGGCTATTGACCAGAAGTATGGTGATATGATTAAAGGTGTAATCATTACTCACCAACTAAGCATGACGCATAACCCATATATACTTATTTGCAGAAAGTACATGGGCGCTACAGTGATCCTGACAGACCTTGCGTGCAAGTAAGCTACTGATTCGAGAAGCAGATGAGAGTCAACGCACGATGATAGATCATATTTCCAGAGCGTGGAGCGGAAGCAACTCACCATACCTTCGACATGACATCCGTACACTGACACCACAGTCAGGGGCGAACCCACCTTAGGACCAGGGGGCTTTCCCCCCGAAAAAAAAAGTATATACATATATGTATTTTCTATATTATATTCTGTATAAATGTTATATACTTGTGTGGAGGCCCCACTTGAAATTTTAAAAATGTTATAACGAATACTGTGGGAGATATAAATAGGACTTAAACGTGGGCCAACACTTACAAATGCATGAAATCTAATTTAAATGTGTGTTAAACCCCATTCAAAGATAAATACACTATATTCAATGGAGTATATAAATTGCATCTAATTAAATAAAAGATTAAATTAAATAGTTAACTTTAAATATAAAATATTAATAAATAGAAATTTATAACTCTAGTATAAAAGTTTGATAAATTATGAATTGTTATAAATATTATTATATTATAGTGAATGACTTGTTGACTAAGTCAGAAACCCTAGATTGTATCCTATATAAAGGGGTCTTCCCATATGAATGAATACAACAATTCACAAGAATTATATTCTCCTCTCATATTGTTTCTCCTTCTACTATATTATTCTCTCTCAATTCTCTTGAGTTTATAACACGTTATCAGCACGAAAGCTCAACCGCGTTCTTCATCGAAGTTCTACTCATCTAAGATCCGAACTCCAAGGCAAGAATTTATATGTTTGTTTATATTCATTAATAATTATAAA
Organism: Euphrasia confusa; assembly: GCA_954870475.1. NCBI lineage: Eukaryota > Viridiplantae > Streptophyta > Magnoliopsida > Lamiales > Orobanchaceae > Euphrasia > Euphrasia confusa. The sequence continues at coordinate 24,190,807 of OX940956.1, forward strand.
TATATCTACTTCTACTCCCTTCTTCTTAAATTCATATGTTCCGAACATTATAATCTGATATTCCTGAAGTAATATCATATGTTCCCGAAGAACATTATAATCTGATATTTTTGAATCATATGTTCCCGAAGAACATTGTAATATGATATTCTTGAAGTAATATCAAATTAATTATGCTTAGTAAATCGATTAAATTTTTAATGTTCCTGAAGAACATTGTGATATAATATTCCCGAAAAAATATCAAAATTAAAAATTAAATGTTCTTGAAGAACATGATATGATATTCCTGACCAAATATCAAAATTAAATCTTTCTGAAGAAGATCGTGATATGATATTCATGCAGAAATATCAATATCAAATTGATTATGATTATATACTAATAATCTCGAAAATATCTTTGAAAATTGATATGAAAAATCTAATAGTTTTGTGGAAAGATTTAAAAGAAATATACGATCACCCGAAGTTGGTCGTACTACCAAAACGTGGTATGATTGACTCCACGTTGAATTACAAGATTTTAAATATGTTGAAGCATATGATAAAGCTATCATGAAAAACATTAAAATTTGGTATTCCTGAAGCATTATCAAATCAATTATTCTTAATATATCAATTAAATTGAATGTTCCTGAAGAACATATACTCCGGTTTAAAATATTATATTGATCGTTCTAGAAGAACATCATGATTTGATATTATTCGATAAATATCAAATTAAATTGCTCCCGTAGTAGCAATAAGTTTGGAAATATCAAATCAAATTGCTTCTGGTTTAACAATTAAACATTAAAATATTGTAAATCGATATTGATATTCATAAGAAATAATACAAAATATTCTTGAAAGAATATTTTTATTAATTGCTCTCGAAGAAGCAAAGTTCAAACATTAAATGTTTTCGAACAAAGTTATATCATTATTAGACGAACGCCAAATTCGATTATTCTCGTCATATGAATTATCCCTGAAGGATATCTTTTGAAAATCGAAAACAAATGTACTATGCGAGTACTTATGGAATATCGAAAAAGTCGATTATGTTCTTAATGTTTGACGTGTTATTCCTGAAGAATACACAATTGATTTATGTGTATATTTCTCGAAGAATGATACACAAAATATTCTTGAAGAATATTTTATGAATAAAATAGCTATATTGCTTAAAGAGCAATGTAACATCATTAAGAGATTTATTTTGGTCTCCAAAAGGTTGGAGTGAAATAATCAAAGAAGAAAACACGAAATTCTTGCAGAACTATGAATAAAGTTTGAATGACACAAGTATTTTGATCCCCGAAGGATCATTGGTAAAGATATTGTATCCCCGAAGGATCGATAAAAATATTGTTATGTGACATATTAAAAGTGGGTTCCGGAAGAGCTGTACTAATTATCCCCAGGAGTACTACAAATGTACTTAAAATGAAGATGATGCATATCATGATTATTATTAAGTGCGTGGAAATGAATCAAACATTTCTCATATGAGAATTAATTTTATGAACGGGCATAGTCGAAAATAAGGTATATTAAATATCTCGAGCCCACGATCCTGAAGATCGATTGATTTTCATATTTAAGGAAGATCATTTCCCGGCATTAGGGGGAGATAAGAATATAAAAGATGTAAATGCCGAGAAATTTCATTGAATGAAAACGATCTATAATTCTAGATCCACGCACCAATCAATTGAACCCGAAGTTCATGAAAATAAGTAACTTGCAATATGCAGCAAATAATCTGCCAAATTAATGAAGGTGTGACAAAATCACATATATTTGTGATAAATGAACTGTTGGAGTTGTGTACTTAATGTCTAGATTTAAGTACCGGTAAACTCCCGGTCATAGCATTTAACCTATTTAATTAATAAACAATTATTTGCAATTAATTATTATTAATTATTTACGCAAAATATAGTCCTGGATTTTATACGTTATAGTTAGTATGGTGCGCATGGGCGTACAGAAGATCATACTATCGGTTGCTCGTATTTAATCGAACAGTTGCTCACGACCTAGATGGACACGGACCAATCCATCGGTATAGTCGTTGTGTGAGAGACAAAATAATTTATCTTAATTATTTTATCACACTTGTACACTTGGTGTATTGGGCGGATCAGCTTGAGATTTATTGATTAGGATTGCCTTGGATAATCAATTTAAATCTCGGAGTATTTTATTCTTAATCCCCGATATTATTGCGGGTGTGTATATTTAATACTAGAGGCTTTGATTTTCCAAAGAAATTAACCGATTTAATTATTGGGTTAATTACCGGTAAAGTTGGGTCGCTATATTTTATATATGACATGCCGTGAATACTTGACGGGAAAGTGTATCCCAGAAGGGTTGATAATATCCCCGAGATGAGTTCATAAGGAATTATTGTGTAAACCTCATGAGTGGATTCGTTCCGCACAATAATAAAGGTTGAACGGTACTAGTCTCGGATATAAGATATGAATATTATTTATTGAGCAATAAATAAATTTATTCATGGATATTTAAATCTTAAATACACGGAATAAATAATACTACTTGGAGAAATATTATTTGATATAATATGAAATAATATTGGGAGTGCAATTTTATTTATATAGTGGAAAATAAATAAAATTAATATTGATAAGAATTAATGGATTTGGGTTGGACCCAATTTAATTTTCAATATTGAAGCCCAATATTTATTCTCCTTATGATCCCCTACGTAGCCTATATAAGCACTACATGGTCTTCACTTTCAAGAGAGAATTTTCAATTGACCTACGCCAATCATAAAATCTTGAGAGTGAGGAGGATCCATAGAGTTCGATAGATCGTCGCCCACACGACGTTCGGACGAGGTGCAAGGAATACGCGGGAAGGTCACAAGGTCATCAACCGAATTCGTTTCTCCGTACAACGATTCGAGGTAATAATCATAAACCCCCTTTTATGATTTGTGATTGTTTTAATCGTGATGTGTACATGAACAAGACGATCCGGGAACGTCGAGACCGGGATACGGGGATCTCGCGATCCCCGTCGGGATCGAAAGAGGGGCGGTCGAACCCTAGGGTTTCGACCGCCGGTGTACCGCGCGAGGAAGCCCCGGCTGGACACCGGGGCGTGCGATCGACCTAGGGTCGATCGCCGGGGATGCCACGGGCTGGTGCCGTGGCGGATCCCCGCCGCCTCCACGGCGGCGTGCGCGAAGAGGCGCCTCGGTTGGGCCGAGGCGGGCGATCGATCATGCGATCGATCGCCGGGGGTGAACCGCGGCTGTTGCCGCGGTGGTCAGCTGGGCTGACCGCCCCTCCTGGTGGCGACGGCGGTGAAGTCGCCGGACTCACCGCCACCCGGGGCTGCCGGAGCAGCCCGGCGATCGCCATGCACGGCGATCGCGAACCCCGCGATGGGGTTCGGCTAGGGTTTAGCCGCGGGTTCACCCCGCGGCGATGCTCTCGTCGAGCCCGGTTCTTCGCGTGGTGTTCGCGTTCGTAATTTCCGACTCGCGGGAGAAAATCGGCTGGGGGCGGGCTGCGTGTCTTCGGGCGCGTAGTCTCCAAAGGTCGGACTCCTGCGGATGAGTTGGTGTTCGTGCGAACTCCGGCGACGGGTTTTCGGTCGGGTTATCGGTTCCGCAATTTTGATAACCCGGGACATCGAATCCCTGCAATTGGTATCAGAGCGTTTGGTTTCGTGTTCATGTACATATTCGATTATTGTTCTACCTTGCAGGATTTCCGGCTATCATGGTTGGATTTAATTAATTGTTTTTTAATTAATTATCATGATTATTAAACTCTCGGACATGTCGAGATTCGTTTTTGTGTGGTTGAATGTTTGTAATAGTAAAAATTCGGGGGTTGACCGAATTTAGGATTTATTATTACGCACTTTATTTTCCGGAAGATGTATAGGGTCGATTTCATGTATAGAATCGATACCGGAATTGTAATTTAATTTTTGTAAAATTATTTACGTTGGTTCGATGATGAGACGATCGCCGGAAGACGAAGACGTGTGACGAAGACGAAGAGGACGAAAAATCCGGGGAATTGATCATCCCCATGATCGATCCCCATGAGGATTGATCAACCCCATCGAAGGGGCTGCCCGCTAGGGCTTCCGGCCACGCCGGCCACCGGTGGTGGTGGCGCGTGGGCTGGGGGCGGCGGCGGTGGTGGTCCCGAGCGGTGGAGGTCGACGGTGGGGATGGCATGGGATCTCCCAATCTCATGCTATTCCTACCAAGATCTACTTTCCCAATTAATTCGGGTTTCCTATTTAAGTACTTTCCTTTTGGGAAAAATACTCATGGATTAGGAAAAGAATTAATTTAAATTAATTTTATTTCTATTGATTTATTTCCTTCATGGAATTAATCATAGATTAGAAATTTAATTAATTTAGTACTAAATTTATTTTTCCTATTTGATTATTCCTACTCATGGGAATATTCATGGATTAGGAATAAAAATAAATTTGGAAAGTAGTGAATCCTAATTTATTTTATTTCCTTGTTCTATTATAGATGTCTTCTAGAATATTCCAAATTTTATTTGGATAGATTATTCTAAAGATTTAATAAGAACTAGATAGGAAAATAAATAAATAAAAATATTAATAATATTTAATTTTATTTTTGATATATTCAATTGACTTAATTTTCGAATTAAGTAACTTTTGGATTAATTGAAAATAAATAGATTTAAATATTGGAAATTAATATTCTCGTCACATGGAGCATTCAAGAAACGAAGACTGAAGACTAGAGGATGCATATGAAGATAAAGCCATGATAGTCGGGGAAAATAATTCTCTAGCATTATTTTGACTATGTGCTATGTGCTTTATTGCTTTCATGCATGCTATATGTGTTTATTTTTATGCACTAGATAGCGTATCCCTTTATCGTAAAAAGCTAAGTGGGAGAGGGGATGGAAACATTCCCATGGTCTCCATCACTGTTCTCTTGGTGACTTTTATGGACTTTCGAAGTTCATATAGACAAGTCATTGGAGGAGAATTCTTGTAATTCCTCTTACAAGAAACATTGATCAAGTTTATCAAACAATGCCTAATTTGTCTTTCTGAAACTGACTTCAAGTCGACTCATTCTCACCCCGGGGAGTGGAATGGAGCCAGAGCCACTTGGTCATGTGGATGACACAAATTAGAGACTTTCGTGCCATTCTTTTATAGGTGGGTCGTTTGTCTGCTCGGCTCCCTCATTTATGAGAGATAGGGTCGCTCGCATGGTGAATCACTGGTTAGAAACTTCGAGTTTCACTTATGATTCTCCGAGTCTTGATTTACGAAATCGAATGGATCTTGTAATTGGGAGTCAATTATAAAAATCTCTTGGTATAGTAAACGTCCACACCACGTGGCTTGCTGTACCGACGGATTTTGGATTAATTGATGTAGACAGTTATAAGTGATTGTGAAGAGTTGTGAAATTGTCGTAAACGTCCACACCACGTGGCTTGCGGTGACGTAGCGATTCCAAGCAATGTACTTTGGTACTGAGTGATGGTTTACACTTAGATACGCGTCATAGTATTCTTCCCCACGAAGTTACGCTATGATTGATGTATGACCGAAGAAAAACTAATTGCTAAATCATTTGGGTGGGTAAACGTCCACACCACGTGGCTTGCTTTACCTGATGGGATTTTAGACGCAATTAGTAATTTAATGATGTTATTTGAGGGAGATAATATCGGACATTAAATTGATTGTTTGTTTACATGTGCTTATAGGTTTAGAGAATAGCTATGAATCCACTTTCTGTGATACTCAAGGAACAAAAACTCACTGGTCCCAATTACATTGATTGGAAGAGAAATTTGGACATTGTCCTGACTGCTGAAGAGTACAAGTTTGTACTCTATGAGCAATGCCCTGCTGAGCCCACGGCCGCCTCAACTGATGAGGAAAAAGAAGCATTTCGGAAGTGGAAAAAGGCTGATGAAATGGCTAGGTGCTATATTTTGGCTTCTATGTCAAATGTGCTCCAAACCCAGCATCAGTCAATGGACACTGCCGAGGATATGTTATTTAACCTCAAGGAGATGTTTGGGCATCATGACCGTGCGGCTAGGCAAGATGCCATGAGAGTCCTCATGTCAACTACTCAGTCTGAAGGAACGCCTGTCGAGGAGCACGTTCTCAAGATGATGAGTCTGTTGAATGAATTGGAGGTCCTAGGAGCTATGATTGATGGTGAGACACAAGTCGACATCATACTCCAGTCTCTGACCCCTAGTTTTGAGCAGTTTCGTATGAGCTATAATATGGGTAAACTATCTTATACTCTTGCGCAACTCCTGACTGAACTCAAGGCGGCAGAGGGGATCTACAAGAAGGGCAAGTCTCAAGCGCTTGTGACTACCGGGCCCAAAAGCTTGAAAGCTATTGGAGGTAGGGGCAAGAAAAGGAAGCAAGCCATGAAACCCAGTGGTGCCAAGAGGAATGGACCACGAGTGGGGGCTAGTAAGCCAAAGGGCTTGTGCTTCCGATGCAAGAAGTCTGGACACTGGAAGTCTGAATGTCCTCTCAGAGGTACGAATTTTTCTTTAGTCGTAAAAACATAGTCAGCGGTATTATCTACCAGAATTCTGGTGTGTAGATATGGAACCACTGACGGTATGTGCATTTCTTTAAATGCAGGGGTTCCAGAAAACCCGGCGACTTAGAGAAGAAGAGTTCGAGTCTACATGGGCGAAGCTGTTGGGGTAGCAGCGGTTGCAGTGGAAGACATTTATCTGTTTTAAGTTTTCATTTCAGTTATTGCTTATGTACCCCTTTATTTTGAAAAAGAACTTCGTTCTAGTTTTCTTTATTATTAATGGATATTTTATTTCTTTAATCATTTGATGGTTTGGATAAGAAATAATGGTGATATCTATTGTGGTACATTAGATAGCAATATGAGAATGATGAATCCTTAGTCTACCACGATGCAACAAACCGTTATGTATAACTTGTTTTACTTATTAGATGTATTTTTCTTATTAATCATTATACTTATGAATTCTTGAACTTGGTAGTATCTATTCAAAAGGGATTCAAAAGGTCGAAATTGATTTGATCAATTATGGTTGGAGGAATGGACCTCCCGACCTAAGAATCGATCTTGATAGATGATACAACTGAGTTAACCTTTCTGGATAAAGGATGGAATTCGGACAAGTGTAGAAAATGATTAATGATTGATGCGGTATGTGTAATTAGAGAAGGTACGAGTCGTTCTTCCAAGAATACTCGAAGATGGATTAGACTACTCGTTGTGCCATAAAAGCGGAGTGTTTTTAACACAAAGCCATTATGGGGAACCTTCAAAGTATATCCATTGAAAGCATGCGGCTTGTTCGCGGAGGCTATCACCTATCCGAATAACACATAGCATAAATCAAAAATTGAGATTAAGTCTCAAGCGACTACACCATACACTGTTGTGTAGACATGGTGTGTCAAAAACAAGAAATGGTATTCTAATAGTAAAAGAACAAGTTTGTTCGGAATTACCTGTGTTCTATGGATATTTCTGGGTACAACGGCACTATGTGGTTGTAGAATAATCCTAGAAGAACAAGTAATTGTAAGTTCAATAGTACTACGAACCAGATGGGTATCCTCACCCGGTTATTAGAGGAAGACTATTAGATGAACTACAATGCCCTAACTGACAAAGTACTTTAAAATGAGGAAAGGAAAGACTGAGAACCAGCCTGACTGAGTAGCGGCACACCACTAACTGCACCTAATGTTATTACTGTTATGCACCGGAACGCCATTGCAGTGGGAGGTTGTTAAGCAACCGGAGATGTTCATAAGACTGGAGGAGTTTTGAACTATGGATCTAGTATACATGAAATCGATCCCTAGATCTGCATAGATTTGCGAGAAAGGTGTGTTAGAGACGTAATGGAAACAAGAGTGGTGTTTCTCGGAATTTTGTGTAGATAACACTTCATCATTGGCAACAATGTAAAAGTATTGTCAGACATAAAATAGAGGTTGTCTAAATAAATCGAGGTATAAGATTAAGATGAAGTTGGATCATGTTCTTAGAAATCTTTCGATCTCTAGATAAGAACATTTGTACTTCTCTTAAGATATCTTATACGATTATTGTTTGTTTTTAAACATGCACAATTCTGAGAAAGGTTGGTGCCTTTCGGGATCAGAATACATCTATCTAAAGGTATGTGTTTCGAACACATGAAGGAGATAGATATAAACAAAGCAGTTATCTACACTTCGAGTGTAAAGAGCTTTGTAGATGCGTTGTTATAAAACAAGAAACTGATATCAACTATGCGGTTAGCGTAGTGGGAGGATATCAAAGTAATCTGGATAAGAAATATTCGAATGCTGTAAAGTACTTGGAAGTACGTGATTACTGGCAAAACGAAATCTTCTTAGATTACAGTTTCTCAGATCAAAGAATCGGAGAAAGACCAGTGTAAGTCGATATCAGGCTATGTGTTCACTTTTAGAAGAGGTGGAACCTAAGGATGAAAGAGTGATGAGCGTGATGCTTCTCGGGCTCTATCATAAACCGAATAGCAGCCTCAGAGGCACCGGAAGTTTTGGTTAGGTTCCGGAATGACCTCTGAACTTGGATATGATTCTTGGTTCACCAAAAGGCTATGTACATAGCGGTGCGTGGAGAACTGCAAGAAGTCATAAGTTCGAAAAGTGATGATAACACATAGAGCCAGTACCACCTGATACGAGTCATCGTCAGAGGGACGACGCTGTAGTCACCAAGATAACTTCAGATCGGCAACCTAGATTGCTCATTCACATAATACTTCTGGAAAGTATAACTTAAGCACGTGATGAGTATGGGAGTCGGGAGTTTGGAGGAAATGACTAGACCTTAGTACAAGTGGGAGATTGTTGGAGTTGTGTACTTAATGTCTAGATTTAAGTACCGGTAAACTCCCGGTCATAGCATTTAACCTATTTAATTAATAAACAATTATTTGCAATTAATTATTATTAATTATTTACGCAAAATATAGTCCTGGATTTTATACGTTATAGTTAGTATGGTGCGCATGGGCGTACAGAAGATCATACTATCGGTTGCTCGTATTTAATCGAACAGTTGCTCACGACCTAGATGGACACGGACCAATCCATCGGTATAGTCGTTGTGTGAGAGACAAAATAATTTATCTTAATTATTTTATCACACTTGTACACTTGGTGTATTGGGCGGATCAGCTTGAGATTTATTGATTAGGATTGCCTTGGATAATCAATTTAAATCTCGGAGTATTTTATTCTTAATCCCCGATATTATTGCGGGTGTGTATATTTAATACTAGAGGCTTTGATTTTCCAAAGGAATTAACCGATTTAATTATTGGGTTAATTACCGGTAAAGTTGGGTCGCTATATTTTATATATGACATGCCGTGAATACTTGACGGGAAAGTGTATCCCGGAAGGGTTGATAATATCCCCGAGATGAGTTCATAAGGAATTATTGTGTAAACCTCATGAGTGGATTCGTTCCGCACAATAATAAAGGTTGAACGGTACTAGTCTCGGATATAAGATATGAATATTATTTATTGAGCAATAAATAAATTTATTCATGGATATTTAAATCTTAAATACACGGAATAAATAATACTACTTGGAGAAATATTATTTGATATAATATGGAATAATATTGGGAGTGCAATTTTATTTATATAGTGGAAAATAAATAAAATTAATATTGATAAGAATTAATGGATTTGGGTTGGACCCAATTTCATTTTCAATATTGAAGCCCAATATTTATTCTCCTTATGATCCCCTACGTAGCCTATATAAGCACTACATGGTCTTCACTTTCAAGAGAGAATTTTCAATTGACCTACGCCAATCATAAAATCTTGAGAGTGAGGAGGATCCATAGAGTTCGATAGATCGTCGCCCACACGACGTTCGGACGAGGTGCAAGGAATACGCGGGAAGGTCACAAGGTCATCAACCGAATTCGTTTCTCCGTACAATGATTCGAGGTAATAATCATAAACCCCCTTTTATGATTTGTGATTGTTTTAATCGTGATGTGTACATGAACAAGACGATCCGGGAACGTCGAGACCGGGATACGGGGATCTCGCGATCCCCGTCGGGATCGAAAGAGGGGCGGTCGAACCCTAGGGTTTCGACCGCCGGTGTACCGCGCGAGGAAGCCCCGGCTGGACACCGGGGCGTGCGATCGACCTAGGGTCGATCGCCGGGGATGCCACGGGCTGGTGCCGTGGCGGATCCCCGCCGCCTCCACGGCGGCGTGCGCGAAGAGGCGCCTCGGCTGGGCCGAGGCGGGCGATCGATCATGCGATCGATCGCCGGGGGTGAACCGCGGCTGTTGCCGCGGTGGTCAGCTGGGCTGACCGCCCCTCCTGGTGGCGACGGCGGTGAAGTCGCCGGACTCACCGCCACCCGGGGCTGCCGGAGCAGCCCGGCGATCGCCATGCACGGCGATCGCGAACCCCGCGATGGGGTTCGGCTAGGGTTTAGCCGCGGGTTCACCCCGCGGCGATGCTCTCGTCGAGCCCGGTTCTTCGCGTGGTGTTCGCGTTCGTAATTTCCGACTCGCGGGAGAAAATCGGCTGGGGGCGGGCTGCGTGTCTTCGGGCGCGTAGTCTCCAAAGGTCGGACTCCTGCGGATGAGTTGGTGTTCGTGCGAACTCCGGCGACGGGTTTTCGGTCGGGTTATCGGTTCCGCAATTTTGATAACCCGGGACATCGAATCCCAGCATGAACTATAAGAGTTCAAATACCAAATTGATCAACTCAAATGTTGATTCTAATATACGCCTGAAGCGTAGTAGATCGATCTTAAGATATA